>JANSME010000001.1:5736928-6374364 GCA_029299165.1 Ophiostoma himal-ulmi
TTGATTTGTGCATGATCTATGATCACTATCATGTAGCCATTTGTGGCTTCTATTTTTTCATGTTTCATTCTTTTTGTTTCCTTTGCTTTCTTTTCTAGTTTGTGTTTATTCTAGTATGTTACTCAAGTATGATTGATTAAATTTATCAATTAAATAATATAAACGTATGCGCAAAAATCATAAAATCTAGTAACAGCTGAATATATCTCGTAAAGTAACTAAAATTCGCGACATCAACAATGTGAGAGTAATAAGACCTACTCATAGAACATCTTCCCCGCTACAAACGAGCTCATTGACAGTAAACTGCTCAAAATTATATGTACTACTTCTAGTGTTAGCGACACTATAATACTCAAGGAAACGGCACACTTCCCACCGAAACACCCGCACCACGCCATCCCTAAACTTACGCCCGATACCTCTTTGCTTTTTACCTTTTTTTTGGTAAATATGGGATAAAAGATGATCAATATACAGCCAAAGTGACTGGTTTGTTGACTATCTTGATGATTGCATTTATTCTGCATTGTAGAGATACACCTTATCGTCTCATGTTGAATGCCCTACGTGCGAATGTAGAATGCACAGCAGATAACACCAGCACTGCCATCTGTTGTGTCTTTGATTTTGTTTATTTGACATTGTTTGTGTTTTGCAGTCTTTATACTCCAGTATTACCCTACACAAGCCCTCTTAAATCCAACACAGCTGACCTTGCATTCCATCGATTCGCTGATTCGTCCTATCGACAACCACTGCATGATGCAATCCTGCGTATAACACGCTCTAAGCCATCTATAATTTATTTAATAATGCCTATTCGTTTTTATCGAGTATCATGCTCAGCTCTACCCCACTCGGCTGATCGTATTTATTGCTTTTGCCTGCTTTGCCTGCGTCGTCTGTTGTATCATCGTCCTCGGCATACGGACCCCAACCTCCTCATTTTCGTCACCTCAATGCCTCGATGACTGCAGCTCTCAATTTGTCTTTCATCATTAGCATCTATCATCTTCATCAGCTCTATCAATTAAATTTTCAAAAAATCGTTGTTATTGCTGTTTACGCACAGACTGATCAGCGACGTCATCATCCTCCCTGACTCATATCTTCAACAGCCGTAATGGACCCGAAAGACACAAGCAAACCACCCTCGCCACCACCCGAAAACTACTACGACTACGGCCCGCCCCTTCCTGGCCGTCCAGTCGGTGCCTCCAGCGATCTCGACCGCATCAATGTTAGTGGCAGCGGCAGCCATCCCAGCCAGAGCAATCACAGCCAGGGTAACCTCCCAAACCAGATCGGCTTCGATGCCGTGTCACTGCCTATCCTCTCCAAGGAAAAAGTAGGCCCGTCTGGCTCGGGCCCGCCGCCGAATTACTCACAGTCTCCCTACTCGCAGCCGCCGGCGTCCATGGTCGAGATTGCCCCGCAGCCAACCATGTCCACTGCCGGGTCTGTCGTTGCTGGCGGACGCCCGGGACCCTCAGGACCTCCTGGTCTTCCTGGCCTGCCTGGGTCACAAGGCTATTCGGGACCGCAGACTCCGCAGGGATATCAAACGCCTTCGGGCCCTCCGGCCGGCTATAACTACAACTACCCACCGCGCCCGGCTGCGGCCGGCATTCTTACCCAGTCGCCCGGGCCCATCTACGCGGCCAACGACACCTACAACAACAATGACTCCAGCACCGTGTCCAAATCCGACCTCAAAGCATCGCGACTCAGCGTCGAACAGGGCATTGGCCGTCTCATTGACCTCCAGCGACAGCAGAAGCAACAGCTGCAGTACGGCCCCGGTGCTGCCAGTGTGCCCAACAGCACCGCCGCCGCTATCCAAGAGCAGCTGCGCCTCCAGACGGGCTCTGTCGTGCGCGACCTCCGCAACGTACGCCGTGCCATTGCCGGTATGGCCAAGGCTGCCGAGAACCACCGGTTCCGCCGCTGGCTGATTGGTGGTGTGCTCGCGGCCTTTGTGCCGCTTGTCCGCCGGCTGTTCCGCAAACCAAAGGCGGCCAGGAACACGGGCACGTCGAGCACCGAGTACGCATTCAGCAAGAGCCGCGCACTCGTCGACCGCATGCTCAACTCGGTGAGCAAGCGCGGCGGGCTGGCCTCGATAGCGTTTTTTGTGTTTGCCGTGCTCTACATCTTCACCAACGAGGTGTCGTTGCGTGTTGCGCGGACGCTCGGCCGTCGGCTGAAGAAGCTGAGCAACAAGATTGAGCGCGGCGACGAGGAGTTGAGCAAGGAGGATATCAAGCAGCTTTCTGGGTGGCGGTGGCGGGTTCTTCTCTGGGGTCGGTAGGAAAGTCTGCACTCCCCCTTTTGCCGTGTCCCCTTATGTTTTCATGTTTACGATTTATGATTTGTTTTGTGACAGACTCTCTTCTCCAGCCTTATCTCTCGTCAGAATGACAATTATACAGCTTTGAATACTCTTTGACTCTATTCTTTGGCTTTCTTTGACACCGGGCAATGATATCGTCTCACGAATAAGTGAGCATTTTTAGAAGAATACCAACCAGACCCCCCAGATGCCATGCTATTATCTGGCCATCGAGTAAAGGTCCTTTTCATCAGAACTTCAGGAGGCCTTGAAATATCCATCCAATTCGCTAGTTTGCATTCGTATCTTAAACCTGCTTTCGATGGCAAAAAGCTTGTCTTGTAATCATCTCGTAAATAAACAAAAAAAAAAGAAAAAAAAAGAAATCCAATGATGACTAAGCTTCACTTACACGAATGGCGGTAGCCTGTCCGGCTGCCTCTCGCTAATTCTTGAAAAACTCGCGACAAACAAGGAGCCAACGATGTGCAGACAATGGACACACACCAGCTAGAACAACCACCCCGACTTGCCAAGTCTATTGAGCTTTTTTATTCCAACGTTCTGAGTCATCTGGTTGACACTACGAAGCAGCCCTGCAACTGCTGTGGCTTGCCCCTGGATTTAACTGCTGCAGCTGGATAGCTCTAAAACGCCACAATAGATCGGCTAGCAGCGTCAAGGCTGACTCGCCGTGGACTCTGTTTGTCTTGCAGAGTCCTTCTTGGCGAATCACAGCGTTTGCCATCATGTGCTTGCTCTGCCTAGGATGCCTAGCGGTGGTGAATTATAACGGTCTTCTCTGCTGACAATGTCACCACTGAACTCTACAAACCTCCAATCAATGACAAAAAAATAATAAAATAAACTCGTTTAAAATAACTTGAAAAATACGAGCAAATTAAACAAGCTGAGAACAAGTGAAATATCGAACGTCTTTAAAGTATCAGCTCAAAGTTACAAATATCTCCTAGCCAGCACAACACCAGAAAACAGAAAGCGAGATGGTAGGAAAATCAAGAATATTCTTTCAAATCCATCAAAGACAAAAATAAACCTCTACCTTTTTTGTGCTTTTTTTATTCATCTATATTTCCTCAACTCAGTCACTCACCTGCTTTGTCATCAATCGTTCGCAGTATTTCTTTCCTTCCTGTTTGGCTCGTATTACAGCCACAGTACAGCGTCTACACAGGCCCTGTAGATCTCCTCCCTAACAAACTCCCACTTACACAGAACAGGCAACACTGCCTCACTCCATTCTGACTGCCCTTCTCACGGGTATAAAGTCGGCCGTTGTCCCAGCTTTCAAAGCCTATTCTCCCTTCAATCTCCTCTCCATCTTCATTCTCTTTATTCTTCATTCTTCATTCTTCGTTCTTCATTCTTCAGTCAATAGTCAACAGTCTCCATTGCCCTGTTTGATCCAGCTCTAAATTTGTTCTCTATCCAACGACTGTCTTCAACCTCGTCTCGGCATCTCATCTCATCTCATCATTGAGTTCACCTCCACATTAACACAACCTACACACATCTCTGCACCTCATATAAACCCCAACATGGAGGTTCACAAACAAGAGTTCCGCGTGCGTGACCTGCCCACCCGCTCCGTCACCCTCTTCCCGACCCAGGCTCAGGTTGTCCGTGACATCAAGGATGTTGCCCTCCAGCCCGGCACCAACCAGATTGTTGTCGTCGGCTTCTCACCTACTGTTGACGAGAACTCTATCAAGGTGGAAGGCACCGGCTCTGCTATCATTTCAGATATCGCTATCGAATTGCTGCCCAACCGTGAAATCTTTCAGGACTTTTACCCCTTTGACGACGACGATGACAGCGAGATGGACGACGATGACGATGCCGAAAGCGATGCTGAAGAGCCAGCCGAACTCAAAACCGTCAAGTACAAGATCCAGCTGGTCCTCGATGATCTCGATCGTGCGTCCGAGGCAGTTTCGAGTGCTGAGAGTCGGCTCAAGTTCCTGGACGCATATGGCAAGATGCTCGACCGCAAGCGCAGTGTTGACATTGATGCCGGCGTCGAGATGTACCGTGCCGAGCGCGACAATGTGTTTGGGGACCATATGCAGGGCAAGGTATGGCAGCGCCAGCTAAACGAAAAGCTCCAAGTCCTCTACAAGGAAAAGGACCGCGAGTTGGTCAAGTACAACAAGACTCTCAAGATCCAAAACCACAAGCGCAAGCGTGTCGAGAAGGAGAAGCGTCTTGAGCGCGAGAAAAAGGCCCGGCGCAAGGCCGAGGCGAGACGCGAGAAACTGCGCATCCGCGCCGAGCACCAAAAGTACTGGCCGCGCAAGTGCTACACGGTCCGCATTACCCTGGACGCACCCAGCTTCCTTACCCCGTCGTCGTCACGCAGGTCGTCTGTCTCGAGTGCGACCGAGTTTGCCAAGCCTGTACTGTCCCCCGCGGACGAGGCAGCAGCCGGTGTAGCCCTTGAGACCGGCCCGGCAAAGTGCGACCTTGCCATCTCCTATGTGACATCGTCGGCATTCTGGGCACCGACGTACGACCTGCAGCTGTCGACGACCAACAACACGGCGTCGCTGTGCTTTGATGCGCAGCTCACCAACACAACATCCGAGTCATGGACCGGCTGCAAGGTCGTTCTGTCAACCAGCCAGACTACCTTTTCCGGGCTCAATGATACCATCCCTGTGCTCGTGCCCTGGCGTGTCAAACTCGGTCGCGGCTACGGCTACGACGCCATCTTGAGCAGCCGCGAAGAAGTTGAGCAAAAGAACAAGTGGAAGACGGAACAAAAGGCCCATCTGAACAAGCTGCCAGCGCGTGACACGCTCTTTGGTGTCCCCAACGACTATAGCGGAAACCAACCGCACCTGCACCACCAAATGGCTGTACAACCCAATGCCAGAGCTGCCAGCAACAATAACCACCTCAACAACATTGGCGGTCCTGGTGCTTTATTCGGAAACAACCCAACCAGTAGTGCTCTGTTTGGACGATCATCACAGCAGCAGCAGCAACTGGTGCAACAGGCGCAACAGGCGCAACAGGCGCAAATGCAGCAGCAGATGTATCAGATGCAGCAGGCTCCGGGGGCAACGGCTGCGTTTGGTAGCACCATGCCGGCAGTCTCGGCTGCTGCTGCACCACTTCAGCCGCCGCCCCATCCCGCGCCTGCACCTCAAATGCGGGCTGCTTCAGGGGCAGCGAAACCGCATACTCGCGTCCTTAAGGGTCATGGTATGTCCAGAAGTGGCATCCATGACGGTGGCGATGGTGATGATGATGATGATGATGACGTCGATGGACGGACGATCCTTCCCGAAGCCATTTCCGAGCTCGAGTTCCAGGAGTCGTCATTTGAGGAGACAGGCATGACGACAACCTACGACCTACCCGGCCTCAAAACGCTCGTGCCTGGCTCGACGGCCTCCAAGCAGCGCGTCGCGCGCATCTCGTTCACCAGCGTCGCTTTCAGCCACACTGTCGTGGCCAAGTACAAGCCCGTCGCCTACCTCAAGGCCAAGCTGCGCAACGCGAGCAAGCTCACCCTCCTCAAGGGGCCGGCTGGTCTCACACTGGATGGCTCATTCATGGGCCGCACGACTCTGCCGCTGTGCAGCGCGGGCGATACGTTCTCGCTCAGCCTGGGCGTCGACCCAGCTGTTCGCGTGGCTTACCCCAAACCCGATGTCAAGCGGGCCACGACTGGCATCTTCACCAAGGAGGACAGCAATGCGTACAAGCGCTCGGTCACAATTTCCAACACGCGCGCGGCTGCCGGCAAGTCCATTACGCTTGTGGTTCTCGACCAGGTGCCAGTGAGTGAGGACGAGAAGCTGCGGGTCGACCTGCAGCAGCCGCGGGGTCTGACTCTGAATGGAGGAGCAGTGGCGACGGGCGTCGGTATGGCCGCACCCGGCAAGGGCCCGACGGCAGCCAAGGAATGGGGCACGGCGACGGCCGTTCTCAAGAAGGCGGGCGAGATTGTGTGGGATGTGAAGCTGAATGCGGGCAAGACTGTCAAGCTGGATCTCGAGTACGATGTTTCTGCGCCCACGGGCGAGGGCGTTGTCCAGTGCTAGGCGTACGTGCCGTGCCACCGTGAGGCAGAGGAGGTGAAAGATGGCGTAAAAGCCAAAGCTACAGAGACAGAAGAGGAACAGGCAGAGGTGGAGGCGGTGGAAACGGCAAGCAACTCCGACGGTTTGGATACGTCCAGCAGATTAAGTCTTAAGGGATCAATCAAGGGTCTTTTTAGGAAGGACTAGATAGTCACGTTTATTCAAAATCATTCTGAGCTATAAAGATCAATATATATCAAGTCAAGAAAACGTTTAGCTATAAATCAAACGAGTGAATCAAAAATAAGTATATCAAAAGGCCAACCGTAATCATAACAGGTAAATCCAAGGCAGCCGGGCAAAAGAAAGAAGAGGGCAATGAAGCGAAGACAATGTAAGGAAACGGAAGAAAAGAGTGAGAAGGAAACAAAGGAAGAACGGGCCAATGACAGACTAGTCCTGGCGGCGGACGAGACCGACTGGTGGCTGGTAGTGCTTGCGGCCATAGGCAAAGTAGTAGACAACGGCAAACAGCATGGTGCCGCAGAACATGACGACGTTCCAGTTCATGGACTCGGGTGTGACGTGGACAGACGTCGGGAAAAAGACAAACACCCAGACAACAGCCAGGAACAAAGCAGCACCAATGTTGATGGCAAGGCCGTAGCGGCCGAGCGACCAGCGCCGGGGCGGCAGAGCTGGGCCGTTGATGCGGCGCTGGATGAGGAACGTAAAGGAGATCAGGTAGGTGCCGAGCAGAGCGCTGACCGCGAGAGAGCCAATGGCGTTGAATGCAACACTGGAGCCAATGTTGATGAGCGACAGCAGACTGGTAATCAGAAAAGTGACAAGCACGGCGTTGAGGGGGATGTTGTAGCTCGGGTTGATGTGGGCAATAAAGCGCGAGCCGGGCAGGCCAGAGTCGCGGGCAAACGACCAGGTCTGGCGCGAGACGGTGGCAACCGTGCTGATGCACGCCGAGGTGATGTTGACAATCAGAATGGACGTCATGATGGACGTGCCGGCCAAGCTGTGGGTGACATTGTAAAACACCTGGATAAAAGGGTAGCCAGTAGGCGAGTCGACGATATCCAAGAGGTCGCCCATGGTAAACGCAAAGGTGATGAGCATGATCCAGCCCATGGAGCCGTTGATGGTGGCGGCCCACATGATGGCACGGGGCAGCACGCGCGAAGCATCGCGGACCTCCTCGGACATGTGCACAGTGGAGTCGGCACCGATGAGCGTGTAGACAGGGGCCAGCAGGCCGACCATGAACGACAGGCCCTGCGTGTCCCAGCCGCCGAGGTTCATGAACTGGCCAAAGACGTCCGAGGGCGCCGAGCGAGGAGCGAGCACCCAGAGAGGGACCAGCACAGCAAAGAAGCCGAGAATGTGTATGACAAGCACGGCACCCTCGACAATGGGCAGGCGGCCGGCCAGAAACGTGTTGAAGATGATGCAAAAGGCGGTGATTCCAATGACGAGCAGGGTGCCGTGCCAGTTCTCAAGCACATAGGTGGGCTGGCACAGCACAAGAAGACCCTGGATCATGGTGCCGGCCAAGAAGGCGAGCGAGGCCAGGCCGGTCTGCCAGCCGAGCACAGAGATCCAGCCGATGATGTAGGAGAAGAACTTTTGCTGGCGCGGCGGTGCAAACTCGGAGACCCAGTGGTACTGGCCACCCGAGGTCGGGGCCATGGATGCCATTTCGGCGATGGAGGCAAAAACGAGCAAGTAGCCGACCCAAACGATAAGGTAGCCCCAGATGAGACCAGCCTTGCCACCGTTTAGGAGGGCATAGAGGCAGGTCATGAGGGCAATCTCCCAGGTGCTCATCAGCGTGCAGGCAAAGCCGAGTGTTGACAAGAAGCGGAAGTTTCTCTGCTGTTGTCAGTAATTGCACGTGTAACAAGGGCTTGTTAGAGAGTACTCACGTTCAAGACCTGGGTGCGACCGAGCATCGCCATGTCGCGGGCATCGTGATCGGTGCCGCCCTTGGAGTTGAGCTTCTCGGTCTCGAAGACCGGAGCGTCGTTTGTCATTTCCATGGCAAACTCTTTACTGCTTCGATCTGACATTATGGCGTGTGTGAGAGAGAGGGTGGGTGAGGAAAGCAATGTATGATGAAGACAAGGGAATGAGGACGTGAAATGCCAAAGAAAACGTGGTAATGGAGTCGGCTGGGGGAGGGGAGGGAGTGATGGATAAAGGAAAAGCTAGAAGAGAGGGATGAGGAGAGGTGGGTAGAAGAATAGAAACAGCAACGAGACGATCGAAAGAGGACGATCACTCGGTATTAAATGAATAGATGTAAAGAGGTGGAGGTGAAGAGAAGGGAGTAAAGAGAAGAGTGTAAAGAGAAGAAGGGGCAAAGACAGTAGACTAGAAGGGATGAATTAAGGAGATGGTCAATGTGAGCCGGATGGAACGAGCGACAACGTGTGAGGGAGACGTATGGAAGAAAAGAAAACAAATAAGAAAGTAGACCAAGAACAAGAACAAACACTAGAAAAGGGTGGAATGTTTACCGGTGAAGGAGGGTTGAGTAAGAAGGAGGTTTAGAGGTGAATGCTAGGAGAGGCTGCAAGAGATATGTCAGATATTGGGTGACGAGAAGTGGGCAAGAAAGGGATGCAAGGAGGGTGTCAAGAGTGTGTGTGGGAGAAGGTAATAAGAAGAGGATAAAACTAGAATAGAGAGTGAAGAATAAAATAATAAATGAATAAAAGAAACGAAAGGAATACGAGTGGAAGTGAGCTCGGCGTAAAGTATTGACAGTTGAGTGCTGAGGAGGGAGGTAAAAAGACGACAAGACCAAGAGTATTGGCTTGGAAGAGTTGGCAAAACGACTGACGGAAGGGAACAGATGAGGAAAAAGGAATCAAATAAGAATAGTGATAAAAGTATAGAATTAAAATAAGAAGAAATAAACGAAGGAAGGACGAGAAAAAGAAAAGCAAGAGCAAAGACTGGCACACGGAATGCAGTCGGTATCGGTTGGGTCTATGCTTTGAGAGAGGTGTGGGAAGGGCGTACGCCGTGAAGATGGTAGGACGAGAAGGATGAGCAAGGATATAGATGATATTGGGGGAGCGGGTGTGATGGGCAGACGCAGAAAAAAGAAAAGAAAGAGGGGAGAGTACAATGTCTGGCAAGGGAAGCAGACGAAGAAGTAGTTGAAGGAAGAAGAAAGTCAAGTGAAGAGTGCAAAGTGGGTGAGTGGGAGGGAGCGGAAGAAGGGATAGATGGGAATTAGAGACAGACAGCAAAGCAGAAAAGACGGTGCAAAGGAGCGAAAAGCTCTGCGGAAGAGAGACATCTTCCAAAAAGGACGGCAGAGGCAAGACAGTACCACCCGACTTGTTGCAACCCAACCAGACGGCTATGTTTGCCTGCACATCCCGGTCTAGAGGCTGCATGTCTCTCCCTTGTCCCTTGTGATGTCTGGTTTGATTTTGATTTTGATTTTGTTTAATGTGAGTGTTTGTTTTGATAAGTGTTTGATTTCTTGACTCGGATTTCACGCTTCCTCGACCTCCGAGTATTGCTGTCTCAGTTGCTACAAGGTGTGTATATATTCGCATATACATGTGATTGTGAAGATATACTTGTAACTGGGTGAACTTGTGCTTACAAGGGCGAGGATACATGATGCAAGAGTATTTCGACTCAACTCATCCTGGCCGATATCGAGACAGTCTAGCATGATATTAGCATAGCACCGCCAAAGACATTGGAGAAAGCAAAAGGACCGGTCATGATGGCAGTTTGACAAGAGGTGGATGGACGGCAGGGGCATGTCGTGAAGATCAGCAAAGGCCAGACGTCGAGATACTCGAGAGTCTAGAGGTCTATATTCCTTATGTCCCGAGTTGTTGCCCACCACTTTCGTTGTTAGTGTGAGTTGATATATAAAATACAAACATCATCTAATATTCAATATCAAACTACACAACCAACTGATGTCGATCCTGCAATTGGGTTACACTCGGGTTGGAAGCTTGGTGGGTGGGTGTAAGTCGGGACAAGACAGCAAAAGTGTAATAATGTCGACGGAACTACCAGGTAGAAGGATACCAGACGACAGAAGAACTGTCTATCAGACATGTAGATATAGCCAGACAGCACCAGGATTGTCAGAACTAACCCAGGAGTGCCAGACCGGCCTGACGCTTCTCGGACGATCAGTCCCTTGCGTGAACTACTCCGTGTCTGGAGTGCTAGGGTAATGAACTGCGTGATGAGAATATATGCGAACCGAGACAAATGAAAAAGAAAGATCAGCCCAGCTCTCATCACCGATCTACGCCTGGTTTCCCTCTCGGCACCTAGCCTGCTAGTCTGGCTGGTCCACAGCCACGCTGTTGGTGCTGTTTACTGGTTTTAAGCGTTGGTTGGCCCCTTGAAATTGCATGCACTATTACTTTTAGAAATAACAAGCGACCTGGGTGAACTGATCCAACAGTGCATGCAGATGCAAGTCGGCGTCTGCAAACAGTCAAGATGGGCGGTGATGTTGGTGAGCCCTCTTCCAGAAGTCAGACTCCACGGCCATGGCAAAGGGCCGTCAGCACAATATGGTTTCGCTTGTTATTTAGTAAAACTTGTGCCGAGCCGCTGTGCCGAGGCCGTCCTCTCTACTGGGTATATCATATCGCCCGTGGTGTCGTGGATGACCTATTGTCTGTAGATTTCGTTTTATTTTGCATTATTGCTTTCATGTTACGTCCAGATTTCCATTGAGCAGCCGACAGAGCCGGAGGCCATCAAGTAGCCATCTAGACTTGAATCGCTAATCACTTGCTTGGATGTCTGATAGACACAGACACTTCCGATTGAGGGCGTATGATTCGAGACAAGCTACGAGCTAGCAGCTGTGAGCAGCTGTAAGCACTTATTAGCGAGCGTCCTCTCTCACAGCTCTCTAATGCCAACCATCGTAAATGCATGTCTCAGTCAAAGGTTCGCCGGCACACAAACCGAGAAGAGGAGACTTTGCAAAGAAGAGAAAATGCTATCAGTCTTGTTTAGTAGATGGAAAAGGAAAAGGAAAAGGAAAAAGAAAAAAACCGCTCAAAGCCCAGAATAGACTCGACTGGTCTCGACTCGAGCTGCCTCAGAAGCATCAATCGAATGTCTCTGTTGAATATTGCTATTCAAAAGCAATCTAGCCAAGAGGGAGATGGATCCGACATGAAAAGGAAGAGAAATCAAACTACGAAATCAAAATCAGATGCCGGAAACTCAGTGCTACGACAACTGCCGGTGATCTTATCTAGATCTAGAATGGCCAAGTATTGCCCTGTGGGAGGACTCACCCTGGCGTCCTCGAGTCTGTGTTGTCAACTCTGTCAAGTCCAGTCGAGCTGGTGGCATGGTGGGACCCTGTTTCCATGTGTGGAGTGTGGAGTATAGAGAGTACGGAGTAAAGCGGCTGTACAAGGTACGCCCAGACGAGCCGCTGCGTGCGAGAGTGCCTAGATCGCTGCTCGCTGTCGTCCATGACGAGTCTGAACCCTGCCAAGTCAATATCCAGAGCGGTGGATGGTCAAGCTGATGGTTTCGACATGACCACCATGAATCACAGATGGCGAGAACACGATATACGGAGGCGGAAGATGAGATGCGACTAGATAGGACAGCTGACAGTGACAGTGACAGCTGGACAGATAGCACGATAGGATGATAGGACAAGACCCCGCGTGGATACGACGCTGCTGCCGCCGTCCTGTCTGTCTCCTTTTACCCAGCCTTCTGTTCGCTTCTTCTTTCTTGTTCTTGCTTCTTCTGGCTCTCGATTCCTTCTTCTCTTCATTCTAATACACTTGATGCGTGTCGCGCAGAGTCTGACTTGACCTGGCATGTCATCAGAAGGACGACAGGCGGAGAGAGACCGGCAGCTGAACCGACCGACAAGACAGGCACAGACGCATGTCCAACAGACAGCAGACGAGACATGGATACAGCTTGTCATCGCGAGACCGACTCACCCAGAAGCGAACTATTGAACTATTGTCGACAGCATAGACAGCATCGACACCTACCAACTGATGATGGCAGGTCAGTCCCGACGCAGATAAAGGGGTGATTAGTCATATCCAATAGCACAATTGCAATTATCCGCATGTACCGCAGTAATGAGAGTCCCATCATCAATAAGAGATCCAACGCCCGGTTAGCTCAATCGGTAGAGCGTGAGACTCTTAATCTCAAGGTTGCGGGTTCGACCCCCGCATCGGGCTCAATTCCTGATGCGCTTCGCAAGAAGCACCGATCTCTTTTTTGAATTTTTGTTAATGGTAATCTTGTGGCATATTTCGTATCTTTTGAATTTTTGTTGATGTAAATTTGTGGTATATTTCGTATTTTTTGCAGCTATATTTGTGCATTTATGATGCGTAACGTATGTCGTTTTGGTTATTTAATGACAAAACCCATATTGGCATACTATACAAATGTAAGCTTTTCAATATTCGGATATTGTTTTGGCAACCGTTTTGAATACAACACAATTATTTATATATACTTAGTATTTAAGCAAATCAAAAATGCCATTCAAGAAACGCTGCGGTGTAATTCATATTTAATATCATGGTCTAGGAACCATAAATCTACTGATATACATGATATCTCAAAACTAGACCGGCAACTCGAGACCAAGATATTAAACTAAAAACCACAGCCATCACGATAATTCCGACCTCGATCACTGCAACTCGACATGATATATGATATCACTACAATGCAGAGCATAACGCGGGTGTGCACGTCCGTTGTCATAAGTCAGGGCTGGTACCGGGGAGCCTGCCGGGAAATGAGATGCTTTTTTCTTCTTTCAAGTTTGATTTGCTGACCTGTTTTCTTTTCTTTTGCTAGACGCGCCGTCTTTTTGTCTACATATATGAGTGGGTTTAGTTAGTGGCAGACTCATCTTTGGCTTTCTTATTAAATTTCTAAATACGATTATCTTCTTTCGTTCGTGCTCAACTTGTCGCTATTTCTTGGGAAATATTATTCGCATACTTGGCTATTGATACCAAGCCCTTGGCTGTAGCTACGGATGCTTACCCTTACTGGCTTTCTTGGTATACTCTTATTTTGCCAATTCGATCATCATAGATCATAAGATCGAAATAAAAGTTCAAAAGTTCACAAGCACGGCCTCTATACGAACGTCAATCCTGGCACCCTGACGATCCCCACCGCCACAAACATCCCTTGCATCTATGAGCTTATACGAGCAGGTCGAAAGGTCGAGCTTGGCCATGTCTCAGTGGAATCAAGTGTGGCTGGTCATCAGAGGCTATGCAGTCCTTTTGTGAGCGTAGAGATCCACGAGGCCGTTTCGGTGGTGTCGACGTCGAGACTTGCCACTGGAAGAATCAGAATAAAGTGATGCAATCCAGTAGCCAGTGCATGCTTATATCCTCTCGCCATTTCATGCTGACGGACATATACACAGCCCGCATTTTCCGAGCAGTCCTTTCAATCCACGGAATCATGAGATTGCCGGGCGAGGCAGCCTGGCAGCCATCCTCAGCTGGCTCTTTTCTTTTCATTGATAATCTTTTGCCTGTAGATGAATATACTCTGTCTCTCCGTATCTAGCGAGCCTGGCTCGTTGAGCGTTGGCTGCTGGCTGGTTGACGGGATCGACACTTGCTTACCCATCCCTTGCTTGTCTCTTCTAGTACCACGCTGCCACTCGACTTCGTCTCGCTCGTACGGGTCTCCCGCCTTGACTAGGAATGCATTCGCCTCTGGACAAAACATACTTCCATTCTTATATTTCAACTTCCACTGTAAAAGCTTTCGCCGTTACATGGCGTCCTCTTTAAGAATGCGGGACGGGCTGTGAGATGCCTTGCCCCTGCTCTTCTCCGTTTTTACATATCACTCTGCTGTAGTCACCTACACGCTCAAGACTTGCACTGAACAACGGGCGATTGCCCATTTGGAATGCATCACAAGTGCAACCACCACCCAGTTTAACTGCTGGTACTGTAATACCTGCTTGCAAGCCGACAGTTGCTCGTTGAGACGACGGTTATTCGACAGTAGTTGTCAGTTGAATACCCCTGACCATGCCCTGCCTACCACGACTAGCCCACACACTTGTGTGCAAGTACTCGGCCTTTCAACTGTGACAGGTCCGTGGTACGTGACAGAAGCAATTTCGAATAAGTAGCTATGGACTAGTTGTAAGTGCGAGATTGGTTGGATGCGTTGATACGGAGAGTGGAGCCAAAGCAAACAGCCAAAGCAGCCTCCAAAATACTATAACAGCCATCTGCCGATCATCTCAGGTGGCGTCTAGATTTCTCCCTTCTTTCTTTCCTCCATCACGCTTGATATATTGATTCACACGAGGAGCGTGTTCGCTCAGTCACTCCTCTGTACATGTCCCTTACTTGGCACATCTCGTTATTCCTGTATCCTATGCACAACTTACTTCTGTACGAGGTATCATACTATGCTTGCTTTTTTCTTCTGTTTTCTTCTTGCAGCCAATATCATCTTTTATCCATCTCCCATCCTCCGAGTATGTCTCACTGCTCCTCTCCCTTGCTGCCTTGGTCCTTCTACTCTACATCCAATCTCTGCCTCTGCCTCTTCTGCTTCTCCTCTTCTCCTCTTCCTAAACCTCCACCATTACTTGTCTTTTTCATCTGCGCATCTCTTGCTCTTGTCAGATGTCAGTCATGTATTTCCATTTTGCGTCTCGGACCCCCTCTTTCTTGTCGCCCTCTTTCTCCTCCTCTTCCACCCCCTTGCTTCATTGTTATCGTAGTCAAGTGGTATACACTTTCATCAATAGATTCATAGGAACATAGAATATTGAACCGACTACCCTGGACTGGGCTTATATCTGCCGACACTTAGTATTCACACCAACGTATCGTTCAAGCCACATCGGCCCATGGATCTTGCGCATCGGTGATATTGTCCGCATCTCTATTACTCTCCGTGAGATATTTTTCTTTGGACATGTTTGGCAATTTGACTGTGATTCTATTTGTGATTCCCTAATTTAAGGTCCAGGTTGCTGTGCCTGTACTTCGTACTTTTGTCTCGCCAGCTGAGCCGCCCTCGAGATTCAAGAGTCTTGGTACTCGCTTGCTAGAAAGTGATCGGCATCCCAGTCTTGTTCTTTTCGCATCTATTTCCTCCCACGATCTTATTTTCTATCCTCTCTTCTTGGAACTGGCCTTGGGCTTCTCCTTGCCCCAAACACGAGAGTACTCCTGCGTAGTCATACTTATGCACGGTGTTTCTACAGGTAGAACATGCATGTCTCATGACAGCCGCAGTGAGCACTGAATATTGGACATTGAAAATTGATTCTCTGTTCCGTTTTCTGTTCTGGTCATCTGCCTTTCCAGGCTCTACTGCTACTATCTTTATTACAGGCGTTGCCTCTATCGCCGTGTAACAATCTCTTACACTCGCCTGCCCTGCTGCTATCGTGACTCGAGTCTAACCACATATCTCCGTGAGGATATATGGTTCTTTTGCCAGTCTCTTCTTGGCCTCATCTCCGTTTGTTCGTTTATTTGTACGTTTGTTCAGACTGCGTCGTCTTCGTCTTGGCCACTTCCTGTCACCTGTTGTCGTTTACTGTCACTCTATTTCTTCTTTTTCCAAGAAAAAAACAATACGGCGATCTCCTGGACACCATCGCGGTCTTGGTGCAGTTCTGCTGGCTCCTTACCCTTTTCCACCACCACTTTCACCCTCTTGACCTCTTCCCGCTCATCTTCTAGTTCATCCTCCAACTCACCCTCTCTCTCATCCCTTCCGTCACTATTTACATTTCTCTCGCTTCACTGCTGATCATCTCGGTGTTACCTTGAGCCTTGAGTTTATCTTCATCTTCTTCGTAAAGGCACACATACATGCAAAAGAAGTACCCAAGATATCAAAAATAAACTTCAGACCACTACATAGAAAGAAGAAATAATAGCTGGTGTCTCACTTGACTCTGGCCTCGCTTCCTTCTGTCTCTCCCCTTGTCGTCGTCTTGTCTTTTGTCTTTGAGCTCTCGTCTGTTGCAGGTTGTCTCTACCCTCTCACCGAGCCGTCCTGCTTCCCCTGTCTCGATAACGTCCTTCTTTGCCTCCTGTCTTTCTACATCTCCATTTGTCGTTTCCACCTTGTTCGTCCATCTATCCTCTGTGGTCTCTCTTGAGTCTTTCATATATCTCCTTGCATTCTCTTATTATCATTTGCCAGTCCCTTTCTTCTTCTACCTTGACTTATTTTGATATCTGATTTTACACGACTCTACTCCATCCATTCTTATTTCTCGATAGAGATTGTTTTATTTGTTCTCTTCTTTTTTATATTGTCATATTCTCTCTCGCAGCACCTATGATCTTGTCTCGTTTCATATAATACCGTCTTCTCCGACCTGACGATCGACACCTTCTTCACATCCCCCTCCTCGACCACATCGTCAATCCTCCTTCTCATGTTTATAGCACCTCACGCCTCGATGGACCACGCTCCGTCGACAGTATTGCCGCCCCTCAAGGCTATCACAGCCACCGACCAGGGCGGCGTCCTCGCCATCACTGCCAGTCTCGGTATCGTCTTTGGTATCATCTCTCTTCTCATCCGCACATATGTTCGCATCGAATGCCGCGCCTCCTTTGGCCGCGATGACTATACCGCCTTTGCTAGTATGGTCGTAGCCCTGCTGCAGTCTGTCGTCGTTTTCCTCGCCATCTCCCGGGGCTTCGGCAAGATTGAGTCTGAGCTCGACGCCCCCAGCATTGCTACCTGGCAGCGCGACCTGTATGTCAGCGATATCCTGTTTTTGATCACAATGTGGCTCACAAAGAGCTCCATTGCACTACTGATTCGGCGTCTCTCGCGTGACCCGATTCACGGTGTCATGGCCCGTATTCTTCTTGCTGGTTCCGCCGTCTATTTTGTCATCTCCATGTTTGTCGTCACTATCCGCTGCGACATTTCACAGCCATGGAACACCGAAGTCAAAGGCTGCCCTACTAGCACTGTGAGTTTTCTTCCCTCTCTTTATAGTTGCCCCAAAAGTACTATCAGTATCTAACAAATCCAGTACTCTCGCTGGGTTGCAGTCACTGTCCTTGACATTATCACCGAAATTGCCCTCTTTGTCGGCGGTTTCTGGCTGGTGCGCGACCTCCAGCTGCCATGGAGCAAAAAGTCGGTTGTCGTCA
Source organism: Ophiostoma himal-ulmi (assembly GCA_029299165.1). Taxonomy (NCBI): domain Eukaryota; kingdom Fungi; phylum Ascomycota; class Sordariomycetes; order Ophiostomatales; family Ophiostomataceae; genus Ophiostoma; species Ophiostoma himal-ulmi. Next base: position 5,754,523 of record JANSME010000001.1, read on the forward strand.
TTGCCTACGGCCTGCGTCTTCCCGTCGTTATTGTTGCTGCCGTTCGCCTCTACTATATCCGCCAGTCGCTCTACAGTACTGACCAGTCGCTGCACGGCATCTTGGCTTCCGTCTGCACGCAGGTCGAGCTCTCGTACGCCGTCATCGCCACTACCATGCCCTGTCTCAAGCCGTTTATGAGTGCCCTCAATACCCAGTACGGTGGCGGCAATACGTTTGTGTTGAGTCAGACATCTCCCAACTCGTCAGCAGCCCAGCGCAGTCGCGACACTGGCGGTGCCAAGGGCAGTGGCGGCATCAACTCCAGTAACTACGGCACATCGTCGGCCAAGGAAAAGGCCAAGGCCAGAGCCAAGGCCATGGCTGGTGCTGTCATTATGAGCGGTGCCAAGTCGAGCAACGGCAGCAAGAACAACAAAAACTCGACTCTGACGACAAGCCACAGCACGGGCGGCAGCATTGGTGGTGGCCTCGCGGGCTCCAAGGCACGCAAGTCGACCGAGTCCGAGAAGGGCATCCTTGAAGTCAACATCAACCAGACGCAGCACGGCAGCGGCAACCACAGCAGCAGCGACAGCGATGAGAATGTCCAGAACACAATGCTGCCGTCGGGCATCCAGTCGATTGCACGCAGCAACACCAAGACGTCAGTCGCTCTGGAGTCCAAGATGACGACGATAACGGCATCGGGAAGTCCGTACGCCAACCGACCAGGAGCACAATCACCGTCGGGCGTGGCTGTGACGACGGATATCACGGTGACAGAGGAGAAAAACGAGAACGCGTCCGGGTCGCCGATATCGTCGCCGGCGCTGCCATCGTTTCCCGACTTTGACGCGGGTATTGGCCGCATCGGCCATGCGCGGTGATGCATGAGTTGATGTCCGGCTATTTTGTATTTTTGTACTTTTTATTATTACCTATGTATCTCTTGACATTTTTTTGTACCTTGATCGCATTCTATTTTGCAGTCGGAGATGGTTGGATGGAGATGGATGTACACTCGAACTTTACTGGGAGCGATATCAGAGTCACTCACTCACTGCATGACCTGCTTTGTATTTATTTTTCTTCATTATATTTCAACCCCCCACAATTTGGAACTCATAACTTATTGTCATAATCGTAACGCTTCTCTCATATCAATAACATTCATATCAGTCCTATCAAGCCGCATCTTCCATCTGAACGTCAAACAGCACACTGTAGAGTTCTTGGTAGGAGTACCCAAGTTGGACTTCGCCCTTCTTGTGTGAGACCGAAATACGGTACATGCAGCTTCTGCCCTCGGAGCCAACGTCCACAGTGATATAGTCTGGCAGTTGTGTCAGCTCGGGGACAATGACCTCGAGGTCTGCCCACATCAGACTGTTGTTCGGCGCCCGCCGCACCATGAGCATCTCCGTCTCCTTGGGATGGTCCGACTCCAAGAACATGACAAACTTGGGGGGCTCCTGGTTCAAGCGGTAGTTGCACATGACGACAAAGTTGACGCGCTTCGGACCCCATTTGCTTTCCGGGTCACTGCAGTCCTTGAGACTCACAGTGCACTTCATGGCCAGAACCATGTCGTAGCGCGTCCATGCATATGCCTTGGGCCGCACAAACAGCCGGTCCTGCACATCCCATAGGTGTGTTGGCGACGTATCCTTGAGCGAGATGCTGCTGTTGGCATTTTCCAGGCTCGGCACATGAATGCAATGCTCCCGGAACGTCTTTGGCGTGATGGTGTTGGCAGACTGCTTGTCGGTCAGAATGTACCAGTCCGTCACTAAGAAGCCGCGCATCAGTTTGACGTCATTTTTGTGGATTACGGCCAAGTCGGACTCCCAGTCACGCTGGAACAGATTGGGGCCGATCTTGAGCAGAAAGATGCCAATAAAAGTTTCATACTGGCTGCCGACCAGCAAAAGGTATTGACTGGTACTGGGGCTGCTGCTATCCTTGGCGGGGCGATACAGGAGCCGCAGGTAGATGGACCCAGAGATGAACAGGCCGCGGTTGGTGACGGTAAAATTCTCGAAATCGTCGGCAAACGGGTGCAGACTGTCATTGCCCGTGAACAGCTTGGGCGACTCTGCAAATAGGCACAACTCTTGGCGATCTTTGATTGTGGGAACGGCTTCCAGTCCAGAAACACTGCTGTTTGGCGAACCTTTTGTCGAAGGTACTGTTGCTGGTGTCAGCGGCGGCGTATAGGCCCTCATGGAAGGCTGTGGACTAGAGGCCCCAGAGCGTGTCCTTGGTGCTGATATGACGCTGTTCCGCTTGCCAGAGACGGAGCGGTCGCGACGCAAGCGGTTCCCCGGAGGCGTGGCGGGAGGTACGGGACCGGGTGTCTTGTGCAAGGCACCGTCATACACATCTAGGGCCTTTTCGCGATGCACAACCGTTTTGGTTGTATATGAAGGCTGTGTTCCACCGATGGGGATACCGTTGATCTGCAGTTGGGGAACGGACTCGCCGGGGACGCGCCAGGCCAGAATGGTGAGGTCGCTGCTGTGCTTGACAATCTCCTCCTGCAGACGCCGGAACGCACGCGTGCCCTCGCCGTACAGCAGCGGCATGCTGACTTCAAAGATGCCCAGCAGACAGTAGGCAATGTCCTCGACACGTGTAGTCACGCGATTTGCTGCCCACGACATGCGGCGCGCGAGTGAGTAGTCTCTTGGCCTGGTCTGGTTGGCGAGGATGCGACGGGGCACTTTTGTGACCTCGAAAATCGTGTCGACAAAGACGACCTTGTCGCCAATGCAAGACCACTCTTTGTCGTAAAAAACCAGTTTGCGTGGTGCCACCAGCTCCTGCAGCGTCCAGCCGCGCTCGAACCAGGTGCTGCGTTCCATACTCGTGGCGTACTTCTTCTTTTTATCACTGTCAGTGACTTCTGAATTGTGGTCCACGTCAGCGAGGTAGGCGATGCACACGGCGGCGTCGCGGTACCACTGGTACATGGAGTTGATGCTCTCCGACAGTTCGGAACTGTCCATCTTGTTGATGCAGCATGTGTCGATCCACATGTATTCGAGGTTATACCGTTTCATGGCAGTAGTTTTGGCCATGTTTGTGATCTTTTTGTAGGCTGGTGTGTCGCGACCCTTGCCTTCCTTGAACATTTGGTACGTGATTTCTTCGTCACCCCATCTGTGAGACAGGATGGCATATGGAGGGATATTGGGGGCGTATTTATCCTCCATTTTAAAAGTCAAGACATTGATCAGACGCATTTTGACGAATATATTTTGATTGTAAATGCTGTATAGAGAGGGGGGGGGGGTTCAGAAAGTTAATTGAACTTGACTTTCATCAACTGGTAGGATGAGGAGTCGACCATGGTCTTTATATCAAATCAAAACAGCAAACCTATTATTACTCAAAGCCAGTGATAAGCATCCTTCTTCCCATACCACAATGTCGAGGCTAGGGTTGTGTGAGACGAAGAGGAGGGGTTGCGGCTCTTTGCTGTGAGAGACAGCAGCCAATCTGCGGACCGAATATGCACGCATATACTCCATATCCGCATATAATAGCCCCTGCGTCTGTTGTTATTGGTCATGGCATTGTGTCTGACAGCCACCTCAGAGACTTAGCCTTGGCCCTGCATATCTACTATAATTATTGGCGCAGTGCAGTAGTAGCATTTTTTGCATTTTTCCATCCGTCTTGATGCCTTTTCCCGACTATCGTCTGCCTTTTTGTATTGGGCATCAACGCTAACCATTTGTGCTATGCAACGGAAAACAAGCTGTTAAGAGAGGTTATAGTCGTGCGGCGGGAAATCAAAGCTGCTGCCATGATATCCAGGGAGGAAATAATACTATTAAACTAGTCATATGTTTATTTATATTTATCCAAGAAGACGCACGCCAAATTATATACTGTAGTGCTATTGTTCGTATGGCCTCACCCTACAGCTTCGACTTTTCTGTCGGCTCTCCAGCACCGCCCGCAAAGTTGCTGCCGCCCAGGGCGCCCACAATCGAGTCGATGCTCTCCAGCAGCCACTCGCTGCCCTCGTTGGTCGCCAGCCACTCGATACCCTTGACGCTCTCCTTGTCGCTCTCAGTGGCACCGGCGGGGAGCCATGTGCCGTCAACAATAGCCTTGCGCAGACCAAAGACGTGCGACACCACCTGCGGGCCGACACCCGTCTGCGACCGCAGGCAGGCAATGCCCACAAGACTGGTCAGCACACGGCCGACGTTGGCGAGACCATCTGCGCCGTGGTTTGGCGGGTCTGTGAACAAGGGGCCGTAGTGCGAGCTGAGGATGTGCACGGGCAGATCCGGGTGCGACTCGGCCAGCTTGTCCAGCAGCTTCTGGTCGACACCAGCGTAGACGGACCGCCACAGGCCGAGGCCGCGCTCCTTTGTGGATTCAATATTCTCGGGAGTAACTGTGCGTGTAGGCTTTGTAGACAGCTTGGCTGCAACGTCGGCCGGCAGACCGGTCGACCGGAAGCTGCCGAGCACATTGATGGTGCGCGGGATGCCGTTGAACCCAATGCACTTGAGGCCGACCTCGCGGATCAGCTCAGCGGTGGCCACCGGAGGCTGCGACGACGGCGCTTCCGTGGCGACCCGCCAGAGGGTAGCAAGAGCATCGGGCGCATTGAGGGTCATTGTGGCGGCGGCAGAAAAGGAGATCCAGGGCTGGGCGCCAACGTTGTGGCGAGCGGCATCGCGGGCAATGTTGCGGTACACATCGGCAACGCGCGACGAAGCAGCTGTGGGGCCTGGGCGCGCAAACGGCGCATTGATGAGTGCCTTGAGCGACGGCGAAAGCTTGGACATTGTGCCGGTCGGGACTGGTCTCAGATTTAGAGGGCGCGGGATGCAGAGGAGCAGGAACGAGAAGAGGTAGAGGATGACGATGATGAGACCGTCGATCACGTGCAAATAGTTCGGCAGATTAGGAAGGTGCGCCGAGAAGCTGGTAAAGGTGTTGAGACTCAAGCAATTGAGTCTTTTGGTCATGAGAATCGCTACTCGATAGATTGATAGATGAAAAGGGGAACAGGTTCGTTTCCCAGAGTTACGAAGAAAAATAATGTCAAAAGCACATGCCGTCGCTTCTCGAACGACATCGGCTTCCAATTGCCGAACGCGGGTGATTTGCCAGCTCCGGGTGTAAAGGCGCCAGATGGTGGATATAGCCTTTGCACGTAGTATAACTACTATTCATACCGTCACAACTGGGCCCGCTCTATTTCCACGCGAGCTTCCGTCAGCCGCCGCTACTCCGGGGGAAGATTATGGCGCCCGAGGCCCTGGATGACTGTTCTCCGTCGCCGGAGTATTCGCCGCCTTGTGCGTTTCATTGCAACTGTCACGCCATGATCAATGCAGCATAATGAACTAGAATGGTAAGGAGTGTGTGATATTTACGCACCAGGCTTGACATCAGAATACAAATAAAAGCAGAAAAACTTGAGATATTCTTGAAAGGGAAAAGATGATATCGAGAAAGAAAGAACGGAAAAGAGAAACAGAAACGAACAGTAAGATAAACGAGAAAATATGGAAGACTACATTTCAAAAGGCGTCTCAAACCAGAACACTCCGCTATACGCTCCAGACGACGGCAAGCTCGCAATAGTGCAAGACCCAGACTAGAAGTAGCTGCGCATAGCATCCTGGAAACCGGGGCCGCCCTTGAGATCGCGGTCAAACGACATTTGCACATCCAGAACTTGCTTGATGTGCGACATGGACAGCGGCTCGCCCTTGTTGACCGCCAACGCCTGGGCCGTGCGCACCGTGTTCTTGATCTGCCGGCCGTTGAGGTCGTGGCGGGCCAGTGCCGTAAAGTCGTCCTCGGTGAACGGCATGAGATCAATCTTTTCGAGCACACGCACACGCTCAATGAATATCTTGAAGATGGCCTTCTTAGCGCGGCTGTCGAGACTGTCGTACCGCAGCGCAATGTGGATTCTCGACTGGAAAGCATCATCAAAGGTCTGCACATTAGTGACGGTCATAAATTACATAACAAAAGACAAGGATGGATAGAGAGCTTACTTCAACGCGGTTGGTCGTCAGGAACAGGATGCCCTGGAAATACTCGAGCTGCCGCAAGAAAATACTGACAAGCGCGTTGCGGTGGATATCGTGCATATTGCGCTTCTCGAGGAACACGTCGGCCTCGTCCAGAAGGAGAATGGCGCCCCATGCATGGCAAATGTCGAGGATCTTTTGCAGCTCCGACTCCAGGAACCGCGAGTCCGTGCCAAGCTCACCTGCAGATACCATGTACAGCGGACACTTGAGCAGCTCAGAGATGCCTTCGGCTGTCAATGTCTTGCCTGTACCGGGAGGGCCGTGAAGAACAGCAACGAGTCCCTTGCCCTTGCCCTGGATAACGTCGTCAATGCTTTCGGCAGCATGGTACTTGTGCGACTCGACGAGCGCCTTGACAATGTCCTTTGTCTTGGGCTCGAGCACGAGCGACTCGTAGGCGTTGTGGTTCCACTGGATATCCTTGACACTCGACACGGTAAACTCCAGCCACAGCTTCTCTGCAAAAGCAAAGCCCAGCACCACCGGCGACGCGATTAGGTACTCCTCGTCGCTGAACTCGGGAACCTTTTTCTCGTCGTCTTTACTGCCCTTGTCCTCGCCATCACCCGTGCGGTCGGCATCGTCACCCGTCTCATCTTGTCCATCCTCGCCGGTGCCCGTGCCGTTGGCCTTGTCCTTGTTCTTCTCGGGGATCTGGTCGAGTTTGTTGACCTCCTGTTCAGACTCGTTGTCAGCCATTATTGGATGAACCAAGTGAACGCAGCCGGACAGGTCTGTGACCAGCCGTACAGTATGTTTTGACCGCCCTACCTTTTTGTTCAACGTCAGGCGGCTGTGCGGTGGGCTGCTGTCCGAGTCGGACTGCTCACACGGCCTGGCTCCATCCCACTCGTTGTCCGAGGACTCGTCGTCAGACTGCGAGTCGCCATTCTTGGGCTTGACCAGCGAGATGGGATAGTTGGGGTTGATGCGGCGATGGATGCTCGAGTCGATCATGATGCGGCCAGTGATGTTGACCCTGACAGCACTCTTCTTTTTCTTGTAGTATGCCATGCCATCGTAGCTTCGGTACTGCACACCACTCAAAGCAACAAATTTCTTGCCGCGGTCTATCAGCTCTGCACGGAGCTTATCCTCGTTCTTGTGGTACTTGAGCGGGTATAGCGGCAGGCTCGTGATCTTGCGGGTGCCTCTGAACTCGCAAATCTCGTCTGCAACGCTGCCGTGGCCAAAGCGCTTGCCATCGTATTCAAAATACTACCAGGTTAGCGCGCCCCAAGTCATTAAATTCACCTAGATGGGATTTGATATGTTACCTTTCCCTCAATATAGTAAAAGTTTCCTTTCATCATGCTGTAGTGGCTCTCGGCCATGTCTGCCTTGAAGATACGTGGCTGGTCGTGCGAACCATACGTGGTCGTGAAGGCAAGCGTGTCTGGCTTCCACAAAGCCCAGAGCAAGTCGTACGTGATAAGGCCGTTCTCAAGCAGCGGGTTGAGACTGTTCTGCACTTCTTCGTAGTCCTTGTCGAGGTACTTGATAAGTACCTTGAGCTGCTCACGCTTCTTGACGTTCCGCTTGGCCTCTTTCTTGCGCGTCTTCTTGTCTCCCTTGATCTCGACAGTCTTGAGCTTCTTTAAATGCTTGCGCATATCCTCAAGATACAGGAAGAGCAGATTGGGGTCCAGCTTGGGCGTATCTTCGACGAGGCTTACGCCCTTGATTTCACCCATGACCCCTTGCAAAGCATCTCGAAGAATTTTGCTCTTGATGTCGACAATGGTCTGCTTGTACTTGCCCTCCCAGTCAAACGTGCGCCGAACGTGAAAGGCATACCCCTCGTACTCTGCATCAGTGGATCCCTCCGCTGTGGGTTGCAGTGCGTAGTTGTGAATGGTGTTATCCCACACCTGGTCAACACGCTTAAAGTTATTGGACTTGGACTTGCGCTTGCTCTTCTTGCCCCGTTGGGATTGCTGTTCTAGCTGATCATTTCCCGAGAGGTAGTCGGGTCTGCGCACTCCTCCGCGGCCAGGCCGCCCAGGCCGCCCTCGGCCTACTGGGGGCATAGGCCTCGGCATTGTACGTCCGTTGTTGACGTTGATGGGCGGCTGTGCTGGGGGAGGTTGCTGGAACGCGGGGGCGCCGCCGAAAGCAAAAGGGTTACCCATTGGCACCCCGAACGGGGGAGCGTAGTATCCGAAGGGTTGGTATTGTGGGTAGGGATTGAACAATTGCTGCTGTGTCAGCTGGTGTTGAGGAAATCCCTGTTGAAGAGGGAGGCCGCGGCTGCGTCTAGGGTCATCGCGGGAAGACCTGTCGCCGTCGCTGTCGCTGTCCGAGCTTGAGCTTCGTTTGGAGCCACTGGAGGAAGATGAAGAACTCGAACTAGAGCTTGTGTCCGAGTCCAAACTGGAGTCAGAGTCGGAGTCGGAATTAGAGTCTGACTCCACGTGGGCCTTGGTAGACTTCTTGGGTTTTCTCTTCCGGACATGCTTTTTCGCCTTTACCGCCTCAAGCTTTTTCTTGACATGCTTCTTCTTCTTCTTCTTCTTCTTCTTCTTCTTTGCTATCTCAGAGTCTGACGACTCGGATTCGGATGCGTCGTCCTCGCTTGAGTCGTCTGATGACGAAGAAGAGGAGTCCGAGTCGCTGTCCAATTCTGGCGGAGATTCATCTTCGACAACCTTTTTCTTGGCCCGCTTTGGCTTGTTGACATTTGTCTTGCCTGGCTTGTGCTCGTTGATCTTGGCGAGTTTCCGGTTGCTGTTATGCTTGGTAGTTTCTTGTTCGTTGTTTGATGTTGTTGTTTCGGTGGGTAGTATTGGCAAAGTGGTTGTGTCGGACAAGATTTTGATGTCGTCGTTTGAAGAAGAGCCGCGCACGGCGTGCGAGGCAATGGGTGTGGAATCCATACTCACAAGGCACAGCCAGCAAAAAGAACTTCTGCGGAGGTTTATTTGGAAGGGACGATTAGTGGTACCGGCAGGAAAGCTCTTTTATTTGAAAACATTGGCTGTTAAGCCGTCATGTGTTGTTTAAAAAATCAACGGAAGCTTGGTAGGCAGCAAGGCAGGCAGCAAGGCAGGCAAGCAGACATGCAAGCTAGAAGCTGACAAGTAAGCATGAATTCTGGGTCCGTCTAGGTCTTCAGAGAACGGGCTTGGATGGCACTTTAATGTGGTTTATTAGCAAAGAGACTCTTTATAAGCATCTCTAATAGGTATTTCTGGGGCTGTGCTTTAAACGGGAATAGCAAGGAGCTTGACAATAAATGATGTGAAAGTGACGCTTGAGATGTGAGGTGTAAAAACTAACAATGCGAAGAGGAAGCTGGATGGAGATGTGAGTTGAGCTGTTTCTAACGGCATTATAATATGGGATTCAGTACCAAAGAAAAACAAACGTATATCACACGATCATGAGTCGCGGGACGAGTGTATGAATGGGGGCACGTGGGAATGCCGTAAGTCACTGGGCCAAGCGCCACAAGCGGGCCAAACGTACAAAGTCCAACGGCTGCCAGCGAGCAAACACAATAGTAGGAGCAGTGTGCGTGGTTGGGAGTAAGACTGCAGACAAACCTGGTATACAGAGATATGCCTGTGCCGTTCAAAGCTAGCCAGCTGTCCGAGCGGAGCAGGCGGTATGCAGCTAGTAGCCCGTGTTGAAGTGAGGTCGGCGACGGGTGAGAAACAATACTTTGGAATCCACTCTCAGTTCTGCCGTTTGAGTTGAGGCTGTCGCCAGGCTTGGGCTGGATTTTTTTGGTGGTATGAGTTTAGATATAAATATCAATTTGTCAGGAGGACTGGCGGGCACGATACTGGAGACAAAAGCAGAAACAAAAAGCGGAGGCTCGGACGAGAAGAGCCAAAAAAAAAAAAAAAAAGAAGATAAAAAAAAAAGAAGAAAAAAAAACAGGGCGAGCCACTTGATATCTGTGGATGAGAAGTATCCGTGTTAAAGGACGAGAGTGATGCATGCATATCGTACAGAGCTGTCTGACCAACCGGAATGGACGTGGCTTATGTAGCAGCCACTTGGCGGCTAGGCCACTTCACCCCAATATGCAGGATGATCTGGACAACCAGAGAGAACAGAAGTTGAGAAGTCGGTGTAGCGAGGAAGCAAAGAAGAAAAGAAGAAAAAAGAAAATACAGAAAATCAAAGGTCAGTAGTAGAAGAATTTACATGCAGAGGGGCGTTTGAATACTGCTAGAAGAGAGATGCGAAAAATATAGACGACGGTGGGAAGGAGGATATAGACCACTCAGGAAAGGTGCGGGCTCGCAGTCGGCGACATTTTTGGAAGGAGCGATGCACAAGATGAGGCTATGCCACCGAACGGGAAGGAGCGGAGCACAACCAAGAGAGACCAAAAGACAGCGCACACTACGAGCCCATATCTTGCAAGACATATCTTACTTGAGAGTGATCTATAGCGATAGGAAAAACGACAGCCAGAATGTTTTGTGATATTTGCACTTGGCAATTTTTACAATAGGCACGCTCAAGAGTCGTAGTGAGTAGTAAGCGTGATGTCAGAATTGAGGCCGTAAGCATGGATGGTCAGCCTCACCATGGCGGAAGGAGCTACCCTGCTCGTTTGACTTTTATTTACTTATTTCCACAAATAAACATGTTTTACTCACGGCGGAAAGAGCAAGAGGGAGGATTTCTTATGGGGCCGATATCCCGTTGTATGGCCCTAGTCGCCAGTGGGCCAGGCCGCTCACACGGAACTCAACCGCTACCCCACTCGGGCACTTTTGACCCCATTGCCGTGTAAGACGTGCGGGCCCGATAGGCGTACTTGAACACGGCGCAGATTGAGGCCATTATGGCATCTGGCTGCCTGCTCAGAGTGGATGAAAATACGAGACTGGTGATAAAGAAGCCGGGCTGTTCCACGGTCACCAACGTCTTAGCATTGCCAATACCAAGCGAGAGCCAAGCGAGAGGTTGTACGGGCGGTAGACAGACGGCGGGTAGAAAAGCACATCCAAGTAGGCAGCAGTACGCATTCTAGTCGGGTCCATGGATTATTATGCTGGTGAAAATGCTGTTGAAGGTGTGTTGAAGGTGTGTTGAAGGTGTGTTGAGCGATGGATATTTTAGATTACGTCTAATGTTTGGTGTTTCCATTCTAAGTGCAAATATATTTTACCAATGAAATCATTCTTTCAAAAATAACAATAAAAATAAATGGTGGTTTCGCTACAAAATAGTAAAAATAATAAACTAAAAAATGTGGAATAAAACCAAAATACCAAGAAAAACTTATAGTTTTGAATCATAAGCCAGCTGAGCTTGATTAGTGAGCTTTTATGTGTACAGATGAGGCTGAAGATGGATATCATAAAGTAGCCGGGAATAGCTATGATCAAAGTAAAGGATGTATCTGTTGCTTACAATATCAACACTTTCGCCAAATTAAATCACCTGATGTTGAATGCATTGGAAAGAACTGCCCAAATGACGTATGTTTCATTGAAACCTCTGTTCTGACCGGGCAGTTGTAGGGTAGCATCGGAAAATTCAAGCACATGAAATTGCACATACAAGAGCACACGGCGACAGGTGAAGTCATTATGAATTCATAACAATCGACTGAAGCTATCCTTTCTTCCATGACAGAGGATGTAGCCAGCTGCAGCAAGGCTGTGAGTCAGATGAGAATAAGGCAGAATACTGTGCTTAATGACGTGCCCAAGCCAGTGATTCTATCACATGTTTCATACAGCGGAGTTGCTTTAGTCCCATTACGATCAGAGATGAGATCTGGGGAGATCTGCAGTGAGATGGAGTGAGATCAATCCAAAACACATCAATCGATGTTCATTCGGGACAGGAGCCGAAAAGGCAAAAGGTAAAATGAAGACACACTACAAAAGCGACTAGATGGATGGAATATAGAAGACAGAGCGATAAGATGTGAAGCAAGTAGAGATATAAAGATAACAAAATGTAAACACGCTGAAAAGGATGACTTGGGAAATAGAAAAAGAGATGAAAAGGAAAGAAAAATGAAACAAAAGAACATAAAAAACATAAAAAACAAACTAATTAACAAGATAAGAAAACAAGAAAAAACAACAAAGCCTAAACTATATTGCATCAAAAGTAAACCAATTCACCAACCTTGATACAACAAAATCAACTTAAAAGAGCTGTCTACTCATACCATTGTCATCGTCATCTCATCGCTCACCTTCGCCTCATGTTTCAAGCAGACGGCATTGTGCATGCAGTCGTAACTAAGCAAGCCTGTAATACAGTCGTATTGGCAGTCGCATGGGCACCAGGAGCCCTGTTAGCGCGCAGAATCACGATTCAGATCCGCTGCCGACGTCATCCCGAATTGGCAGTCGCGCTTTGCCAAGACCCTCAGCTGCGTTTTAGCACTATTAGCACTTTTAGCAGGATTTTGGCGTACTTTTTAGCAGCCTGTCACCACCGCGCAACACACCGGATTTCACCCTCTCCTCCAAATTGGTGCAATCGCGAGCTGAAAGCAAGAACGGGGACAGGCTAGACGACAAACTAGAGCAGCTAGTAGGAAGCAGCGGAGCGGAGCGCACCCCAGCAAGAGGAGCAGCAAAGAGAGCCAAAACGAACAAGGCACGACTAAAGTCTCGAACGCAGGGAGCACCTTGCTAGGAAGGAGCGACGAGAGGGAGCCTACGACGCACTTGTTTAAATCACTCGTTGCCCACTTTTGGCATTTTGGCATCCTGATAAGAGCTTCTCCTGGTGTCACGACGACTTGACGGCACGGCATCGATTGATTAGTTCTCACGATTGACGACGACGACCCGACAACACGACGACAATCAACGACGAACAACGACATTAACGCACTCGACGCAATGCCTACTTTCAGAGGTCACACCTCCGGATGGCGTCGGCTGCTGGGTTGGGACCGGCATCCAGCCCACGAGCATCACGACCAGTGGTGGGAGGAGACCCGGAGAAGACGTGAGTTGAATAGAAAGACTAGATGATTGACGTCGCTACCTAGATGCTAATATCGATAGTACTGCCCACGTATGTCGAGGATACAATCGAGTCCGCCATTCCCCCGGCAGAGGTCACCAAGATTGCCGTGCGCCTGCGCTACCTTATCGAAGAGGTTATCCCGTGCGAAATGGAAGAGGAGCTCGTCACGCGCTCGCACAGCAAGGTTGTTACGCGCCAGGTCGTCCAGGCTGCGCGCGAGGCCGGCGGTGTCGACGGCAGCCCCCAGTACAACGACTGCGTCGTCTACTGCCTGCTTATCTGCAAGCGTTGGTTCCGCCACCAGGCGCTCGTGGAGCTGTGGGATGCCAGCATGCACCAGGTGCGCTCGACGGCGTGCGAGGTCATTGCCAAGCTGATCATCGAGAGCGAGGACGACCAGCAGTACCTGATGCACTCGGTGCTGCTGCGTCGCTACTCGATTCTGATCGACGGCGAGCCGACGCTGCCGAGCAACGTTATTGAAAAGGCCGTCGACCTGCACGCGCTGCGTGTCATTGGCTCGTCAGGCTACCAAAAGTGCATCAGCCACCTGTGGCGCGGCTGGCTTGTGCAAGACGAGGACGACCCGGCGAGCTTTGTCGACTACAAGGACCGCGATAGCACGTCGTTTGTGTCGCATCTCGACCCGGACCGGATGCGCGCCCCCATGTACCAAAACGCCACCCAAGTCTTGTTTTCGATCCTGTATCTCGTGCTCTTCACCATTGCTATCAACACCATCAACCGCAACGGCGATCTTGACGGCATCGAGATCATCCTGTACCTCTTCACGCTCGGCTTCATCTTTGACGAGATCACTAAGGTCTGGAAAGCTGGCTACTACATTCTGGGCTTCTGGGACGCATTCAACAGTGTCCTCTACTCACTCCTCATCGCCTCCCTCGTCATGCGCTTTATTGCCTTTAGCAAGGCACCGTCCGAGGACCCCCTCCTCAAGGGCCCGCGCGAAAAGTTCAACGAGCTCAGCTACAACTTTTTGGCGTTCAGTGCACCCATGTTCTGGATCCGTCTGCTGCTGTATCTCGACAGCTTCCGCTTCTTTGGTGCCATGCTTGTTGTCCTCAAGGTCATGATGAAAGAGTCGGTCATTTTCTTTGCCCTCCTCATTGTCATCCTAATTGGCTTCCTGCAGTCGTTTATTGGTCTCGACATTGCCGAGGATCTGCAGCTGAGCGACGTCACCTTTATCATCCAGGCCATGCTCAATGCTGTCATGCAGAGCCCCGACTTTGAAGGCTTTGAACAGTTTGGCCATCCCTTTGGCATTATCCTGTACTACTGCTTTACTTTTATTGTCATGGTCGTGCTGCTCAACGTCCTTATTGCGCTCTACAACTCGGCCTACGAGGACATTTACGAAAATGCCGACGACGAGTACCTCGCTTTGTTTGCCCACAAGACCATGCAGTTTGTGCGCGCGCCTGACGAGAACGTCTTTATTGCGCCGTTCAACCTCATCGAGATCTTTTGTCTGGCACTGCCGTTTGAGTGGTGGATGAGCAAGAAGTCGTACGAGCGTCTCAACGATATCGTCATGGCCGTACTGTACTCACCCGTGCTCCTAATTGCCGCATACGTGGAAACGCGCACGGCTTATGAGATCCTCGGCAACCGCAGCCGCGGCGATTCCGACGACGATGTTGTCGAGGAGTGGGAGCAGCTGCAGGTCAGCAGCAACAGCATTGACTTTGAGTCGGACGGCTGGAAGAAGACGGTCGAGATTGTCAAGCCGAATGTCGAGGACGATCTAGCTGTTGTCGAGGTGCGCGAGTTGCGGTCCGAGGTCGCTGAGCTGAAGCTCATGATTGAGGCTCTGACGCGGTCGCTGTCTGTCGAGCCCGAGTCCAAGCCCGAGTTCAAATCTGACTCGAAGCAAAAGACGCTGCCAACACCCGAGCCCGAGTCCAAAGACACGGATATCGATGATGCCGAGACCAAGACTGAGCCGGCTACTCCATCAGAAGATGCTGGCGAGGGCTCGTCCTCGGCCACCCTGGGCGCATACGAGTCCAAGTAGATGACTGGTGCCATTTCTAAAATCTATTGTTATCTATTGGTATCTATTGGTATCGTCAATGATGCAGATCTTGATTTGTATGAGATTGGATAATGCTTGGCTATTGTTGGTTCTTTTCATAATCTTCCTAACGTGCAATTTTTTTTCTTGTTTTTCTCTATTATAATTGTATCTATAGTCTCCGAGCACGCGCTTTTGTTTTTTATGTACTCCCAAGTTTGTACTGTATTATCGTTGAATGCGATGCTTATGTAACTTTGACATGCTCAAGTCACACCCGCAACAGCTTTGATTGTGTGCTCTGTGAGCTCCTTCCTTATGCAGACAAGTGGGGCCGAGTTGCTTCTTATCAAGAACCTCTTTGGTGAAGACGAACGTCACCTTGGGTGCTTCGCTCCAGTCCCTTTAACCCTTTAACCCTCCTTTTAACCTTTTCGTAACATGAATGCAAAATTGAAAACAGAGCCGCTTCTGCCAGATCAAGGATCGGCTAGGCCAAAGCGCCGTGTCGCTACTGGGCTTGCCGCTGCGATCTGTCTTGCATATCTCGCCGCCGACGCTCTGAATATCACCGGCAGCAGCAGCATCTTGACGAGACTGACACAGCATAAACACACATGCCACGCCGCCTCTGCACTACCCTACACAAGATACCCTCAAGCAGACGACCCCTTTCACTTTCTGCCATGCACAAATGCCACCCGTCCACCATTGCTCGACGATCCATCTCCGGCAGGGACGTGGGCTAGTCTCTACGAACCCAACCCAGAGCACTGGAGCTGGGGCAGGCCGAAAAAGGACCCATCAGTCGAGAGAAGTGGCTACACTGGTCGCGGCATCTATCTGTGTGGCTACTTGGACGTGCCGCTAGACTGGACAAACTCGTCGGATCCGCGCATCACTCGTCTTGCCGTCACCAAATACCAAGTCGCAGGACCTCGTACAGACCCATCAAAACCGGCCAAGAATGATCGCACCATAGTTATTGAGCCGGGCGGGCCGGGCGGCAGTGGAACCTCGTATGTGTGGCGTGCTGCTGAAGAGCTGACAGATCGTCTGAGTGGCGGCACCCTCGACGTTCTAGGCTGGGACCCGCGCGGCGTCAACACAACACAGCCGCGCGCGGCCTGTTTCCCCTACGATGCCGACCGCGACCGGTGGTGGCAACTGGGGCATCGATACCGTGCAGTTTCTGGCGACAACCCAAGTAGCCAGATCGAGGTAGCGGATGCTCTGTTTGAGGCGACGTTCCGGGCGTGCTGGGAGACGATTGGCGACCTGGGCCGGTTTGTGGGCACGGGCATGGTGGCACGGGATCTGGATGCCATACGCCAGACACTGGCCGAGCCGCAGCTGACAGGATACCTTGTAAGCTATGGCACCGGCATCGGACAGACGTATGCGCAAATGTTCCCGGAGCATGTGGGCGCCGTGATCCTGGACGGCACGGAATATGTACCAATTGAGTGGATGCAGGGCGGCTTCGGGTGGGCAGCCCTCGACAACATTACTGATGCTTGGCACGACGGGTTTCTGGGCGAGTGTATCGCAGCCGGGCCGCAGTATTGCGCTCTGGCCAAGAACGTTGGCGGTAGCGGCAGCGGCAGCGGCCAAGAAGTGTCAGTAAAAAACCTTGAAGATAGAATGGCCAACCTAGTGGCGGCGGTTGCCAAAAGGCCATTGGCTGCATACACGGCTGCGTCTGGGCCGACACTGATAACATACTCGTCACTGGTGGCATCGATCTACTCGGCTCTCTACCGGCCCCGGTCATGGCCGGCTATGGCACGGATGCTCTTTGACCTCGAGCAGGGCAACTCGACACTGGCGGCCATTATGGTGGATTCTCTCGTCTTCCAGTATGACCCGAGCCGGCCTCTGCCAGGCGAGGCGTGTTCTGTGGACGGCGTACCATCCAACCCGCCCCTGCCATCGACAAACGAGCTGTTGCCGCTGGTGATCTGTGCCGACCAGTACGATGCACCGGAGCCGGCCGATGGTCTGGGCTGGTGGAATGAGCTGTGGGCGAATATGACGACCAAGTCGTGGATTGGCGGCAACTCGCGGTTCTACAATGTGCTGCCGTGCCGCAATTACAAGACCTACTGGCCAGAGCCGGCGGGTGTGTTTCGTGCACCCTTTCTGAATGCCACACTGTCGAACCCGGTACTGCTGGTGGCGGAGACGCACGACCCGGCAACACCGCTGGCGAATGGACGGCGCCTGGCGGCAGACATGGGCTACGCCAATGCACGCATGGTAGTGCACCACGGCTACGGGCATGCATCCATGGCAGACCGGTCTACGTGTACGGATGCCACATTGAGAAGATACATTCTAAGAGAGGAAACGCCCGAAGCGGCCGAGACGCACTGCTTTGCCGACGAGAAGCCGTACCTGTACGATGCAGTTTCCACCGCGGGTGAACAGGATCATGAAAAAGACCAACAAAAAGACTTGGTGGCGGTCTGGCAGGAGCATTTGCAGGACATGATGCTGTGGAATCCGGGGCTGATCCGGAGGTAAAGTAGTCTTGGTCATCAGTGCTCTGTAGACTCAGTAAGCGCAGGAGACTCTATTGCCACACCGTCCTGCAATCAGATTCTGCTTTACTTTATTGTATTTGTTATCTCTTTCCAGTTTCTTCTACACATTTTGCGGCGTCTGCCCACGTTGCCATGCCCCTCATGCAAACCAGCGCCTTGTGGATGGCCGGCCCCGTACGAGGGATTTCTTTCCCTCCTCTCTTCTTTCCATCCTCTTCGTTTTTCTGTTTCTCTGCCCCTCCACCAAGAGTGATTGGATCTCCGTGGTCGCCGAGAGATTTTCCCGGGTAGATTTTGACCGGTGGTGGCATGTTGTATTCAAAGAGTAAATGTGGCGGATAAATTGTATTTTTGCATACTGTAATTAGGAGAGACAATAAATCCATACAAATTGAGACGGGCAAGACAAAGGAAAGTGACTTGTTGGAGTCTTAAGGTCCAGAGGGGGCAGCGTGAAAAGCCGGACTGCGGGGTCTCACAGCTACCTGGATATTGCCGAGTGGCCCTCCGGCCGAGAGCAGAATATTCCGGGATACTTGAGTGTATCTGACATTTGATATTTGGAATTTAGCTGTTTTTCATAGCCCGATAAATTACGACTCGTACGAAATGGGAATGGCTTGAGTTGGGCATGTCAGACTAGCACCCGGATATTTTCTCTTTTTTTTCTTATTTCTCCGTATGCTCTCCCCCTTTTACTGGTTACGTCGTCTGGAGATGCTCCGAGGTCCGACTCGGCAGATGCTGGGAAGGAAACGTCTGATCCTATCGCTCCCCTTGACGTGGTGAGCACCCATGGTTCTTGCCGTTCTTGTCTGCCATGTCTTGCTTTGGTTTCATATTGTCTGTCGCTGTGTTACGGATAGACAAAGCATCCCGGCACGCAGTCGTCCTGGCCGGGTACTGTGACCGCTATTTGTCGGATAGAGCATCTGCAGGATCGCAAGCATTGATCCAGCTGGACTCCGATACCCCATAAGCACTTTCATCAGAAGTGAAGCACATGCCGACAAACGAATCGGAGTCGGAATTGCCACTGTAAATACGGTAGTGCAATATAGCCAATATGGACTAGATGGCCCATATCGCCGAGCTACTACGGAGGCTAACGCGGCAGTATCAAATGTCGCAATTGTGGTTACTGTCTTGATTTATGAGTTTTCATATAGTTGGTGATTAACCGGCGGTGTGCATGTCTCGACGGGGGGGGAGGGAGACGGAGGGAAGACGGAGAGAAGATAAGACAGAAACGAGGAAAGAGCCAGTATGGAGTGAGGGAAAGCGCCATGAATGGCCAAAGAACAGCATATGAATATGATATCAGTTGTAAAGACTGGCACCGGCCCAAGCCCAAGCCCAAGCCGACATGGCGCGTCTGGCTTGCGGCTGACCATGCCTCTCTTTCACTTTTTATTGTCGTCCTTTTCGCTTTCATCTTTTTTTCTGTTTCTTTTCTGTTTCTTCTTCTTCTCTTCTTCCCCCCTCATCAAGGAAGCGATTTATCACTTTTATCAATGGTATCATTTCGCTTGCGTCTCATGCGACACTGGGAGTCCGAGCCGTCGGGGGCGGTCTGAAACGTGAGACACGGCGCAACGGGGTAGATGGGTGATTGCTGTACATCGTAGGGGAGAGTGAGGCAGAGTGAGAGGTAGAGGGGGAGTAAGGCAAACGTGCAACGACAAAGTAACAGAAACGGGGATAGAAATGAGGCGACACCGCAATTGGAGGAATACGGAAGGCACGGCGGGTGTTCTGACCAGGGTGGTAGTCTGATAGTCTGATAGAGTCTGATAGGAAGGACTCTATATACGGACAGTCGCGGAGAATAGGGGGGAGCCATTACGGAAAGAGGGAAGGACTCAATAATCTTAATAATAGGCAAGAGTCAAGCCTTGGCTGACGGCGTGATACGAGTACATCCCTCCCAGGGACATTCTAGCGGAGGCGTGTGTACTCCGGTGTGCATGACAAACACGGAAGGCGCGCGCAAGGAGAGGCCAATACTATCTTATGAGAAACAGAGAGAGAGAGAAAAAAAAGGAGAAATATTGGGGGCCAAACACGAAAGAAAAAGAAGAGAGGTGCAGGATCATCTCGATTTGAGACGGACTATTCTTGTCCACAGAGAGAGACGAGCGCAACGCTGGTGCTGCGTCTGGCTTGGCTTGGATACGGAACCAAAAGTGGGCCTCCAATATGGCTCTGGCTAGGACGTCCCGGCCGGGCTGTTTGCTGTAGTGTAGTAAATTGTGGGAGGGCAGGAGGGGAATACAAAGCCACGGCGTGAGGTAATTTCGGGTCCACGGTGTTGTAGACGGGATAAAGAGTAATTATATGAATTAAAAATGCTGAGAAAATAATGAAGAAAAAAGAAGAAAAAAACGGAAACCATCTGGGATCGCCTGTTCATCAAACACCAGACAGGAAATGATACGACAGCGTAAACGGGATGGTATAGACACTCTCCAAGGAATAAGGATAGTCTCACTCCGACCTGTGACGTGTAGACTGACAAAGACGGGATAAAGACTAGGAGCCGGCACGGCAGTAGCAAAATACTTATACAGTAGGCAATAGGGGACTGTTGAGGATGACAGCGAGCTGTTACTGATGGCAACTTGGCCATCATCTACCAAGGCTGTGTCTTGCCTGCATAGCCCCCTGGCAATACACCGGTATCATTTACAGTATATGATCTGAATGATGCATGCATAGAGTACTTGGATTCTAACTTGCAAAAGAGCACACGCAGCCCGTTCTGATCACCGCTCAGGCGACCTACGCGACATGCGACTCTACTGCACTCCTTGTGCACCTGCAGCAGCACACCACTACAACTGAATATACTAAAGATATCGTACAGCACTATTACTCCGTAGACCACTACAACCCAAGATACAACCGCTGCTACCACTCCAGCGCGCTGGATCCTCGGCATCTTGCGGCCAGTCCAAGACGAGCCAAGCGAACGCGTGTGTCACTCGACCGGAGTGCAAGCGAGCTGGCTCTGGCTCTGTGCATCAGTATCTCCCACTGTGGACGCATTCTTTCCCTTATTTTCATCATCCGGGCACCGTGACTTTGGTGTCAGCAGGCAGCCATATCACATAAAGTAGCGGGATGAAATATCAAATAACAAATACTATATCGCCATTGCAAAAATAGAATGAGTCAATGATGACACATGTACTCTGTACGAGTCGACCGTACGACGTCAGATGATTGCTTTTGATGCGTTGAGCTGTTTTGTTGGTTCGTTGGCTCGTTTTCTCCATGCTCTTCTCTCCTCTCTCCTCACTCCTCACTCCTCATATTCGCCTCTCCTGCCTGGGCTACTTCACAGTGGTGCCCCGGCGCTTTAGCCTCCATAGTATAGACCCACTTATATATTATCCTCCTTTTCTCAAGCCAGGCCCTCAGGCCCTAAGATTCTTTCAAAGGCCGGCTCGCCCAGACACCTTCGCGTCCGCCCTTTTTGTATTGAATTTGCATTTGATTTAATTACATACCCCCGGCATCATCACCCGATCCGCCCGTGCTCTCTTTGGTGTCTGTCGTTTGGCTTTTGTCTTATGTCTTTTTGGCAGTTTCGTGTACAGTAGAATCCGTCGCTACAAAGGGGTTTTATCATTTATCGTATGAACCAATATATTGTATCTTTGACTCACCTCTACGTGGCCTCAAATTCTACCCGCCTCACTTACCAGCTACCTCCGGCCCGCCCGCCTCCTGTTTTGTCGCTCACTCGCGCTCTCTCTGACGTAGCCCCACATTTCCCTCCTGGTCCCCCGTCATCCGCCCACCGCACCTTGCACCACCGCGCACGCGCGACGCCTCTGTACGCTCCTCTTGGATTTTCTCATTTTCTTGTCGTCCCTCCTGCCCTTTCCATAATTGCCTATTATTGTGGCGTGTCCGAAACACAGCATTGCTGAAATGACAGTCGCGCTTCTCTAATACACTGGTCTTTGACCATGTCGCTCCTTCCGTTTCAGTTTGGCCTGAACCAAGAATACTCAAGGCAGGAAAGCCATTACCAAAAGTGGAAAGGCGATCTGGCAAGGCGATCCCGTACATGCGTCGCAGTCTCCGTAGTCCCGTAGTCCGTAGCGCCAAAGACAAGAAGCAATATTGAGTGAGAAGGATAAAAATGAGGAAGGGTAAAAATGAAGAAGAAAAAATCCGCTCGTCCACGCCTGACTCGCCCATGCCCCAAAATTATAGAGCTAATCTACCTATTTGAAACTGTACAGCCACCTGCCGACGCCGAAGCAACTAGAGCCACGGCCGAGTATGCGGAAGCAGAAGAGTGGCCGTAGAGGAGGAAGAGGGGGAAATGGCAAAAGAGAATAGACAAAAGCGCAGAGAGAGAGAAAAACCAACACAGCAGCTAGGTCAAGAACAGCCGAGCCAGACCGGCTTACATAAAAGAATCCGCACTCTATATTAATTGCCAACAATTATTCGTGCCTGCCGTCTTTCACCTGGGTATCTAGGGAAGGAGCGACCGAACTGGACTGCCTTTTAACAAAATATTGAAAACAGAAGACAGAATCCGAAGGAAGCTGTTAGTAAAGAGAACAAATACATAAACCCCGTCGCAGTGAAATCACAAACAGGAGAGATTCAAAACAGAAGGAGCGACCCGGGCGCCTGCCTTCTTTTTGGGCTTTGTGTCCCCCTCCCCTCCTCTCCTTCCTCTCCTTCCTCTCCTTCCTCTCTTTTACTTCTGTTCGTTTCGCTTTGCTCTTTCCCTTTTGCTCGGCACGTCAGCCAAAGGTCTGCACCCTCACACGCCCACAACGCCGCCCGCCCCGTTCAAGCCCCCCTGCCTTACCAGTCGCCCAGTGGCGAAACCCCAAAGAGCACCCGCTACCGCTACCGCTACCGCTACCACTGCTACCGCCCATCGTTTTATTTCCTCTGCCCTCTTTCCTGTCCCAGTCGACCCGCGTTTTTCTTTGGTCTTGGCTTGGTTGGCCCTGTCTGGCGCGTGCCCTTCCTTTGTGCGCTACTGCCTCTTGCCTCTTGCCTCTTCTCTTGCCTTCTAGCTTCTGTAGCTCTTGTAGCTCTGTAGTGCCTGCCTGTTTGCCTTTTGCCCACTTGCCTGATCTGCTCATCTGTTTGCTGTGCTCCCCCCTTCCTTCCGTATCGAGCTCCGTTGCCTCTCCGGCGCTGGCAAGCTTTGCGTCTCTTTTTTTTTCCTGCCTATTCTCATCTGCCTCAGAATGAAAGGGATCCCATCGTAGAATCGTAGATGTGCAATTGCCTTGTAATGCATCTCTAGTTATAAGCGATAAAGTCACCGTAGAAAAGATTGCTGCCGTCCACCGTCCAGTCCACCGCCCTGCCCGCAGGGTCCGCTGAGTCCGCTGTGCCTGCTGAGCCCGCCTCTGAGCCCGCCTGTGCCCCCTTCCTTCCGGCCCTTTCCTCTTTCTTCTTTTCCTCGTCGCTCCTTCCTCCTCTTGATTTTTTTTTTTTTTGGCGCTGCTCCCTGATTTACCGAATTTATTTATTTTTCCTTTTTTGTCATCCCGTCTGTGCTCTTGCTTTTTTTTGCCTTGCCAAGGTGCCTTCCCTCCCGCGCCCATTTTCATTTTCCTGTTCCTGGTCTCCTGTTCTTCCGACTCTCCTTCCGGCCCTATTTTGTTGTCTGTCTGTCTTTAGGCCCCCTCTTCTCTGCCCTCTGCCCTTGTTCCTTATTGTTCCACGTCTCCCCGTCGCCCGTCTAATCTTCCACCCCATCCTCCCATTCTCTTTTTCTACTCTTCCGGGCTCTCCTCTTCCTCTTCTCTTCTCTCCTCTCTTTCTATTTTCATCTTCTACATACTGCCGATATCCCCGTATCTCGCTTTTGATACCGTCCTCCTCCGTGACATCTCGACATCTCGACATCTCGACTCGACCGTTGCCGACAACATCCTCAATCTTCATCATCTCCGTTGTCGACCTCTGCATCATCACCACATACAGCTTCTAGCTCCATCAATAGCTACAGAACCCATCGCTATCTATCCTCATCACCATCGCCGTCATCGGCCGGCCCAGTATTTGACACAGTCTATACTCACTCGACCAGCCATCCTTCACATCTACATATCTATAAACACCTACCAAATGGCATCAGTTGTTCGCGCTACGGCGCTGCGCGCTGGTGGCGCCTGTGTGCGCTGTCGCAAGGGCAAGACCAAGTGTGTTTACGAGAATGGCCGCGCGCCTTGCAAGAACTGCGCCAAGGGCATGCACGAGTGCTATCTCCCCTCGGACTCTATGAGCCACGGCGGCCAGGGCGTGTCTCCTGCCCGCATCCCTCAGCGCACCCGCGAATCGCTGCCGGGCGAGAGTAGAAACAACGGCGGCTCGTCCGACCGCGCTGCGCACTCGTCGTCGGCCAACTCGCGCCACTCTCTTGGTGGTGCTGAAAAGTGAGTTTGCATTTGTATTATTCCCTGTTATTGTCTTCTCCTTCTCTCCTGCGCTTTTCTTACTCCCTCTTGTCTTTCTCTCTTTATCCTCAGCTCTGGCGTTCTGCAGCTGGCCGACTTGTCTGCAACTCTCCCACTCTCTACCCAAGCATCCCTTACCTCTTGACGCCTTGCGGTCACTTTCTATCACATGCTGTTACATGCGCGTTTCTTAGGCCTGTGCAGCGCATAGCTAGCTCTGCCACTGCTGCACTGCCCTGTCTGCCGGTGTCTAAAGACAGGTCAGGTCGCCTCACTCACAGCCGTCCCCCGTCGCATCCTTTCATTCTCATTTCCCCAACTTTCTCCGCCTAGACCCACTATTTCCCTTCCTGGTTATGGCTTGCTTGGCCCTTGCCGTTCCTGGCTCTAGCTGTCGCATCCTCCTACTTGCACTCTACAGCTGTATTCGCCTCAGCACCTGTACTGGCTGCCCTGGTGCCGCTCGATACCGCCTGATACAGCCTATCCTATGACCATCGCCCGCAAATACCTCGTTTGCCTCAGATTATTGCCCTTCCGCTTGTTCTACATCCGTCATTCCAGATGAATCATCCTTTTCATTTCACTTGCTGCCTTTGATCTCGCCCCGCCCGGGCTCACACCTCATATCTCATACACCGCACCCCCCCTTGACTGAGACAATGACGAGTCCCGTCCTCCGGCCAAGCATGCTTTATCGTCATACCTGATATTATTTCATCAATTATTTGTCTACATGATTACAAGATCGCACATACTAATACATCAGCAGGCTCACTCCGGAGCTTATGGCCGAGTGCGAGCGGGTCATCTCCAAGACCATTCCCGCATGTGTTGCCTTCCACAAGCCATCCTTCCTACAGCAGCTTAAGAATGCCGCTCTCGACCCGTCCATGGTCCACGCCCTGTTGACCACAGCTGCCCGGCACTCACCTTCTCTCATCCGGCGCTATGGTGGTCAGGGTGGCGGTACGGCTGCTGCCGAGCACTTTGCTCAAAAGGCCATAAACTTCACTATGCAGTCTCTCGACCACCCCAGCCTCGGCGACATTCAGGCCCTGTGCCTGCTGGTGATCCACGAATGGGGTTGCCGCAACGCCGTGCGCGCATACATTTATCTCGGCCAGGCTGCACGGATGGCCCAGATGTTCCGCATTGTGCAGACACACCAGCCCTCTGACCCCGACAACTTTCTCAAGGAGGAGGCCTTCCGTCGCACGCTGTGGTTGATCTACATCCTGGACTGCTTCCTCACCAGCAGCCCTGGCCGCCACCCTGCTCTGTCTTCGCTCGACATTCTCGACGTTGCGCTTCCTTGTCAAGATATGAACTTCAACTTTGGCAGCCCTGTCTTTGTGCGCACTCTGACCGGCGGCGCGCCTGCAGTGGCTCCTGACCCGGATGTCGCTCTTGCCGATGTTGGCGAGTTTGCGTACATTGTGCTTGCTACCAAGGCATGGCGCAGCGTTGTCGAGATGATGACAACTACGACCATTGACACCTTTTCCGAGTCGCGGTGCTTGGACCTGGAGGCCGAGATCGATGCTATCCGTCAGTCTCTGCCGGTGCACTTTGCCGACAAGCCTGGCCAGATCAACCTGCATGTGACTATGGGCAGCGGCGCCACCTACGCCATGATCCACTGTCTGCTGCAGTGTGCGACCATCTTTGTCAACCGCCGGCAGATTCTGCAGGTTGTGACTGCCGAGGATTTCAATGTAGAGGACTGGCGCGCGTCGAGCGCCGACTCTCAGCTGATTGACAAGATTTTTGCCGCATCGCATGGCATTATCTCCATGCTGGTGTCGCTGGAGAACGGCGCTGACAAGGACTCGATTTTGTGCTTCCCGATTGTCATGCTGTTTTCTGCCTTTACGGCCGGCTCGACTGTTGCGTACCTGTACCTCAAGGGCCTGTCGCCGCCCGATGCGACGGAGACGGCGCTGCACATTGTGCGCGACAGTCTGCGGTTGATGAACGACGGCGCCGAGTCGTGGCCGCTGGTGATGCCGTGGAACCGGCACTTGACGGTGATGGCCAAGGTGCTGCGCGATATGAACGCGCGCGAGGAGCAGCCGAACTCGCCGTCTGAGCACAAGCTGGGCAACGGCAACGGTTCGGGCTCACGGTCGCCGCCGTACCTCAAGGACGATGCGTCCAACCCAGACACCAACCCGGACACGAACCCAGATGCCATGGACTATGAGCAGTCGGGCAGTGTATCGCAGGATGCGGACCAGGCCAACTCAGTGGGTCGTGGCAGCGAACCGCCGGCTGCGCCCAGACGCCCCGGCATTGCTACAATCAACGGCGGGTCTGCCGGCACACACACGCCTGCACCCGACAGCCCGCCCGCTCTGCCCGTCAATAAGATGGAGTCTCCCGAGCCGCAGCGGGCGCCGTCGCCTAACCCGCCGGGTCCTACTGTCGACATCACTGCCAAGGAGCTGTGCAGTGCCTTTGAGAGACAGCTGCTGGAGCTTGACGATCTCGCAGCCTTTATGGGTGGCGGTGTATAAACACTGTCACTGTCTTTTTTAATTCTTCTGTGAAGGGTACTTGTCTTGTTTTGTTCTATTATTTTCTATTCTCTATTTCTCTTTACCTTTATTTGTTTTAATCAGCGGCCTTTGTTCGAGGCCGTGGTGTGCAGGAGTATTTTGTCATTTTAATTGCTATTGTTTTTCTATTGTCTGTCTAGTGTTTTACTGCCCTACTGTTATGAAGCTACCGGTCTGTTTGCTGTCGGATCAAGCATCAAGTGTAAGGAGCCCTGTTTGTGAAATGGTCGGTGTTATTTTATATTGTTCTGTGTTATATTGTTATGTTCCATCCTTCTCTACTTGTGTCTACTATTTGCTGTACTGTTTGCGTTATTGTCAGCTGTGTTACCCAAAATCTGTAATTTGTAACGAATAGCAGTCTTTTTCTTCTGTTTCATTTATTTCGTCAATGTTCGTCAATGTTCTTCATATTTTCATTGTGTGTTCGAGGTAGGGTATCCCAAGTATGTTTTGCAATAGGCCGGAACAGATACCACATGTCACTTATTCAGTCTGCCCTTCCAATCTGCTTCTTTGTTTCGTTTCCGTTGTTTGTAGTTGGACATTGAGTCTGTGTATATTCTGTCAGATTGACTAGGAATATTCACTGTAATCTAGGCGTCGCCGTCTTCTTGTTTTGTAATGGATCGGAGTGTTTCAATCGAATATCAATCTATCTAATTTTGTCATCCTACCGTGCTGATGCTACGATGCGATCTCGGTCAGTGCAAGTTTTACATCTTACATCCGTTTGTCCTTTCACCGAGAACGAGATATCAGGTCAACAGTCGGCTATAGATAGTGGTCTGATAAGGCTTTTCAACATCATTCGAGGTGGCCTATATTGGGCCATGCCGATTGGAGCCATGGCAGTAGACTATATTTATCCTGATGTTATGCTTCCCGTTTGTTGTACTGGCTGTTTGTTGAGTTTTCTAGCAGATACTCGCGTTTAATAAACTTCCGATATGGCCGACTTGGCAACGATATATGCTGGCCAAGCCAGTAGTCGTTGGAGTAGACTCTCGAAGGAGGAAGATTGTGGCGAGGAAGGATGCTTCCTCTTCTCACATCGTCTTCGGACCTCCTATTTTGTATTTCAAAGAATGGCTCTTTGTAGCTTGGGTCGTGGCTTGTCTTTTTCGCTTTTTCGTCTTCCCCGGTCAAGTCCAAAATCCGCCTGATGGTCTTGCCACTCTGGCTCTGGGGACCCCAGACCCTGATTCGCAATCTCGCAAGACCCTCTTGTCCTCCTTGTCATCCCGATCTTTTCTCTTCTCATTTGTTTGGGGTAGCTCGATCTTGGCTTTTGGAGGTCCAAGACACCAAGACCATGATACCAAGACTCTCTCCGAAAGAAGCTTTTCGCCTGTCCTCAATTGGCGTCGATTTGCAATGAGTTGTCCCTCTGTTCCGGCTGTTCTCGTCGTCGTCCGTTTGCTTTTCTTCGATAGAGCCAATATTGCATCTAATGAACACGAAACCGAATTTCTTTTTCTCACCGTACACTAAAGTGCCCCGGGAAATACTCTTATGTAGTAATACTATCGCTAGCATCTGAGCATCGACCACCCGACTCCGCGTTCTTTTTCTTTTCTTTCTATTATTTCTATTTTGTTATTTTGTCCTAACCAGGGGGATAATATTTTACCCTCTTCTCCGCATTCCCCTCGTTTTCCTCTCCTGTTTAGACTGGTGAGATAATACTTTGTACTCGAATTAATCTTACGACCGCTGCCCGAGTAGACAAAAAAGTTGACCGGCTTGGAGTACAGAGCAGAAACTCGGTAGGCACTTGGGATATCAGTACAACGCTGCGGGCTTGTCCGTCGGGGTACTCCCGCCACGATATAGTTGAACAGTATGCATGCGAAAAGAAACGAAAAGAAAGGAAAAGACAAGCTTCATCCAAGAAATAACAAGAGCAGCCGAAACTTGGGGAACATGGGGAAAGCAGACAACAGACTCAAGAACTACCGAGCAAGCTATTGACCTGCCAAAGCCGGTCTAGTTTTCACTCCTGTGTATATTCGTATTGGTATTTTACAAAGCAATTTATGTTGTTTTTCTAGTTCTCCACTGCACCAGCACACGACCCCAGACCTTTTTTCTCTCGTGTGCTCAGTAAAAGCAACTTGTTCTACTTGCGTCTGACATGCTAATATGAGGCATGGCATTGGTCAGCCTATTATTTGTTACTGTTGCATTCAACAAATATGTATTCTCTGCTTGTGAATGTCATTTTGCAACTCCTCTTGTCGTCTCTCTGACTGCCTTCTACTTCCGCCATCGCTTCGTGCTTTGTGCTTCCTTGTCCCCCTTCTCCCAGAGTAGACTCGCCACCCTCTCAATGTAGCATGCCGGGTTGATTCTTTCGGAAATAGCACTCAGTGGTACCACAGTCGCTTTCATTGTCTGCAGATCACGGATCATGTATCCCAGATCACATCTCACCTTGATCTTGGACAGCCGTTTTAGGGATTGATATCTATCACGACGCTGACGAAGCTTTGGGATCAACAGCGTGACTGACTCATACTCTCCTCCTCCCATACAGAATGAGATATTTTCTTTGCGTTGAAATATTCGGATAGTTGAACTCCGTACTCCGTGCCGAGGAACCTCCATCTTATATCTGTATTGGCCGAGCTCGGTGTAAACATTCTTCCCCTGGAATCGCCGCCCCGGCTCTGATACCTGGCGTCTACCATTGATCAACTGCCCATCACCTCGTGCTTGTCTCGCATGCCTCGCCTTTCCGAGCCTACTTTCTATCTGTTTCCCTACTCTCTGCTTCACTTATTCTACCATCTCCCCATTTTCTACTTGCTCCCCACATCTCTCGCCTTGCAACAACCCCATCAATTAGAGAGCTACTCCTCTGAGGGATATCTTCTTTCTCTCACTATGTCTTGCTATCCATTCGTGTCGTCAAGTTTGCGGCTGCTGCGTAAAGGTTTTGATATTAATTAGTTTTTTTTCTCCCTTTTCTCCCTTTCCTTATATAGTCAACACAAACTAGATCAAACCTCCGTTCGCGGATACAAAGTACCGTGTATTTTGTCATGGAGAGTTTTTCAAGTAATAAACAGATCCGACACAGCTCTACCTTGCCAACAATGCTCACCGCATACAAGGTTGTATCGTTCATGGCTTACTGTCCGTCTCTAGCATTACGTCTCCCTTGTCTGCTATTCAGTTGCCGTCTTTTGTATACTACGAAAACACTGGCACAATATATGCTCGCCGGCGACACTCTTCCCTGTCCATCACTTTCGTCTAGTATTGGGGTATTCCCCTCAGAGCTCAAGCTCAAAACTACCCCAACGGGTCATCACACTTGCGGTGGGGTTGCTGGCTATTCTTCTTTCTCGTTTTCTTTTGTCATTTCTTTCAATTTCTTTTTAATAATAATCGCTGTCTCTTTTACTCGCTTCATTTTCAAGACTACTCTTTTGTCCTGTCTACACCGCATTGCCCTTCCCCCGGCGCGGCTAGCCCCAACCAATCACGGCCCATGTAGTTGTTTTTTCAGTATTTTTTTTTTCGATTTTTGTGCTTAGTGTGGTGCACATTTGCAACTTTTTACACTGAAATACTCCTTACAACATGGATTTAGGACCCTGGCGTATGGCCCGTGTCGATTTGCGGAGAAGTATGCTGTCACATTGATGTCCTTGTAGACTCATCAGAATGTGATAGAAAGAAGCTCCTTTGGCGTCAGATGGCCATCCCTTTGGTCGAGTCAATGTCGACACGAGGATGGAGAGCGATTGTGAATAAATAATCAATCCGAGAATGCCGAGTTGGCCGAGTCCATCTAGCGGTATTATTGATTATTGAAAAGAAAAAGCAGAAAAGAAATGGAAATGAATAAAATGAATGACTGCCTGGATGCTCTTACTTGGTCTGTACTCTGTATGCTCAGGCCAACCCTAATGCGTGCCAATGTACAGTACACATGTACCACTTGCACTTGATTGTTAATGCCCGCAAACAAAAGGCAGAGACAAAATCTGCAACTTGTTCCCCGCAAGAAACGAAACCTGTTATGGGCCGGCATAAGATAGTTGACCTCTTTGGGTAGTAGATCATCGTTGTTGGTGACATGTAGACAAAGTAGGTTTTAGTGGGAGTGGGAGTGGGAGTGGGAGTGGCGGAGAGAGAGAGGGAGAGTGGCCTGGCCGACGGGCAGACACCACAATCGCGGCTTTTCACCCGTTTTGTTCTTGTAGAGAGAAGTCCAGCCATTGTCAGTGTCATTTCGTCACGTATCATGCATCCTCCATCACTAATGTTCTTTTTATTGTATTTTATCGACATATTTTATCGAAATATTTTATCGAATATAGTCCGAAAAATGCTGATTTCTGTTTTCTCGCTCCTACGTATGACAGCATCCTTTACCGACCTACCCATAACAAAGACTCGAGACCACAGAAAGACCAATTGCTCCATAAAGAACTAACGACCAAGACAGTCACACGCTCATGTGCTCATTCCCATCCCCTGCCCGTAATTACATGTCGTAGTCCCCGGCTATCTGGCCCAACCCCGAGCTCCCCCCCCCCCCTTCCTCTCTCCTCCTCGCTCCTCCTCGCTCCTCCTCGCTCCTCGTGTCTCTCATCAGCTCTATATAAGAGAAGGCCTTCTTCCCGTCTTTTTACCAGACTCGTACTTTTGTTTCTCATGTCTTGACTCTCACTTCCTCTCTTCTTTCCTCTATCCTCCTCTCTTTTCATTATATTATCATCATCATCCCAATCATTTCGAGTCGTGCATCGTAACGACCTCATCCAATTCATCACAAGTGTGCTTTTAAATAAGCCACATCAGAAGCTTGTCAACACAAGCTTTCTGGGCATCTCGGCGCACTTGGACTGTTGCCAAGATACCAAGATACCAAGACTCAAGGACTCCAAAACACCACGCAGCCAAGACCCTACAATACTACTGCTACAATAATCCCCAGAAACCCGCATCTGCACCACAACAGCACGTCACAATGGCCGATCTCGACAAGACCGGCGGCCATGTGCCCGAAGACGAGTTTGCCGATGTCCCGCCGCACCACGGCATGAGCTTCGGCCAGTACATCGCCTCGCGCTTCTCCTCTCTCAAGCCTCCCATGGCAAAGGCCCCCAACCCCATTGCCATTCTCAGATCCCTCACCCGCCGCCAATGGGCCTTTTTCATGGTCGCCTTTGTCGCCTGGACTTGGGACGCCTTTGACTTCTTTACCGTGTCGCTCACTGTCAGCGATCTCGCCGAGACCTTTGACCGCACCAAAACCGACATCACCTGGGGCATCACCCTCGTGCTCATGTTCCGGTCCATTGGCTCCATTTCCTTTGGGATCGCTGCTGATCGCTACGGCCGCAAGTGGCCCTTTGTCGTCAACAACCTGCTGTTCATTGCCCTCGAGCTCGGCACCGGCTTCTGCCAGACTTACCGCCAGTTTCTCGCCTGCCGTGCCCTCTTTGGTATTGCCATGGGTGGTCTGTACGGCAACGTCGCCGCCACTGCCCTCGAGGACCTGCCCGAGGATGCGCGCGGTCTCATGAGCGGCATGCTCCAGCAGGGCTACGCTTTTGGCTACCTGCTGGCCACTGCGTTTGCGCGCGGTCTCGTCAACACCACATCGCACGGCTGGCGCCCGCTCTTCTGGTTCGGCGCATGCCCGCCCGTGCTCATCATCGCGTTCCGCCTCATGCTGCCCGAGACAGACATGTACCAGCAGCACGATGCCGTGCGCAAGGCTGCGCGCCAGCACGGCGACACCGCCCCCGCCAGCGCCTCCAAGACGTTTATGCGCGAAGGCAAGGTCGCGCTGCGCCGCCACTGGAAGCTCTTGACCTACCTGGTGCTGCTCATGGCTGGCTTCAACTTTATGTCCCACGGCTCCCAGGACCTGTACCCCACCATGCTGTCCAACCAGTTCAACTTTTCCGCCAATGCCGTCACTGTCACCCAGGTTGTCTCCAACCTCGGCGCCATGTCTGGTGGCACCATTGTCGGCTACAGCTCGCAGATCTTTGGCCGCCGTATCAGCATCATCGTCATGTGTGTGCTGGGCGGTGCTCTGCTGTACCCCTACACCTTCACCAGCAGCAAGGCTGTTATTGCCGCTGCCTTTTTCGAGCAGTTCTGCGTTCAGGGTGCCTGGGGTGTTATCCCCATTCATCTTATGGAGCTGTCGCCAGGTGCTTTCCGCACGTTTGTCGTCGGCACGTCCTACCAGCTGGGCAACCTCGTGTCGTCCGCCTCGTCCACCATTGAGAGCACCATTGGCGAGCGCTTCCCGCTGCCGCCCAAGAATGGTGTCAGCCGTTACGAGTACGGCAAGGTTATTTGCATCTTTATGGGCTGCGTCTACGTCTACGTCATTGTCCTGACCTTTGTTGGCCCCGAGCACCTGCGCCGCAAGTTTGACGTCACTCATGATGCCGATATGCGCGCCGTCGCCGGCGACGAGACCATTGTTGAGGCCATGCACCGCCGTGAGCGCATGGGTATGGGTCTGAGCGAGGAGGATCTCGAGGATTCTGCTGCTGTGCGTGCTGCCGAGAGAAGTGAGAAGGCCACCGTCCAGCACAAGCCGTGAGCTATAAGAGGCTGAGTCATGATTACGATTAAAACTGTCCTGTGTATATTTTGTATATGATTTGGAGGAGCTTGTCTCTATCCACTATACCCCATAGTCAAATTACATTTATTGTCGAGACTGTCAGAATGGTTGTTTCTGGAATCACTCAAATCACTTGTTTATTTCCACAGAACAACGTGTCACAATGATCCAGACACCACATGCACGTAGAAGTGTATGTTCTGTCCTTTGATCTATGTACTGGTGTTGTTCTGAATGTCTGTCTCAAAAGTGTTAAAAGGGAGCAAAAGTTGAGGCCTTAAAAGTGGCGATAAGTAAAGGTAAAAACCTAGACGTGGTCCGTGCGTTGTGGTTTAGTGATGTAAACGTGGCTTGACAGCTTACCGTTTTGCTGAGTTATTTTATTAACCGATACTAGACTTTTTTTTTTTAAAGTCGCGATGTTATAGTTTACTTTAAAACATTAAAAAGTACGTATTAAAACAAATAAAAAGCTTAGACATTTGTTTATATATAACGGAAACTTTACGATATTTTTTTTGCCTTTTACCCTTCTTTTTCGACTTATTTTAACGTTTTAATATTTATTAAATTCGAGTTAATTAGCTTGTTTAGTATATCGTTAGCTTTTCGTTTTATTAACGCGTTAACCGGATTATTCTCTTTAAGGATTTAATAGACTTTTATAATCTTTCTCTGTTTATATAATTAACGAAGTATCGCGACGTCGATTATAAGGCGCTTTTTAATAGTAATACTTAGTTTCGTAATAACGTCGTAAACGTTTTTAAAGTCTATATAAATTATTAATAAGATAAGACGATTATAAATACCGTCGACGGTAGCTTTAAGGCAGCTAGCTATATTAAAATTATATATAAAAACGTATAGTTTTACCGCAAAGACGGACTTTATAACTCTTTTTAATTTAATAAACGATTAGTATATAATATTATAATTATTTACTATATCGTATATCGTAATAATATAGCTTAACTAAAACGTAAAGTCTTTATTAAAGGCAAAGCTCGTATCGACGAAAGCAACTACCTTAAACGTAAACTTATCGAGCTTTACAAACTTTAGTCTTTTATCGGGGTACTCGATTTACTACTATAATTAAAAGTTTAATACGGCAACCTCCTCTTTACCCGGGTCGGTATATTATACTACCGTTAAGAAGTCGTACGCCGCTTCCGGTTAATATATTAAAGTAACGTAAGCGCCCCGTACTCGCTACGCTATATATTATTACCGAAACTTAAAAAGCTTACTTACTTTACCGCGCGTCTTTATATTTATTATAAAAGTCTCCGACACGGGGGTAATATTAACTATTTAACTACTTTATAAAAAAGTTAATTAACCGTCTTTACTAAGTATAAATATACCGCCGTTAAACTTTAAGTTTTTATCGATAGTAAAGGTATTATAAAGCTTTGTAAAGAAGCTAGCTTTATCGAAAACGCGTTGTTTTAAAGTAGTAAAAGCCTTATTAACTAAAATAAAAGTATCGTTCGTTTATAATCTTACTAGCTTAAACATATCCTTCTTACGTATTATAAAATATATATCGTACGTCGACGGTATTATATTAAGATTACGAATATAATACTTAATATAAGTAACGAACTAATAGTTGTTTATTTTAAAAACGCCGTATAAAAGCTTAAAAATATATAAGATTTCGTTATTAAGGAGGGCGAGGATATCGCGTACCGCGCGGTTCGGATTAATATAAATGTCGCGCTAAAAAAAAGTAAAAGCTTAAATATAGGCTTACGAGATATCGCGTAATAGCAGCTTTAAACCTTTATTATTTATCTTATACGCGGCGATAAAGAGTAATAAACGTTGACTTATCTTTTAAATAGTCGGCGATTAAGTAAGGATTACCGCTTTACTAACGTTATTATATACTTAAACGATAAATCTACTTTTTTTTATAGTTTAAGTAATACTTATATGTTTGATTTTATCGATAAATCGCCCGTTAAAAAGTCGTATATCGTTAAAAAAATTAATACGTAGTATAAGTACGAAAATATTTTTTTTTAACAATTTAAGAATTTTTATACGTCGTAAAACGTTATAATTAATTAATAGTATAAATAATATTAACTAAATTATTACCGTATTATTATAAATAGCTATAAAAGCCGAATTCGGTAATAGCTTACGGCCCGTAATACCGTCTAATATAAAGCCTTAACCGGTAGCTTACTTTATTAGTCGACCGCGACGACGTTTAGTTTATTTTTATATTATAACGGTAATCTTCTCCTTTAAAAGCTTAGACTTAAAAACACGTATAGATATTAACCGAAACGTACTTACTACGCTATTACCGAAGTCTATTATAATATCTTTATCCTCCACGGCGCGTACTTTATAAAGTCTCTTCTACCTTTTCGTCGTCGCCGTTTTACCGGAGCCGATCGACGAGCGTTATACTTTTACTTACTTATTTACCTTTAGCTTTTCCGTCGCCGGGCCGTTGCGTTAAGTAAGTGCTTCCGTAATTCGGCGCTCGGAATAATGCTTTTTTAGCTCCTTCGTAACGGCTTTAATAGCAGCGGCACGTCGGGTAATTATCGGGGATAGGGATAAGCTTTTAATTAATTAAGGGTAAGTACCGAAGATTAGTAAGGTAGGTACGATACCGCCCGGGCTTACTATATTATTAATAGCCTTAACGGTTATTTAAAGCGATATATTTACCGTTATTTTCGGAGCTTTTTTCCGGATAATCTCGTACGTTCGTTTAAATACTCCGTAATAACGCTCTACCTTACCGACGTTATAATAAGCCTTAGTCGGTACCGGCTTAATTTTAAACTTGAGTAAAGCGGCGTTAGACTAAAACTTTTAATTAGTAAAGCATATGCTTTAATTATATATAATAAAATCGGGAAGACCGGCGTAAGTATCGATTTATATTTCCCGTAACTTATCCTATACGTATTATATAGTTAAGTTTATTAATTATTATATAACTATAAAATTAATGCTTTAGTCTACGATATAAATATACGGTATGCCGTCGATATATATAACATTAACTACGATAGTCCCGTTAAAGACTATATCGTCTTCCTTACGTAAATTAAACTTAAAACGTCGGGGGGGACTTTAGTAAAACTAATATTCGTAATAAAAGTCGCGAATTCGTTACAACTCTCTACGATTTACTTCCTTAATGCCTGCCTTCGTTAAGAGTTTATACAATCTCTCTACAGAGGGATGACCGAATCGGCGATATATACGCTTAAGCTCCGTAATGGTATAGAAGCTTTAGGCGGTACGGGGGTAAGTTATTTCTTTAATAGTAAAGAAGGCATAGCCGAAACGACGGATTACCGGCGTCTCTCCGCGGGGTAACACTATTATATTACGTATATTATCGAAGTAATTACGTAAACGGTTAATATCCTTAAAAGATATTAAAAAAAGGGTGTCGACGAGAAGTATATAAAAAGTAATAATACCGATAGGTGTTTTAACTGTTACGGAGCCTACCGACGTAGTGTTTTTTATATTACTAAATCTTACTATAATGCTTTTACCTTTTTATATATTTATTTAAATCTCCGGCCGTAACTTACGGAAAGTTATTATATAAGGGTTGATTAAAGATTATACACTAAAGTAATAGTCGATAGTCATTAATTAATTTTTAAAGGTAAGTGTCGATATATATAAAGTCTAATCCATGCCCTCTACCTTTCGGATAACCGGCTAAATAGATATATATATTTAAGTCTATAAAATCCCCGTAATATATTAAAAGCATCTACGTAATTAGTTATCTATCTATCTACTTACGTAACGTAAAGTATGATTTAGTGCTGGCCTTACGGCTAGCGCTGCCCTAGCCCTCGACGAGCCCCGAGGATTCCTCGGAGCTGACTTAATCTAACTAAAAGGGCGCGACGTTAATTTAGTTATAGGTAAACCCCGTAGATTTACCGGGGACTCTCTTAGCCTAGTTATCGTACTATAATAACTATCCTCTTTTTAATGGGTGTCGTCTCGACGTTTTATAAAGTAAGATATAAAAGGAAGTAAGTAAAGCTTAGAGTAAACTTTCGTAGGCAAATCTTTAGCAATTAAATAAAAATAAAAACTTTTTAAGAAAGAAAATATAAACTAATAAGGTAGGGGAAATACTATAAATCTTACAGTAAATCCCCGTTTTATATAAGATATAAGTAATATTTATTAATTAATAGACTAACGTAAAGGTAAGTTAAGAAAGAAAGTAGAGTAAATTTACGTCTAGCCGAGATTTACGCCGACTGCCTCGATAATTAATATAGCTAAAGAAAAGTCGTCGTTTTTAACGTTTATAGCCTTAAGGTTTTTTTTTACCTCTTTTTTTTTAATCATTATTAATATCTTTAGTACTATAATCTATAGCCTTAACAATATAATAATAAGCTTTAATAGTATCCCCTTAAATTTTTTATAGTAACTAACTAAACAGCTTAGTTTTAAAGAAAAGCGCGCCGTAGCGCGACTCGCTATTCACGAGTCCGCCCGCTTAGAGGAGGAGATAGCGCTCGCGATTAAGCTCTCGGAAGAGGAAACGACTACCTTCGGGGTAGTTAGTTAAGACGACGGGGTTAAGACTCTTATCGTTTTTTTTAATAACCTAGCCTTAACCCCGGTTAATAAAAAAGGAGACTTTGTTAATTCGTTAAAGGAGGCTGACTTTAAAGGTATGTTTATAAACTTCGAAGCCCGGTCGGGAGTAGCCGATAGTAGTAACGAAAAGATAAAAGAAAAGGAGGAATTAAACGAAGAAGACGTAGTAATAACGGAGTTTAATAAAAAAAACTCGATTTTTTTTAGTAGTAATAGCGATAATAACGTTATGCTTTAAGACGAGGCCGACTATAACGGCGACGATTTCGCGCCGCTTTTTGCTTTTTTATTTAATAGTAAAGGCACGACGGTAATAGCTACCGGTAGCTTTTTATCGTCGAAGTTTAACGACGGTTTTAATACGTCTACGCTTACTTTAGCTATTAGCTCGGCTATAGTAATGCTTTTTATAGTTTATAGTACGTTATTACTATCGTAGCTTTTAAAGGCGTTATTCTACGTTCGTTATTTTCGTACCTTAACGGTATTAAGGCTATTCTTAAAACTACTTAAGTACGAGTTTTTTATAAGCTTCGTATAGTATTTTTACCGGTCTTACCGTAAAAAAAGCAATTACCGTTTAATCTTCGGCTTTTTAGCCGGTAATTTATACGTTTTTTAATCGGTAACGGCGATTACCGTTACTCGCGTCGACTTCGTTTTAAACGATAGCTTAACCGAAAGCCTCCGTAAGTATTACCGCGCCGTAACTTTAATTATAAATAGCTACCGCCGCGTTTATAGCCTAACGAAGCCTCGGGCTAACTTAGTAAGTAATATCTTTAACTTTATTAACTGCTTACTTACTAACAGCTGATTATAAAAGAAAGAAATAGTTTATATTAATATAGTCGAAGTTACGCGGGCCGTTTTAGCCCCGGCCTTATTAAGTCGCCCGTATTTACTACGTTTACGGCCGGAAGACTTTAAGTTCGCGGCTATAAAAGCTTAAGTAGTAGCTACCGTACGGGCCGTATACGAGTACGTTAAGGCGCGTTTAGACGGGGAAGAGATGGACGTTTTTAATATAAAGCTAGCTTAGGTTTTAGCTTAAGAAATTTAAGCTTTATTACGCTTAGTTTTTTTATTACTTTTTTTTTCATAGTCCGTTAATAAGTTTAACGCGTAAATGTTATTTTCGTTTATTTATTAATTATATTTTAAAAGCTATCTTTTTTATTAGATTAGGTATAAGACTTTTCCTTTTATTATTTTCTTATCGTAAATCTTCTTTACTTTTTATTATTTAAGATCGTCTTTTAAGTTTAGCATTTAAAGATTCCTTAAAGATTTCTTTACTTTCTTTTAACGAGCTTAATATTATTTTAGTAAAGTAACTAAAAAAATATTATATAGCCGGTCGTATTAATTAAAAAGGGCTAGCTTATACGTTTATTTACTTATACGTTCGAGTATTATAAAAAGCTTAATAAACTTAAGGGCTAGCTTCTTATATTATATTTTTAGCTTAAGGTTTTAAGTAAATAGTATAACTTATTCTTTTCTTTAAAACTTTATTGCTTTATACTTTTTATTATAATACTTCTTTTAGCTTTCTTAAACGGACTATAAACGTTTTTTAGCTCCTTTCTTAAAGGCTTATAGCTTTTAAATTCGTTAGCTAACGGCCGGTACTTTTTTTACGCGAAAGCCGTTTTTAACGATTATAGTAAAGATAAGTAAATAGCTTATAAGTATTTCGTTAAGTGTTAAGTTAATAAAAGAGTTAAAAGTATTATTAATAGTAAACTATACCGTTAAGAAAAAAGCTACTTATATAACTTAGTTATCTTATATAAAGCTACGTAAGTATTGTTTAAGTACTTAGTTTGTTTTTTTTGTTTGTTTATTTATTTATAGATGAAATACCGTCGATAATCTTTTCTTTACTTATAGCTAAAAGTAGAACTTATTTTAATAATTATTTATAAAGACGGGACTTTAATTAGAGACAATTCTCCTCAAAGGCTTATACTTATTTAATACCTTTTTTATTAATAGGTTTATTAGTTCCGACGCTTTTAACGTAGTTAACGTTAGTAAGAATAAGTAATACTTAGTTAGTTTATCGACTATAATTAAAATAATATCGTCTTCCTTATCCCCGTTAAATACTAAGAGAAGGCCTATAATAAAGTTTATTAAAATTTCTTTTTAAGGCTAACTCGAGATCGGTAGAGGCTAAAACGAGTTATATAACTAGTGTCTCCGAGTCTTTAAAGATTAGTATATTTTATAAGACTTTACGTAATTTATTATATGTTTAGCTATTGCCTTTTATCGAAACTTTCGTTTAATAGATGTTAACGTGCGTTTTTTTTTAAAATGTCTTGCTTTTAAGGTATTATAGTATACTTCGAGGATAGCTTACCGTAACGTAGTTTCTTTTAGCACGTAGACTAAGCCGTCTTTATAAAATAATTTATTTATATTAATAGACTAAGTTTTTTAATTGAAGGCTTTGTCTATTTATAATATCGTCGGTTAACTAATTGTTAAAATATAAGGACGTATTTTTATAACTACGGTACGTATCGTTTTTTAATATTCGGGGTTTGTTTTTTAAACGCTTTTAATTAAAGAACGAAGGTTATTAAATAACCCCGGGATATTAAAAGAATTTATAGCTATAATAGCGGCCGTAACTTAGGTAAGTAGTATTTACTTAAAATATCCTCTTTAACGAGTTTTATATTTTTTGCTTCTTACGTTTAAGGAGCCGGTTATGCTAACGATAACATCGCCCTTACTGCTTTATAATACTATAATAACCGCTATTAACACTTAAGTGTCGTAGACTTTTTTAAACTACGGAGAATCCTCGTAAATCCCTATAAAGAGAAAACGGAGTGACCGTAAGGATAGTATCTCGGTGAAGAGGGAGATAGTGAACTAAGGTATACGATAGGTTGGCGAAAAGCAGCCGAGGGATAGTAGACAAAAGGTGAAAATAAAAAAATATAAGAAGTAAGAAATATAAAAAGACTTTTGCTTACCGAGTGTTTTTTTACTCGGTAAGTCGATAAGGTTACTCTTTATACTTCGTCGTCTCCGACCCGTCGTCGATTAGTCG
Organism: Ophiostoma himal-ulmi; assembly: GCA_029299165.1. Taxonomy (NCBI): domain Eukaryota; kingdom Fungi; phylum Ascomycota; class Sordariomycetes; order Ophiostomatales; family Ophiostomataceae; genus Ophiostoma; species Ophiostoma himal-ulmi. The sequence goes on from JANSME010000001.1 coordinate 5,795,448, forward strand.
TCGAAAGGAATTATCTTTAACCGTAACGTGAAAATGTTTTTTATATTAAACGATTAATCGACGTTTAGTATTAAAGCGAAGTATTTTAGCTTTTTGTTAGTTTTTCCGTTACGACTATTCCGATCGGACTGTCTCCGACGGGTTATCGGCTTATAGCCGACTAGTCGACTTTTTTATTTTAAGTAGTCGTTTTATTAGTTAAGGCTTATTACCTACGTTTTATTTATTTATATTTCTTTTTATATTATCCCCCTTTTTTAATAATACCGTCTTAATATTATTACTCGAGACGACGGCGTCTTTAAGACGGCTCGTCGACGATTATTAGTCGATAACTTATAGCCTCTTTATTAACGGCCGTAGTTTTATCGGGTCTTAAGTAATAAAGAAACCTTCGTAAAGAAGAAAACTTATTTAGTTAAAAAATCAGTTAATATTCGGCTATTAATAAGTTACTAATAAGTTATTAATCGCCTTCGCGGTTATTAGCCCGAGATAAAAATAATAAAGACTAAGTTTTCGGTTATATCGTTTATTATTAGTATAATAATCGCCGCACGGTAGTAATAGACGATCTTTTAGATTCTTAATTAAGTAATTAATAAATTAAAGCGACAGCTCGGCGGTTAGTTCGCGATAATAAGTTGTATCTTTTATACTTTGTTAAAGCTTAGTACGTTTATAGTAAGGCTAACCTTAAATAGATTTGACGTAAGGGTTTTTATATTAATTAATTCGGCGAGATGTTTATACTTAGTTTATGACTTATCGGCTATACGTTGACTTTATAATCTCGATTTTACGTAAATCGTAGTAAAGATATGATTATTATTATAAAGTAAATGTAATAAAAAGAAAAGCCGAATTTAGCCGAAACTTTATCCTTTTTTTTAAATAAGTAGCGACCCGTTACTAATTAATAATAACGTAATAAACGTTAAGGTTATAAGATTTTATTTATTACTTCCGGATACGGTAATATACTATTAGCTATATGTTTAAATTAAGATATAAATAAAGTCTCGATATATTTATAAAAAAGAAGTAAAAAAGGTTTAAAACGAGTTTAAGAAACGTCGTTTAAAGATAAGTATAAATAAAAGAGGTGCCTTTTATTTATTTATCTTTAACTTTAACTTATAATTATTTAAATTATTATTACTAATAGTATTTATAATAACTTTAGATTTAACTACGACCTTTACGCGATTAGTCTTCGACGCTTTCCCGATAATAACGAGTACTAGTCTATTTATTAACGGCGAGTTTTTTAAAGCTTAAGTAGCTACTATATTTTTTTTTAATAAGGCTATAAGTTTCGCCGACCGTTTTACGGGCAATAATATTATACGTTAACGATAACTAGTTAATATAATCGTAATATTAATTAACGACCGGTAGTCTTTTTATATACGTTGCGTCGGTAAAGCTAGCTTTAATATAAAGCTAAAATACCCGTATATTAAGAATAACGACTATTTGAAGTACGTCGCGTATAGCGCCGAGAGTAAAAGCTACGAAGCTATAAGTATTTACGGTTAGTCTTTAACGGATTATTAAAAAGATTAATAATAAAAAAAGATTTTTTTTATAGCTAAAGGAATTGTTTAAAAGATTTAACGTTAATAAACGATGTTTTAAACAAACTAAAAGGCTAAAACGACCGGTAGCGGTAAGGTCTCTGACGTAACCGCCGCGAAGACTTTAATTACGTAACTTATTAAAATACGCGCGGCTAGTACTTACTTTAAACGTGCTTTCTCTTAACCCGTTTTTCGGTCGGTCGACGATAAGTTTATAAACTTTAAAGTCTTAATTAATATAATAACGATAAATAATAAACTACTCCGCTTTTAAACTTTTTTTTTAATAAAAGACGCCGGGATAATCGTCGATAAAACGGCGAATAAAGTAAAAGTTTATAATTTAACCGCGTAAATTATTTTAGTATCTAACGTTAAACTATCGGCTAAGTAGATAAAGCTCGGCCGGGTAATATACCGGCTAATAAGTGGCGACTTTTTCTTGAATAGTAGGCGGTTATTAACTTAGTTTTTTAAAGTAACGCTACGATCTTTATTAATAAGGATGAGGTTAAGAAGGTTATTACGGCTTTATAAAAGGGCGTACTAATAAGTTTTAATACGGCGACGGCGTGTTGCCGGGTTCGCGATATATACGTTTACTTAACTATAATTCTTTTTAAAGTAATTGCCTTTTTTACGGTAACTTTACTTATTATTAGTAATAAACGTAAAGGCCGTCTTAATTAAAGCTTTCTTAAAAAAAAAAGTAAGAATTAAAAGTTACGCGCGAACGGTCGGCGACGTTTAGCCGTATAAAACGAACTTAAAGACGGGTTTTATAAAAGAACGGATAATTAATAAGGCAATGTGATTTTTATTAGACGGCTACTATTCGGTGTTATTTACGATAGTTTTTACAATAATAAAATAATAAATAAATAGAATAAGTTTTAATAAAGTATAAATAATAATTATAAAAGCGACCGAGCGTTAATTAATCGTCGCGTAATCGGCTTATTTTTTATATTAACGTTAAGGTTTTTTTAAATATTTATTTAAAACGCGTAACGCGTTAATAAAATTCGCCTTTAGCTTTTAAGTATTATACTTAACTAGCTATCTTATTTATTTTATTAAGAATTAGGTCGTCGATCCGTCGTTACGATAATTAATAATATCTTTAACTTTTTATTCTTCGTCTTCTTTAATAAGATTTAGTAACGGTATAAAAACTTATTTAACGATTACGTTACGATTAGTTTACGGCTTTAATATAAAAATTAAGAAAACATTATATATACAGGAGTATTTAGTAAAGAAAACTACTTTATAGGCTTATACTCTTACTTTCTTAATAATCTTAACTCTAATAAATATCAGGCTCGTTTTACGACCGCCGACGAATCGGAAATTCTTTATAGATAACTTAACAACTTGTTTAAGAGAAAATTCTATAAGCATGTAACGTTTATTATAATGCTTCTTTTATACCGCGACTTACTTATCTCAATGTTTTTTTATCTATAACCGTACGGTCCGTAGTCGGCGAAGTCTCTCCGTTACGTTTTATACTTTCGCTTTATTTTCGTTATTAATAGTTTACTATAATATACGGGGATAAAAACTATATAACGCCTTAAAAAAAAATGTCTTAATAATTACGTATCTCCGATTATTAAACGAAAAGGCTATATCCGGTAATACTCGCGACTATTATTATAAGTTAGTCGAATAGTAGCTACGGAGATACTTTTTTAACGACTAATATACTCGCTCGGTTTATTCGTTAGTTTATAGGTAATATACGGTAAATAAACGTACTACGGTTCTTCGTAATTAGTTAAGTTTTTGCTAAAAGTAGTTAGTGATAAAGTAGTTTCGATCTAATATTATTTTTATTAACGTACTAAACTTAGTCTTTACGTATTTATAGACTAATCGGGCTAGCTTTAAAGCGTTAATAGTCTTTTAAATAAGTAAGTAAATAATATACTTAGTATATTTATTTATAATAACTAAGATTATATTATATTCGGCGTTATTTTAACGAACGTTAAGCGGTAAGCTAATAATAAAATTTATATTAATTTTTTAAAAAAAGTATTTTAGACGGGGTAGTGAAACTAAAAAGCTAAACGGCTTATAACGAGAAACTTTAACGCTTTAGTACGTCGGGTAACTAACGACGTATCAACGAATATCTTACGATAAGTTAGGCTAGTAAAACTTACGAGTCAGTAGTTTTTCGTTACGGATATAGCCCGGGTAGCTAGCGCGTTTATTATCGTAGTAAACGGTGATTAACGTATATCGTAGTTTAATATACGGTAAAACGACGACGCGTCTTTAAAAAAGTAGTAAATTTTAGTTATTAATATTATATCCTCCTTTTAATCCGGTAAAACGAATGTTAGTTATACGCGATATATACTTAATATCAAAACGTTATAAAGATAAAATAAGTTTTTTAAACGGGCTTAAAGACTTTTCGTTATTCGTCGTTTCGTCGGATAAAGCTTTTTTCATTATCAGACTCAATAATTTAAAATAATCTAAGCTTCAAGTTTCTTTTATATCGGGGTCTTACGTACTTAAAGGCGACGATAATTCCGCGACACTACTCCGAATAGTCTACGTCTTTTTTACTTTACGAGCAGATCGTAACTTAATAGCCTCGACTCTAAGTAAAGTAAGTTTTTTTAATTAAAGAGAACTAAACTTAAGGTCGAGAAAAAACCCGGCGTTTCGTTTAAGAGCGGTAAACGAATCGATAACGTTAATAAAAGCAACTTAAGGAATATTACCGACTCTTACCCCCCTTCTAAGGTCGCGACTTCGATCGGTCGTCGTAGTATCGGCGAGAGATAAGGCATGCCTTAAAGTTAGTAAGACGTCGTAGTAAAGGACGTTTTTTTATATAAAGTCGGGTCGACGTAAAATAACGTCGGCGGTATTAGTAGTATTAAGGCGATATTATATGTCGATATTGTAAAGAGTTAGCCGGAAAATATATCGGGCGAGACGTTTTTAAAGATTTTTCGCCGGTACGTTAACGATACTTTTAAAAGTTTAATAGTTTATTAAAACGAGGATTTTATTTAGCATATTATTTAAGAAATGTTGCTAATATTTAAGATTTTCGATTATAGCTAGTAATTTTTATTAATCTATGCCTTATCTCGTCTTTCGGTCGGAAAGCTTTTAAGAATAGAACGTTACGGAATACTACTAGCCGTTATTATATTATTAAAATAAAATGCCGGCTACGGCTCGTCTTAAGGTATCGGTTTCGACGCGAATCGGTAATCGAGGGTCGAAGTGTTATAAGATAGGCGTTTTTTAAAAAGCTTATTTAAAAAATTAAAAGGCCTCGTTAACGTCTTTTAATTACGAGAATAAGGTGCCTATTACGGTTTTTATAAGATTTATAAATAGGCGAATAATTCGTAAATACTTAACGATAAATCGCCGATAGAAGTTTATAAACTTAAAGAAAGATTAAATATCTTTAACGTTTATAAACGCCGGCTATTCGTTTATCGATTTTACGCGGGTCGGATTTATACGAATATTATTACGTCTAACGATAAAGTTAAGAAAGGCAACTTCTTTTTTAAAAAATTCGTACTTAAAGTATTTAATATATAGCCCGTATTCTTAAAGGCGTTCGAATATTTATCGTAGGTACGTCGTATGCTTTTCGCGTATACGAAAGTAGATTAAAATATCGTTTATATAAGTAATACAATACGAGTCGATTAACTTAAAGAAGGCTTTTTATATATACGACTAAAAAGTCGTTAAAGTATTAATAAGCTTAAACGGCATTACTATATACTCGAAAAGACCGTACTTAATTCGGAAGGCGGTCTTCTATTCGTCGCCGAAGGCAATACGGATACGGTAGTATGCCTTAAAAAGGTCGACTTTAAAAATAAAATTTAACTTTTATAACGTGCTTAATACTTCATTAATAAGTAAAAAAAGGTATTTGTTTTTAATAATAATTTTATTAAGCGCGCGGTAGTCGACGTATAGCCGAAAGCTACCGTTACGTTTAAAGACGAATAAAATAAGTAATCCGGCGAAGCTAATACTAAGTCGGATACGGCTATTTTTTAGTTCTTCTTTTAGATAGTTTTAAAGAGCTTACTATTAAGCCGGCGATAAGTAGTAAACTAGTCCGAGAAAAGGCTTAGCTCCTTCGTATAGCTTAATAAAGTAAGTCGCTACCTTAAAGACAGAAATTCCTTTAGCTACCGAGGCGTCGAAGACGTTAGTATAAACTCGGATCTCGATCGGTAACTTATCGGTAAATAGTAGCTTTTTAAGGTCTCTTCCGTCGACTAAAAGCATTATAAGCTCGCTTTCTTTTAGTTAAACGTTATTAATATATATTATACCTAACGCCTCGCCGATAAATAATCGCCGTTAAAACGCCGTTAATAATAACCGGAGTAAAAAAAAAAGTCTTTAAGTTATTTACCCGGTATTAATATTAATTTTAAAAAGTCTTATTACCTCGTATCTTAAGAAAAGCGGTAACTTAGTAGCCGATCGGTAAACGTTTACGAAGATAATATAAACTATTTTAGTAAAGCCGTCTACGTCGCGTAACTTAAGTCGTAAGTAATATATTATTAAAGCTTCGATCTATCGGCTACCGGCCGTTATAAAGTCGGGCGTTTAGTAATGCGAAGGTTTTAAGCTTAACTTTTTAACGAAAACTTTTAAGATAAGATTAGCGTCGGCGTTTATATTTAGTAAGCAACGAGCGAAAACGCTTCGGTTTTTAATCGTAAAGACGTAGCCGGTAATTATATATTTTTAAAATACACGCCTTTAACTTTAAAAAGGTTTAAAAAAGTTAGCTAACGCGGTAAAAGTCGATATCGTTAGCTGCTTTAATTTTCCGACTTATCGTCGTTTATAAATTTATTACTAATCGATAAATTATTATTAAAATCTTATAAATAAGTAACGTTATTTACCGCGCGCGAAAGGCGTAAATAAAAGTGCTTTTAATAACACTACTTATTTACATACTTAAGCTTATTATAATAAAAGCAAGTAAAAAGCTACGGCTTTATATTCGCTGTTTTATCGGTTAACGAGTTAATCGGGGTCGCCGTGTTTTAATTTAAACGCGGGCTACGAGAGTCGCGATAACGTTTATTGCTTCGATAATTTCGGTTTTATAATTCTTACTCGTTGGCGTCGCGAGGCCGTTTAGTTAACGACTTATCGGCGCGCCTTTTGTTTACGGCACGTTAGTCGAAATGTTTTTAGTAATAGTTAACGACTTTAATAACTAAGGAGAAATAAGTGATTAAAGTAAGATCCTCGTATTACTTTCGTATTTTAGCGTTTAGTCGGCGTTAGTATTATTACGTATAGTCGTTTATAGTTTTTTTAAAAAAAATGTTATAGCTTAATTTAACGTAAAGATTACGGAACGTATTATAAAGTTAATAAAGTAAAAGCGTTTTTTAATTTAACGATTATAGTTTTTTTTATAAACGACGTTTTTACGTATCGGCGTTAAAATATTCACGGCGGACTTAAATAATAAAATCGTCTTAAATAATAGTAAATTTACTATCTTCATATAGTTTAACGGCGACGAAGTTACGTTACTTAACGACGTACTTAAAGGATAACTAAGTAGTAACTTAAATAATCTATAACTCTTTAAAGGCATTATTACGACCGGTCGACGAATATACTTAAGTAATAACGACGATTTAGTCTTTTACTACAATAACAAAAAAGTTAAGCTTTAACCGAACGAAGTTATACGGCGGCGGCTTATCGTCTTTTTATTAAAGATAAAGAGGTTATTCGCGCGCGTTTAAGTATTCGCGCGAAGTAAAGCTCGAGAAGTATTAAGTTTTTTTAAAAAAATTATCTAAGCTAACGGCGGTTATTTAAATAAAAGTCTTAAATATTTCGGGATGTTACGTAACGGCGCGAAGGAATTTTGTTGTAAGCTTAGTTTAAGTAGACGGGATAAAAGTAAGTGCCTTAACCGATTCTTACGGATTTTTAAGTAAAATAGTTATAATCGTAGAGTATTAATTAGTTAAGCCCGAAGTAAAAAGTAACGTACGGCCGACGTTTAATTAACGAACGGTATTCTTTAAAGTATCGTCGTTACGAAATTTAGTTATCTTTTCGAACCGAGATTCCGTAAAAGATTTTAAAATAAAAGAATATAAAAAAAAAATAAAGTAACCGTAAAGATAGTATTTTAGTAAAGAAAGAGATAATAAACTAAAGTATACGATAAGTTAACGAAAAGTAGCCGAGAAATAATAAATAAAAAGTAAAAATAAAGAAATATAAGAAGTAAAAAATATAAAAAGACTTTTACTTATTAAGTATTTCTTTACTTAGTAAATCGATAAAGTTACTCTTTATACTTCGTCGTCTCCGACCCGTCGTCGACTAGTCGTCGAAAAGAACTATCTTTAACCGTAACGTAAAAATGTTTTTTATACTAAACGACTAATCGACGTCTAATATTAAAGCGAAGCATTTTAGCTTCTTACTAGTTTTTCCGCTACGGCTATTCCGATCGGACTGTCTCCGACGGGTTGTCGGCTTGTGGCCGACTAGTCGACTTCTTTGTTTTAAGTAGTCGTCTTATTAGCTAAGGCTTACTGCCTACGCTTTACCTATCTATGTTTCTTCTTACAATCCCCCGTATTATTTCTTAAGTTAACGTAGCTTATATAACGTTAAGCTTACGCTTTAAGTTTAATAGTATAGTATTAAAGTTTATTTTTTATTTAAAGTCGGGCTTCCGCGAAGTACCGTCCGTAAGGTTAGTAAATCCCGGCCTATACTTAACTTAAAATTTAAACGGTATAAGCTTTATTATTTAACGGGCTTATCGGCCGTTAAGCTTAGTTTACGTCGTAATTAATTAAAGGTTTTTATAGTCGGTTAATACTTTTACCGATTACGGCGTACTATTAAAGTAGTAGCGTTATTTTTTAAAGGAGGTTATAATAACGAATATCTTTTTATCGGGAGTGTTATAGTTAAGCTCGGCTTTTTTAAACTTTTTAAACTAAAAAACGATTAAGTGCTACCGGCTTTTAAAAAGTTATAATAGAATTCTTGCTATTATAAAGTTTAACGCGTCTATCTCAACCCGGTAAGAGAGATTAAAGTCGTAATGTCTTAAAAAAAGAGCTGATACGAAGGCGTCTTTTAAGAAGTTGAATGTTTGTTTTTTTTATAGTCTTTAAATAACGTTCCTCGGCTTTTTTTTTTTTATTAAGCCTTTAAATAAAACGTTAAAAGGAAAAGTTATCTTTATATAGTGTTTAATAAAACGGCGGTAAAAGTTATAGAAGCTTAAAAAGACTTAAACGTTATAGTAAGTCTTAAAAATAAGCTACTTTTAAATAGTAGCGATACGTTTAAAGTTTATAGAGATTCCTTAAAAAGTAACGATATAACTTAAAAACTTTACGGTTTTTTAAAAAAAAGCGTACTTTTTAAGACTAACGTAAAGCTTAAACTTATTTAGTCGTTTTAAGACTTGCTTAACGTATTCTTCGTGCTTTTCTCGGGTCTTAAAGTAAATTAAAATATCGTTTATATAAGCTACGTACGATAGGTCGAGTAAGCTTTATAAAGCCGTGTAGATATACGCTTAAAACGTAGTAAAAGTATTAATTAAGCTAAATAGTATAACGGTATACTTATAATAATTATATCTCGTTTTAAACGTAGTCTTCTACTTATCTCTTTCTATAATACGAAGGCGATAGTAAGCATTTTTAATATTTATTTTAGTGAAATACTTAACGCTTTAAACTTTAAACATTAAGTCGTTAATTAAAAGCAATATATAACGGTTTTTAATCGTAATGCGGTTTAAGCTTCGGTAATTAATATATAGTCGTAACGAGCTATCCGACTTTAGTATAAAAAAGATCGGGGCGCCCGTAAAGCTTTTAAATTCCTAGATTTATCCTTTCTTTAAAGCTTTCTTAAAATAGTTTTATAAGACTAAAAATTCTTTTAACGAAAGCGGGTAAATTATACCGTATAGTAGTTATATATTAAATATTAAGTTAATACGGTAGTCGGTTATAAAATAAAATAATAAAGGATTTATTTTTTTAGTATTAAATATATAAAAGTATATATAAAATTCCCGTAAAATCTATAAATAAATTACGAATAGTTTCTCGAGTTAGCCTTTAAGGCCTAAGACTTTAATTAAGACTATTATATATATTCGTACACCTTATAAAATCTCCCGCATAAACTACTAAGGTTTTAATAAAGTAATATCTTATCGTTTTAAAAAGAAATACTATAAAAAGTCGCTCGGCGTAAAGTTAATTCTTATCTCCGCTAGCCTCGGTATTTTTAAGAGTATAAAATAGTCGGTAAGTAATCGGGTTATTACTGTATAAATCCTCGTAATATCCTTTTAACGGCCTCGGCTATTTTATAGCTTAAAGGGAATTTCTTAAAACTTATATATCCCCGCGGGAATTTATTTAATCCCGTTAACGCTTAACGGCGATAGCCTGCTCTTCTTTAAAAAGTTAGCGTAGGCGAATTCGATCTTTACGATATCGACTTTTACGTATATGTCGAAGCTTACCGAGATTATAATATCGCGGTAGCTTTAAAGCTTACTTATTGTTATAAACGTTGTTATAATAAAAATTAACGGGGGCGGTTTTAAATTAGTAATACTTAAACCGTTTTTTTTTTTTCTTTTACTTTTATTTTACGAAGTTGTCTCCGACGTCTTTTTTTGCTTAATAAATATAATATTAACGGCCGGCGGCTTATTAACGGCTAAGTTATAGTAAATAGTCTTATAGTATTTTTTTTTACTATAGTAAAAGTAAGTAATGTTAAATAAGTTTACGGTAATTAGTTTACTACGTTTATTTTTATTACCTTTTCTTTTATTTTTATCTTTACGGTTACTTTTAAAATTCTTTACGGAACCCTCGAAGCCGTTAACGCTTTAATTTTACGCCGTCTTACGGTTTTTATAAAACTAACTTTAGTTATTAAGCGCGTTCTTTTTCGCGGAGCGGTAAATTATATCGGCCTTCTCGACTACTTTTTATAAAAAAAAACGGGAGAATAAGCTTATAATAAATAATTAAGTCTATAGCTTAAGCTTAAAGGCTACGAAAAATTTATTTATTTTAAAAGCTTTTAATAATTAAGGTATTTTATTTTTTAAAGTACGGAAGTAGCTTCTTAGCTTTTAAAGCTAAAGAATATTAAAAAGAGGAGCGAGGTATTACGAGATCGTAATTAATTACGCATCTTTAACTTCTAGCTTAACTTAATTTAATTATATAGTAAAAGTTATTTAAAATTTATAAGCCGTAGCTTTCTTTATCGGCTTTAAGTTAGTTAAGTAACTATTTTATTAATCCCGCGCTTTATCTTTAAATACGTAAACTACCGCGTTTATTTTAAAGTCTTTAAATTTATAACGGAAAAGAGTTACTTAAAAGTAGTTTTTTACTTAACGCCTTTAAACGTCTTTTTTTTTATAAGTCGTTAATAACTTAAGTTTAAGAGGGAATAAAAAGTAACGATCGCGCCGGCGATCAAATCTTTCGGGAAGATTATTTATGCCGGATTTTTTAACTTCTTTTACGTCGGAATTATTAAAGTCGTTAATTTAGTTTACGCCGACTTAAACGTTTGTTATAAGTAAAGTAGTTAAATCTCTTCTCGCCGAGGGTATAACGTCTTTCGGCGGGAATAAATACTTTATTATCGTATTTAAAAAATTGTCGCTTTTCTCACGCCGGACGGCTTCCGTTACTACTTAATATTAAAGTCGTTTAATAGTATCTTAAATCGATTAAAAGACTAATTCGGTCAAGGAGGCTTTAAAGGCTTTATAAAGATTTTTTTAAAAGTCTTTCGTAGCGACGTTCGTTTAAGTTAATCGAGTATCGACTTCGAAAGACTCGTTACGGCCCGTTTAAGCGGGGCTTAGAGTTTAGGTCGATAGCCCGGCGCTTACTGCCGGGGCCGTGCTGTTTAAACGGGTAGCGACTATTTTATATTATCTCGATAAGGTATAAAAAATAAATTAAAATTATAAAGGTTGATTAAAGATTATACATTAAAATAATAGTCGATAATCATTAATTAATTCTTAAAGATAAGTATCGATGTATATAAAGTCTAATCTATACCCTCTACTTTTCGGATAACCGGCTAGATAGATATATATATTTAAGTCTATAGAATCCCCGTAGTATATTAAAGGCATCCACGTAATTAGTCATCTATCTATTTACTTACGTAACGTAAAGTGTAATCTAGCGCTAGCCTTACGGCTGGCGCTGCCTTAGCCCTCGACGAGCCTCGGGGATTCCCCGGGGCTGACTCAATCTAGCTAGGGGGGCGCGACGCTAATCTAGCTATAGGTAAACCCCGTAGATTTACCGGGGACTCCTTTAGCTTAGTCATCGTGCCATAATATATTAGTTAAGGATTATTGTAAGTAAAAAACATAGCCGTACCGGTATCGACGATAAAGCTTATAAACATATTAACTCCGTACTAAAAAGTCGCCGACACTATCTATATAAATAAAGTAAGGGAAGTCGGGGCTAACTCCGGGGCATGCGGTATAGTCGTTAATATAGAAGGTCGGGGGGAAGAAAGAGACGTTATAAACGTTATAAATATTTTACTATAATCGTCGTCTTTTTCGTCTTCTCCTTCTCTTTTTAACTTATAAATAAAACTATCGTAAAGGTCCTCGATGTCTTTAGTATACTACTACTCCGCGTCTTTAATAACGATAAAGTACTAAGCTATCGACTTAAAAAACTTCCTATACTACGAGCGTTTATAAACGTCCTTCTCAGCTTACGTATAGTTATTCTAACGGCATCCCTCCTTTCCACAAAGGTAACACTTGCCTTACAACTTATTAAAAGCCTTGCCGTAATTGTTAGTATTTTTACGTTAATATATACGGTTAGTATAATAAGTAATCGCCGGTACGGTAATAGTATAATTATTACGAGACTTCCGTACTAATATTGCCTTATAACGCTCGTATATAACAACCTCTTCTTATAACGTTATTACTATAATATTAATATTCTTCTCGCGACTAACGATAAAACTAATCGTTACGTATATAATAAGATTAACTTTAAAAGTATTTACGAAACGGTTATATAAGACCGCTAGGCCTTTTAGTTCGTTAATTAAACACCGCTATATACGTATAGCTTTATCGTAAAACTTTTTTACGATTTAAAACGTCGGCTCGTCGGGGTACTCTTTAATAACCTTATTTAATATTATAGTCGACTACCGCGTATTACGGCGACGTTAAAGTACTTTAAATTTAAACCGTATAATTATATTATCTATTATTATTTCCTAATCTTTATTATCGGCGAAACCGATATAAAGATTTTAATAGTAGTCGAAGGCTTTACCTTTTATTATTATAATAAACAACGCCTTATAGAAGTAGTTAATATAAAAACCGCCGTCTTAATATTTTAAAACGAAAGCTATAAACTTATACTTTAAGCTTATTTCGTCTATAGTACTTTTATATTTAAGGCTTTTGCTATAAGTCTTCTTAATAATCTTTATCTTCTTTAGCTAGTCTTTCTTGTTAAGTATAGTATTATCTTCCTCTTCTTTTACCTTTAGTAGGCTTTAGCCTATAATACGCCGTTAACTTTTCTTATAAAGCTTACTAACACTTACCGAACGTTTATTCCCGCTACCGCCGGTTAAAAGTATATATCTTTATTTAAAAAAGTTGTTTATAAAACGTTAACGTAGGGTAGTTTAAGTAAGTTAGTATTAAAAAGTTACGTCGTAGTTTTATTATTAGTTAAAAAAAGTATCGAATAAACGACGGGGATTTATAAATTAAATACTTATATTATAAATAAAATAAACCGGTATTAAACGCCGTAAAAAACGTTATATAATATTATTAAAATCGTATAAAGATATAAAGTCTTTCGGCATTTTAAATTTTTTTACTTTAACCGTCGTAAGTAATATATAAAAGTTATTTTACTTATCTAACTTTACTTAACGACTTTAAAAAAGTTTATCGATAACCGATAATAAAACTCCCTCCTATAGCTTATTATTAAAAGTTTATAAAGTAAATCTTTTAAGTATATAATTACGAATTACTTCCGGGTATAAAAACATCTTACCTTTTATAATAATTTCGGCTACGCCTCGAATTATATAAATATCCCGATTAAACGTTTCTTTTACGTAAACTCCGCGCCGGAATATAACATCGTATAGCTTTATCGTATATTTTAAACTTACGTTAACGTAGTATTAAAGCGTCTATCTTTTAAATACGTTTTAAAAGATATCTATTAAATCTTTATTACACGCCGTAATAAAGTTAATCCGCTTTATAAAAATACGGTACTTTTCCCGTCTACGTACCGATTTACCGGCCTTTTTTTTATTATCTTTAAAGATTTCTCTTTCCGAGACCGTTTTAAAGACCATTTCTAAGGCAGCCTCCGATTATAATTATGCCCCCTAATCACTTATTATCGAAATAAAACCTCTTTTCTTTATTTTCCTTCAAGTTTTAAAGGCCTAATAACTAATACTAAGTCCCTAGTCTCTAAATTGCAATTGTCGAGACTGTCAGAATAGTTGTTTCTAGAATCACTCAAATCACTTGTTTATTTCCACAGAACAACGTGTCACAATAATCCAGACACCACATACACGTAAAAGTGTATGTTCTGTCCTTTAATCTATGTACTGGTGTTGTTCTGAATGTCTGTCTCAAAAGTGTCAAAAAGGAGCAAAAGTTGAGGCCCCAAAAGTAGCGACAAGTAAAGGTAAAAACCTGGACGTGGTCCGTGCGTTGTGGCTTAGTGATGTAAACGTGGCTTGACAGCTTACCGCCTTGCTGAGTCATCCTGTCAACCGACATTTATGTTATATTTGAATTTTTAGATCCGTGAGAAAATCTTGTTAATGTCGGTAATGATATAAATGTTAGATGTTGATGTATCGTTAGTATTATCTTTTCTTTTCGTATAAATATTCGTTTTAGTTGGCTTTTAAGAACTATTTTTTTTCTTCAGAAAATTTGTTGTGTTTTTGTATTCTCTTTGAATTTATGAGAATATGACGCAAAGTGGAATGCCATGACCGAGGGCGAGCGGCTGACATACCTGGCGACTACCAAGGATGAGGGCAACAAGCGGCTTGACTTTAGATTTGCACACTAGTTTGCAGACGTTTCTCTGTAGACAAGTAATAGTTGGAGATCTTGGCTGCACATGAAGAAGTACAAGTGAAGATTATGTAATATTAACAAGCGAGTCTTGGCACCCACATGCCCCAGGTTTTACAAAAGAAGTAACTTAACGCGGGGTTAAAGGGGCAGCTTATATAAAGTGGGTCTGTACATGGCGATCTCGACAGGTGTTATTTGTACGCGTAGTTTCGAAGAACCAGATTCAAACATATTTCTCAATATGCTTTCTTTTACATTAAGCGCGACTTGTTGCGCCAGACATAGTAGGCCTTGGTCAGCAGGTAGACTCCAATGTTGCCGCATGCAATAGAAACTAGCTGCCGGTTGCCGCGACGGTAGAGCGGTGCATCGTCGGCGCGGTACATGTTGGACGCAATGACGCCGCCCGCCTGCACAACCATGTTGTAGCATGCCGCCGAAACGGTTCGAAGCCGGACTGCGTTGGAGTTGCGCGAGTTCCAACCGACTTGAATCGGGTGTGCGCTCGGGTACGACAGAAGCAGCGTCGTGAGAGCAAAAATGAGCCACTTGCTGGCTTGCGATGTATCGGCGACATAGAAATAGATTAAGAAGGGCAGCGCCCAGACCTGGCCGATCATGGACGTGAGTGTCAACTCGTTCCAGATTTCGGCAAAGTAGGTGAGCAGCAGCATGGTCACAATATGCAGCATGGTATACGGAATTGTCAGTAGGTTGGTCTGGAACGTGCTGAAGCCGAGACCCTTGAGCGACAGCGTCAGGTACTGCGTCTGGGGCGTCACGGGAATCTGGAAGAGCAGACTGACGACATAGAGGGGCCACAGGTCGTAGTCTTTGAGGGACTGCCACAGCGTGCGCGGTGTAATGGGCTCGCGGTTATGCATCGTGCTCTTTGTGGGATCCTCGCGCAGGACGCGGTTATCAATGATCTTTTCTTCGCGCTCGCTGGACCAGCCGTTCTTGCCGCGGAACCAGCTGGCCGTCTGGCACGGCCCAGCCGGCATGAGAACACCCGACAAGAGCCCTACGACCAGAGTCAACAGGCCCTCAAGCAAGAACAGCCAGAGCCAGCCCCGACCTGTCACCAACACCGCGCATGTGCAGCAGGCCATAGGCGAGGAGAGCCGACACGATATCGGCAATACTCATGGCCATCCAAAAGAACGAGAGGCGGATAGACAGCTCAAAGTGCTTGTAAAAGTAAGACAGGTAGAGGATGATGTCGGGAATGAACCCGCCTTGTAGGATACCGAGCAGGGAACGGCAGGCCAAAAAAGGCGAGCGGCCCGAAAGCCAGATCTGGCTAAAGGCGACGATACTCCAGAGGACCATCTGCATAGGGATCCAGCGATCCGGGCCAAGCCACTTGGAGACCAGCTGCGACGGCAGCTCCGCACACATAAACGACAGCTTAAAGACCGAGTTGCCAAGGTTGTAATCTGCTGGTCAGTATAGGTCATGGTTATAGGTAACATGAATGCTTTATCTCACCATTCGTTGTCATGCCGAGATCCTTTAGAAAGTTGTCCGTGAGCGCTTGGACGAGGTTGGATCTGTCCAGCTCCAGGGCCATGAACATGACGCACGCCTAGACCATGATCCGGAAGTCAATCTTGCGCACAAGCTTGTTCTCCTCACCCCAGGTCCAGCGGAATGTCGGATCGAAGCGGTGGACATCCTCCCATTGGGACGGCGGGTGATATTTCTCTGCCGTGTCCGCATCGTCAAACACGCTGGGCTGTGTAGCGATAGCGCCAGGATCATATCTGCCGCGCTTCTGCCACCAAAACTGCTTCTCTTTGACGGGTAGGCCCAGTTTGGGGGCGCCATTCCGACTGCCTGAGATGTCAGAGTCGGACAGCGACTCCACCGTTGTGCCGGCGCCCTTGTCCTTGGCAAAGACTGTGGCCATGACAGATGGATGTCTCGTGCAAGGTAGGATGTAGGATATTCTTGGCTATGCTGCCAAGATTTCCAGGTATAGAATATATGTGAACAAGGGAAGCAAGTTACTGGGCAACAAGCTTTTAGCCGTGATCTGTTTTCTTGGGTGTGCTGGTCTTCTACATTTTAGGATGCACTTGGCTCTTATATGTCTTGGGGCCAAGACACATTGTTAATGCCGATAGCAAACAGATACTGCCTTCCTAAACACCCGTGGACGGCTAAGCTAGGTCCACCGGCCCAACAGGGCACGGAACAGCATGGCAAAGTGACGATATGTTGGTCTAGAGCGTAGAGGGTAAGGAGTCCTTAGCATCCCTGACGTCTTCGATAAAGAGTTCGTCCTGAAGGTTAAAGAGTAATATCTATCTAGGTTGTGTACATGTACACGCCACATGGAAGCAATTCTATATAGTAGAGTTGTCGGCATGTTCTGGCCAGGTCCGAAAACGCCTTTTTCCTTTTTTTCTTTCTGTAATTTCTATAATTTCTATATTTTTTGTATTTTCTGTCTTTTTTGGGTGTGACTGTCGCTTAAGCTGATTCTAATCTCGCCCTCTCGATTGACCAAGTATCACGCAAGAACCAATTTGTCTTTACTGCTTCTTGACACATATATGTTTTTGCTTGAGCAAGGATAGCTTAGCTACAGAGACTGCTATCTCGCTGCACCATGCTGTTTAGAGTTGGTGCAGAACTATGAACAAGGCTTGGACCAGACGGTAAATGTTGTAGAGGCCACCCGATAAAAATCGATGGATAAAAATATGCCTTTGCTGTTGTCCTGCCTTTCAAGCCTCGCGTCATCATGGGCTGAATGTCGAACATCGTCAAGGGGCGCGATGTCTATATTTTCTATCTTTATTGGCAATATTGGACTTACACGCCGAGTCAGCCGAGGTATGCAAAGTTGTATAAACGAATCTAGCAATGAATATGTTATAGACAGATGGTGCTGAGCATGGATAACATCCTATGTATTGTCGAGTATATAGGATATGATTAGTCATCGATTATATCCAAACTGTGTTACCCTGCAAGACTATCAATACCAAGTTGCCGAGGCCGGTGCCGTTCTGTTCATCTGTTCATCTGTCATGTACTATGAATAGTATATAGGTCTTCCTCTTCAATCGCAGATTTATTCGCTAAATATTACGTGACATTGCATTCGTAAACAGCCTTGGTTCTGACGTCAACCACGGTTGGCTATAGTCGTCCCCGACTATTTTATTACTCGCTTACATCGGTCATGTAGTTTATTGGCAGTGTATCTGGCTCACTCGTTCCTACTTGAAACCAGTACGTGTAAGTGATAGATAAGGAACTGTGCTAACACCCCACGTTTTGCTTGACCGTTGATTGTGTCATCGGCTACCGAATGGCGTTGGCCAATCCTAGCGTCGATTATCAAGAGCTCCATCAGCTGGGACTACCAGTGCTACCGACATTGTTAGTAGTGAATCTGTATGAAGTAGATGCTGAATTTTCGACTCTGGTCATTAGATAATCAAAAGGGAAAATAAATAATAATAACGGCTAACGATGCGATGCCAAACATACGAGTTGAAGACAAAATGTTCAAAGGCCGCCGTCATGCTTGCTTTGCTCATTCGGTATCCATCTAGTCTGCACAACATGGCGGCAGCTTTGACTCCAACTATGAAGGACGCCAAGATGACGACAAGCTGGCAGTGCATTGTGAATACCCCAGATAGCCAGCAGAACAGGCAGATAATAAGACGAATATAAGAGCGAGTGCTGGCTCGCAAGACGACGGTTTGCATGACACATGTAAGTCTAGCCTGCCTAGCCACTCACACCCAAGCACTCTGCGTCTGGCTGGTTGCAGTGCTGTGAGTGTTATTAGTGTTATTATTGTTTAGGAGTTTCCTGTTTCGTATAGTCAACGCCCATCACCATCCCCTCATGATTTGGTAGCGATGTACGCAAATATCCATCCGCCCAGATCTCCCGTCTCCCGTCTCCCGTCTGACTCTTCGGTCATGTCGATTCGGAAGTCGGCTATATAGGTAGAGCCAGATAGAATATATAAAGTAGAGCTCCCCTCCTGACTAGTGACTGCATACCACACCTACCCATCACTTGATACCCATCTACATCCACTTCTACATCTACACACAATGGCACCCAGCGCAGTTGAGACGGCCCCGGCCACCACCGATCCGGTGATTGTCACCAAATCGGCTCCTACGTCTGCCCGCCGCGAACCCCTCAAGCTGTCTGGCGCCCTGGACGAGTTCAAGCACATTGAGGTCACACCTACGATCGGCCGCGAGTTCCCCGAGGCCAACCTCGTCGAGTGGCTCAACTCGCCCAACTCTGATGCTCTCCTGCGCGACCTGGCCATCACTAGTGAGTTTTGTTTTTACAAAGTATAACCATACAGGTACTAACAGTCAGTCTCTCAACGCGGCGTTGTATTCTTCCGCAACCAGACCAACCTCACCAATGAGCTGCAAAAGACACTCATCCTTCGCCTCGGCGAGCTGACCGGCCGTCCGGCCACATCCACTCTGCACATCCACCCCGTCCTCAACTCGGAGCGCGAGCTTGGCGGCGATGACCCGGAGATTAGCACTATCAGCTCCATTCAGCAGAAAACGATCTACAAGAATGCCTTTGCCAACACCGACCTGAGCCGCAAGAAGCAGTCGCGCGCCCAGTGGCACAGCGATATCGCGTTTGAGCCCGTGCCCGCCGACTACACGTCGCTGCGGCTCGTGCAGCTGCCCAAGACGGGCGGCGATACGCTGTGGGCATCTGGCTACGACATCTACGACTCTATTAGCAAGCCGTACCAAAAGTTCCTCGAGTCGCTGTCCGTCACATTTGCCCAGCCCGGGTTCAACAAGGCCGCCGAAAAGGGCGGTTTCAAGCTGTACGACAAGCCGCGCGGCGCGCCCGAGAACGTCGGCAGCGAGCTCGTGGCCATCCACCCGCTGGTGCGCACCAACCCGGTCACGGGCTGGAAGAGCATCTTCCCTGTTGGCGGCCACGTTTCGCACATCAACGGCGTGACGGACGAGGAGAGCAAGTCTCTGCTGACGTGGTTCCTGGACCTTGTGTACAAGAACCACGATCTGCAGGTGCGCTTCAAGTGGCAAAACGAGAACGATATTGCCATCTGGGACAACCGGAGCGTCTTCCACACTGCGACATTTGATTTCGCCGGCCAGGGTGACCGGTTCGGCAACCGTGTTGTCGGTCTGGGCGAACGGCCGTACCTTGACCCTCTCAGCACATCACGCCGTGAGGATCTTGGCGAGGCATACGGCGAGGAGCAGTAGTCTATGAAAATACAAATTGAATAAACAATAAATAGATTAAGAAGTACGTTCATTGGTTGAGTTTGCGTTGCTGGAATTGTTTATGCGGAGGCCTTTGATGTCGACTGCAAGCAATAATTAGACACTAAAAGTATATAATAAATTGATGCATAAATACCCAACTATCATACTACAAATAAATATATATACAAGAAAGTGAAAACGGAGAGAATTAAATTTTGAAGTCAGAGAGGAATGAATTTTGAAGCGAAAGACAAAATCGTCAACCGACGTCATAAGTGCGATTACTGCGTGACTGGCCACGTGACCGTATTAAGGGCAACCGTGGCCGCCACGTCTACGCGATCCCAGGTGTGAGCTGATCCGCATCCCAAGTAGAATTAGAGGAACATCGAGACCGAACATCTACGCCACTAAGACACACAGACAACCTCACAACGACACACTCACATGACAGCAACATCAAGACTTGCGCAACCATCACGCCCAACAATTCCGATATTCTAAAGACCCCTCTTTTTCGAGATCGAAGCTATCGCGGTGATCGTCCAAGCAGGATAGCTCTCGCGACACCTCTATCGCGACAGTCGGACAGGCAGACACCCAAACAAACTGATAGCTAAAGTTTAAGCTTCATAATGGTGAGTCTCCAAGTTTACATCCGAGATAAACTCAACTAACAGCCCAGAACACATCTTTCAACAGCGCGCTCAAGCAGAGCACATCCATACGCAAAGAGCTGTCCGGACTGGCAGCGGCGATCAACGGCAGCAGCAATACCAACCCCGACCCTTCCAACCCAAATGCTTCTGCACCACCGACCGTTTCTCCTGCACAGTTTGGTACTCTTTCCGCCAGCCTGACCGCCTTCACACGCACCGTCGACGAATACAATGCACTAGCACGACAGGAGCTCAACCCGGCCAAGCAGGAGAAGGCATACGACCGCATCCGCAACTTTCGCACAGAACTAAGCGAGTTCCGGGCACAGTTTGACGCCCTCAAGACTGCCCGTGACGATGCCGCACACCAAATGAACCGCGCCGAGCTGCTGGGACGGAGGCCGTACGCGCAAACCCCAGAAAACCCCTATGCCGCATCACAAGGCCAGGGCGGCCCTTCCCGCCAACCAGGGCCCTCTGGAGGCAGCCACCGCCGGACCATGTCGACGGCCGAGCGCGGCGTGGGCGAGACGGCACGCGAAGACCATGCATTCCGCGAACAGGCCTTTTTCTCCAGCACCAACTCGGCACTGGATGACTACATTGCGCGCGGCCAGGCCGTGCTGGGCGACCTGAGCAGCCAGCGCGAGATGCTCAAGAGCACGCAGAAGAAGATGTACACGGTGGCCAACACGCTGGGAGTGAGCGGTGACACGATCCGCATGATTGAGCGGCGTGCGCGCGAGGACAAGTGGATTTTCTGGGCATGTGTGGTGGTGTTTGTGCTATTCTGCTGGCTGGTGCTGCACTACCTGCGGTAAGGGGGGGTAGGGGTATGGTGTGCTTGCCTGTGCTATGGCTCTGATTTTATTTTTCTGTTGCTGCTGTTTGTCATCTTCATCTGCATTTGTCGTCTAGCGAGGCGTTTTTGTTCACATACTTGGGTAATCATAATATGCTCAGCCTTTATTACCTGTCATGTCTGCTGTGTTTTGCTCAAACTGAACGTAATCTAAACGCAATGCCCCTCGTATAGCACTGCACTCGAAACACGGACATCACCTCCATGCCTCGCTCAAAGCAATCGTGAACACGACTGACCGGTCCGTCGTCACCTCCACCACTTCCGTCTCGGGCAGCACATGGTTGCTCGTCGACATTTGCCCGCCGAACTCGGTCGGCCAGTCGGTAATGTCCCATTCCAGACCGACAGTGCTGATCACACTCGGGCCTTGCAGCGGCAGGATGCCCACATGCTTGGCAAACACCTCCTCGCCCGGTGTGCCGTTGCTGCGTTTCTCGCGCACATGGATTCGGTGATGGCCCGGCCGCAGCAAGAACGCAATGCTGTCGGGAGACAAGAGAAAGGTCCGGCCGCTGTCTTTCTTGTCGCCAGCACTGCCGTCTCCCTGGCTCCATGTGATTTTGTACCGGCCACGGGCAATATCGCGCGGCTCGTCAAACAGGTAGAGGTGGTGCAGCTGGCTGATACCCTGGTCGATCCGGCCACCGAGCCCGCCTATCGCCACGACATCAATGCCACCACCGGAAAAGCGCTCGCGGACATACTTGACGGCCTTTGTAAAGTCGGTCGAGTACTGATCGTCGTCGTGGATAATCTCTGCTGCAGGGGTGTGCTTTTCAAAGTAGCTGCAGATCTCTGGTGTGACAGAGTCCAAGTCTCCAATAATCACATCAACATTGTGCTATTTAGTAGTTGTATGCATTAGTATCAGAACTAATATAAACTTCAAAATCAACTTCAAAATCAGAAACATACAAGTCCGAGCTCGTCGCCCTTGGATATGGCATAGAGCTGGTTTGCGCCGCCGTCAGCCGCGACATTAAATTTGCCTAGAGGTTAGCTTCTACCTTCAACTCCCAAGTCAAAAAGGACACGCCAAACAACAGACCATACTCTTCGGGAATACTCTTGTAAGAATCTCTGGCGAGCTGAGCGGCTGGTTGAGGACAACAACGGCGAGAGGGTCTGGGGGCGCATAAGGCTCGTGTTGGAGAAGGCGGGCCGGGAACCACTCATACCCTGCAGCCGATGCTGCAGCTGGTGTACTTGAGGCCATGCTGTGCTGTATGATTGAAACTCGGGTTTTGAGTGTAATATGAAGCCAACCTCGTATTCACAGCTATCGAGATGATTATGTAAGAATTATAGAGGCGAGATTTGTCGTGTGTGTGGTGTTCGCTCCTTCGTTCGCTCCTTCCTTATACGTAAGACACTTTTCAACCACACTCGGAAGGACCAAGGAAATCTCACGTGTTGTTTTTGACAAAGCTGGCATAAACACTTCAATAAACCACAAATCGCTATACTTTAGTAGCAAATATTATCTAATCAAAGTTTCTATGCAAATTCGACAATACTATCTTATCTTCTGACGGCAAAAACTCATGATGCTTGATTACTCATTTTGACGATGAGCGACAGGGGCCCACTCTACCAGTCCACGCCCAGCCTGGCCAATCACAAGCTCAATTCAACAGCCCAATTACGTCCGTTCTGACCAATTGAGTCGGCTCTGTAATTTTTTAGATGGTCCCTGGCCTTCCGATCTGTCTCGTTTTCTCGGGCTTCGGCGCGCTGGCTTTGAAATCATACCTCGCGACGTCACTTCTATTCGCTCATTTTTCCGTTTAATTTTTATTAATTTTTCTTTTGTTTTGTCTTTTTCTCTATTTCTCTATTTGTCGTTTCAACCTGTCGCCCACATCACCACAATGTACCGGTCAATACGCCCGACACACCTGGCACGCGCTGCTGCCGCCTCGACGCCGTCCGTCCTGGTCTCGCGCGCTCCCGGCTCTCGTCGTCTCGCTTCTACAGCCTCGTCTGCCAGCAAACGCACCTGGAAGGGCGCCGCCGCCCGCTGGGGTCTGGCCGGTGCTGCCCTTTACTGGTACAATACCAGCCCCATCTTTGCCGAGGATGCCTCCCCTACGAACAAGTCTCAATCACCACTGGCTGCCGCCGCCGATGCCGCGACCAACACCGACCCGTCTGCAACCGGCGCATCTTCGCCCGTGCCTGAAGAGAACTTCCTCACAGTCGACTCACTGTTAGAAGAGAAGCAAAAGGAGGCTAGCCGGAGGGCTGCCGCAGAAAAGAAGGCTGCCGACGAGAAGAAGGCGGCAGAGGCTCCCGCCGAGGGCTCACCTGAAGCTTTAGAGGCCGAGGCTGGCCAGCAGGGCGCCTTTAACCCCGAGACCGGCGAGATCAACTGGGACTGCCCGTGTCTCGGCGGCATGGCCCACGGTCCTTGCGGCGAGGACTTCAAGGCCGCCTTTAGCTGTTTCGTCTTTTCCACCGAGGAGCCCAAGGGCATGGACTGCATTGAGAAGTTCCAGTATGTTTGCAACCTCTTTGAATATCTCTCGTGATGATTTGAGCACCGCTAACAAAACAGACACATGCAGGACTGCTTCCGCAAGTACCCCGAGATCTACGGCTCTGAGCTGCAGGACGACGACGAGGAGGGCGCCGAGGGTGCCCCTCCTGCCCCTGTTTCTGGCAACGTGACCACCGACGACAAGCCTGCCAGCGGCGCCCCGACAAAAGCACAAATTGCCGAGAAGCTGGCCGAGAACAAGGAGACTGAGAAGGAGGAGACCAAGAAGGAGGAAACCAAGAATGGTGCCCCCACCTCCACGCCCCCCGTCGACTTCAAGGACGATGTCGTCCAGGCCGAGATCACCGAGGACAAGCCCAAGGCTGAGGAGAAGAAGGCCAAGAAGGCCAAAAAGACTGGGAAGACGGAGAAGGCGGAGAAGACGGAGAAGACCGAGTCTATACCCACAGCAGCAACGGATGCCACAGACGCAGCACCAGCTACACCCGAGCCAGCAGCTGCCCCTGCTCCCACTTCTGCTGTCGCAGCCCCCGCTGCTCATGCTGCCCATGCTGACGAGGGCGTTCCCAAGGCCGCCTTTGATGCTACCAGCGCCAACCAATAAACAACACGACGGATAGAGGACGTCAAAGCATAAAGACTAGAAAAGACAAAACGGCGGATCTGAGTGTTCAATTGATTAATTGTATAACAGCACGTGTATAAAAACGCATTGCCACAGAGAATCCATTCGCGGATAATTGATGATTTACTGGGGAGGCAGCGAGACGGCTTGATGAAGGAATGGGTTCAAGAAGCATGTACATATTCTATCATAATAGACAAACTCCCAGCTATATCAATGCAAGAGATATTGTGAGATAAAGAGACTTCAATCAAGACAGACTGGTAGTAACTATAAAATGGGTGAATGCCTTGCCTCAATAATCATTGTGGCTAGAGGCAAAAGGATATCAAAGAGGGAGACTATTGTGAAAACAAAAGAACACGAATGAATCTATAGAAAAACAAATGCCGAAAACCCAGACCCTTTTAGACTCCCGCAGCAATGGCATATATAACTAACAAAGCATACAAAAAAACAAGCCGGGGGTATCGCAAGACAAAAATTAGGCAAGTAGAATAGAAAACAGAGGCGACTAGCCAAATGGCCGGAAAGAAAGGATAGATAACAGAAAAGAGGATATAGAAGAAAAGTAAGAAATAGAAAATTCAAATAGAGAACGCTGACAACAGGCTGTGCATTCATGCCAAAACCGCTTTTAAAAGGGAAGACGACACAAGAAGGGGGTGAAAGGCAAGCCGATAGGAAACAGAAGAGATGGGCTACTGTGTGGAGGAGCCAAACTCATCCTTGAACTCGTCGTCTATCTCCTGGCTCATATCTTCAGCCTCATCCTGGAGATCCCTGAGGTCGTCATGGGCCTCGATGTTGGTCTCGTGGTCCTCCTTGGGGTCGTCAAACACAGGCGAGTCCTCCAGGTTGTCTATATCCCAGTCGGACTTCTTCTTGCTGTCATTGTAGTGAGCAGCGTCGTCGTCGTGCGGGAACGTTTCGGTGTGCGAGCTGTGGTCTTCGGTGGCCGTGGCCCACGACGAAGAGTACGTCTTGGCGGCAACGTGCGCGTGAAGAGTAAAAGTAACACCCTCCTCGCCGCCGCGCTTCATGTACCGGTGGTAGTAGTCCTCAATGGGGTAGAACTCGGCAACCGACGTGGGAATGGGCGCGTCATTGACGGTCTGTGGACGAGTGGCCGTGAGAAGGGTGGTGGGCTGCGCAACAGGCGCCTCCCACATGTGCTTACCAATAAACCGCTTAGCCTTGTTGTCCTTATTGTCCTGAACAGGGACCTCCATGATCTTCTTGACGACATTTGAGCCGTTGTTCTCGATAATAGTCTCCATCATGTGCTTGGTGATGCCACGGGTATCAATAGGCGAAGTCTTGTTCAGCTGGCCGTAGACAACCTCGAGAACCTTCTTCAGCAAGTTGTGCTTGGCAGCGGGCTCCTCCATCATTTTCTTGACGATACCGAGGGCGGTGTCAGTCTTGCTGCGCTCGGCCAGAGACCGGGGGATCTGCTTGGACGACGTCTTGTTCAGCTCCTCAAAGGGAGTCTCCTCAAAAGACGGAGGGACATTACCAGACTCTTGGGAAGCGGCCACTTCCATGGCAGCGGCCAGAGTCAGAGGCTTCTTGCCGTGGTGGAAGTAGTCCAGAATGCTCTTGACTTTGTTGTACTCGGCCACACCAAGGCCGGTGTAGCTGGCAGTCTCGGTATCACCGTGAGAATTGGTCTCGACGACAGAGTTACCCTCGCTGACCTTGTATCCGTCCTTGGTAGTCACACTGGAACTGCCGCTCACAGGGTTGATGTTCTTAGCATCGATATGGCCCTCTTCGTCACCGCCAAAGACTGATGGGATGTTGTTGTCCTCGGCACGGTCAATCTCCTTGTAAGACTGACGCTGTGGGGGTGGGTTGCCACGTTGCCCAGTGCTGACAGTCTGGGGGTCCTTGGGGCCATAAAGGTCCTTCAGGATCTTCCATCCCGATGGCGCCTCTCCCTCGGCAGCTTCTGCACGGGGTACAAGGATGGTGGTATCTTCCTTTGCCACGAGGTTGGGAAGCTCGTTGCCATGAATGCGGCCGTTATAGACGGGCGGAACGTAGCCGTTGGCGTCAGGGTCGCTGGCAATCTTAACTGACGAGCCTTTGGGATCTGCGCCGGGGGTGCTCTTCCAGGGATCAGCGCCTTTACCAGGAACAACCTTGACACCGTCCATACGCCAGCTAGAGTCTTCCTTAGTAACCTTGCTGGTGTCGTGCTCGTGGTCAAACTTCTCCGAGATGTGGAGCGTGGGGTTGATCGAGTATGTCTGGAGGGAAATCACGGGGATTGGGATGGTAATGGCAGCAGCTACGATCTCGTCGTTGAGATCGGGAGCGGCTGTTGGAACTGGGGCCTCGGTAGCCGAGTTGATGTAATCAGGGATCGAGGTAGCGGCCGAGGTGGTAGAGGTAGACGTGAAGGCGGTGGGAATCGAAGATGGCATCGAAGTAGCCACTGCAGCGGTGTTGGCAACATCAGGTGTGGCATGGGGAACTGCAGCGGCATTTGCGCCCTTGATTCCAGCCAGGCCTACTGGGTACATAAAAAGCACCAGGATTGTCTTTCTTTTGATGAAAGCCATTTTCATCATTCGAGATTGATGTATCGAGTAGTGTTTATCAAGGTGGTGACAGATTAATAGGTTTAGTAATGTTAGTAGTGTTAGTATTGATTGTATCAAGATATCGATGATATTCAAAATTTATGGCGATGTTGTTGGTAAGATTCGGTTGCAGAAAGAATTAAGAATAGGAGATCAAATTAAAACCAGAAAGACGCGTTTATATAGTGATAGAATCGAGGTCAGTGATACTGGACTTTTTTGCCTCATCCTAGATGTTAGTAGACTGACAGACAGTGGCCAGCCAAAAAGGCGAATAATTCCAAAGCATTATGCAAAAGGACCGAATAAGTACACCGGACATGATCTTATGTAGTGATATAATTTGAAATGTTGCTATATGAAGGCGAATGTGGCTGTTGCTTGTGAATAAGTCCCCAGCAAAACACTCGCCAAAGAGGAAAGTTGACGGAGAGTTGCACAACTCCCACAGTGCTATACCAACTTCAACAGCTCGAGCATGGACTTTGAATATCGATGAAAATGGGTATCAAATGCCAGAAAAGAATGTGTCCATGTCGTTGTCGTTGAAGCTGAAGTTGAAGCCTTGGTTATTCATCTAGTGACAATCAGTCATCTGCTGTGTGCCATTCTATTATCGACACATCACGCGTGAGAAAAGGACTTACAAGGTCTTCCCATCCCCATTCGTTACCACTACCTAGCAGCAAATCATCTCCATTAGAGAACTCCATATCAGTGCCGCCACCACCCATAGAATCGCGGAGGCCTTTGTTGTCGCTGTCAGAAGTGCCATGACTGAGGGTCGTCGGTGCATCCTCACCCTCCTTGCTGGGCTGCTGGGCTGCCACTTCGCGCAAGATGTCGATGCAGTGGTTCAGGTGCTGTGAGCACTCGGAAAGAACAGAAAGTTCCATTTCTTCGGCAGTTGCACCGCGCGACAAGGCATGTGCTTGGGCGACGACTGCACAAGGGAACAGGTAGCCCTTGACATTTGTTTCGCCAGCACGGATGCGCTTTTCTGCATAGCGCACTGTCTGCTCCAGGGCGTCCAACAGTACTGTCTGAGTCACGACCCCGGGCATGGCCAGTGTCGACCCAGAAGAGGCGCGATTCTGTAGTGGTGGGAGGGGACTGTGGCCACGGTCATCATTGCCGCCAGGCTGGTCGACTCTGCCCCTGTCGCTTTCACCGCTTCCAGACTCGCTATTGCTGGCCTTGCTGCGGAAATCTTCAAAGTGGCCTTGATTGCTAGCTCTGCCATCGTTGTTGCTTCCGCTGTTTCCGGTAAGAGACTTCATGCCAAGCTTTAAGCGCACAGAGCGCTCTTCTTCAAGCTGCCATAATAGGTCCATGCTGAGTGTCGCAATGCACTGCACAGGAACAGAGCGGAATCCACTTGACGCAGAGATGGATAGCCGGTAGAAGTCGTCAGTCTCTTCTTCCGTATCGATGGCCATGGCAGAGTCGCGCGATCCCGCAATTGATGGGGCCCGGTTTCCTCTACCGTTCCATGACGAAGAAAGAGATGCAGGCCCGCTGCTGCTTGTGTGCAGTCCAACTGTGCCTGATATTGGCGTCGATGTAGAGTCTGCCGACGATGCCCGGCCAGACCAGGCCTGGAACAGCTTTAGCGATGTGTCAACGCTCACTTTGCGTGAGAAGTAGAATTTGGGGTCATTTTGTGATGCTGCCAGGTACGACTGGTTCAGCGACAGGTAAAACCGTTGAGTTAGGTGGTCGATGAGGCGTAGCTGGAAAGTAGTCGGTTTAAGCTTGCCCGCACTGCCCGAGGGCCTGAAGGACTGGATGGTGCCGGCGAGAGCCTGGGTTGCGGCGCGAAGCTCGGAGTTGAGGCGCAGTGTCTCATCATATGACGTGTCGCTGCGGAAGTCGTTGACGTAGCGCGCAATCGCAAGGCGTGTCGGGAACGATTTGAGGAGGGCAATCTGGATAGACGTGTTTGTGAATGTCGTCAGAGGCTTGGGCGGTGGGGGGTGGGTGCTGTTCGCTCCGGATGGCGCCGGGGTCTTCTCGATGAGCTGGTCATCAAAGAAATTAGCAGGTGGCAGCGTATCGAAATCAGTCATTGAAATCAGTGGTGGACCACCAGAGTCAAGACTGGATTGAAGAGAAATCTCCAAGATTGTAGCCCACAGCCGCCGCCGGATTTCGGCTAGGTAGCGCGGGATCTTGGGAATTTTTGTAGGGTCACGATGCAGGCCCATGTACATGGCCGAGCGCACCAAGCCACCAGCAGATATCCACACAAGGTCGGCCCCGATGCCCGAAATCTCACGCGCCAGGTGCAGCAAGCACATTGTTTGGAGACCAGGGATGTTCATATGAGGTTTCTCGGACGGTGCCGGCGACATCAGCCAAATCTGGGCCTCGTAAATCCATTGGCCGGCAAGGTGGCGCTGTGAGCAAGTCTCGTCGTAAAATATAGTACCAATGGCCATGCATAGCTGCATTTGAATAACGAAATTCACGCTGGCCTCGTTCGGATTTTCCCAGTACCGACGGTAATCGCGCGTAAATGTCGGGATATGTAGCACACGGTAGACGGTCTCAAAGGTGCGGAAGTAGCTGTTGATGAGTTCATCGGCAATCTCACGCGCTGGGACCTGCTTGCCAAAGTCAATGGTGAGCTTTGTAGGTGCACGGCGGGCCTTGATCGTGCGGCCTAGCGACTTGCACTTTTTCATGCTTTCGTAGAGATTTCCGTTCTTGCTCTCCTTCTTGTCCATGATTTCGTTAAATACGGGTTTCATGATTGTGAGCAAAGCTCCATTCATCCAGTGTCCTTGGCTGATATATCTCGACTTTGCAGACACAATGCCCGCGTTGTCTTCATCCGGGGCTACTGTGGTGTCGATGTGCATCAAAGGGTCAGGCCCATACCCTTCAAAGCGCGGCGCAGTAGGTACCGGCAGGGGTAGAGTGGCCGGCGCAGCAGATTGTGATGGTGGCGGAGGCGGAGGCGGCGGCAGCGGTGGTGGTAGAGCTTGCCGCGAAGGGTCATAGTCATGTCTGCTGTCATGTCTATCATGACGGTCGTGGGGACTACTGCGACGATCAAGACGAGAATCGCGGCGGTCATCACGAGGGCCATCACGAGGGTCGTCGTGAATATCATGCCGAAAATCATGGCGAGATCCGCGGCGATCGTGATGGTCGCGCCTATCATGACGGTCGTGGAATGGCAACTCATGGTGGTGGTGTGGGTGCATCATATGCGGAGGTGGTGGTGGTGGTGGTGGAGGTGGTGGGTGGAAATGGTGCATGTACGGCGGCGGATAGTGGTGAGGCGACATGTGGTGCGGAGGTGGTCCATGATGATGGGGTGGCCGGTGGTGATGAGGCGGTGGTGGCCAGTGTGGAGGAGGTCCGCGGTGGTGCATGTGGTGGTGCATAGGAGGCGGCGGTGGGGGACCGTGAGGCTCATCCTGGTCGTTGAGGACAAGAGCAAGACGGTTCTCAAGGCGGCGGACCTGCTCCTTGAGGGTTGAGACCTCTGTGTCGCCTGAGACGGTCGAGAAGGACGGCAGAGGACCTCCACGTGACGTTGACGCAGGAGAAGAGAATCGGCCATCGCGTGTGTCAGCCCGGCTGGGGTAGTCGTCATACCGGTGATAGGGAGGGCCGCCGTTAGTGGTGCTGCTGCTCCCATTGCCGCCGGGGATGGGCAAAAGATTGAACCGATTGCCGGCTCCAGGGGTCGAGTTGCCAGCAACAGACGGTGCGGTCGTCACAGTGCCTGCAGTTGAGGCCGGCCATTCGGACTCGTGCGATCCAGTGCGGCCAATGGGAATATATGTCCTGCGGTCATCGCCGTAGTCGACTTTGATATCTCTGTCACGGCCCCTGTCGCGGCCGCGGTCTCGGTCATAGTCGTCGTCAAAGTCACGGTCACGCTCGCTGTCGTCACCGCCAGGGCCCTCGCTTAGCTTGCGCACATGGCCAGCGCGCATTGGCGGCGACTTGCTGACCATGGGGTCGGGCTGGTAGAAGCAGTGCTCGGGCTTGTAGGCCTGCACGCAGTTGGCGCATGGCTGTTCACGGTCACACCGGACTTTGCGCCGACGGCACTGTTACGTCAGTATTGCAGCAGATAGAATAGGAGCTGGGCTGTAACTCACCTCTTCACAAGCGAGAGTGCGCCGACGCCGCTTCCGCTTGATGGGCGTGTTATCGCGGTCCATTTTAGCGGGTTATGCTTGGATATGCTGGTGACGTGACGTCGAGATTCGAGATTCGGGGATGGCTTTCAGGTAGTCTGTAGGCGATAGCTCGGCGGTGGTCTATGGTACTTTTGCCCAATAGCCGATGTGACCAGATCAAAGCTGTCGCAAACACTGCAGCGGCTGCCCCAGAAAGCACGTCAACGCACAATTGAAAGTTTAAATGAATGCAGCGAGTATTGATACCATTTCTAAGTGTAGCTGAGTAGTTCTCTTGAACTGTCTGTGCCTGGTGAATGTGCTGTCGGAGAACGGAGAATTTCTGGTGTTGCGTGTCGGACTTAGTACATTAGGGGGGGGGCGTAGGCGCTGAGGCAGCCAGTAAGTTTAGTTGGTATTAATGCGCTTCGGCGTAAGGGGGGGGGGGGGGTGAAAATGGTAAATACAAGTATAAGTAGGAAAAGGAAAAGAGAAGAAGAGGGAGGGAATGGCGAGACAAGGTGGACTCACACAACGGCCATCAGTGCACGTCAGTTGATTCCCAGCCTCAGGATGCGCCTTCCGTAAATCACTAAACAAAGTAGGAAGGAAGGAGAGGGCGCATACGAATATGGGAAGGAGCATTCGACAGTAGATCACTTTGGAAAGAACAAAAGAAAGAGCAAAACATCAAAACGGCAAAGATAACAGCATTTGGCAGGCATGAAGAAAGCAAGTATTCCAGTGGACGATTGAACTGATCAATGGCAGATCTAAACCTCGAGACCGCAATGCCGACACGCAACAACGAATGGAATTGGGCTTACTACATGCGAGACGAGGACATTATTTTCTACTCGCTTAGGGTGCAGGCGATTGCCGATGGCTCTTACCTTTTTTGCATCTCTCGTTTGCTCCTTCTTTTTCTCCTGGGTTCGTTTAGCTCGCTCTTGCCTTGTCTCCTTTTGCTTCCTTCCATTTCTGTCTTGTTTTTATCGGTTCCTATGTGCTTGCTTTATCTGTTTGTTTCAATTTTGGGTCATGCCTTCCTCTGCCTGATTTTCGGAACTTGCTGTTTCTGACTCGATGACGAGTCTCTGACACGGAATATAGCATTTCTGGGTTTAAACCCCGTATTAATTTTAAGTCGTATTCAAATACGGGCCATACGGGCTTGTGCAGTAGTCCGGACTTAAGCCACCACGGTTCGGTCGGATCTTGTACTAGGGATCTAGCAACGCCTGCCCTTATTGTTCTAGCTTTTTCTCCTTTATTTGCAATGATGGCCATTATGACCATAATGACATTGAGACCAGGAGTGTCAATCGCTGTGAATCAAGTTTTGAGAAGGAGCGACAGAGAATATGCTTGGATGGGGCAGCACCGAAAGTCCGAGAAAGTGAGACGCTCTGCAATACGAGACAAGTGCGATGGATGGGCTGAGTTCAGGACGCGCATCTGACGGTAGGTACGACGGGCGTCAAGCTCCCTATAGTGTAGTACTGCATACTACTGTGTATCACTGTGTATTCCAGAGGAGTTTAATTCCAATGACGGAAAGCACGCAACACATAGGTAAAGAGCAATGCAGTTTCCTCCGAAACCCGACGAGTCTCCCCGACAAGGCGCATTAGCTCGGGTTGGCTGGCGGGCAAGGTCTCGGCGTGCTGCCTTGATCTCATGTCAGCCAAGGTATTATTTGATTTAAAGTGCTATTTTATTTATTCTATATATTTCTACGTTACAACCTGTCAAGGACCACCCCATCACTCGCTTACTGTCCAGCTGTACTACTTGACACAATTTCCTCAATGCAGATTACGTAAGCTCACAGTGCCACATATCTCTCTACGACCAACGTCACAATGTCAGTATGTTAACACTCCAATGACCTTTTTATTTTAGATTCCGACTATGGCGAAAGGGAAGAAGAGAAGAGGTAAGAGAACAAAGAATGTAGCTATTAAACACGCAACAAAAATGTAATATCATTGTACACGGGGAGGATCGTCGACCTGGGCGAGAAGAGTGATGACAAGGCACTCTCTGCTCCACCACCAGATGGGCAACCAACCAACCCCAGCGTCTATATATGTATGGTGGTAGGTGGTAGGTAGTAGGTGGTAGGTAGTAGGTAATAGGATATGGGGGAGATAGTTTTGGCGATAGCATTAGACATGGCATAGGTATGGCACATCTCCATTAGACACCAGCACCGTCATCGATACGACAAACACTCGGAAATGCTACAAAAAAAGAGGATAAAATGCATCTATCCCTTTACAGCAGCAGTTCCAGAGGGTTCTCAATGACCTGCTTAAGCTCCTTGATCCACTCGCCGCCGACAGCGCCGTCAACGACCTTGTGGTCGAAGCTGGCAGTGACGATGATCTGGTCGTCCCACTCAACACCAGTGGTGCCATCCTCGTTCTCTACCGGCACGGCAACCTTCTTGGTGGTGCCAATGGCCAGGATGGTGGCCTGGGGAGGGTTGACAATGGCGGTGAAACGCTCGACGGCAGGGTTCATGCCCAGGTTGGAGATGGAGATGCTGCCACCCTGGTACTCCTCGGGCTTCAGCTTGCCGTCGCGGGCACGCTTAGCGAGCTCCTTAACGGACGCAGAGATAGCCTGCAGACCCTTGGTCTCGACGGAGGAGACAATGGGGGTGATCAGGCCGGTAGGGGTAGAGACGGCAACGGAGACGTCCACGGTCTTGAACTCGCGGACAGCACCGTCGCGCCACGAAGAGTTGGCCTGGGGGACCTTGCGGGAGGCGACACCGATAGCCTTGATCAGGAAGTCGTTGACGCTCAGCTTGTACTTGCCGTCAGCAGAAGCGTTGAGGGCGGCACGCAGCTTCAGCAGCTTGCTGACGGACAGCGACGAGGAGACAAAGTAGTGGGGGTTCTGGTTCCACGACTCGGTGAGGCGGTTGGCAATAGTCTTGCGCATGCTGCTGGTGGGGACGTCCTCGAAGACGGGGCCGCTGGCGCCAGCAGACGAGGCAGCAGCAGGGGCAGCCTTGGAAGAGGCAGCCTTGACATCGGCCTCGGTGATCTTGCCGCCGGGGCCGGAGCCCTTCAGGCCGCTGACCTTGACGCCGGACTCAATGGCCAGGCGCTTGGCGGCAGCACCAATGTTGGGTTCACGGGCCAGGGCAGTCTGGAGACGGACGGGACCAGTGCTTGTAGGCTGCTCGACGGGGGCGGACGAGGTGGCAGGAGCAGGGGTAGGGGCAGGGGTGGACTCGGCAGGAGCGGCAGCAGCGGGGGCAGCAGCATCACCACCAGCATCGGCCAGGCTGAAGTTCTCAAAGGCGGAGATATCACCACCCTCCTCGACGAGGACAGCAATGGGCTGTAGAGGTTAGTATGAGACTAGTAAGAGTAGTCAAGGTATATATGTGTAGGTATAATTAACGCACGTTGCCGACAGCAATGTCCTTGTCGCCGGTCTGCTTCAGGGCCTTGGCAAAGACACCCTCCTCCTGGTACTCAAAGTCCATCTGGGCCTTGTCGGTCTCAATCTCAACCAGGACATCACCGGGGGAGATGGTATCGCCGGGCTTCTTCTGCCAGACGCCAATGCCTCCAGAAGTCATGGTAGGCGACAGGGCAGGCATCTTGACGATGGTGTGAGGCGGGTAGGAGGCATAGAAGCGGGCGAGAGCAGCCGGGGCGGCATACCGCAGGACGGTCTGCGGCTGGAGCAGACGCCTCCGGAGGACGGGAGCGAGCATGATAGCGGTAATGTGGACGGGAAACTGAAGAGAAACGAGGCGGAAAGATAAGGGAGAAGAAAGTCGGTACAAGTCCGTTGCGAGAAGCGATATGCTTTTTTGCGGTCGTGGGATCTGGGAGGGATTTGGAGTGTCGGGTGGTGGTTGGTCAGAGGTGGTGGCAGGTATGTTTTGGGCGATTCTTTGTTTGGAAATTTTTATGGTTTTTCTTCTGGGCCTTTTTGGGGGCCCTGGATCGGAGTCGATTTGGGGGAGAATAGGGGTGGAGACAAGAAAAATAACGGAGGAGCACGGAACGAAGGGTGTTACAGGGAGCGAGAAATAACGGGATGTCTCTGTAATGGGGGGGTGACGGATTGAGTGTCGTTTGCAGATAACAAATCCAGGAAAATGATGGATTGGTTATTGAATTGCTTATGTGTGATCTCAGGGTGACTTCAGTATTGGTTGTTTTTGTTTTCTACAGATTTAACTTTTGAATTTCGAATAGACGGCCGTTGAAGATGCTGACTAAGAAGTGAATGATTCAGGGGCAGGTACGACCGGAGAAAGTGTTGGGGCGCGTTGGGAGGAAAGTGTAGGACTTCAGACCTCACTAGAGACTAGACACCTGCCAGCTGCGTGCGCGAGAAGATAAAGTAGCGAGGGAATTGACGACTGGATAGAGTAGGAACGAACAGCCCACCAGGGAGCTCTTGCCTGTTTGCTTGACTTCGGGGGGAATTGGCTCGAAAACGAAACTTTCTTTTTGAATAAAATTTAGCATTACTATATTTATTTTCGCTATGCAGTTTAATTACTCTTAAATATTTCCCTCGCGCGCTCGCTGTATTGTTCCTCCTTGATCGCTGGCCGTTGGGATAAGGGCCCACTTATAGACAAGTCAACCTGCTATGGAGCAATTACAGCGTGTGAGCGTCTTCAGTGAAGAGTGATTGCTGGAGAGCTGCCACGGCTGGCTGCTAACTAACTGCTACTAACTGCTGACACTTGCTAGTAGGACCCTGCTAGTGCAAATGGGGCACGTTGACTGGCTGTGGACCGTTAGCCCAGAGTGCCAGAGCTCAAGCATCTTTTTCTCTTTGCTGTGCTGCCCGACGCCGGCGCGTCCACACGCTTATAGAAGGCTTTTGATGGCTTAGAGCTTGATGTCTACTAAGACTATTACTGGTTAAATGTCGCACTCATCTTATTAGCTCATCTGGGCGAATGTTTCTCGGAGCTGGCAGGACGATGGTGAGGATGCAGATTCGTGGTGATGAAACGAGACCTTCAAAATGGAGGGAC
Source organism: Ophiostoma himal-ulmi (assembly GCA_029299165.1). Classification (NCBI taxonomy): domain Eukaryota; kingdom Fungi; phylum Ascomycota; class Sordariomycetes; order Ophiostomatales; family Ophiostomataceae; genus Ophiostoma; species Ophiostoma himal-ulmi. The sequence continues at coordinate 5,831,925 of JANSME010000001.1, forward strand.
ATGAATCAGAATACAGGCCTTCCGAGCCAGAATACAGAGATTGAAAGATAATCGGCAATCAACCCATGGACGACATCTACACATGGTCCATGTCATCCGCCGTCGCCGCTGGTGTTGATGCGCCGCGCGCATCCGTGCGCCGCCAGGTCACGTGTGTTCTAGAACAGCAAAAGGAACAAGCAAGGTTGACAGGTGGCCTCGAAGCGCTTATCTGAATCTAAATCTTATCTCCCCGTGACCTTGAGTTTCCTTGCGTACGTAATCATGAAAACCCCTTAAGTCAACCTGCCCCACAAACGCTATGTTAAACGACGTTTTTCCCCATTGCGGTACCTGGCCAATATGCCCATTTGTAGCAAGTGCTAGAGTTATCCACATCCCTACCAAGCCGACTCCCTATATTCCACCTATTCCACCTATATTCCACAGTAATATCCCATGCCACATTAGCATTCGTATGCTTCACCCTTTGCTCCAGGCAGCGTTGTAATCGATTCACGACACTCCCTGTTATTTCTACAGCTTCCACGCAGGCGGCAGCCAACTTCAGTCAACCTCAAAGCAACTCCTTTATCCATTTCTACAGCCGGCGTGCCCCTGACGTCGCAACGGTGGCCTCTACTGACGCAGCCTCCTCCTCGCCGACATCGACGCCATCGACACCTTCGACATCATCAAAGGGCATTGCTGCAGCACCATATTCGTCCAGCAGACATCACAGCATACCTAGACGACACCAAGGAGACGCATCGAACACGTACTGAGCTCACCACAGCACTCACAACCCTACGATCCCTCGTTTTTTCAGGCCCCCCCTCGCATGGCCCTTTGCTCGACGACCTCCCTCTCCTCCCGGCCAGCATGAGCTCGCTCAAGTTCGTGGCCGCCTCCCTCGGCGTCATTGCCGCGGCCAAGGATACCGGTCGCGACCCTAACCTTGCCGAGGCCGTCAAAAAGGCCCTCGACGCCATCAAGTCCGCCGACCCCCAGTTCCCCGACCCCGAAGTCATCTTTGCGCCGCTACAACTCGCCACGCGCACCGGCAGTATCCCCCTGGCCACTACTGCCCTCGACTGCATCGGCAAGCTCATCTCCTACTCCTACTTTTCCATCCCATCCGCCGCTTCTGCTGCTGCCGAATCCACATCCGACGGCGACGATGACCAGTCAGATCCAGCCGTTCAAGCGGCCCGGGCTCAACAAAATGCCGTTGCTGCTGCTACTGTGGCCGCTGCATCCTCGGACCGTGCACCGCTGATTGAGCGCGCTATTGACACAATATGCGACTGCTTTCAAGGCGAGTCGACACCGGCCGAGGTCCAGCTGCAGATCGTCAAGTCGCTGCTGGCCGCCGTGCTTAACGACAAGATCGTCGTCCACGGTGCCGGCCTGCTCAAGGCCATCCGCCAAGTCTACAATGTCTTTTTGCTCTCGCGCAACGCCTCCAACCAGCAGGTCGCCCAGGGCACCCTTACACAAATGGTGGGCACCGTCTTTGAGCGCGTCAAGCTCCGTCTGCAAATGAAGGAGACGCGCCTCGGCCTGTCCAAGCTCAACAAGAACGGCAGCAACGCCACTTTCGAGCACGCCGACTCTCTGAACGGCGCTGCCCGTCGCAGCACAGCCAATGACGGCGAGGCTGACGGCGACGACTCATCCGAGGCCCCCATGACCCCAGACGGGGCATCGGCCACAGCTTCCTCAGGCCGGGCCAACGGCAACGACAGCAATGCCGCAAAGCTGACTCTCAAGGACCTGGAGCACCGCAAGAGTTTCGACGACTCCAACCTCGGCGACGGCCCGACCATGGTGACGCACCTCAAGCGCGCAGCCGCGTCTTCCGCGCGTTCCATCTCCGAGCAGACCAATCCCGACAGCCCGCACGACGACGCCCCCGAAGCACTCGACGCGGAAGATGAGGTCTACATCCGTGATGCCTACCTCGTGTTTCGCTCGTTCTGCAACCTGTCCACCAAGGTGCTGCCGCCCGACCAGCTGTACGACCTGCGTGGCCAGCCCATGCGCTCCAAGCTCGTGTCGCTTCATCTCATCCACACCCTTCTCAACAACAACATTGCCGTCTTCACGTCACCCCTGTGTACCATCACCAACACCAAGAGCAACGAGCCCACCAGTTTCCTGCAGGCCATCAAGTTCTATCTTTGTCTCAGCATCACCCGCAACGGCGCCAGTTCTGTCGACCGCGTGTTTGAGGTGTGCACAGAGATTTTTTGGCTCATGCTCAAGTTTATGCGTGCGCCATTCAAGAAGGAGATCGAGGTCTTCCTCAACGAGATTTACCTCGCCCTGCTCGCCCGGAAAACGGCGCCCATGTCCCAGAAGCTCTACTTTATCGGCATTATGAACCGCTTCTGTGCCGACCCGCGCGCCCTGGTCGAGACATACCTCAACTACGACTGCGAGCGCAACGTCGACAACATCTTCCAGACCATTGTCGAGCACCTTGCAAAGGTTGCCATTACACCCGTGCCCGTCACCAGCGACATTGAGCGCGCTTACGAGGACAAGCACGGCACTACCAGCGGCAGCGACTGGCAGATCAAGACTTCTCTGCCACCACCGCTGACCGTCTCTCACATCATGCCCCACCACGAGCCCGAGCCCGAGTTCCCCAAGGAGTACGTCATGAAGCGGATATCTCTTGATGCCCTTGTGGAGTCGCTGCGGTCCATGGTCAACTGGTCCCAGGCCGGCCGGCCCGATGGTGCTGCTGCTGCTGCCGCCGCCGACGCCGACCGGAGGGCATCGGTCGACGATATTCGTGAGTCGATTGATCCCGACTCGCTGTCCCGCACGGACACTCCTGTGATGCCTGCGACACCCGTCATGGACGACGACCCGGAACAACTTGAGAAGGAAAAGGCACGCAAGACGGCGCTGTCAATTGCCATCAAGGCATTCAACTTCAAGCCCAAGCGCGGTCTCAAGATGCTGCTTGACCAGGGTTTCATCCCGAGCGACTCTCCCACCGACATTGCCAATTTCCTCGTCAGCGAGGACCGTCTCAACAAGACGCAGATTGGCGAGTATCTCGGTGAGGGTGACCCCAAGAACATTGAGACAATGCACGCCTTTGTCAACACCATGAACTTTACCAAGCGCCGCTTCGTCGATGCTCTGCGCCAATTCCTGCAGTCGTTCCGTCTGCCCGGTGAGGCTCAGAAGATTGATCGGTTCATGCTCAAGTTTGCCGAGCGCTACAACGACGGCAACCCCAATGCGTTTGCGAATGCCGACACTGCCTACGTGCTGGCCTACTCGGTCATTATGCTCAACACGGATCTTCACAACACCCAGGTTGTCAATCGCATGACGAAGCAGGACTTTATTCGCAACAACCGCGGCATCAACGACAATGCCGATCTGCCCGACGAGTATCTTATCGGCATCTACGACGAAATTGTCTCCCATGAGATCGTCCTCAACAGTGAGCGCGCCGCCGCCGCCGCTGCCGGCAGGATGCCGCCCCAGCAGCCCACTGGCCTGGCCAGCGCCTTTTCCAATGTCGGCCGCGACCTGCAGAGAGAGGCGTACGTGCAGCAGTCTGAGGAGATCTCGTTGCGGTCTGAGCAGCTGTTCAAGAACCTGTTCCGCAGCCAGCGCCGCAACGCAACCAAGGTGGGCGGCGTCAAGTTTGTGCCGGCCACCAGCTTCAAGCACATTGGTCCCATGTTTGATGTGACTTGGATGTCCTACTTTTCGTCCTTTTCCAGCCAGATGCAAAACGCACACAACCTTGAGATCAACCGTCTGTGTCTCGAGGGCATGAACCTGGCCACAAAGATTGCGTGCCAGTTTGGGCTGTCGACGCCCCGCGAAGCGTTCATCTCGGCTCTGCGCAATGCTGCCAACCTAAACAACGTGCAGGAGCTGTATGCCAAGAACTTTGAGGCTCTGCGCGTGCTGCTCGAGCTGGGCTACACCGAGGGCAACTACCTGCGCGAGTCGTGGAAAGATATCTTGATCTCGGTCAGCCAGCTAGAGCGTCTGCAGCTCATGGCCAGCGGCATTGATGCCAGTTCCGTGCCTGACGTGTCCAAGGCGCGCTTTGTGCCGCCCGCCAAGGAGCGTGGCGGCAGCACCAGCAGCAACAGCGACCGCAAGTCGATGCAGCGCCGCCAGCAGCAGCAGCAGCAGCAGCGCCCGCGCGCACCGACGGGCCCCAACGGGTTCTCGTCGCTCGAGATTGCGTACGATCTGACGTCGGATGACACCATCAAGAGTATGGACCGCATCTTTACCAACACGGCCAACCTCAACGGCGAGGCCATTGGCCACTTTGCGCGGGCGCTGACCGAGGTGAGCTGGGACGAGATCAAGGTGTCGGGCACCAACGACAACCCACGCATGTACAGTCTGCAAAAGATTGTCGAGATCAGCTACTACAACATGACGCGTGTGCGTTTTGAGTGGACTAACATCTGGTATGTTCTGGGTGACCACTTCAACAAGATCGGCTCGCACGCCAACGAGGCAGTCGTCTTTTTCGCGCTCGACTCGCTGCGGCAGCTGTCCATGCGGTTCATGGAGCTTGAGGAGCTGGCGGGTTTCAAGTTCCAAAAGGATTTTCTCAAGCCGTTTGAGCATGTCATGGCCAACTCGAGCAATATCCACGTCAAGGACATGGCACTTCGGTGTCTTATCCAGATGATTCAGGCGCGCGGCGAAAACATCCGGTCCGGCTGGCGCACCATGTTTGGTGCCTTTACCGTAGCCGCCCGCGACCCTGCAGAGAGCATTGTCAACATGGCTTTTGAGAACGTCACACAAGTGTTCCGCACGCGGTTCGGTGTTGTCATTGCCCAGGGTGCCTTCACCGACCTGATTGTCTGCTTGACCGAGTTCTCCAAGAACATTCGCTTCCAGAAGAAGAGTCTGCAGGCCATGGAGACGCTCAAGGCGGTTGTGCCCAAGATGCTCAAGACGCCCGAGTGCCCTCTGTCGCAGCAGCGCCATGCACCAGCCCACGGCTCTGCTGCCGCTGTTGCCTCGGAAACCAACGGCGACAAGAACGGAAACGTCATCGACACCAAGCCGCAGCCCAGCCGCACCTCTGTCGAAGAGGGTTTCTGGTTCCCTGTGCTGTTCGCATTCCACGACGTGCTGATGACGGGCGAGGACCTCGAAGTGCGGTCCAACGCGCTCAACTACTTTTTCGAGACGCTGCTGCGCTACGGCGGCGACTTCCCGCCCGACTTTTGGGACATTCTATGGCGCCAGCAGCTGTACCCCATCTTCTTGGTGCTGCGGTCGCGCCCGGAAATGTCCAATGTGCTGAGCCACGAGGAGCTGTCTGTGTGGCTGTCGACGACCATGATCCAGGCGCTGCGCAACATGATTACTCTGTTCACGCACTACTTTGACGCTCTCGAGTACATGCTGGACCGCTTCCTCGAGCTGCTAGCGCTGTGTATCCTGCAAGAGAATGACACCATTGCTCGTATCGGCAGCAACTGCCTGCAACAGCTTGTCCTGCAAAACGTCCACAAGTTCTCAGAGGAGCACTGGTCCAAGATTGTGGGTGCATTCTGCGAGCTGTTTGAGCGTACGACGGCGTACCAGCTGTTCTCGGCGGCGACCATCAACTCGGCCGCTTCTCTGACACCCGCGCCGGGCGCCATGGAGTTTGGCTACCCGTTGAGCTCCGCCTTGCAACCCGCATCCGACGATGAAACGTCGCTCAAGATTGACGGCGGCAACCGTGCCAATGGCGCCAATGGTGATGCGGAGACGTCGGATGCCGTGTCGACACTGTCTGTGCCCAGCACAGCCGTGACTGCTCCGGAAGACGACGATGGCCGTGAAGATACGGAGGCCAATGAGGGTGAAGACGCACAGCGCACACCGCGGGCGTCGTCTATCATTTCGACCGACCCGGCATTGCAGCAGCCTGCGCTCGAAGAGTTCAAGCCGACAAGCAGCCTTCAGCAGCAACCCGTGGTTGTTACTGCAGCACGGCGGCGCTTCTTCAACCGCATCATCTCGCGCTGTGTGCTGCAGCTGCTGATGATTGAGACGGTCAACGAGCTGTTTAGCAACGAGGTGGTGTACGCCCAGATCCCGTCGACGGAGCTTCTGCGGCTGATGGCCCTGCTGAAGAAGTCGTTCTTGTTTGCGCGCCGGTTCAACAACGACAAGGAACTGCGCATGCGTCTATGGCGTGAAGGGTTCATGAAGCAGCCGCCCAACCTGCTGAAGCAAGAGTCGGGCTCGGCGGCGACGTATGTGGCCATCCTGTTCAAGATGTACGCGGACCAGTCCGAAGAGCGCCAGGCCAAGCGTGCTGATGTCGAGAGCGCGCTGGTGCCCCTGTGCAAGGACATCCTGCAGGGTTATCTGGCACTGGAGGACGAGAGCCAGCACCGCAACATTATGGCGTGGCGGCCTGTCGTCGTCGATGTGCTGGAGGGCTTTGCGCACCAGTTCCCCGAGGCGTCGTTTGTCGAGCACCTGAGCGGGTTCTACCCGAGCATGATAGAGCTGCTGAACCGCGAGCTGAGCCTGGAACTGCGGACGGCAATTGTGCAGGTGCTGCGGCGCGTGGGCGAGGTGAGCCTAGGCATCAGGGGCCTTGTGGCGGGCACGCACACGACGGAGAGTGCCGGGAGCATATCCGGAGAAGAGACGTTTGCGCAGAGCATCAAGCGACGGCGGCGCGGCGACAGCGTGATGAGCATGGCGACAACGGCGACGGCCAACGAGGGCACGACGTCTGTGGACTCTGAGGGTGGTGATGCCAGCACCAAGTTCATGGGCCGGCGCATGCACTCGCCGTCGATGCAGGAGTAGTTGTGTTTCTACTTTTTTTCTTTAGTTTTCTTCTGTTCTCCCATTTGATCATTGTTCTGTCTCCTCGTCTTCGTTCTGGGCATTAGCATATACATCTCATATTTTGTACTTTTGTTTTCCTATTATTTTTCTTCCATTCTTTCAATCTCTATCGCTTTCTTCTGTTGTTTTCATTACTCTTCTGCGTTGTACTTTTATCGCGGTTATTCAATGGCCAACATGTCTTTTAGAATAAAAGGAGGCGGTTGACGTCTTTAAAACGTTTTGATACAGATTGGGTGCTCTGTTTATAGCAACGAAAAAGCAAGCCAGACGTGTTATTGATATTGTTTAATGAGCAGTCTTTGTACGTGAATGTCGTGTTTTCATTGTAGTTTTTTGTTTTCTTTTTAAATAAGTAGAATGTTTTTTTAAAAAATGCATTAACTCCTTTTTTTTCTTTTTCTTTTTCTTTTTCTTTTTCTTTTTCTTTTTCTTTTTCAGTATAAATAACCAAGTTAATCATTGCAAACTCTACGAAACCAACAAACAGCCTAGTTTTAATCTCCCATCTTAATTCACTTGTGCTTATATCATCAAATTAATGACAACAGCCCTTGAGCCCGTTAAGCTCATCAAGTCCATCAATATAAAGACGGCATCTACCGGAAAGGAAGACTGTCGTTTGGAAGCACAAGGTCGACCCATTGCCGCATGTCGTCGGCATCCTCCTGTGTAGTCTGCCCTGCCTCTACTGCCCTTATTCCTTCGGCGACAAGCAGCTCGTTTGTGGGAACCAGCCTCGGATTCTTTGATCTCGCCGACCTGAGGATATCGACCAGCGTCTCGACCTGGTAGCGCAGCGCCTGGTCGTGAATGTCGTCGACAGAGGCAAAGTGCGGTCTATCAGCTCTCTTGATGCTGTTTCTCAGGTCGCTCTCAGCCAGGAAGCGTCGCGTATTGGCAACAAGATCCCTGAAAAACATCTGCAGGTTGCGAAACATCAAGTCGTCACGCATTTCGACCATGTTGTTCGCCGCAAAATAAAGTAGGCCGTCTCGGGAATCAGTAAGCAGGGGCAAGTTGAGGCAGGCCAACCGAGGCAGGATGCTCAAAACCCGGGATTGGGCGGTGGACTGTGACTGAGGAGTTTTGATCTGGCCGTCTTCGTCTGGGGTTTCGTTGACCTCCATGTAGCCAAAGTCCGCCATGATGGTCTCGCGGCAGTAGGTGATGATCGCCTCATCATAGATCCTCTTGTCCTTGAGTAAACAATGCCATACCCGGCCAGGACGGTCGCTGGGTTCGGCGCCATTATCACCGTTGGTAGATTCTCTGTCAGAAGATGTCCTTACGATGGGTACCCCGAGAACATCCCGAGGCCAGTCTGCATCCAGCAGCCGTAGCAGAACACGCTCGGAATATTCACCTACGCCAATATCTGGGTTGAGAAGCCAGCTTTCAATGAATGCATCAAAGAGCTGAAAGTGTTCCTGTACCAGAGATGCCAGATTGCGAGCTTCTGCACGGCTGGGAGACCACGTTGGCGAGAGTCTAGGACCCACGACCTTTTCAACGACAGCAATGGCTAGCTTGTTTGTCGCCAGCGTGGCGCCCGGCTTCATACTTTCAAGGAGGAGCTCTACCGGTGCCATTGCAATAGCATCTGAAAAGGAAAAAAAGGGCTGCTGCAGCAGCTTTCTGGCGAGAGAGCAAACGGCCTCGGTGTTGACTCTGGCGCCCTGTCCGCCCGCAACCACGGGGCTTTGGAGCAGGGCCACGAGTTTGTCCATGACGGCACCGGCAACAGTGCCGACATTGTCTTCTGTGACCCGCAACTTGACATCATCAAAGAGGTCTGGAGTGAGCTCAATCGCCGGCGATGGCGCCAGCAGTGTATCCAGATGCTGGACGAGGTTACTGAGACCGACGACGGAGTCAGACGACATTGTGATGATGGCGCGGTTGGTGGCGGTAGTAGTAGAAGATGAATATACTTGCCGTTTGATCAGAGGCAAATACAGAGTTGGCGATAGTGAGTTTTGATTACGTAATGTCAATATATCGACAGGCAACAAGCCGCGTCGTCTATCGTCTTTCAACTCGAGATGGAAGGAAGCTTAAGATGGAAGCTCTAGATCGTTCCTTCTCAATAGGTTCTAACGTCTCCAGTGGGTAGTACTAATACAGAACGCGGGGCTAGCGCATTCGATGTAGTGAATTTAGTAATCCGGCGCTATACGCTGCGGCTGTGGTAGGGCGGTGGGGGACGACAGCTAACGTCAACTAGTAGCGCCAAAAATTTGACAGGCAGAAAAAAGAAGGGATATTTTCGAGGTGAATGACAGCCACGCTGACTTGCTACGACCCCGACACTGCAAACACGGCGCAACCATATTCACTCACTTTGGAAATACACCCAATCTTCTCACGTAAGCTCACATTACATCAACCCACATATATCACAATGCGCGGCGGTGGACGTGGCGGCGGACGCGGCGGTCGCGGCGGCAAGCGAGGCGGCGGGTTTGCGCCGTGGTCCGACGACCCGACAATGAAGGCCGACTCCAAGCCCGTCGAGCTCTTCCCGACATTCAACACACCGACGGCAGCGCCAGTCACCGACCAGGAACGCCGCGTCGTCGACTACTTTTTGCTCGTGCGCGAACAGACACACTCGAGCCCCCTCTACACACAAACACGAACACTCAAGGGCCCTGGCTCGTCCAGCAATGCCGGCGCAGGCGGCCTGTCGGGCGGCTCCAGCAAGGCGTACGGCCAGGACCAGATCAACCAGCAGTACGGCGTGCGCAACAAGGCCACCATCGACCCGTTTACAGCCGTGCCCATGTACTCGCACCGTTTCCAGACCGTCGAGCGCGCACTGCCCGATCTCGCAGCACGGCCCTTTAGCCGCGAGCTGTTCCCGCCCGAGCTGTGGCCCACCATTGAAGGCCAGGACGGCCGCGCGCTGGGCCCTGGCGGTCTTAGAGCAGGCGGTGCCATGGGCAGCAAAAAGGTGTTGGCGCTGTCGGACGTGACATCGCTGCGGACAGCCGAGGAGATTTTCCAGATCCAAAAGGACCCGCGCGATGCCAACGGCACGCACAAGGCGCTGGAACAGCTAGAAAAGTTCAAGAACTTGGGTGACAACGAAGACAATGTCGAGTTTGACCTGGTGGAGGACGAAGGCGATTACGACGAGGTGGAGGACGAGGAGTACGACGACGACGAGGAGGGCGACTACAATGCTGAGGCGGCCTTTGACAATGGCGACGACGACGACTATGGCGATGAGTACGGCGATGAAGGCGGCGGCGGCGACGAGGGCATGTACTAGTAATAAAAGAGAGAACGAAAATAAGGACGGAGGCATCTGATCTAGATCATCAAAAGGAAAGGGCGTTTTTGGATATTCGGCGTCTCAAAGGCATTTGGATTCATCTAGGGTTATTACTCTAGGCCGATAGGCATCACAGGCGTTCATAGTGCTGCATTTGTTGGCATTGCAAAGATAATGACTTATGAAATTTAATTCTTGGATAAATACAACAAATAATGAAGAGAAACAGGAGAACAGATCAGATAACATAGAAAGAGGAAGCTCGTGATATTGCGCCATGGAATCCCAACTGCCAACGTGTATAGCCACCGACAGATATAGAACAGGAAGATCGAAAAGAAGAGACAAATAAAAGACAACAGACACATAGGCGCCTTCTAGCCTACCGCCGGAGGAAACCGCCGACCTGCAGACCCGTCATGCTCTCGCGTGCGCTGCCAACGACACTGGCCACAGTCAGGATGCTCTCCTCAAAGTCGCGCAGCACTGCCGCCAGCTCAGCCACCTTGCTGTCTGCCGAGTTGCCGCCGTCGCCGTTGGTACCATTGCCCGACGATGACGAGCCCGACGAGGCTGTGATCCGCTGCAGCTGCTCTAGCAGACCTGCCTGTACGCTGTACATGTGCACCTCAATCTCGCCCAGGTTCGACTCCATCTTGCGCAGCTGTGCGCCAATGTCGTCACCCGTGTCCGAAAAGTAGTTAATCAGGTCTGTGCGACCGTTCTCTGCTGTTGCCGCACCGCGCTCGCGCTCGCCGTCCTGTCGGCCACCGGCCTTCTTGCCAGGGCCTGACCAGAGTCCCGAGGTGTGGAACTGCGCCGGCAGCTTCTGGTTGTCGAGAGCCTTGAAGCTCAGCTGGGCGTGCTCGGCGTCCTCCTTGACCGTCTCGCGTAGTGACTGGATGGCTTGCAGGTCTGATGCCATGGCCGCCGACACGCCGTCGTACTTGCGTGCAACAAACTTGACGTCGCCGGGGATGGCCTCTAGGCTCTCGCCGTGGGCGGGTAGGAAAGCCTCAACCTGGTTCTTCTGCTCAATGTAGGACTGGATCTTGGAGTCAATCCCGATAATCGTTTGTTGCAGACTCTCCTGCAGGTCGTTGAAGCGTGTCGTGCCCTTGAGATTGGAAAGATCGATGCGGACGCCGGGGACCACCTGTCCTTGGCCTTGGCCTTGCGTCTGGCCGAACTGCTGTGTTGTTGTTGTTGTTGCTGCAGGTCGTGCCACGCTGGCGCCAAAGAGACCGCCACTTGCTGCCGGCTGGGCAGCAGTTGTGCTTGCACCAAACAGACCGCCCGATGCTGCGGGTTGCGCGGCGGGCTGTGCTGCCGTGCTTGCACCGAAAAGACCGCCACCCGCCGCAGGAGCTGCCGACGTCGCCGCTGGCGCACTGCCAAAGAGACCACCTGCTGCCGGAGCTGACGTTGTTGCCGCGCCGCCACCAAACAAACCACCTGCAGCCGGGGCAGAGGTCGCTGCTGGTGCGCCAAAGAGGCTCGGCTTGGGCGCTGCTGCCGCGGCAGGCTGGCCAAACAGACCGCCTGCAGCTGGGGCAGATGTAGCTGCTGCTGCTCCAAACATGTTTGTCACTGGTGCTGTCGTCGTCGCTGGGGTCGATGCCGGTGCTCCAAACAGAGTGCCTGCTGCTGTCGAGGTCGTCGTCGACGTCGTCGTCGTCGTCGCTGGTTTTGCTGTTGCAGAGCCAAAGAGTCCACCACTTGCTGCCGGTTGAGAAGTGCTTCCGCTGTGTTGTTAGATAAAGATATAGAGCCGAGGTGGTTGGATGGATCTGCTTGGATGGAAGACCAAACAAACAGAAGAAACAGACCAGTGAGACACTCACAATAAATTGGCCGCGCCTGTGTTGATGCTCAATCCACCAGCACTGGCAGAACGTGCAAGCGCCATTTGGTGTGTTGGAATAGGAAGAAAATGGGGGCGGTGGAACGCAGGGGAGCAGGGTCGTTGAATAAGGGAATTAAATATAGAGTAAATTAAAAGACGATAATAAATAAACACAATATTACAAAACGGGGAATGGGAAATGCCAGTGCGAGCAATAGGGAAGGAACGACTGACGACGATGAATAAGACAACGACCGTGCTTGTGCTTGCTCCTTGTCGGTCGCACGAGGCTCTCAGCTTAGCTGTCGGTGTTTTTTTCTAGTTCTTTCCTGTTTTTCTGGTTCTGCCGCCGCTGGCAGGCAACGCGTAGCAGTCACTAGCAACAGTTGGTAGGCGCGACGGAGGCTCTTTACCGCCTTCCATATCCGGCCAGTAGAGTCACGTGTAGCTATACTTGACTGCCGCTAAACCCACACTAAACGCACACAGGCGTTCAGCGCACGGTAGCTATGGTGTAGCGCATCGGCTCAAGCTTCTGAATGGCTGCATTTTGCCATACCACGATATAAGATAGATATACACTGCGGGCTTGCTTCACGACTCAGAATCAAGTACCCTTGGCACATATTGTCATACTAAAAGGACCTCCGACACTATGGATATTGACGACGACGACGATTTCTACGCGCCCGAGGACAACGAGGTCGAGACGTCAACGGCGCAAAATGCCGAGACGACAGCATTCAAAGGCGGCGAGGTCGACGCAGCAGCAGCAGCAAAGACAAAAGTAGATGACCAAACAAGCGACGACTATGATCCAAACGATGACGAAGTAGACGAGGGCGGCAATGCCATGGAGGAGGATGGCGCCGAGGGTGGTGACGCTGTGGAGGGCGAGGACGACGAAGAAGACGAGGACGAGGACGAGGACGATGATTCGGATATCGACATTATCACCGAGCATAAGGACGGCTCAAAAGCAGCAGCGCCGACGTAGGTAGACATCTACTCTGGCTTTAAAAGCTACGCTAACTGAAACACACAGACAATCTAAATACAACGATATTCACAACATACCACAACGGTCAACAGAAGGCGGCAGCAGCAAGGCAGCGCCGGGGTCTGGGAAGCCAGAAGTCACAGGAACAGGAGCAGCGGCAGGCAAGGCAAAGGTCGCCGGTACACCATCCGCAGACTACCCGACCGTGTCCACGTCCGACGTTGACATCAACGCCGTGCCCATCCACAAACCCACTGGCAAGCCCATCACACAGGTTAATATTGACGCCGACCTGGCCGAGAATGACAAGCCGTGGCGCATGCCGGGCACAGACCTGAGCGACTACTTCAACTACGGCTTTGACGAGTTTACGTGGGCGCTGTACTCGCAGAAGCAGGAAAACCTGCGCAGCGACTACAACCAGGACGCCGTAGCCAAGTCGAACAAGGAGATGATGGAGGAGTTTAACATGATGATGATGGGTGGTATGGGCGGCATGGGCGGTATGCCCGGTGGAATGCCTGGCGGTATGCCTGGTATGGGTATGCCGGGCATGATGCAGGGAATGGGTGGCATGCAAGCCATGCAGGCGATGCAGGGTATGCAAGGCCCTGGTAGCCAAGGTGGCCCTGGAGGCGCGACCGGCTCCGGAGGTGCTGCCGGTGCGGGTGCTTCCGCTTCTGGCGCTTCTGGCGCTTCTGGTGCTTCTGGCGCTGCTGGTGCTGGCCAGATTGCGGGCAATGCCGCCGGAAATACTGCAGGAAATGCAGCTGCTGCCGGCAACAACAACAACCAAAATGGTGGCAACGGCGGCGGCAATGCTGGCGGCGGCAACAATGCTGTACAGGGTGGTGTCTCTGGAGCTGGCGGCGGCATGGGCCTGGACATGAGCGGTATCCCGGCCGAGATGCAGCCTATGCTGCAGCAGATGATGGCGTCCGGCATGGATCCGAGCCAGATGGACCCTGCGACGTTGTCCAACATGATGGCACAGTTTGCTGGCGGCGGCGGCGGTGGCGGCCAGGGTGGAGGCTATGGCAACCAAGGGTTTGGCGGCAACCAGGGCGGCTTCAACGGCTACGACCAGAGCGGAAATAGGGGCGGCTTTGGTGGCCGTGGGCGTGGCCAACGGAGGTGGTAGAGGTAGACTCGGCAGAGTAGGGTACATGTAGGCTCTAGGGTATATGGAATGGCGTATTTTGATTTACTTTGCGTCTCTTGTGTCTAGTTATTGCAATATGAACTCTGGCATTGGCCATTTATTCTTTCAAATTAAGAGTGTGCCTCTTTCAGCCTTGCCTTGAGAAACCAGCAGAAGCTCTGGTAAATGGCCTCGCTGTGCCCTTCCAGCCAACGACAGCCGACCGTTGTCTCGGCCACGCCCACACGCACCTTGACCTCGAAGCCGAAGACACACTCTCTGTTTGCTGTGGTTGTGGGAGTAGTGATGTGCATGGCCGATGTGCCTGCTGCTGCTTCGCGCTGCTTCTTCCGTCGCCATGCCCGGCCCCAGACGTTCTCGCGTGCCCGGCCCGTGCCCTGCAGTGTCTTGCAGTCCCATTCCCACGACGCCAATTCTAGGCACTGCATAGTCTTGTCAACTGTCTCTCCGATACTAGATACCGATGGCTTGCCACTCGCAAGGCTGGCGGCGGCCGGGGTGCTCCAGACATCAACCTCGGTAATGGCCGGCAGAACGTGTCTGCAGCTGTCGAAACCAGTAGACAGTGCCGGTGATGTCGAGTCTGTCCCCAGGAAGCCACGGGCGACGTCGACTGTCGGTCTTGATGCAGAGTAGCTCCAGCCCAGAGCCCACCGCCGCGTCTTGCTGCCCGTTACAAAGGCTGCGACGGCGTAGTTGTCGATACCTATCTCGGGGCTGCGCAGGCGCTCGACCAGCGCGACAAGGCTGGACAGCTTTCCCACCATGGCCGTGTACCAGCCGACGCGATCGCGTAAAACAGCAGACTCTGTAATCATGCGCCCAACAAACGCGACTTCGCCGCCTGTCTTTCCTCTATCTCCGCCTTCACTATCCTTGTCGACTCCTTCGTAGACCATCTCGACGGGCGCGCCTGTGCAGGCTGTATGCGGCGGCTGGTCCTTGGCCGATGCAGACGCCTTCATCTCCGCTGCTGACGAGTAGAATGGCGGGTTCATCATGACAAAAGACAATGTCTTGGGAAGTCCACCTTCATCTTTGGCGTCTTTGGCCTCAACAGGAACCAGACTGTCCTGTCTCGTGCGGGCGACCACTTTGATGCGGTCCTGAAGCCCATTTCTGTCGACATTCTCCCGCGCATAGCCCAGGCTCTTGTCATCAATGTCTGTGGCCACGAACTGCCACGTGTCGTGCTGTGCGCACGCCAGCAATGGGTAGATACAGCTCGCGCCCGTGCCTACGTCGGCCCCGATAACCTCTTTTCCACTGCCACTGCCACGGCCGGTCGTCTCCAGTAGTGCACCAATCCACTGCACATATGCATGCCGATTGGGTACGGGTGGACATAGTCGATCCGGCGGCAGGTCTACCGCTAGGCCAAAGTCGCGCCGCAGCAAGCTCTTGGTGAGCTGCATCACGGCCGCCGGATCCCGAAAGTTGATGTTGCCATGATGGATGCTGGGATGTTAGAAGAGACCTATAGCGATGGAATGCGTGAAAGAAACTCACAACTTGGCAAACTCATCATCCTCTGATGCTAGGACTCGAAAATCGAGTCTCTCTCTGTAAAGGTTTCGATAGTAGGCCGCCGTCCTTGATGTCATTGGTGTCGTGGCTTTTTCTCGTGGAGGCTTTGCTTGAGCACCACCATGGTCACAGTTCTCATCGACGATGAACAGATCTAATAATTCTTGTGGCATACTGAGCTTATACTGTGGATAAAGCAGTTCTTTTTATGTACTCATGAGTTCATGAGTTGGTGATGAGTCGTGGCGTGTTCTGTGAGATGGCGTCGTTTGGCGTGTTGTTGGTATAGTCTTTGAATATGGTGCAAATAGGATTTGCATTATATGTTTCACCTAATTACACTGCTACAAACACCCACCCACCCGACATTAAGATCATGTACCTCTCATCAGAATGATCAACTGCCACGGCTCTCTATTCCAACAAAAGCGTCGGTAATGATAAAATTTTCCGTATAAATACTAATTCAACTTATCCAATCTTTCTTTCGGCCACTTCACTTCATCGCCCCAGCTACGAAACTCCGTGCCATCATACCTCTCCACCATCACGACACGTCAAATGCCGCCTTAAGTCTCAAATCACGACTGCTCGCGCCAATGTTGACGGTAAACGTCCCGCTTGGGACCACCCATCCCTTGCTCACATCCCAGTAGCTCAGGTCCTTGCGTCGCAGGTTGAACGTCACGGTGCCCGACGCGCCCGCCTCCAGATTCACCTTGCTGAAACCGCGTAGCTGCTTGGGCGGTGCTGCCGGAGAAGATGACGAGGGAAGACTCAGGTACAGCTGTGGGACCTCGGCACCGGCGACGCTGCCGCTGTTTGTAATCTTGCATGTGACCGTGGCTACCGTCTCAAACAGGTCTGCCTTGCCACCGGCGACGACCGGACCAGACGCGGCGCCCGACTTGACTGTCGCTGCAGCAGTGACGGTGATATCGGAAAAGGTAAAGTTGGTGTATGACAGGCCGAACCCAAATGCGTACCGTGGCTCAATGTTATTTTGGTCAAAGTGCCGGTAGTCGATATAGAGACCCTCGGCAAAGTTGTCGTCGCCGCGCGACACGGCAGTGCCGTAGTCGGCGGCTGTCTTGGCAATGGTGTACGGCAGCTTACCCGATGGCGAGACTAGACCGTACAGAACATCAACGAGCGCGTTGCCGCTCTCTTGGCTGGGAAGACCGGCCCACACGACCGCCTTGACGCCCTTGTTCTGCAGGATCGACTCGAGCAGGATCGGGCCGACGCTGTGCACGACAACAATCGTGTTGGGATTGGCCGAGGCCACTGCCTGGACAAGTGCATTTCCGCCGTGCCATGGGTCCAAGTCGTTGCGGTCACCGGCATTATCTTCGACTGTGATATAGCCCTCGCCCGAGTTGGCCGTGATGAAGACAATGGCAGCATCAGCGCCCTGGGCGACGCTGTCCACAGAGCCCGTAGCATCCGTGCTCGACAGGCTAATAGTGGTACCATCGGCTGCCGCGCGCGTCTGGAGTGCATCGTACGGTGCGACAAAGTATGGGTAGCTTGCCGTACCAGAGCCCCAGCCCATGCCCAGTGCACCCGTGTTGCAACCCTGGTCTACACAGCTGTTTATGCCATTGGGGTTGACGACAGCTGCCGAACCGATGACGGCCAGCTTCTGGGGCTTCTTGAGGGGCAGCAGACTGTCATCGTTTTTCAGCAGGACCAGACCGTCGCGCGCTACGGCCCGTACATTGTCCTTGTGGGTCCCCTGGACATTGGCCTTGATGTTGATATCAGGGTAGCCCTCGTCCTGGCCGACAAGGTACCATGCTGCCAGAATGCGCTTAGCCATCTCGTCCAGCCGCGACTTGGCCACCTGCCCCCCATTGACAGCACTCGTCAGCTGTGGGCCCCAGAGAATGCTGTTGCCACCATAGTCGCTGCCGGGCATCGTCATGTCCAGACCGGCATTGGCCGACAGAGTCGTGTGCTGCGCGTTCCAGTCGCTCATCACATAGCCCTGGAACCCGAGCTCATCTCTCAAGAGGTTATCGAGGATGTCCTTGTTCTCGCAGGCCCAAGTACCATTGATCTTGTTGTAAGAGCACATGACGGATGCAACACCGGCGTGTACGGCATCAGCAAACGGCCAGAGGTACAGCTCGTGCATCGTGCGGTCGTCAACGCTGGAGCTCATTGTCTCGCGGTTCAGCTCCTGCTCGTTGAGAATATAGTGTTTGGCGCACGCCTGCACACCAGCGGACTGCATGCCCTGGATCGTCTCGGCCATGGCGACGCCAGTGAGGTACGGATCGGGGCCAAAGCCTTCCCAATTGCGGCCACCATGCGCAATCTTGCCTAGGGGGCCTCCGACAGGACCAAGCAGAACATGCACGCCGCATCCCTTGGCCTCTTCGCCCATGTACTGGCCACGCTGGCTCATAAGTGCACGGTCCCATGTCGAAGCAGCCTGAATGCCGGGTGTAAAGGCGGTGTTTCCGGAACCGAAGCGGATGCCCAAGGGCCCATCCTGGAGACAGAGCTGGGGGTAGTTGATGGAGCTGATGGGCGACGTGTTGCCGACACACGGACCCTTGTTCCACCCTATCCCGGACACAATGTCGACCTTGTCCTGCTGAGACAGCTTCTCAATGGCCGCGCCAGCCTTGGTGAGGGCCGCATCCCAGTCGACGCCGCTGGCAGAGGTGTCTGCCACGACGACGGGTGCAAACCCGACAGCAGCAGCTGCTGCAGCCAACAGTGCCGAGCGTAGAGACATATCGATACTGTGTAAACTATACCGTTAAAGAGACGAGCAAGATATCCAAAAGCCACAATGGCGCGTCCGTTGAGCAAAGGTTGAACAGCGGGAGAGGAAGCTGGTAAACTGTAGAGACTATCACCAGAGAGAGACTCGTTGACTACTTCTTGCGCCCTTCTGTTCTAACCCATTGCTCCTTCCCGTTTCATATATGCAATTTCCGAATTGATAAATCTATACAATGCTTACTAACAAAGGCACATACGACAGTCGCTTCTCACCTCCTCTATACCTCTTCTAGATGCAATTCGAAGCTCCGTTCCAAGACACCAGCAAATCTTGGTGAGCGGAGATGGCACGGCAGAAATCCGAGAAGGGTATAAATGTGAAAAGGATATATTGGTAGTGATGAATTTAACTTGGCGATGCACCTTGAATCATATAGCAGTCTATAGACAAAGCTTGGCTGGCCTCGGAACCTGCTGTCGAGACCAAGTCGTGATGCATCGTGGCATCAACGAGGGCAACACGGCCCGCGGCGAATTTGATGATATAAATATGGCAAGGAATACAGAATATGCATGTACAATAAGTAATCTTTCTTCCGTGTTCCTGGGAAAGAGGTGTGCTATTTTGCCAGCCGTCTTGGCACTCACAATATAGCACGGCACTGTCTTCCGAACGAGGAGTAAAGTACAATACCACCACGCCTATCTCCATGTGGAGATTAAGTAATAAGTAATAAACTCGTTACGCCAGTAGATCACCCCGCCCTTGCTCCTGCAGCACGTCCCGCACTGCCGTCAGAACCGTATTGTGCACGTCTGCTGGTGCTGCCACAAAGCCAAAGTTGTCCTTGAGCTTGCGGCCCGCTAGCAGGTCAATCGGTTTGCCGTTGACATCCGTGATGCGGCCGCCCACTTCTTCAAACAGCAGCATTGCGCCTGCGTGGTCCCAGATCTTGGCGTGCCGGTCGCGCCGCTTGTACACCCACACGGTTGTGTTGGCCCAGCCTGTGGCCAGAGCAGCCCAGCGTGGCACCCAGCCCAGGATGTCACTGCCCGGGTATGCGACGCCCAGACGAGCTGCTATTTCCCGGTGCACGCCGTCGAGGGCCGAGTCCTGCATGAAGTCGGACGTCACAGGCCGTAGCAGATGAGTCGTGCCGCACTCTGGCAGACGGCGCGCGACTGCATTTGCATTGATAATGCTGAGCGGCCGCACATATGCACCGTGGCCCTTGACGGCGTACAGCAGACTACCGCGGCCGGTAGGGTCGATGGAGCTGTTCTGTATTGACAACAACTCAGACTCGGAAGGCGGCTCGGGCGATAACAGGGGACACGCGACGACAGCGACCGTCTGCTGGCCGTCGACGACGAGCGCGGCGTTTATGGCATACATTTCGCAGCGCAGAAACGTCTTGGTACCGTCAATGGGATCAAACACCCACACGCGGCCAGCACCCGGCGCATTCTGGCAGCGGTCAATCATATCGCACATTTCGTCGGCGTCGACCGGCAGCACAATGTCGTCGACCGACACGTCGGCCTGCTGCACGGTGTCCCATACGCGCTGGCGCAGGACTGCATTTTTGCGCAGCTCGCTGGCGTCTTCCTCGCCGACAAACGAGTCTGCAGGGAACGCGGCATGCAGCGACGATGTCAGCAGGGCCTGGATAGCGAAGTCGCCGATGGTGACCGGCCCCAGGTTGTGCTCGTGCTCGCTGGAGGCGTCGACCTTTTCCTTGACGCCCTTGTCCTGGTTCGGGAGCAAGGCCAAGCTGAGGCGGGCGGCCTGCTCGACGACACGAATGGCCACCTCGAGCTCTCTTTTGTATAGGCTGTCCATGGTGGTGTGTGTATAGCTTTGGTGTATGTATGAGAGGTCGTTGATGAAGTGAATCGTCAGTTCCGTGAAAAAGGACGCAAACCGATGCCGCTAAAGTGTCAACGATGTCTATGTGGACCCCTATAGTTACCAAAACGCACGGTGCATCACTAAAATGCTGTACAAGACAAAAACAATGTAATCAACTCCAAGGTATCATTAACATTTAAAAGTAGTATATACAAATACAAAAGGTGTCGATGTGGTCCATAATCGTCTTACGTAATCGCCTTATGTAATCAGGGGCGGCTGACTAAGGCAGTCGTCTCCACATTACGATGAGGGACTTCTAGCAATTTGGCCACATCTTACGATAGTTAGACTTGGAAGAGTAGACATTATCACGGAACCGAATATTTATACTACCTACTGTAAAAGGAGTCTGAATGCGGATCACTGGTGTTTTCGAATAGCTTAAATACAGATCGTTTTTACCGACAGTTATAATTAAGGTGTTGGAGGGTATACGTGTTTTTTAGTCCCTTCGATTTTATAAAACTAAAAACATCGCGATAATTAATAAAAGTAATATACTAAAAATACTAAAAACATTTGATTTTTTATTAATTAATACTATTAATATAACTACCGATAGCAATACCGATACCGGGGAGACGTTTAATATTATTATCGTTACTACCGAGCCCGGGGCCGTTATTAAAAAACCTCCCGGCGAGTAAGTAGCCGTAAAGCTTACAGTAAAAAAGGCCGTCGTATTAATTAATAGCTTTATAAAGATAATTACTATTAACCCGATTAACGTCGACGCGTTTTTATTATAAGACTTTAACGACTATTTTAACGGCTAAAAAAAAAGTACTTTAATTATTTTTTTATAATTAATTATATAACTTTTAAAAAGCTTTTAATACGTCGCGGTATTTTCGTATTTACGTATAATAAAAAAGGCCGTATAATAATTAAATATATTATCGACGTTACGATTAACCGCGCCGAGATACTTAATTAAACGGAAGTTAAATACGTCTTTATAAAAAAAACCGTAATCGTTAATAACGTATTTAATAAAGTTATAATAAGTAATAAAGTTATTTAAAAAAGACTCGGTAAAAATAAAATTTACCCGAGCTTTTAAAACCTCGGCTCGTTAAAGCCCGGTTTTAATAATATCGCCGGTCTTTTAAAGACTAGCCGCCCGTCGATAACTTTACTTATTAAAGCTATTATAAGCCGTTAACTTTATATACTTTAAATTAATCTCGGCGACCGTAGTTTTTACTATTAATTAAGTACTAAGTACCCGGTTAATATTAATACTAACCTTTTCGAGTACGGAAAACCGCCCGACGGTTACCGGGACTTTTTTTATAACTAACGCTGTTTTAATAAAGCTAATACTCGTTTTTTAACGTAAAAGTTTTTTTAATAATATTAATAACGGTACTTTAATAAAGTTAGTAACTTCGGTATTAATAGTGTCATGGCACGATGACTGGGCCAGGGGAGTCCCCGGTGAATCTACGGGGTTTACCCATAGCTAGACCAGCGTCGTGCCCCCCTAGCTGGATTGAGTCAGCCCCGGGGAACCCCCGGGGCTCGTCGAGGGCCAGGGCAGCGTTAGCCGCAAGGCCAGCGCTAAATTATACTTTACGTTACGTAAGCAGATAGACAGATGACTAGTCACGTGGATGCCTTTAGCATACTACGGGGATTTTATAGACTTAAATATATATATTTGTTTAGCCGGCTATTTAAAAGGTAGAGAGTATAGATTAGACTTTATATATATCGATACTTACTTTTAAGAATTAATTAGTGATTATCGATTATTGCTTTAGTATATAATCCTTAATTAACTTTTATAATTTTAATTTATCTACTATACTTTATTAAGACAATATAAGATAGTTACTACCCGTTCGAATAATACGGTCCCGGCGGTAAGCGCCGGGCTATCGACCCAGACTTTAAGCCTCGCCTAAGCGGGCCGTAGCGAGTTTTTAAAAGTCGATACTCGATTAACTTAAACGAACGTCGTTACGGAAGACTTTTAAAAAAATCCCCGTAAAGCCTTTAAAGCCTCCCCGACCGAATCAATCTTTTAATCGATTTAAAACACTATTAAACGACTCTAACGCTAAGTAGTAACGGAAGCCGTCCGACGCGAAAAAAGCGACAATCTTTTAAATATAATAATAAAGCACTTATTCCCGCCGGAAGACGCTATACCCCCGGCGGGAAAAGATTTAACTACTTTACTTACGGCGAGCGTTTAAGTCGGCGTAAGCTAAATTAACGACTTTAATAACTCCGACGTAAAAAAGGTTAAAAGATCCGGTATAAGCAGTCTTCTCGAAAGATTTAACCGTCGTTACGATCGTTACTTTCCGTTCTCTTTTAAGCTTAAGTTATTAACGACTTATAAAGAGAAGGACGTTTAAAAACGTTAAGTAAAAAATTACTTTTAAATAACTCCTTTTTATTATAAATTTAAAGACTTTAAAGTAAACGCGGTAGTTTACGTACTTAAAGACGAAGCGCGGGATTAATAAGATAGTTACTTAACTAACTTAAAGCCGGTAAAGAAAGCTACGGCTTATAAATCTTAAATAGCTTTTATTATATAACTAAATTAAGTTAAGCTAAAAGCTAAAGATACGTAATTAATTACGATCTCGTAGTATCTCGTTTTTCTTTTTAATATTTTTTAGCTTTAAAAGTTAAGAAACTACTTCCGTACTTTAAAGAATAAAATACCTTAATTATTAAAAGCTTTTAAAGTAAGTAAATTTTTCGTAGCTTTTAAGCCTAAGCTATAGATTTAATTATTTATTATAAGCTTATCTTCCCGCTTTTTTTTTATAAAAAGTAGTCGAGAAGGCCGATATAATCTACCGTTCCGCGAAGAAAGGCGCGTTTAATAACTAAAGTTAGTCCCGTAAAGACCGTAAAACGGCGTAAAACTAAAACGTTAACGGCTTTAGGGGTTTCGTAGGGAATTTTAAAAGTAACCGTAAAGATAAAAATAAAAAAAAAGGTAATAAAAATAAACGTAATTATAAAAGTTGATTAAGGATCATACATTAAGGCAATAGTCGATAGTCATTAATTAATTCTTAAAGGTAGGTCTCGATGTATACAGAGTCTAATCTATGCCTTCTACCTTTTAAATAGCCGGTTAGACAGATATATATATTTAAGTCTATAGGATCCCCGTAGTATACTAAAGGCATTTACGTAACTAGTTATCTGTCTATCTACTTACGTAGCGTAAAGTATAATCTAGCGCTAGCCTTGCGGCTAGCGCTGCCTTAGCCCTCGGTAAGCCCCGGGGGTTCCCCGGGGCTGACTCAATCTAGCCAAAAAGGCGCGACGCTAGTCTAACTATAGGTAAACCCCGTAGATTCACCGAGGACTTTTTTAGCCTAGTTATCGTACTATAACAACTATCCCCCCTTTAATAAGTGTCGTCCCGACGCCTTATAAAGTAAGATATAAAAAGAAGTAAGTAAAGCTTAAAGCAAACCTTCGTAAGCAAATTTTTAACAATTAAATAAAAATAAAAACCCTTTAAGGAAGAAAACATAAACTAATAAGGTAAGGGAGATACCGTAAATCCTACGGTAAATCCTTACTTTATATAAAGTATAAGTAATATTTGTTAGTTAGTAAATTAACGTAGAAGTAAGCTAAAGGAAAGAGTAAAGTAAATTTACGTTTAGCCGAGATTTACGCCGACTACCTCGATAGCTAATATAACTAAAAAGGAGTCGTCGTTTTTAACGTCTACGGCCTTAAAGTTCCTTCTTACTTCTTTTCTTTTAATTATCACTAATATTTTTAGTACTATAATTTACAGCCTTAATAATATAATAGTAAGCCTTAATAATATCCCTTTAGATTCCTTATAGTAACTAACTAAACAGCCTAGTCTTAAAGAAAAACGCGCCGTAACGCGACTCGCTACTCGCGAGTCCGCCCGTTTAAAAAAAGAGATAGCGCTTACGATTAGGCTCTCGGAGAAAAAAACGACTGCCTTTAAGGTAGCTAGTTAAAACGACGGGGTTAAGACCTTTATCGCCTCTTTTAATAGCCTAGCCTTAGCCTCGGTTAATAAGGAGAGAGACTCCGTTAATTCGTTGGGGGAGGCTAACCTTAAAGGTATGTTTATAAACTTCGAGGCCCGGTCGAAAGTAGCCGATAATAATAACGAAAGGATAAAGGAGGAAGGATTAAACGAGAAAGACGTAATGATAACGGAGTCCGACGAAAAAGACTCGATTTCTTTTAGTAGTAATAACGATAATAACGTTATACTTTAAGACGAGGCCGACTATAACGACGACGATTTCGCGTCGCCCTCTACTCCTTTATCCGATAGTAAAAGCACGACGGTAGTAGCTATCGGTAGCCTTTTATCGTCGGAGTCCGACGGCGGTTTTAATACGCTTACGCCTACTTTAGCTATTAACCCGGTTATAGTAATGCCTTTTATAATTTATAGTACGTTACTACTATCGTAACTCTTACAAACGTTGCTTTACGCTCGCTGCTTCCGTACTTTAACGGTGCTAAAGCTATTCTTAAAATTATTTAAGTACGAGTTCCCCGTTAGCTTCGTACGGTACTCTTACCGGTCTTACTATAAGAAGAGCAACTGCCGTTTAATCCCCGGCCTTTTAGCCGGTGACTTATACGTCTTCTAGTCGGTAACGGCGGTTACCGTTACTCGCGTCGACCTCGCTTTAAACGATAGTCTAGCCGAGCGTTTCCGTAAGTATTACCGCGCCGTAACTTTAATTATAAATAGCTACCGCCGCGTCTATAGTTTAACGGGGCTTCGGGCTAATTTAGTAAGTAATATCTTTAGCTTCGTTAACTGCTTACTTACTAATAACGGATTATAAGAGAAAAAAGTGGCTTATGCTAATACAGTCGAGGTTACGCGGGCCGCTTTAGCCCCGGCCTTACTAAGTCGCTCGTATTTACTACGTTTACGGCCGGAGGACTCCGGGTTCGCGGCTATAAAGGCTTAAGTAGCAGCTACCGTATAAGCCGTACGCGAATACGCCGAAGCGCGTTTAAACGGGGAGGAGGTAGACGTTTTTAATATAAAGCTAGCTCGGGTTTTAGCTTAAAAAATTCAAGCTTTACTACGCCTAATTCTTTTACTACTCTTTCCTTCGTAGTTCGTTAATAAGTTTAACGCGTAAATATTATTTTCGTTTACTTATTAATTATATTTTAAAGGCTATCCTTTCTACTAAATTAAGTATAAGACTTTTTTTTTTACCGCTTTCTTACCGTAAATCTTCTTTATTTTTTATTATTTAAGATCGTTCTTAAGGTTTAGTATCTAAAGATTCCTTAAAGATTCTTTTACCTTTCTTTAACGAGTTTAGTACTATTTTAATAAGGTAATTAAAAAGATATTATATAGCCGGTCGTATTAATTAAAAAGGGTTAGCCTATACGTTTATTTACTTATACGCTTAAGTATTATAAAAAGCCCGATAAACTTAAAGGCTAGCTTCTTATATTATACCTTTAGCTTAAGGTTCCGGGTAGACAGCATAACTTAATCTTTTCTTTAAAACTTTACTACTTTATACTTTTTATTATAATACTTTTTTTAACTTTCTTAAGCGGACTATAAACGCTTCTTAACTCCCTCCTTAAAAGCTTATAGCTTTTAAATTCGTTAGCTAACGGCCGGTACCCCTTTTACGCGAGAGCCGTCCTCAACGATTATAGTAAAGGTAAGCAAATAGCTTATAAGTACTTCGTTAAGTGCTAAGTTAGTAAAAAAGTTAAAAGCATTATTAATAATAAACTATACCGTCGAAAAAAAAGCTACTTATATAGCTTAGTTATTTTATATAAAGCTACGTAAGTATTATTCGAGTACTTAATTTACTCTCTCTATCTACCTATCTATCTATAAATAAAATGCCGTCGATAATCTTTTCTTTACTTATAGCTAAAAACAAAACTTATTTTAATAACTACTCGTAAAAACGAGACCCCGATTAAAAACAATTCCTTTTAAAAGCCCGTACTTATTTAACACCTCCTTTATTAATAAGTTTACTAGTTCCGACGCTTTTAACGTAGTTAACGTTAGTAAGAATAAACAATACTTAATCAGTTTATCGACTATAATTAAAATAACATCGTCCTCTTTATCCCCGTTAAATACCGAGAAAAAGCCCGTAATAAAGTCTATCGAGATTTTTTTTTAAAGCTAATTCGAAATCGGTAAAGGCTAAAACGAGTTATATAGCTAGTATCTCTAAGTCTTTAAAGATTAGCATACCTTATAAGACTTTACGTAGTCCGTTATATATCTAGTTATTACTTTTTATCGAAACTTTCGTTTAATAAATACTAACGTACGTCCTTTTTTAAAATATCTTACCTTTAAAGTATTATAGTATACTTCGAAGATAGCTTATCGTAGCGTAGCTTTTTTTAGTACGTAGACTAAGCCGTCTTTACGAAGCAGTTTATTTATATTAATAGACTAAGTCTTTTAATTAAAGGCTTTGTCTATTTGTAATATCGTCGGTTAACTAATTACCGGAATATAAAGACGTATCTTTATAACTACGGTACGCACCGTCTTTTAATACTCGGGGTTTATTTTTTAGACGCTTTTAATTAAAGAGCGAAAGTTATTAAATAACCTCGGGATATTAAAAAAATCTATAACTATAATAGTAACCGTAACCTAAGTAGGCAGCACCTACTTAAAATATCTTTTTTAACGAATCTTACACTTCCTACTTCTTACATCTAAAAAACCGGTTATACTAACGATAACATCGCTCTTACTACTTTATAATATTATAATAACCGCTACTAACACTTAAGTATCGTAGACTTTTCTAAACTACGGGGAATCCTCGTAGATCCCCCGTTTTATCCCTCAAGTTAACGTAGCCTATATAACGTTAAGCTTACGCTTTAAGTTTAGTAATATAATACTAAAGTTTATTTCTTACTTAAAGTCGGGCCTCCGTGAGGCACCGTCCGTAAGGTTAGTAAATCCTAGCCTATACTTAACTTAAAATTTAAACGGTATAAGCTTTATTATCTAACGGGCTTATCGGCCGCTAAGTTTAGTTTACGTCGTAATTAATTAAAGGTTTTTATAATCGGTTAATACTTTTACCGATTACGACGTATTATTAAAGTAGTAACGCTATTCCTCGAAGAAAGTTATAATAACGAACATCTTTTTATCGGGAGTACTATAATTAAGCTCGGCTCCCTTAAACTTTTTAAACTAAAAAACGATTAAGTGCTACCGGCCTTTAAAAAGCTATAATAAGATTTTTATTATTGTAAAGTTTAACGCGTCTATTTTAACCCGGCAAAAGAGACTAAAGTCGTAATGTCTTAAGAGAGGAGCTGATACGAAAGCGTTCTTTAAAAGGTTAAATGCTTATTCTTTTTATAGTCCTTAAATAACGTTCCCCGGCTTTTTTCTCTTTATTAAGCTTTTAAGCAAAGCGTTAAAAGGAAAAGCTATCCTTATATAATATTTAATAAAACGGCGGTAAAAGTTACAAAAGCTTAAAAAGACTTAGACGTTATAATAAGTTTTAAAGACGGGCTACTTTTAGATAGTAGCGATACGTTTAAAGTTTATAAAGATTCCTCGGGGAATGACGATATAACCTAAAAACTCTACAGTTTCTTAAAAGAAAGCGCACTTCTTAAGACTAACGTAAAGCTTAAACTTATTTAGTCGTTTTAAGACTTACTTAACGTATTCCTCGTGCTCTTTTCGGGTCTTAAAGTAAATTAAAATGTCGTTTATATAAGCTACGTACGATAAGTCGAGTAAGCTTTATAAAGCCGTATAGATATACGCTTAAAACGTAGTAAAAGCATTAATTAAGCTAAATAATATAACGGTATACTTATAATAATTATATCTCGTTTTAAACGTAGTCTTTTACTTATTTTTTTCTATAATACGAAGGCGATGGTAAACATTTTTAATATTTATTTTAATAAAATACTTAACGTTTTAGACTTTAAGCATTAAATCGTTAATTAAAAGTAATGTATAACGGTTTTTAATCGTAATACGGTTTAAGCTTCGGTAATTAATATATAATCGTAACGAGTTATCCGACTTTAGTATAAAAAAAATTAAGGCGCCCGTAAGGCTCTTAAATTCCCGGATCTATCCTTTTTTTAAGGCTTCTTTAAAGTAGTCTTATAAAACTAAGAGTTCCTTTAACGAGAACGAGTAAATTATACCGTATAGTAGTTATATACTAAGTATTAAGTTAATACGGTAGTCGGTTATAAAATAAAGTAATAAAGAATCCGCCTCCTTAATATCGAATATATAAAAGTATACGTAAAATTCCCGTAAAATCTACGAATAAACTACGGGTAGTTTCTCGAGTTAACTCTTAAGGCTTAAAACCTTAGTTAAAACTACTATATATACTCGTATACCTTATAAAATCTTCCGTATAAACTACCGAGGTTTTAACAAAATAATATCTTATCGTTTTAAAAAAAAATGCTATAAAAAGTCGCTCGGCGTAAAGTTAACTCTTATCTCCGCTAGCCCCGGTATCTTTAAAAGCATAAGATAGTCGGTAAGTAATCGGGTTACTGCTGTATAAATCTTCGTAATATCCTTTTAACGGCCTCGGCTATCTTATAACTTAAAAAAAACTTCTTAAAACCTATACGTCCCCGCGAGAATCTACCTAATCTCGTTAACGCTTAACGGCGATAGCCTACTCTTCTTTAAAAAGTTAACGCGGGCGAATTCGATCCTTACGATATCGACTTCTACGTATATATTAAAGCTTACTAAGATTATAACATCGCGGTAGTTTCGGAGCTTGCTTATTATTATAAACGTTGTTATAATAAAAACTAACGAAGGCGGCTTTAAGTTAGTAGTATTTAAGCCGTTTTCTTTTTTCCTTTACCTTTATCTTACGAAATTGTCTCCGACGTCTTTTTTTACTTAATAAATATAACATTAACGGCCGGCGGCTTACTAACGGTTAAGTTACGGTAAGTAGTCTTATAATATCTTTTCTTATTATAGTAAAAACAAGTAATATTAAATAAGTTTATAGTAGCTAGCTTACTACGCTCGTTCTTATTACCTTTCCCTTTATCTTTATCCTTACGGTTACCCTTAAAATTCCCCGCGGAACCCCCGAAGCCGTTAACGCTTTAGTTTTACGCCGTTTTACGGTTTTTACGAGACTAACTTTAGTTATTAAGCGCGCCCTTCTTCGCGGAGCGGTAGATTATATCGGCCTTCTCGACTACCTCTTATAAAGAAAAGCGGGAAAATAAGCCTATAATAAATAATTAAGTCTATAGCTTAAGCTTAAAGGCTACGAAAAATCTACCTACTTTAAAAGCTTTTAACAACTAAGGCATCTTACTTTTTAAAGTACGGAAGTAGTTTTTTAGCTTTTAAGGTTAAAGGATATTAAAAAGAGGAGCGAGGTATTACGAGATCGTAGTTAATTACGTATCTTTAACTTTTAACTTAACTTAGTCTAACTATATAGTAAAAGCTATCTAAAATTTATAAGCCGTAACTCTTTCTACCGGTTTTAAATTAATTAAGTAACTATCCTATTAATCCCGCGCCTCGTCTTTAAATACGTAAACTACCGCGCCTACCTTAAAGTCTTTAAATTTATAACAGAAAAGAGCTACTTAAAAGCAGTCTTTTACTTAACGCCTCTAAGCGTCCCTCTCTTTATAAGTCGCTAATAACTTAAGCTTAAAAAGGAACGGAAAGTAACGATCGCAACGGCGGTTAAATCTCTTAAAAAGACTACTTATACCGGATCTTTTAACCTCCTCTACGTCGGAGCTATTAAAGTCGTTAGTTTAGTTTACACCGACTTAAACGCTCGTCGTAAATAAAGTAGTTAAATCTTTTCCCTCTAAAGGTATAACGTCTTCTAGTAAGAATAAATGCTTTATTATCGTATCTAAAAGATTATCGCTCCTCTCGCGCCGGACGGCTTTCGTTACTACTTAACGTTAAAGTCGTTTAATAGTGTCTTAAATCGATTAAAGGATTAATTCGGTCGGGGAGGCCTTAGGGGCTCTACGGGGGTTCCCTTAAAAGTCCTCCGTAACGACGCTCGTTTAAGTTAATCGAATATCGACTTTTAAAGACTCGTTACGGCCCGCTTAGGCGGGGCTTAAAGTCTAAGTCGATAGCCCGGCGTTTACCGCCGGGGCCGTGTTATTCGAACGGGTAGCGACCATCTTATATTATCTTAATAAAGTATAGTAGATAGATTAGAATTATAAAGGTTAATTAAAGATTATACACTAAGGCAATAATCGATAATTATTAATTAATTCTTAAAGGTAGGTTTCGATATATATAAAGTCTAATCTATGCCTTTTACTTTTCGAATAGCCGGCTAAACAGATATATATATTTAAGTCTATAGGATCCCCGTAATATGCTAGGGGCATCTACGTAACTAGTTATCTATCTATCTACTTACGTAGCGTAAAGTATAATCTGGCGCTGGCTTTGCGGCTAACGCTACCCTAGCCCTCGGTAAGCCCCGGGGGTTCCCCGGGGCTAACTCAATCTAACCAGGGGGGCGCGACGCTAGTCTAACTATAAGTAAACCCCGTAAATTTACCGGGGACTCCTTTGGCCTAGTCATCGTGCTATAATAGTAGTAAATTAACTACTATAAATTTATTTAATATTATTTATTTTTATTATAATAAAAAAAGATATTATAAAACTATTTATTATAACCTAGTTATTAATAAACCGCCGGCCGTTAATATTATATCTATTAAATAAAAAAAAACGTCGGAGACAACTTCGTAAAATAAAAATAAAAAAAAAAAGAAAGCGGCTTAAATACTACTAACTTAAAACCGCCCCCGTTAATCTTTATTACAGTAACGTTTATAATAATAAACAAACTTTAAGGCTACCGCGATACTATAATCTCGGTAAGCTTCGACATATATATAAAAGTCGACATCGTAAAAATCGAATTCGCCCGCGTTAACTCTTTAAAAAAAAGTAGGCTATCGCCGTTAAGTGTCATGGCACGATAACTAGGCCAGGGGAGACCCCGGTGAATCTACGGGGTTTACCCATAGTTAGACCAGCGTCGCGCCCCCCTGGCTAGATTAAGTCAGCCCCGGGGAACCCCCGAAGCTTACCGAGGGCCAGGGCAGCGCTAGCCGCAAAGCCAGCGCCAGATCACACTTTACGCCACGTAAGCAGATAAACAAATAACTAGTCACGTAAATGCCCCTAGCACACTACGGGGATCCCACAGACTTAAATATATATATCTATCCAACCGGCTATCCGAAAGGTAAAAGGCATAGATTAGACTCTATACACATCGACACCTACCTTTAAGAATTAATCAATAACTATCGACGATTGCCTTAATGCATGATCCCCAATCAACCCTTACAATTCTAATCCATCCACTATACCTCATTAAGACAATACAAGATAGTTACTACCCGTTCAAACAACACGGTCCCAACGGTAAACGCCGGGCCATCGACCCAAACTCTAAGCCCCGCCCAAGCGGGCCGTAACGAGTCTCCAAAAGTCGACACTCGATCAACCCAAGCGAGCGTCGCTACGGAAGACTCCTAAGGGAATCCCCGTAGAGCCCCTAAAGCCTCCCCGACCGAATCAATCTTCTAATCGATCTAAGACACCATTAAGCGACTCTAACGCTAGGTAGCAGCGGAAGCCGTCCGGCGCGAGAAGAGCGACAATCTCTTAGATACGATAACAAAGCACTTATTCCCGCCGGAAGACGCTACACCCCCAACGGGAGAAGATCTAACTACTTCACTTATAACGAACGCCTAAGTCGGCGTAAACTAAACTAGCGACTCTAACAACTCCGACGTAAAAGAGGTTAAGAAATCCGGCATAGGCAGTCCTTTCGAAAGATTTAACCGCCGTCGCGATCGTCACCTTCCGTTCCCTCTTAAGCTTAAGTCATCAACGACTTATAAAAAAAAGGACGCCTAAAGGCGTTAAGTAAAAAACTACTTTTAAGTAGCTCCCTTCCGTTATAAATTTAAAGACTCTAAAGTAAACGCGGCAGTCTACGTACTTAAAGACGAGGCGCGGGATTAATAAAATGGTTACTTAGCTGACCTAAAACCGGTAAAGAGAGCTACGGCTTGCAAATCTTAGATAGCCTTTACTATATAGCTAGACTAGATTAGGCTAAAAGCTAAAGATACGCAATTAACTACGATCTCGCAATACCTCGCTCCTCCTTCTAACATCCCTTAGCCTCAAAAGCTAAAAAGCCACTTCCGTACTTTAAAGAGTAAGATACCTCAATTACTAAAAGCTTTTAAAGTAAACAGATTTTTCGTAGCCCTTAAGCCTAAGCTACAGACTCAACTATTTATTACAAGCCTATCCTCCCGCTCTTCCTTATAAAAGGTAATCGAGAGGGCCGATACAATCTACCGCTCCGCGAAGAAAGGCGCGCTTAATGACTAAAGTCAGTCCCGTAAAGACCGTAAGACGGCGCAGAACCAGAGCGCTAACGGCTCCGGGGGTTCCGCAAGGAATTCTAAAGGTAACCGCAAGGATAAAGATAAAGAGAAGGGCAATAAGAACGAACGTAGCAAACCAGCTACCGTAAACCTATCTAACATTACCTACTTCTACTATAGTAAGAAAAGACACTATAAAACCACTTACCGTAACCTAGCCGTTAGCAAGCCGCCGGCCGTTAATATTATATCTATTAAGCAAAAAGGGACGTCGGAGACAACCTCGTAAGACAAAAGCAAAGGAAAAAGGAAAGCGGCTTAAATACTGCCAACTTAAAACCGCCCCCATTAATCTTTATCACAGCAACGTTTATAATAATAAGCAAGCTCCAAGGCTACCGCGATGCTATAATCTCGGTAAGCTTCGACACACACGCAAAAGTCGACATCGTAGGGATCGAATTCGCCCGCGCCAACTCTTTAAAAAAAAGCAGGCTATCGCCGCCAAGCGTTAACGGGATTAGGCAAATTCCCGCGGGGACGTATAAGTCTTAAGAAATTCCCCTTAGGCTATGAGACAGCCGAGGCCGCTAAAAAGATATTACAAAGATTTATACGGTAATAACCCGATCACCTACCGACTATCTTATACTCCTAAGGATACCGGGGCTAGCGAAGATAAGAGTCAACCTTACGCCGAGCGACTCCTTATAGCATTTCCCTCTAAAACGACAAGACATCACCCTATTAAAACCTTAGCAGTTTACGCGGGAGGTTCTGTAGGGTATACGAGTATATATAGTGGTCTTAACTAAGGTCTTAAGCCCCGAGGGCCAACTCGAGAAACTATCCGTAGTTTACCCGTAAATTCTACGAAAATTCTACGTATATTTTTATATATTCGACACTAAGGAGGCGGATCTTTTACTACCTTATTTTATAACCGACCACCGCATTAACTTAGTGCTTAGCATGCAGCTACTATACGGTATAATCTACCCGCTCTCGCTAAAGGAACTCTTAGTCTTATAAGACTACCTTAAGGAGGCCTTAAAGAAAAGATAAATCCGGGAATCTAAAAACCTTACGGGCGCCCCGATCCTCTTTATACTAAAGTCGAATAGCTCGCTACGACTATATATTAATTACTAAAGCCTAAACCGCATTACGATTAAAAACCGTTATACATTACCTCTAATTAACGACCTAATGCTTAAAGTCCAAAACGCCAAATATTTCACCAAAATAAATATCAAAAATACCTACCATCGCCTTCGCATTGCAAAAAGAGATAAGTAGAAGACTACGTTCAAGACGAGATATAGTCATTATAAGTATACCGTCATGCCATTTAACTTAACCAATGCTCCTACTACGTTCCAAACGTACATCCACACGGCTTTACAAGGCTTACTCAACCTATCGTACGTAGCTTACATAAACGACATTTTAATTTACTCTAAGACCCGAGAAAAGCACAAAGAACACGTCAAGCAAGTCTTAAAACGACTAAACAAGTTTAAGCTTTACGCCAGTCTTAAAAAGTACGCTTTCTTTTAAGAAACCGTAAAGTTCCTAAGTTACATCGTCACTCCCCAAAGAATCTCTATAAACTCCAAACGCATCGCTACTATCCAAAAATAGCCCGTCCTTAAAACTTACCATAACGTCTAAGTCTTCTTAAGCTTCTATAACTTCTACCGCCGCTTTATTAAACATTATACGGGGATAGCTTTTCTTCTCAACGCCTTACTTAAAAACTTAGTAAAGGGAAAGAAGCCGGGGAACGTCATCTAAAGACTACAAGAAGAATAAGCATTCAACCTTTTAAAAGACGCCTTCGTATCAGCTCCTCTCCTAAGACACTACGACCCTAGTCTCCCCTACCGGGTTAAAATAAACGCGTTAGACTTTGTAATAGTAAGAATCCTATCACAGCTCTTTAAAGGCCGGTAGCACCTAATCGCCTTTTAATCTAGGAAGTTTAAGGGAGCCGAGCTTAACTATAGCACTCCCGATAAAAAAATGTTCGCTATTATAGCCTCCTTTAAAGAATAACGCTACTACTTTAATAGTACGCCGCAGTCGGTAGAAGTATTAACCGACCATAAAAACCTTTAATCAATTACGACGCAAACCAAGCTTAGCGGCCGACAAGCCCGCTAAATAATAAAGCTTACACCGTTTAAATTCCAAGTCAAGTACAAGCCGGGATCTACTAACCCTACGGACGGTGCCTCGCGGAGACCCGACTTTAAGCAAAAGATAGACTTTAGTGCTATACTGCCAGACTTAAAACGCAAGCTTAACGTTATACAAGCTACGTTAACCCGAAGGATAAAACGGGGGATCCACGAGGATTCCCCGCAGTTTAAAAAAGTCCACGACACCTAAGTGTCAGTAGCGGTTACTACAATATTACAAAACAGTAAAGGCGATGCTATCGCTAGCACAACCGGCTCCCTAGACGCAGGAAGCAAGAAGTGCAAGACTCGCTAAGGGGGATATTCTAAGCAAGTACTGCCTACCCAAGTTACGGCTACTATTATAGCTATAAATTCTCTTAACATCTCGGGGTTGTCTAATAACCTTCGCTCCCTAATCAAAAACGTCTAAAAAGCAGACCCCGAGTATCAAAAGACAATACGTACCGTAATTACAAAGATACGTCTTTATATTCCGGTAATTAATCAACCGACAATATTACGGACAGACAAGGCCTTCAATCAAAAGACTTAGTCTATTAATATAGATAAGCTGCTCCGTAAGGACGGCCTAATCTACGTACTAGAGAAGGCCACGCTGCGGTAAGCCATCCTCGAAGCACACCATAATACTCTAAAGATAAGACATTTTAGAAAAAGACGTACGTTAACATCTATTAAACGAAGGTTTCAATAGAAGGCAATAGCCAAACATATAACGGACTACGTAAGGTCCTATAAAGTATGCCAGTCCTCGAAGACTCGGAGACACCAGCTACATAGCTCGCTCTAGCCTCTGCCGATCCCGAGTCAGCCTTAAGAAGAAATCTCGATAGACTTTATCACGGGCCTTCCCCCGGTATTTAACGAAAATAAAAAAGACGATGC
Source organism: Ophiostoma himal-ulmi (assembly GCA_029299165.1). Taxonomy (NCBI): domain Eukaryota; kingdom Fungi; phylum Ascomycota; class Sordariomycetes; order Ophiostomatales; family Ophiostomataceae; genus Ophiostoma; species Ophiostoma himal-ulmi. The sequence continues at coordinate 5,867,803 of JANSME010000001.1, forward strand.
TATCTTAATTATAGTCGATAAACTAATTAAGTATTACTTATTCCTACCAACGTTAACTACGTTAAAAACGTCGGAACTAGTAAACCTATTAATAAAGGAAGTATTAAATAAATACGGGCCTCCGAAAAGAATTATCTCCGATCGGGGTCCCGTCTTTATAAATAGTTACTAAAATAAGTTCTGCTTCTAGCTACAAGTAAAGAAAAGATTATCGACGGCATTTCATCTATAAACAAATAAGCAGATAAAAAAAGCAAACCAAGTACTCGAACAATACCTACGCAGCTTCATACAAAATAACCAAACTATATAAACAGCTCTTCTCCCGACGGCACAGTTTACTATCAATAATGCTCCTAACTCTTCTACTAACCTAGCACCTAACGAAGCACTTATAAGCTATTTACCTACCTTTACTATAATCGCCGAAAACGGCTCTCACGTAGAAGGAGTACCGGCCGTTAACCAACGAATCCAAAAGCTACAAGCCCTTAAAAAGGGAGCCAAAAAACGCTTACAGTCCGCTCAAAAAAGCCAAAAAAAGTACTACAACAAGAAGCATAAAGCAGCAAAGTTCCAAAAAAAAAATCAAGTCATGCTATCTACCCAAAACCTTAAGCTAAAGGTACAACATAAAAAACTAGCCCCCAAGTTCATCAAGCCCTTCATAATACTCGAACGTATAAGCAAGTAAGCGTATAAACTAGCCCTCCTTAATCAATACGACCGGCTACACAATGTCTTTCTAATCACCTTACTAAAATAATACTAGGCTCGCTAAAGAAAGGCAAAGGAATCCCTAAGGAATCTTTAAATACTAAACCTTAAAGACGATCTTAAACAATAAAAAGTAAAGAAAATTTACGGTAAAAAAGCGGTAAAAGGAGAAGTCTTATATTTAATTTAATAAAAAAGATAGCCCTTAAAATACAATTAATAAGTAAACGAAGATAACATTTACGCGCTAAACCTACTAACGGACTACGAAAAGAAAGGTAGTAAAAGAATTAAACGCAGTAAAGCTTAAATTTCTTAGGCTAAAACCCGAGCCAGCTTTATATTAAAAGCGTCCACCTCCTCCCCGTCTAGACGTGCCTCGGCGTACTCGCGTACGGCTTATACGGCAGCTGCTACTTAAGCTTTTATAGCCGCGAACCCGGAGTCTTCCGGCCGTAAACGCAGTAGATACGGGCGACCTAGTAAGGCCGGGGCCAAAGCGGCCCGCGTAACTTCGACTGCATTAGTATAAGCCACTTCTTTCTCTTATAATCCGTTGTTAGTAAGCAAGCAGTTAACGAAGCTAAGGATATTACTCACTAGGTTAGCCCGAGGCCCCGTCAGGCTATAAACGCGGCGGTGGCTATCTATGATCAAAGTCACGGCGCGGCAATACTTACGGAGGCGCTCGGCCAGACCATCGTCCAGAACGAGGTCGACGCGAGCAGCGGCAGCCGCCGCTACCGACTAGAAGACGTATAAGTCACCGGCTAAAAGGCCGGGGACTGAACGGCAGTTGCCCTTTTTACGGCAAGACCGGTAGGAGCACCGCACGGAGCCAGCGGGGAACTCGTACTTAGGCAGTTTTAGGAATGGCCTTAACACCGCTAAAGCACGGAAGTAGCGAGCGTAAGGCAACGCCTATAGAGGCTACGATAATAACAACGCACTATAAACTATAAAAGGCATTGCTACAGCCGGGCTAGTAGCTAAGGTAGGCGTAAGCGTGTTAAAACCGCCGTTAGACTCCGACGATAAAAGGCTACCGGTAGCTACCACCGTCGTACCTTTACTATTAAATAAAAAAGTAGAGGGCGGCGCGAAATCATCGCCGCTATAGTCGGCCTCGTCCTAAAACATAACGCTATTATCGCTGTCATTACTAAAAAAAATCGAGTCCCCCTCGTCGGACTCCGCTATTACCACGTCCTCCTCGTCCAATTCCTCCTCCTCCTCTATCCCCTCGTTACTACTATCGGCTACTCCCGACCGGGCCTCGAAGTCTACAAACATACTTTTAAGGTTAGCCTCCCCCGACGAATCAACGGGGTCTCCCTCCTTATTAGCCGGGGCTAAAGCTAGGCTATCAAAAGAGGCGACAAGAGTCCTAACCCCGTCGTCTTAACCAGCCACCCCGAAGGCAGTCGCTTCCTTCTCCGAAAGCTTAATCGCAAGCGCTATCTTTTTCTTTAAGCGGGCGGACTCACGAGTAACGAATCGCGCTACGGCGCGCTCTTCTCTAAGACTAGGCTGTTTAGTTAGCTACTATAAGGAATTTAAGGGGATACTATTAAGGCTTACTATTATATTGTTGAGGCTGTAAATTATAACACTAAAGATATTAGTAATGATTAAAGGAAGAGAGGTAAGAAGGAACCTTAAGGCCGTAAACGTTAAAAACGACGACTCCTCCTTAGCTATATTAGCTATCGAGGTAGTCGGCGTAAATCTCGGCCAGACGTAAATTTACTCTACTCTCTCTCCCAGCTTACCTCTATAACAGTCTACTAGCTAATAGATATCACTTATACCTTATGTAAAGTAAGGATTTACCGCGGGATCTACGGTGTCTCCCCTGCCTTATTAGTTTGTGTTTTCTTCCCCAAAGGGTTTTTATTTTTATCTAATTGTTAAAGATTTGCCTACGAAGGTTTACTCTAAGCTTTACTTACTTCCTCTCACATCTTACCTTATAAAACGTCGGGACGATACCTATTAAGAAAAGGATAGTTGTCATAGCACGATGACTGGGCTAGGGGAGACCCCGGTGAATCTACGGGGTTTACCCATAGTTGGACCAGCGTCGCGCCCCCTTGGCTAGATTGAGTCAGCCCCGGGGAACCCCCGGGGCTTACCGAGGGCCAGGGCAGCGCTAGCCGCAAGGCCAGCGCCAGATCATACTTTACGCTACGTAAGCAGATAGACAGATGACTAGTTACGTGGATGCCCCTAGCATACTACGGGGATCCCATAGACTTAAATATATATATTTGTCCAGCCGGCTATCCGAAAGGTAGAAGGCATGGATTAGACTCTGTATACATCGACACCTACCTTTGAGAATTAATCAGTGACTATCGACGATTGCCTTGGTGCATGATCCCTAATCAACCCTTACATTAAGCGTTAACGGGATTAAACAGATTCTTATAAAAACGTATAAGTCTTAAAAAGTTCTTTTTAAGCTATAAGACAGCCGAGACCGTTAAAAAGATATTACGAAAATTTATACGGTAGTAACCCGATTACTTACCGATTATTTTATGTTTTTAAAAATACCGGGGCTAGCGAAAATAAAAGTTAACTTTACGCCGAGCGATTTTTTATAGCATTTCTTTTTAAAACGATAAGACATTACTTTATTAAAACCTCGGTAGTTTACGCGGAAAGTTTTATAAAGTATATAAGTATATATAATAGTCTTAATTAAAGTCTTAAGCTTTAAAGGCTAACTCGAGAAACTATTTATAATCTATTCGTAGATTTTACGGGAATTCTACGTATATTTTTATATATTCGATATTAAAGAAACGGATTCTTTATTACTTTATTTTATAGCCGACTACCGTATTAACTTAGTGCTTAGTATATAGTTATTATACGGTATAATTTACCCGCTCTTATTAAAGAAACTTTTAGTTTTATAAGACTACTTTAAAGAGGCCTTAAAGAAAAGATAGATCCGAAAATTTAAAAGCTTTATAGGCGCCCCGATCTTTTTTATACTAAAGTCGGATAGCTCGTTACGACTATATATTAATTACCGAGGCTTAAACCGTATTACGATTAAAAACCGTTATATATTGCCTTTAATTAACGACTTAATGCTTAAAGTCTAAGGCGTTAAGTATTTTATTAAAATAAATATTAAAGATACTTATTATCGTTTTCGTATTATAAAAAAAGATAAGTAAAAGACTACGTTTAAAACGAGATATAGTTATTATAAGTATATCGTTATATTATTTAGCTTAATTAATACTTTTATTACGTTTTAAACGTATATTTATACGGCTTTATAAAGCTTACTCGACTTATCGTACGTAGCTTATATAAACGATATTTTAATTTATTTTAAGACTCGAGAAAAGTATAAAGAATACGTTAAGTAAGTCTTAAAACGACTAAATAAGTTTAAGCTTTACGCTAGTCTTAAAAAGTACGCTTTCTTTTAAAAAACCGTAGAGTTTTTAAGTTATATCGTTACTCCTTAGGGAATCTTTATAAACTTTAAACGTATCGCTATTATCTAAAAGTAGCCCGTTTTTAAAACTTATTATAACGTTTAAGTCTTTTTAAGCTTTTATAACTTTTACCGCCGTTTTATTAAGTATTATATAGAAATAGCTTTTTTTTTTAACGTTTTACTTAAAAGTTTAATAAAAAGAAAGAAGCCGGGGAACGTTATTTAAAGACTATAAAAAAAATAAGTATTTAACTTTTTAAAAGACGCTTTCGTATTAACTCTTCTTTTAAAATATTACGACTTTAATCTCCCTTACTAAGTTAAGATAAACGCGTTAAACTTTACGATAGTAGGAATCTTATTATAGCTTTTTAAAAGCCGGTAGCACTTAATCGCTTTTTAGTTTAAGAAGTTTAAAAAAGCCGAGCTTAATTATAATACTCCCGATAAAAAAATATTCGTTATTATAACCTCTTTTAAAGAATAGCGCTACTACTTTAATAATACGCCGTAGTCGGTAAAAGTATTAACCGACTATAAAAACCTTTAGTTAATTACGACGTAAACTAAGCTTAACGGCCGATAAGCCCGTTAAATAATAAAGCTTACACCGTTTAAATTTTAAATTAAATATAAACCGGGATTTATTAACTTTACGGACGGTGCTTCGCGGAGGCCTGACTTTAAGTAAGAGATAAACTTTAATATTATACTATTAAACTTAAAGCGTAAGCTTAACGTTATATAGGCTACGTTAACCCGGGGGATAAAACGGGGGATTTATAAAGATTCTTCGTAGTTTAAAAAAGTTTACGATACTTAAGTATTAATAACGGTTATTATAGTATTATAAAGTAGTAAAGGCGATACTATCGTTAATACAACCGGCTCTTTAGACGTAAGAAGTAAGAAGTGTAAGACTCGTTAAAAGGGATATTTTAAGCAGGTGTTGCCTACTTAAGTTATAACTACTATTATAGCTATAAATTCTTTTAATATCCCGGGGTTATTTAATAACCTTCGCTCTTTAATTAAAAACGTTTAAAAAGTAGACCCCGAGTATTAAAAGACGGTACGTACCGTAGTTACGGGGATACGTCTTTATATTTCGGTAATTAATTAGCCGACGATGTTACAAATAAATAAAGCTTTTAATTAAAAGACTTAGTTTATCGATATAAATAAATTACTCCGTAAAGACGGCCTAATCTACGTACTAAAGAAAGCTACGTTACGGTAAGCTATTCTCGAAGCATACTATAATACTTTAAAGGTAAGATATTTTAAAAAAAGACGCACGCTAATATTTATTAAACGAAGGTTTCGATAAAAAACAATAGCTAAATATATAGCGGACTATGTATAAGGGTTGATTGAGGATCATACACCAAAGCAATAGTCGATAGTCACTGATTAATTCTCAAAGGTAGGTATCGATGTATACAAAGTCTAATCCATGCCCTCTACCTTTCGGATAGCCGGCTGGACAGATATATATATTTAAGTCTGTAGGATCCCCGTAGTGTGCTAAGGGCATCCACGTGACTAGTCATCTGTCTATCTGCTTACGTGACGTAAAGTGTGATTTAGCGCTGGCCTTGCGGCTGGCGCTGCCCTGGCCCTCGACGAGCCCCGGGGGTTCCCCGGGGCTGACTCAATCCAGCCAGGGGGGCACGACGCTGGTCTAGCTATGGGTAAACCCCGTAGATTCACCGGGGACTCCCCTGGCCTAGTCATCGTGCTATGACAGACTTTAGGAACGGTATCGAAAGTATATTTTAAAGTACCTCGATAAAGCTTTATAAATTTAAAAGCTAATCGGAAAATATCGTACTTAGTATTAATATTATAAATAACGTCGTACTACCGTTTAATATATTAATACAGAAAAAAAGAGGCCGGCCTCAAAAGGCTACCGTTTTTTTACCCGGTATATTTATAAAAATCTATACTTTTAACGGCTCCGTTTATATAACGAGACCTTTATTAAAACCTAGCTTTAAAACTTTACGTCTCGTTAAAGTTACCGGACTACTTAAAAAAAGCGTTTTTATATTAATTATAAGAAGTATAATACCTCGTAGTACCTATACTTTTAAAAAACGTTTCGTAAACGAAGTAAAATACGCGAGCACTGCTTAAGCTATTAAAAAAAGTCGCTTCGTAGTATAAAGGTATAACGATAAAGAAGCGGAGACGAAGTTAAAGACGTTATTTATAATTATAAAGATAAGCTAAAGAGGGCACTTATTTATTGCTTTAGTTAAATTGCTATAAAAAAAATACGTTTTATAGTACGCGATATTTTATAAGCTTATATATAATTTATTACTTACTTTACCCGTAACTTTTTTATCGACCTTTACGACGACGTATACGATATACTAAAGCTTTTTTTAATAAAGTTATTTAAATCTTTAAACCTTTATACAGAGTAGCCGAGATAAATAACTATTAATAAAATATATACTTTAAATTTTATATTAAAACTTTAAGCATATACTAGTTTACTTACGATATATGTTTTATAATACGTACCGACGAAGTTTATAACGTCGTTAGCTTTTAAATTAACGATACTTTTATATTAAATAATTAAATATTCGTTAACTTAAAAAAGGCCGTTATTATAAAAGCTAGCTTTTTAACGAAGCTACGAAAAACGCTTAATAGTAGCTAACTATTTAAATTTAATAATAACGTGCTCGCTTTAACTATAGACGGGTCAATTCACTTATTATAGACTACTTAAATAGCTAATATTTAGCTTATTACCGTTAAACTACGTACCTTTTACGGCATACGCGAAAAAAAGACGAGGCTATTAACTATTAAATAATAATATATAGCCTAACGCGCCCGAAGTACGTACGTAGCTTTAATTTATTAATCGGAAGCGGTATTTAATCTTTCCGCCGTTGTATAGCGTACCGACCCCGACGCGGAAGACGTTTAAGTATTAAATACGCGGCTTTAATAATAAATTAATAACCCGGACCGAGAGCTACGTTTTATATTATTAAACGAGAAGATTGTTTAAGTCGTCGTCTTTATAAACGGTGTTTTTATAAATAATAAAAACCTTTTATTATAAATTAGCTATATCGTTATAATAAAAAACGTAACGGGTATATTATAAAAGTTAATTAAGAATTATATACTAAAGCAATAATCGATAGTCACTAATTAATTCTTAAAAGTAAGTATCGGTATATATAAAGTCTAATCTATGCCCTCTACTCTTCGGATAGCCGGCTAGACAAATATATATATTTAAGTCTATAAGATCCCCGTAGTATGCTAGGGGCATCTACGTGATTAGTTATTTGTCTATCTACTTACGTAACGTAAAGTATAATCTAACGCTGGCTTTACGGCTAGCGCTGCCTTAACCTTCGATAAGCTTCGGGGGTTTCTTAAAGCTAACTTAATTTAGCTAAGGGAGCGCGACGTTAGTCTAGTTATAAGTAAACTTTGTAAATTTACCGGGGACTTTTTTAGCTTAGTTATCGTATTATAACAACTATTTTTTTTTAATAAGTGTCGTCTCGACGTTTTATAAAATAAAATATAAGAGGAAGTAAGTAAAGCTTAAAATAAACTTTTATAAATAAATCTTTAGTAATTAAATAAAAATAAAAACTTTTTAAAGAAGAAAAAATAAATTAATAAAGTAAAAAAAATATCGTAAATCTTATAATAAATCTTTACTTTATATAAAGTATAAATAATATTTATTAGTTAATAAATCAATATAAAGGTAAGTTAAAAAAAAAATAAAATAAATTTACGTTTAACTAAGATTTACGCCGATTACTTTAATAATTAATATAGCTAAAATAAAGTCGTCGTTTTTAACGTTTATAACTTTAAAGTTTTTTCTTACTTCTTTTTTTTTAATTATTACTAATATCTTCGGTATTATAATCTATAACTTTAATAATATAATAATAAGCTTTAATAATATCTTTTTAAATTCTTTATAGTAACTAACTAAATAACTTAATTTTAAAAAAAAGCGCGCCGCGGCGCGACTCATTATTTATAAGTCCGCCCGCTTAAAAAAAGAGATAACGCTCGCGATTAAGCTTTCGAAAAAAGAAGCGACTACCTTTAAAGTAGTTAGTTAAGACGACGGGGTTAAAATCTTTATCGTTTTTTTTAATAGCCTAGCTTTAGCCTCGGTTAATAAAAAGAAAGACCCCGTTAATTCGTTAAAAAAAGCTAACTTTAATAGTATATTTATAAACTTCGAAGCCTAGTTAAAAGTAGCCGATAGTAGTAACGAAAAAATAGTAAAAGAATAAAAAAAAGACGTAATAATAATAGAGTTTAATAAAAAAGACTCGATTTCTTTTAGTAATAATAACGATAATAACGTTATACTTTAAAACGAGGCCGATTATAACGACGACGATTTCGCGTCGTTTTTTATTTTTTTATTTAACGGTAAAAATACGACGGTAATAACTATTAATAACTTTTTATCGTTAAAGTTTAATAACGGTTTTAATACGTTTACGTTTACTTTAGTTACTAGCTTAGTTATAGTAATGCTTTTTATAATTTATAATACGTTATTATTATTATAACTTTTATAAACGTTATTTTACATTCGTTATTTCCGTATTTTAACGATATTAAAGTTATTTTTAAAATTATTTAAATATAAGTTTTTTATTAGCTTTATATAATACTTTTACCGGTCTTATTATAAAAAAAACAACTACCGTTTAATCCCCGGCCTTTTAACCGATAACTTATACGTCTTTTAATCGATAATAACGATTACCGTTACTCGCGTCGATTTCGTTTTAAACGATAGCTTAACCGAAAGCTTTTATAAATATTACCGCGCCGTAATTCTAATTATAAATAATTACCGCCGCGTTTATAATTTAATAAAGCCTTAAGTTAATTTAATAAGTAATATTATTAACTTCGTTAACTACTTACTTATTAATAACTAATTATAAAAGAAAAAAGTAACTTATATTAATATAGTCGAAATTACGCGGGCCGTTTTAACCCCGGCTTTATTAAACCGTTTATATTTACTACGTTTACGGCCGGAAGACTTTAAGTTCGCGGTTATAAAAGCTTAAGTAATAGCTATTATATAAGCCGTATATAAGTACGCCGAAACGCGTTTAAACGGGGAAAAAGTAAACGCTTTTAATATAAAGTTAGCTCGGGTTTTAGCTTAAGAAATTTAAGCTTTATTACGTTTAATTTTTTTACTACTTTTTTTTTCGTAGTCTGTTAATAAGTTTAACGCGTAAATATTATTTTTATTTATTTATTAATTATATTTTAAAAGCTATCTTTTTTATTAAATTAAGTATAAGACTTTTTTTTTACCGTTTTTTTACCGTAAATTTTCTTTACTTTTTATTATTTAAGATCGTTTTTAAAGTTTAGTATTTAAAGATTTTTTAAAGATTCTTTTACTTTTTTTTAGCGAGTTTAATATTATTTTAATAAAGTAACTAAAAAGACATTATATAGCCGGTCGTATTAATTAAAAAAAGCTAGCTTATACGTTTATTTATTTATACGTTTAAATATTATAAAAAGCTTAATAAACTTAAAAGCTAGCTTTTTATATTATACTTTTAGCTTAAAGTTTTAAATAAATAATATAACTTAATCTTTTTTTTAAAACTTTATTACTTTATACTTTTTATTATAATACTTTTTTTAACTTTTTTAAATAAACTATAAACGCTTCTTAACTTTTTCTTTAAAAGCTTATAGCTTTTAAATTCGTTAACTAACGGCCGATACCCCTTTTACGTAAAAGCCGTCCTCGGCGATTATAGTAAAGGTAAATAAATAGCTTATAAATATTTCGTTAAGTATTAAATTAATAAAAGAGTTAAAAGTATTATTAATAATAAATTATACCGTCGGAAGAAGAACTACTTATATAACTTAGTTATTTTATATAAAGCTATATAAATACTATTTAAGTATTTAATTTACTCTTTTTATTTGCTTATTTATCTATAAATAAAATACTATCGACAATCTTTTTTTTACTTATAGCTAAAAACAAAACTTATTTTAATAACTATTCGTAAAAACGGGACTCCGATTAAAAACAATTCCTTTTAAAAGCCCGTACTTATTTAATACCTCCTTTATTAATAAGTTTACTAATTCCGACGTTTTTAACGTAATTAACGTTAGTAAAAACAAGCAATACTTAATTAGTTTATCGACTATAACTAAAATAATATCGTCTTTTTTATCCCCGTTAAATACCGGGAGAAGGCCCGTAATAAAGTCTATCGAGATTTTTTTTTAAAACTAACTTAAGATCGGTAAAGGCTAAAACGAGTTATATAGTTAATATTTCCGAGTCTTTAAAGACTAGCATACTTTATAAAACTTTACGTAGTCCGTTATATATTTAATTATTACTTTGTATCGACTTTCGTTTAATAAATACTAACGTACGTCTTTTTTTAAAATATTTTACTTTTAAAGTATTATAGTATACTTTGAGGATAGCTTACCGTAGCGTAGCTTTTTTTAGTACGTAGATTAAGCCGTCTTTACGGAGCAATTTATTTATATTAATAAACTAAGTCTTTTGATTAAAAGCTTTGTCTATTCGTAATATCGTCGGCTAATTAATTGTCGGAATATAAAAACGTATCTTTATAACCACGGTACGTACCGTCTTTTAATATTCGAGGTTTATTTTTTAAACGTTCTTAATTAAAGAACGAAAGTTATTAAATAACCCCGGGATATTAAAAAAATTTATAACTATAATAGTAGCCGTAACTTAAATAAATAACACTTACTTAAAATATCTTTTTTAACGAGTTTTATACTTCTTACTTCTTACTAAAATAAACTAGACTTCTTAAACACGTAGCAAAAAACATACATATAAACAAACTTTATAAATGTACGATGCTTCGCGCGAAGCCCCGATTAAGAGTCCCGAGCTTCTTATTTAATTGTTCTTTTAGTTAAGCGGGACTCGATACCTCTTCGTATAATATATTACCGTCGTTCTTATTATCTTATCGTGTATGTTTTTTTAGCTATATCGGTGTCGAACTTTTTTTTTATTGTTGAATCTTGTTTTTTATATTGTCCGTCTTTAAAAACTAAAAGAAAAGAAAATTAAATCCTTTATCCCTTTTATTATACTATAGACTCCCGATCTTAGCTTTTATGCTTAACTTCCTTACTTTTTTAGTTAGCTGCCTAACTCTTATCTTTGTTATTTTATTTTAGTAGGGCCTTTTAGCCCGATATATTACGTTTAAAGAACCGGTTATATTAACGATAATATCGTTTTTATTACTTTATAATACTATAATAACCGTTATTAATATTTAAATATCGTAGACTTTTTTAAATTATAAAGAATTATCGTAAATCCCCCGTTTTATCCCCCGGGTTAACGTAATTTATATAACGTTAAGCTTATATTTTAAGTTTAATAATATAATATTGAAGTCTATTTTTTACTTAAAGTTAAGCTTTTACGAAACATTATTTATAAGATTAATAAATCCCGGCCTATACTTAACTTAAAATTTAAACGGTATAAGCTTTATTATTTAACGGGCTTATCGGCCGTTAAGCTTAGTTTACGTCGTAATTAATTAAAGGTTTTTATAATCGGTTAATACTTTTACCGACTACGGCGTACTATTAAAGTAGTAACGCTATTCTTTAAAAAAGGCTATAATAACGAACATCTTTTTATCGGGAATATTATAGTTAAGCTTAGCTTTTTTAAACTTTTTAAACTAAAAAACGATTAAGTGCTACCGGCTTTTAAAAAGCTATAATAAGATTCTTATTATTATAAAGTCTAACGCGTTTATCTTAACCCGGTAAAAGAGACTAAAGTCGTAATATTTTAAGAAAAGAGTTAATACGAAAGCGTCTTTTAAAAAATTAAATATTTATTTTTTTTATAATCTTTAAATAACGTTCCCCGGCTTCTTTCTTTTTATTAAGCTTTTAAGCAAAGTATTAAAAAAAAAACTATCTCCGTATAATATTTAATAAAACGGCGGTAAAAGTTATAAAAGTTTAAAAAGACTTAAACGTTTTAATAAGTCTTAAAGACGGGCTACTCTTAAATAGTAACGATACGTTTAAAATTTATAAAAATTCCCCGAAAAGTAACGATATAATTTAAAAACTTTATAATTTCTTAAAAGAAAACGTACTTCTTAAGATTAACGTAAAGCTTAAACTTATTTAGTCGTTTTAAGACTTACTTAACGTATTCCTCGTACTTTTCTTAAGTCTTAAAGTAAATTAAAATGTCGTTTATATAAATTACGTACGATAAGTCGAGTAAACTTTATAAAGCCATATAAATATACGTTTAAAACGTAGTAAAAGTATTAGTTAAGTTAAATAATATAATAATATATTTATAATAATTATATTTCGTTTTAAACGTAGTCTTTTATTTATTTCTTTTTATAATACGAAAACGATAGTAAGCATCTTTAATATCTATCTTAATAAAATACTTAACGCCTTAAACTTTAGATATAAAGTCGTTAATTAAAGGTAATATATAACGGTTTTTAATTATAATACGGTTTAGTCTTTGATAATTAATATATAATTGTAACAAGCTATCCGACTTTAATACGAAAAAGATCGGGGCGTTCGTAAAACTTTTAAATTCCCGGATTTATCCTTTCTTTAAAGCTTTTTTAAAGTAGTTTTATAAAACTAAACGTTTTTTTAATAAAAACGGGTAAATTATACCGTATAGTAGCTATATACTAAGTATTAAGTTAATATAATAGTCGGCTATAAAATAAAGTAATAAAAGATTCGTTTTATTAATATCGAATATATAAAAGTATACGTAAAATTTTTATAAAATCTACGAATAAGCTATAAATAGTTTCTCGAGTTAACTATCGGGGCTTAAAACTTTAGTTAAGACTATTATATATATTTATATACTTTATAAAATCTCTTACGTAAACTACCGAGGCTTTAATAAAGTAATGTCTTATCGTTTTAAAAAAAAATACTATAAAAAAGTCGTTAAACGTAAGGTTAACTTTTATTTCCGCTAGCCTCGGTATCTTTAAGAGTATAAAACAATCGGTAAATAATCGAGTTACTACCGTATAAATCCTCGTAATATTCCTTTAACGGCCTCGGTTATTTTGTAGTTTAAGAGGGACTTTTTAAAACTTATATATCTTTATAAAAATTTATTTAATCCCGTTAACGTTTAACGGTAATAGCCTGCTTTTCTTTAAAGAATTAACGCGGGCGAATTCGATCTTTACGATATCGATTTTTATATATATATCGAAGCTTACCGAGATTATAATATTATAGTAACCTCGAAGCTTATTTATTATTATAAACGCTACTATAATAAAAACTAACGAAAGCGGCTTTAAGTTAATAATACTTAAGCCGCTTTCTTTTTTCTTTTACTTTTATCTTACGAAGTTATCTTTAACGTTTTTTTTTACTTAATAGATATAATATTAACGGCCGGCGGTTTATTAACGGCTAAGTTTTAATAAGTAGTCTTATAGTATTCTTTTTTACTATAATAAAAGTAAGTAATATTAAATAAGTTTACGGTAACTAGCTTACTACGTTCGTTTTTATTACCTTTCCTTTTATTTTTATTTTTACGATTACTTTTAAAAGTTTTTATAAAACCTTCGAAACCGTTAACGTTTTAATTTTACGCCGTTTTACGGTTTTTATAAAATTAACTTTAGTTATTAAACGCGTTTTTTTTTACGGAGCGGTAAATTATATCGGCCTTTTCGACTACTTTTTATAAAAAAAAACGGGAAAATAAGCTTATAATAAATAGTTAAGTTTATAGTTTAAGCTTAAGAACTACGAAAAATCTATTTATTTTAAAAGTTTTTAGTAATTAAAGTATTTTATTTTTTAAAGTATAAAAGTAGTTTTTAAACTTTTAAAGTTAAAAAATATTAAAAATAAAAACGAAATATTATAAAATCGTAATTAATTACGTATCTTTAACTTCTAGCCTAATTTAGTTTAGCTATATAATAAAGGCTGTTTAAGATTTATAAACCGTAGCTTTTTTTACCGGCTTTAAGTTAACTAAGTAACTATTTTATTAATCTTACGCCTCGTTTTTAAATATATAAACTACCGCGCCTACCTTAAAGTTTTTAAATTTATAACGAAAAAGAATTACTTAAAAGTAATCTTTTACTTAACGCTTTTAAACGTCTTTTTTTTTATAAGTTGTTAATAACTTAAACTTAAAAAAGAACGGAAAATAACGATCGTAACGACGGTTAAATCTTTTAAAAAAACTATTTATATTAAATCTTTTAACCTTCTTTACGTCGGAGTTATTAAAGTTATTAGTTTAACTTACGCCGACTTAAACGTTTACTATAAGTAAAGTAGTTAAATCTTTTCCCGCCGAGTATATAACGTTTTTTAACGGGAATAAATACTTTATTATCGTATTTAAAAGATTATCGTTCTTCTTACGCCGGACGGCTTCCGTTACTATTTAACGTTAAAGTCGTTTAATAATATCTTAAATCGATTAAAAGATTAATTCGGTCGGAAAAGCTTTAAAGGCTTTATAAAAATTCTTTTAAAAGTCTTTCGTAACGACGCTCGTTTAAATTAATTAAGTATCGTTTTTTAAAAACTCGTTACGGCCCGTTTAAGCAAAGCTTAAAGTTTAAGTCGATAGCTCGGCGTTTATCGTCGGGACCGTATTATTCGAACGGGTAATAATTATTTTATATTATTTCGATAAAGTATAAAAGATAAATTAAAATTATAAAAGTTAATTAAAGATTATATATTAAAGTATTAATCGATAATTATTAATTAATTCTTAAAGATAAATATCGATATATATAAAGTTTAATTTATATTTTTTACTTTTTAAATAGCCGGTTAAATAAATATATATATTTAAGTCTATAAAATTTTTATAATATACTAAAGGCATTTACGTAACTAGTTATTTATTTATTTACTTACGTAACGTAAAGTATAATTTAACGCTAGCCTTATAACTAACGCTGCCTTAGCCTTTAATAAGCTTTAAGAGTTCCTTAAGGCTAACTTAATTTAATTAAAAAAACGCGACGTTAATTTAGCTATAAATAAACCTCGTAAATTTACCGAAGACTCCT
The DNA here is from genome assembly GCA_029299165.1 of Ophiostoma himal-ulmi. Taxonomy (NCBI): domain Eukaryota; kingdom Fungi; phylum Ascomycota; class Sordariomycetes; order Ophiostomatales; family Ophiostomataceae; genus Ophiostoma; species Ophiostoma himal-ulmi. Next base: position 5,883,160 of record JANSME010000001.1, read on the forward strand.
TTAGCCTAGTTATCGTATTATAATATATATATAATATCGTATATTAATTATTTATTAAATATAAAAAAGTAACTAAATTAATATTTATAACTAAGCTATATACTTTCGTTTAAAAGTTTAACGTCGGTAACTACTTTAAAGCTATACTCGATTAACTTTACGAAAAATAAATTCCTTTCGTGCTATATACTAATAACAAATCCGTCTACAACGCCGTTACTAAGCTAAAAGTCACCGTTAAAAAACGGATTATAATCGACGTAGCGATACTCCGTTAAAACTACGAAAAAAAAAAGGTCTTAAAAGTAAAATAGATCGTAAGAGACACTAACCTTACCGACGCTATAATAAAAACGAAGGCATATAACGCCTTAACGCGCCTTATCGACTCAAATTTTATCGAATTAAAGAAAGAGGGGTAGGTAGAGAGAGATTAAAAAGAGGGCGATGCTTTATTAATACCCGCGGGCGTAGAAGAGGTGTTAGGCGTAGAAAAAGCTTTAGTGGTTTTTATATATGTTTAAATTTTAAACGCACATCGGTTTAGAATTATCACGACTTTTATAGAGAGAGTCAGTGTCGATATAGTCTATAATCGTCTTACGTAATCGCCTTATGTAATCAGGGGCGACTGACTAAGGCAGTCGTCTCCACATTACGATAAGGGACTTCTAGCAATTTGGCCACATCTCACGATAGTTAGACTTGGAAGAGTAGACATCATCACGGAACCGAATATTCATACTACCTACTGCAAAAGGAGTCTGAATGCGGATCACTGGTGTTCTCGAATAGCTCAAATACAGATCGTTTTCACCGACAAAAGGTCCTAATCCTGGATCATCACCGCAGACCCATGGCATGCTGGAATCGCTGGTCAGCTACCTGCTCCTTTGCCTCCCTCTCCAGCTGGTCGGTGCAGCTCCATTCCTGTGGCCATGGCGGCGGATAGCTGTACTGGTCGCACAGCGGATCGTGCAAAACAAACGCGCCATTGGTATATTGCGAGCGGAAGTGGTTGGCAAAGTGCTGCCTGAATGGCGGCAGCACGGTCGAATGTGGTGACGACATGTCCGCTATGGATGAAGCAGACTGGCCAGACTGATGAGATGTCTGAGGAGGAGATGTCTGTGTAGACGACTGCTGAAAAGCTTGAAGCTCGTGCATGAGCTGCTCGGCGATCCGGTCTGTACCTGACCATGCGTCTTTGACTTGCTGGCCGCTGCAGTGGCATTCCTTGACTGGGGACGAGGGTTCAGAGGACAACAGTGCAGTAATATCCATGGGGTTGCACATTGACTTGGACCGGCCCCGCGGCTTGGAAGTAGGAGCAGTTGCTGCGGGGGACTGTCTGCGCTTCACATCACTGCCCTGAGCCTCTACCACCAGAGGGCCGTCGCCATGGCCTTGCTCAAAGATCTTCTTTGACCGTCTCCGCCGGGGGTTGGCCTTGACAGCAGACAGGATCGAGTAACCGTCGGGCTTTGAGGGAAGAGAGGGAAGAGGGGAAACAATATTGGCCGAGATCTCAACAAGAGGCATCTTCTGTTGTTGTTGTTGTTGTTGTGGTGGTGGTGGCGGCGGCTGGGCGGCAACTATGGGCGGCACTTTGGGCTGCAGGAAGCGCAGAGCTGGCAGAGGCACCGGTGCCTCGTGTGCGGACTGCTGAATTGAAAGGGGCGATGGGTGGAAACGACCGGCAAAAGCAACCTCCATCTTGGTCTCCATCTCTGCTGGTGCCGAGTGTCGCGGCTTTCTCTTGCGTGGAGCATGAGGTTTCTTTGTTGGGGCCGTCTCGTCTGCCGTTGTTGATGCTGTCGTTGTTGTCGCTGTGGCCGTTATAGATTCGTCGATGGTCATTGTGACAGATTGTGAAATCTCGATGACAAGGCTGGATGGAGCGCCGCTGTCTTGAATAGTCTCTTCCTTGTCGGCGGCAGACTTGCGCGATCGTTTCCTTGCCGCTTTCTTTACCGGCTTGTCATCCGACTCTGTCTCTGTGCTCGTCGTATCACCTGATGGTGGAGGGTCGCCTTCTTTTAAATCGGCTTTCTTAGCCTTTTCCTTCCTCTCCTTCTCCTTGGGCTCGTTTGGTTCCTTCTTCTTCCTCTCCTTTTTTGATTCCTTCTTCACTACGACGCACTCTTCAGTCGTCTTCAGTGCCTCGCCCTCGATACTCACTTCGATCTGGACAGTGAGATCGCCGCCGCCGTCAGTCTTTTCGGCTTCCACTTCACTCTTGCGTGCCACCTTGTTGGCCGCAGAGATGCTCTTGCGCTTCTTCTTGGGCTCCTCGAGGACAGTGCCTGGGGGCATCCACATGATGGGCTTCTTCTCCTTCATATCCTCTACCCAAGCGTCGCAGTCCCATTGCACCCAGTAGTCGATAATGTCCGACCACACACTCTCCGGCGGCTTGGTAAAGTTGACAAACACGACTTTACCGCCGCGGTTGTGCACGGCCTTGGAGAACTCGCGCACCAGCACCTTGAGACCGTGCACCTTGAGACTTGTGCCAAGAATCAACAGCATGTCGGGCGCCAGCGAGAGATCGTGCTGGACAATCGGAGAGATCAAGTGTGCATTCGGGTGCTCCTCGCCGTACAAGACGATATCAGGGCGCAGCTTTCCGACTGCCAGTGCCCGCTTGCCGCGGCCTTCACGCGCTGCAGTGGCACCCGCACATCGCGGACAGCTCGGCTGCCGGCCCGACATGGTCTCGTGTTCGCGGCCGTCCTCGTCCCACGGTGTTGTTTGGCCGCACCGGAAACAGCGCAACAGTCGTAATGAGCCGTGCAGAAAGACGCATTCTACGCCGCGATATGAGGGGTCCTGACTGGCTAGTGTCTTCTTGTCAGGCTGCGGCTTGTCAGAGTCATCCGCCGACTGTGACTCCTGGGAGCTGGTTGGCTCTTGTGATGATTCAGGTCCCTTTGTCTCGTCTGTTGCTTCCTTCGCCTCTTGCGAGCTGTCATCTTTGTCGGCAGCCAAGCACGTTGATTTTCTTGATAACGAGCGCGTCGAAAAGCGGCCTTTTTTTCCCGGGCCGAGGTTGAGGCTTGTCGAGAGGCCGACCTTTTCTTCAATCTCGTCAATGTTTTGGGTGTAGCAGCGCACGAGCTTGTTGGAGTCGCGTAGATGAGATATGAACTCGTGGCTGCGCGTTGGCACGACTTCCCGCACCTTTTGGCGCAGAGTGGTGGCAAATGTGTAGAAGACCGAGGTCTTGACGGGGTCTGCCCAAATGGAAGCATCAAACAGGTCGCGGCCCTTCATGGTAGTCAGGCCTTTTCCGCTGGCAAAAGATGACTGTGCAGATAGGCTAGGAACAGAGGGCTTCTCGTCTTTCTCGTCCGATTCTGACTCGGCCTCTGACGAACAGGATGACGCGGGGAAGGACGAGCTGCTGGACGCGGAGCCTCCCGAGTTGGCCGAGCGGTACTCTTCTGACGGGTCGAACAATACTGACGGCGGCGATGATAGAGGTGAAGACATGGGGTTTGATCGCAGGCACTCGATGGTGTCACTCAAGGCCAACATGCTCGCACGCGTCCTCCTCTGTGGCGTGTGCTGTGGTGTGCGTTGTGGTGTGCGTTGTGGTGTGCGCATAGCCGACTCTGCAAACCTCTTAGGGTTGAGAGCGGGCAGTACTACAATAGAGTTGTCGTCGTCCATGGGGTCTGTTGGTGCACATTGGATCGTGTCACTCGATGTGTTTCGTCTGCTGCTTCTTGTGGTGCGTGTGGGTTGGACAGGAATAGGGCTGCTTGAGCGACTGTTGTTTTTTCTGCTGCTACTGCTGCTGCTGCTGGCATCTTGTTCCATTGTGCTGCCGAGTCGACGTAGGCTTCTTCGTACTGGGACGCGTTCTGGCTCAGATGCTGTCGTTTCCTGGCTGACCGAATCTTGCTCGTCCTTGTCTAGCTTCCGCCGTTTTGTTTGAGGCTCATTGTGTTTGGGCTGGCCGCCTTCTTCCTCGTCGTCTTTGTCGTCAGACTCGACATCGTCACTGGCAACAGCATCGAACTGGGCCTGGATCAGCGAGTAGAGGCCGTTCTTGGAACGAAAGTCCTAGACAGTCAGCACATGGCAAGACATGAAGATACTTCAGCTGCAGGGACTTACCGGAATGCCTGAGTTGGTGCTGATGCCGGCACCTGTGACCACGAGCACTTTCTTTGCTTTAAAGATGGCATCAGCAATGTCCTGAAGCAGCTCAGCTGACTCGGGAAGCACGTGGTTGGTCGGCATTCTGGAGGAGACCGGCTGCAGAAGTCCGGCCAGTCTCGATATACAAGTTGTGCTGCAGTCGTTTAGAGGTCGCTTGGTGTCGTCGGCGTTGCGTCCAATACCTATATGAGCATCGCAGGTCGTCGTCTATATGCGTAATGTAAGTCTAGAATGGTGTATATCGTCCTGGGGTTTTGAATGCTCGCTCCAATATAGCAAGAAAAACACGCTCTATTAGAAGTGTCTTGTTGAGTATGCCGGGTATGTATTTGTCGTCGTCGTCGAGACGCGCCTGATATCGGCCGGCGCGTGTAAGTTGTGGCGACAAGGTTAAGATGTCGGCGGTGTCTATATGTATATCAAAATGTAATAAATACGCATGAATGTTTCCTGCAGTGCAAAAGACGCGTCAACCATTGCTTGACGTCAACCCAATGCGTGTGCTGTGCTTCGTCGTGGTCGAGGGTCGTTGGCCAAAGTGCTCCTTTTGGTGACAAAGTAAATAAAGCATTAAAGCGGGCAATTGGCAACTGGCAGCGGCGTGGCACGGCGCGTCTGGCTCCAGCTCACAGGGATACAGGCCTAAATCAGTGCTTGCGGTGTCTGTGGACTCAGTGTGATCAGCGCGCCGCAGGGTAGCATGCCAGATTTGTGGGGTGGGCAAAGTATGGGGACCTTCAGGGCAGATACTGAATACGTAGATTGGATTTTACTTCTCCAACGGTTTGAGATGATTAGTCATGTTTGATTAACTAAGCCTTGCACGCTGCTATTGATCGTTAGTAGATACTAGTAGAGCAGAGATGCCGAGCGATAATGAGGTCTGCCTTCATGAGAATCAAAGGCAAGTGCATCGCCATTGCCCAGTCGCGCCTTCCTTTAAAGTCGCATTTGAAGTAGGCCACGAATGGTCCACTAAAGACAGAATACGAAAGAGAGATCATGTGATACACAGGTATACATACTGTACTGAATCGAACATCGGCGCCAACAATACGGCAGATTGGACTTTTGACCGTATCTCGAGGGCAGCAGTGAATACCACTGTGTAGCTGTGTATCGGACGAATACAGAAGCTAGATCTGTTACATTATGCGGTATCCAAGCTTTATCTTATCAGATCTGGTCTGCTTAGTCATGACGTGCGTGTTATCCTTTCATTTGTGTAAAGTTGCTCGAGTGGCATGAAGTGCATAAATCCAAACACTTGCTATTATACAATCGACCATTTTCGTCTTCAGACTTGTGCAGAGCGCGGTTGTGAATGTTGAAGAATGGCCGGCTGAGGTTGGTGTTGTGCAGATCAGATCGTACCAGATCTAGCCAATCACATGTTACAGCGGCCAAACAGCCGATTGCAGGGATTAGTCACCGCATGTTGTAGAGCGAGCTTCTCTATAAAGCATAGTGGCATCTTTGCTCTCGTTAATCGCATGATTTTACTCTCCTATTTTCTATTTTTAAAAATGTCATTGAGTTCTCGATATATTCTATTTTGCGCTTGTTATGGGTTTCAGATAAATCCCGACAGTTCCGTCTCAACGCTGTGCCGCCTAATCAAAGCGATGCGACGCTGTTTGATGCCCTTGGAGACAGGGAGACGACCCTTTTCCACGCTGATCTTTGTCTGAATGTAGCCAGTATACTGCTCTAGCCGGTAGATTGCGCGCTTAAGCTGTGGCCCTGCACTCCGCATATTAAACATACAGGGTGCATCGAACATCGGGGTCCATCATCCAGAAGATTCATCTCGACTCGGGGCGAAGACGGTAGAGTTCCGGGCAGACGCAGTCAAAAAGAAAAGAGAGAGAAAAAGAAAGAAAGAGAAAAAGAAAAAGGTTAAGCTTTGACAAAAGCTTTGAAACAGGCGCAAATATAACAACACGTTGGAGATATATAAAACAACCGATGGCATCAAAGAAGAACAAAGCGACAGGCAAGTAGAATATAGACTCAAACACCGGGTATATATTGCCATTGCGACTAGGCTTTGTTGGCACAGGTAGGCGTCAGAGCCGGGTGGTGCGGACTTTACCAGGTCGCCAGGTCCTGTCATTGACTTCCCGATGCTTCTTGTCTTCACGCTTCGTGTCGTCACCTCGTCTCTAGCCACTTGTTTTTCGTCGTTATCCTCGTCCATATATGGGGATGTTTCTTTCTGATATTGCTAAACAATGTCTGTGATTTATCAGCTAGGGGTAACAAAGCAGCAAGAGCTGCCTAGTCTTTCACCGTCTTTCACCGTCTTTCAGCACTTTGGCTGGGAAAAGCAGTGTAAAAATTGCGTGAAAAGAGCCTTTTGGCCCCCCTCCCAAAGTGCCAAGCTCTGTATACATATACGAAATAACCAAAAAAAAAACAGCCGTTTTCACCAGCGACCTCAAACCACCGGCGAGGAGGAGATGTATAAAAACGCCCTACAAAACGAGTACAAAATGCCATATAAAGTGTCCAATAGGACAGAACAGCAGCACGAAATAGCACTAAACTCAACAGGACAAAAGGGTTCAGGAGCAAGGAGAGATGTTGAAAAATAAGGTCTAGGGGCTATTTGATACGAGGTCAGCGCAGTGGCCGTAACAGTGTCCGTTTCCCCAGATCTGGACCCGACTGTCAACCTCGAACTGCTTGACAGTAGCCAGTTTGCCACTACCCTGGCTTGAATCTTCAGTCCCTGTCCATATTCTTGTCTCTATACCTCTCTCTTCCTCCATGTATATATTCTCGGCTGTCCCTTCTTATTCCCGTCTCATCTTTTGAACTCATCTCATCTCATCTCTCATATTTGCATTCAATCTCCATCGTTGATCGATTCCATCTTGATACGTCATTCGCTCTATTCTTTCTTGGACTGGTTTCCTATACACACTCATTACTTGACTCTTTACTACATTCTTTCTCAAACATCAAGATGGTGTCCCAATACCTTTCGCTCCTGGCTCTGCCTGTCCTGGCTGCTGCCCAAAAGTGCGCTCTTCAGTTTGACGGCCGCATCCCGTCCAACTTTGACCTGGCTGCTTTTGACTCCAACAATAACATCTACAACCCCAGCAACGTCTTTGGCAAGAGTATGTTATAATACTAAGAACGTCTCTTGATGTCAATGCCAACAAACCATCTAACAATACAGACCTCACTCTGAGCCAGCTCCTCCAACTTCCTGCCGTCACCGGCTCGCCGGTATGTTGCCGTCCACTTATCAACCTATCTCCACAGGCTCCAATTACAATACTAACAACCCAGTTTGACAAGAACACGGTGCCCGTCGAGGTCACCATTAGCGACGAGTCCATTTTTGCCCCCAGCGCAGACAATGTCCAGACCGGCTTCCGCCGCGCCGAGCTCCTGCCAGCCAGCAACTCGGGCACCGACAACTCCACCGTCGGCGTCAAGACCCTGCACTTTTCCCTTATGCAGGATCCCCAGCGTCCCCTCAACCTGTCCCACGAGTACCAGCTCGTCTTCCTCGAGAGCGCCGATTTCAGCACCAACCAGCTCGTCCTCAAGACCGGTACCCTGATCGGCAGCGACAGCAGCAGCACCGTCGACCCCAGCACCCTGCAGCTGTTTGGCAACACCAATGCCAACCCGCCCCAGGTCCTCTTCAGCACGCCCTTTACGCCCGGTGTCTTTAACAACTTTGCCGTCACTCTCGACTTCAACAACAACACCTCGCAGGTCTTCTTCTCTACTGGCAGGTCACCTCTGAAGCCCGTCACGGCGGCTCTGAGCAACGATATCAGCGGTCAGGGCCAGTTCCACTTTGGTTTGCTCAAGAAGCCCATTGACGGCGGCAGCGATATTGCCCACAACGGCACCCAGGAGAACGGTATCGATGAGGGTATCATCTACGGCGGCATCTTTGAGGAGGACAGCTCCACCGGCTGCATCAGCCTCTGCGCATAGATTGGGGCCGTAAACCCAGTCGACAGGGTAGTCTTGTTATAGTATAAAGCTGCTGTGACTGTACATTATGTATTTATAGTACACTTTTTCCCCTCACACATCTACCAATGCTTTGATGAACTCTGAATAATCACTCGGCACACCGAGTCCCGTAGCTGCATCCCAACCAGGCATCGCTGGCCACCCTGAGACCATGCTTGTGTCGTCAAATGGACAGCCACGCGTCTCACCTGTTGTGATATCTTGTAATATATTTTGCACTCTGTCCGAGTAAAGCGTCGGATTCAACCACCCTAAAGCTGGCTTTCCTGCCCGCAGTCGTGCATCGTTGGCCATTGTCACCATGGACGCAACCAGGGGTGTACTCGCACTCGTGCCATCAACAGATGTGACTTTACCACGCAAAACCACCTGAAATTTTGAGCCCATCGCCGAAATGTCGGGCGCAGCACGCCCAGTAGTATTGAAAAGCCCATATTTGTCTGTTCCAGCCGGTCCTGAGATGTAAGAAGCGACATGCTTTTCCTGCCAGGATGGCCGGGGGAAGTAGTTGCTCAATCCGCCTGAGCTGTAGTCTGCAGCAATGGTAGGTGGCGAGACTGTTTTATTGCCACTGGCCACAATGGGCTCTTCTGTAGCCCCGACGGTAGTAACCCACGGACACGAGGCAGGAAATGTAGGCAGTAACGCACGCCGTCCTGATCCGTCATTGCGTATACATTGGCTGCGCCCAATGCCGCGACTTCCTCCATCTCCTGTAGCCACAAGCACTGTTGTTCCGCGAGCTGTCAGCTGCATGAACAGTTGGCATACGCGGATCGCATACGGCTGCGGTACAGATTGCTCGTCGTCGCTGTACGAAATGGAAAGTACATGAGGCAAAGAACTGTCTGGTAGTGCAACGAGGTATTCTAGCAGGTTGAGATATGGCTCATTGTTCGAGTGCCGTGGGTCCACGAGATGTCCATTCTTATCGATCTTGTTGCCATGCCCACCAGTGCTGTAGTACACAATCTGTGCTGGGTAAGCCAGAGCCATGGCGTATTGCACGTCCAACGAAGCCTCTATGCCTGCTCGATACCGTGGTACTTGAATGTTTGCCCCTCCATTGACGAGATCAACTGTAAATTTGCATGTGGGCTCTGATAAGCCTTGTTGTAGCAGACTAAGAGAATACGTCTTGAAAAAATCGGCGACATCTTCATAGTTGATGTACTCGTCGAGAAAACCAGCAATTCCAAAGCGGACGGGTGATGGTATGTCGTGCGCGGTATTGCTTGGGGTCGGCAGTGGCCATTTGTATACCTCTCGAATGCAATCAGGGGTCATACTGCCAGGGGTGCATGTCGTCGATAGTGTTAAAGGCGTATTGGAGACTCGTTTCCTTTGGTCGTGCAGACTTGGTACCGGGTATAGCTGATGGCCGTGTCTATGAATGCTATTAGGAGGCATAAAATGGGATAGTGGGAAGATAAAGTCGATATAGGCGGCGAGTGCAGCTGGCACTGAATATGACTTTGAGCGTATGGCGGTATAGTTGGTAGTATTGATGTTGGCATGGCTGCTGTTGTATGTATAATGTGCCATGCGGGCTTCAAACAAGTCGTTAAGGGCCTCAACTGTGATGTTCACCTTTACCCATGGCCCATCCTGAACTGCTCCATTGACACCATTCTGATCCAACCAGGAGATTACTTTGGAAGCAGCGCCATCTTTTGGTGCCTGGAAGGGTTTCATCTCAGTCAGGGATAGTGCAAGCGGCGCCTGGAATACATGCTTCTGGAGAAGAGCGTTTTCCAGGTCGGCCAGTCTCGGCTGTGATAGAGCTATGGAGATGCTAAGAGACGTGTTTGGGAGAGCCTTTGAGTCGAAAATCCAGTCGTTATGGATAGTGCGCTCATGTGGCCAGGCACGAGATGACTTGCCGTAGGCGCATAGAATATGAAGTGGCCCAACAAAGGCCATCACAAGTAGTAGCCTCATTCTGTATATTATATAATGCAGTAGATATGGTTTGTATTGGTTGTTTGCTATCGAATGTTCTTCGCTATGTCGGCTACTATTGTCAGAAGGGCGGAAGAAGGAATATGAGTTACTCGATCCAGTCGCAGCAGGAATGACAGTCAAAACAGTGGTGAAGCTTAATACAGGAGGTCGTGACGCTTGCCAAGGATTGCACCTTCCTTCTCGTAGCAATGGTGATGCCTATTAATCATCACAAGGGAAGCGCGCGGAGAGCTACTTCCATATATGGTAGGAAGGAGAGAAATGCATCATAGTGTCATCTGATCTCGACTCCTAACTCCTTTCATATGTGATATCACTCTCTCAAATTTGAGATTTAACGAGTATATATTATCGTAGTCAGGGATATCATGGCAATTAGTCGCCTGAGTAGTGCTCGCGGCTTTTAATATGCGTATAGTTGGACGTTTCCAAAAGCACCATATCGTCATATATTTGTACTAATTTATTATGTTCAAAAGCTAAACTTATCATTTATACGAAATATTACTTATCAGTTTTAAATCAAATAAATTCTTTAAGGCTACTCAGTATCTAATTAAAGAGCTAGATACATAATAATCTATCTATGGGGGGGATAAAACCTTTCCGAATCTTGAAAAGCTTGACAGGGTTTTCATTCCTCCCCTACCTTATTATTTTTTCCAATAATAAAAGGCAACTAATCCATCAAGTACTCCTGACATGAGGGGGAATATAGTAAAGTGATGCCGACGACGGGTATGTCGATGACTACCAATAAAAGTACATGACCAATAATAGTACATATAAAAGCCAAAAGGTTCAAGTATACATGCCAATCCCAGAAATAAAACCCCGTGGTATATCCTCAAGAAAACGCCGACGCTTTAAACATGGAAGGAGCTGATAACACCAGTTATCATACATGATAGTAGATATAAGACAGGTAATAAGCGTGACGACTTGGAAGTCGCGCAAATATGAGTCTGCAAGAAGGACACCACAGGAAGTAGGCAAAGCTCGAAAGACTATACAAAGTTAATAGAAAATCTCAAAAAAATGAATCAATAAACAGGGAGAAAACCCACCCTATTTGGACTCGGTGTCGTGTTTTGTACTGTAAGACAGCCCTGTGGGTGAGACTTTCAACGGTGCCATCTGGGGGTTGGTAGGATTTCTCTTCTTAATTAAGAGACTTGTGGCCGACGGGCTTGCGGCCGCGACGAGCCTCGCTGCTACGGGTGCCGTTACGCAGCTCTTCACGGCGGCGCAGCTCTCTGGTATGGCTACATGGATCGTCCATGGACTCCGTGTAGGCCTTGATGATAATTCGGGTACGCTTCTCTGAAACGCAGACGCCGAAAGGACGGGTGACGGTAACGACAGCACGGGCTATCATGCCATCGACTTCGCTGCGACTCCAGGTGATATTGACACTCTCGAGAGGGGGAAGCACTCCGTTCTGGAGATCTTCAGGACCAGGCTTGTACACATTAAGGGCAGTCTTCATAGCAGCCGCATGAGCGCCGAGTGGGAGCCAGCCGGTGTTCTTGTCAACATTAGTCCGGAAGTGCGCGACTTCGGTGAACTTGATAGGCTGCTGCTGGGTAGCATCAGTGCCCTGATTTGTCTGGGACATAGTGAAGAGTATTCTGAGCGAAAAAAAATAAGTACTGTAAGGGATTGAGCTGGATGGTTGTTGATGATGGCGGTTTAGAGAAACGAAGAATCAAACATAGACACCAGCTTTTCATATAGCAGATATCTTGTCTACTACCCAGTGGCAAGCCATTATAGTAGACTTGGGAGTAAAGACAAGAAAGGCAACATACAGCGTTCATTGGCACCGAACATATCATTGTAGTAGACATTGAGTCTAGGTCGAGTCTATTATCACCAAAGTACAACTGTCGCATACCTACGTGAGCAGTGTTTATCGTGACTTTGAGGGTACTTAGCTTGGATAAAATAGTAAAAGAAACCAAACACTTCTTTTACATAAAAAAATATCTAAATTCGTAGATGAGAATTCTGCACGCATCGTCATAAGATAACAATCAGATTGTTGTGATATTTAAATGCAGCTCACTTACACCGATCTAATGTGGGTCTTGTAGCACATGATTGCTCATATGATTGGTCAATCTATCTCATAGGCGTTCAGCTTGCACTCATGTGGATAGTCAGGTGACTACTGAAACCAATCCCTCACTCTCATTTTTAAAATATCACAAACACGTGATATCGCGTTGAACGAAATGTGCCTGCCCCGCTACGCGATCCAGTATCCACTTGATTTTTCTTGCACTTTCTCTTCTCGATTCTGTCTTTCTGCCACAGCCGAAAACGAAAAGCCACTGTACCAATGCACGAAGAAAGTGCAAATGCAGTTTCAATTCAAGGCATGCATGAGCGCCGTAGTGTTGCAGTGAGCACCTGATGTAAGCTCAAGACCGTTGATCATGTTAATAGAGTTTGTGATCGCTCTTTCCTAGTATGTTAACAATCTCTACTACCTCTTCATCGCTCCTTCCTTCTTTCACACTATTCTGCGCACGTTGTAGATGCCCCATTTTTGATTGCCACATGTTCTGCGCTCCCTCGGCGTTTCTCCACAGGACGAAAGAAGATGGGCACCGACATTGGCGGATAGACCTGTTTGTTTATATTTATACTTGTGCATGTTTGTTTACTTCTGTGCTGTTATTATACGGAGCAAGACACAATGACATATAAAGCAATTGCGTCGAGCCCAACGAAAGCGTGTATCGTGCATCGCAGCTGCCTATCGAAATGACCTACGTTGCTCGCTCCTGCCGTCTCGTATTGTGGACATATGCGTTGTTGGGAAGGAGCAAGGCAGTGCCAATTGGGCACATAATCAAGTTGCTTGTGCATTTACATGGCGTACTACTCTTAATTGGCAATGCAAAGCAGGTGCGACTGCCGTATTTCCTCTAGCAGTAGGCGCAACTCTGTTCTTGCCATCTGAAGACGACTTCTTGTGAAAGAGCCACCTTGAAAGGAAGCCACGACCGTTGGCAATTCACTCGATTCGGCTGGCCTATTCTGCATGAACACAAAAGCAATCAACCGCAGGAGCCCCCGGGACAGGCCATTTTGCACACCGTTTTGCCTCTTATGCAGGTGGCCGCTAGCGCAGTTTGTCGCGACCGCGTTGTAACGCTCCAAGCGTGACCGACTTTCACAGAAACACAGAATCTTATCCTATAAGAATCATTCAAGTTGACTGTAGAAAAAGAAAGCAGTCCATGAATCAATGCAATTTAAGAACATGTATCTTACACTGAAGTCGAAGAATCGACGACGGGGAATTGAGTGTAGACGCCATGGAAGATGCTCCTTAGTGCTAGGCCTGCTCCGTCTCCCGACTAGTTGGCTAGGCGCGCTTGCCTTAGCAGTTTCGCTATTTCCATTTTCACTTTTTATTTTATTTTATTTCTTCACCGTTTTTTCTCTGAATTCATGTCTCGTTCCTTCCCTTTCCAGTCACTTTCGGCCATTCGGTCTCTCCCAATCTACCACCCCTCCTTCCAATTCAACTTTTCACTCTGGAGCTCCTCATTCCTGCCTCTTTCCCCGCCTGGATTGCTCGTAGCTACTTTGTAGACTCTTTCCTCTCTTCTTTGCATCGCATCACCAAGTGTTCTCTTGACATTTTGCAACTTCACCCATTTAGCACATTTAACCGCCACAAAGTAAAACACTGTGGGTCACGACTGCGTCGCGCTTCCATAAGTGCAATTCGCCCTACAAAGCACCCATGTATTGTTCTTCGTACTTTGGGTTTCCGCTTCCCTTGTTATGGTGTTGTCTTGGAGAGAGGGGAGCGCTCAAAAACATCTGTGGGCACGCGCCGCCTGTGTCGGGTGGGCTCTAGCACGCCTTACACTGTAGACTACTGGCGACTACTGGCTACTACTGCAAAGCGCCCACGCGACTTCACTAGCGTCGTCATCGCCCTCATCCTTTTGCCTCTTCTCTCTTCTGCCATTTTGGCTCTTTTCTTGGTGACCCATTTTCACAGGACGCCTTTCCCGCGCGCCTTTTCTCTTCAGTCTTCCTCCAGGCTCTTCTCCAAGACCCTGTTCTTCTGTTTCTTTATTTCGCTCTGGTCTCCTCTTTATAACGTTTTTCTTGTGTCCGGTCTATGCGTTCTGTCTCTTCTACTGTCCCTCTTTCACTTTCTACATCTACGTTCATTTGGAAACACAGCGACGCGCCCATATTATTCTTCCGCCGAGCATTACTACCCAGCATCAATCTTCAATTAATACCGCCCCCTCCTCGTCCACACCCCAGTCCTTGTCCCCTGTCTGGAAACCATCGACGCGAAAACGCCAGCTAACAGTCTGTTCAGTCTCAGTCATCGATCTGTGATCAGATCTTCTTCCTTTCTCTACACGCTTAGATCCAAGAGACAGTCCGGCCAGTTCTCCCACACACACTTGGCCCGTGAACCCGTCTTCCCGTCTTCTATTCCCAACCATCTACTCGCACAGACATACGAGTTACCGCATTGCTCTCGTGCACTTTCACCACTGCGTCTCCTTCAATCAACTCTTGGCCAAAGTAGACGCGTCTTTCCTCTTGCAGGCCGCTCTGCTTTGTTGCTTTGTCGCTTTGTCTCTTTCGTCATCTACAACATCTACGGCTTCTACGGCTTCTACGCCTCGAACTCAATCCCCACCACGTAACGGCCTTTGGTTAAAATGGATCGAGACGCCGACAGTATTCGTAACACAAACCGCGTCCGAGACGTTCTTCCGCCCCTGTCCGACAGGTCCGACGCGGATGGTGCTTCATCCTCTTTTTCTGCGCTCGCTGCCCCTTCGTCTTCTCACGGCAACAGTGCCCTAGACATCTTTGCCAACGCAGAAAAACTGCCCGCATACCCGCTCCACAAACTCCTCAACCAGGACAATCACAACCAGCAGCATGCTCTACCATCTTCTCAAACATCGTCCGTGTCGCAACAATCGCAACAATCACAGAACTCGCAGTCACACCACCACCACCACCACCACCACCACCCGTACTACATCAGCGGCAACCGCACAAGCAACGGTGGCGGCTCACAAGACACCAACAGCAGCGCAGATACGACTGTCAGCACAGAAACTGACCAGCTATTTACTCCGGCCCTTAGCGAAGCCGAATTGAGTACAAGCGGCGGTGGCAGCGGTAGCGTTGACGGAAGCGCCTCAACAAACGTCTTTCATTTAGACAACGACTCGTCAAGTCAGGACTCCCAACTTCACCAACTCTCCATTCTCGCTGCAGCACAGCAGAGAATGAACAACGACGCGCGTATGGACGCCACTGACGCCGGGGCCTCGTCTCGCAAGCGTGCTGCCGACGGGTCGGTCAAACATGCACGGAACGCGTCAAGCACATCACCAATCTTTGGCACTGGCTTCCGTCACGGTCATGGCCACGGCCACCCTCGCAATACCAGCACCGTCAGTGTGACATCCAACACTGGCGGTCGCATCGGCGAGCTATCGGCCGAATTAAAAACGCGACTTTCATATGCCATGGTCAAAGTGAACAACGGCTGGCAGTCCCACTCGCTTGACCAGGTCGAAAACTTGTCCCAGCAGGTTGCGTCGCCCTCGTCAACAACCTCGACAATACATGGCCACGGCCGCCACGGCGTGTCAGGGAGCCCACGTATTTCCAGTTCCCATTCTCCCCACCGTCGGCACCAGAGCTTTGCAAGCCAGACCACCGCTGAGCAGAACCCGCGCAGCGCTCACTCGATATCACCACTTCCATCGCTGCTTGTTCCTCCCCGGAACGGATTCTCGTCACAGACCTCCACACAGTCTTCGGCTCAGTCCTCGACCCAGCCCACGCGCTCTCTGGCTCCTCCCGCCTCCATTCAGCCCTCACGCCCGAGCGCTCTGTCGCGCAGAAACTCAAACCCAGCATATGCCCCTCCACCACTCGTACACTCTTACTCTCAAGGCGCGAGCCCTCATACACCTGCCTTTGACCAGAACAGCCACCGTGTACCTACGTCTGGCGGCGACCAGATGATATTCTCACCGCACCAGAATGTCCGCGAGCAGGATGCGATCGAGACGCTTCTGTTCATGAGCAGTCCCGGCAACTCGTCCAACATGAAACATTTTCCCTCGATTACCTCTTCATCACAACCACTGCCCTCGGGCCACCACGATCCCCACCAGAGCCTGCAGTCGCCGCTCTCAATAACGACGACAGCAAGCCCGCAGCGCCACGCACTTCCCAACGGACCCCGCAAGAGCCTGCCAACAGGACGCCCACATGCGCAGACATTTAGCGGCTCCCAGCTGTATGCGTCAGCCAACCGTGCACGCGCACACAACCGCACTGTGAGCGACATGGATATGGACGAGCCGTATGTCTCGCCATACTCCCGATCCAACAAGGGTACACCCAAACGGCGTGCCAGTGGTGCTGATGGACCGACACCGCGGATCAAGATGCCCCTGCCTATGTCTTCGGGTCTCAGCGTGTCGGCCAAACCACGTCCTGCTCTGGGCGAAGATGATATTGAGAAGATGCTGGACCGTGCAGCTGCTGCGGCCGCAGACGACTCTTCGGACTCGGAAAGCGAGATTCTCATCCCGTCAAGGCGGACAACCCAGATGGACGTATAAATGCAAGCCGTGCAGGCCTGCTTAATCTTGTTGTATAGTAACGTCTCCTTGGGATCTTGGTTTTTTCTGCGTCTGTTTTGGTCTCTTTTTTAGGTCTGCTTTCTGTTTTTTTTTTTTTTTTTCTTTTCTTCGTTTTGGATACCTGGTGTGTTTTGTGGCCATATTTTTACATTGATTCCCACACGGATTTTATCTTCGACCTGCCTCTGAGCAGTTGTTGAGAATATGTATTGTTTTTCTGCCTTTTGTTTTTCATCAAGTGTCGTCTGTGCACAATCATCAGGCATACTGGGCCGGGGATATTTTTTTTTCTCGTCGGTTTGTTTTGCATCAGCCGTCTGTCTGTCTGTCTAAAATCATTCGAGGGATAAACAGACGCTGTCTTGCCTATCATTATTTTGTGCCGTCATGGTCTGGCAGCACGAGGGTGTTTACCATTGTCTAACTTTATCTTTTTGGATACCAACTGTAATTTATTACTTGTGCAGCTTGCACAATCATCTATGCTTGCATTTTTGCATCTCATGGACCCCCGATTTCTTGTTAGTGTGTGGCACTGTTATGGATGACCCAACCCTTCTCAATAACGGTTGCTTACACCGGATATGATCTTCTCCCGCGCCTTGTTAGCGCTGACACCGTTGGAGTTGTGCACGTTTCTACTCGGGTCTATCGATAATATGCACTTGCAGATTTCCCGGCTTCCGCTATGCAGTCTGACCCAGCCCGACGCTTGGTCCAATTACTAGCGAGTTATTTCCTAGACAATTATCTTTTTCCAACACTGCAAAGGCAGCACAGGAAAATTGTAAAAGCAGCCAGGCACGATACATCCGAGCAGGCGGAATCTAGTCTCAAGGAGATGGTGGCAGTTTCTTTAGTGTTTTTTTTTTTCTTTTCTCTTTTTGGCCTTTTCACGAGAATGGACGAAAGCTATCAAAGAACCCCAAATATTGAGATCATCTTGGAGATACCGAGGGTGACTATTATCTTCACACGCGACCGATATGCAGGAATATCCCACAGACTCTGCCGATAAGTCAACCAGAGAAGAAAGACCTTATATTTTTATTGATCGAGTCATCTGTCTTGTCTCGGGAAGGCTTGTGGATGTGCAGATCCGGAGCCGCTCTGAATCACTGGATGGGGTAATGAATGGTCCCCAGGTCGGTGGCATCAGCCCGAAAAGTCTTAGTGGGGGAGAGAAGGAGGGG
Organism: Ophiostoma himal-ulmi; assembly: GCA_029299165.1. Lineage (NCBI taxonomy): Eukaryota > Fungi > Ascomycota > Sordariomycetes > Ophiostomatales > Ophiostomataceae > Ophiostoma > Ophiostoma himal-ulmi. The sequence goes on from JANSME010000001.1 coordinate 5,901,164, forward strand.
ATTCTAGCACTATCGCAACCAACTCACGATAGATGCGCTGCGGGGACGTTTATCAAAGTAGAGAACATGTCAAGGAACTTGACGTTTGGGGCACAGAGCATCTGAGAAACATTGCAAACACTCACTGGCTCGTCTTCTCGTCAACTGTGGCATCTACGGCTCAAGGGTATGCGGGGGTATATATATTGTGGGATCATACGCGATCATACGCGCGATGACGCCGGGCTGTACTAGCGAAAGAGGAGTGACGAGAGGGGGATCTACTAAACTCCAAGCTTGGAGAAGTCTTGGAAGCGAGGCAGATGCTCCGGCCGATGCTTCTAAGAATTGGGGTGGGGAGGAGGTGAGGAGTTGAGGAGTCGAGGAAGGACATGGGGAACAACAAACTGAAAGGATATATCAGTCAACGGCTCCCCGTGTGGTGTATTTCCTGCCTTTACTCTTCTTTTGCATTTTTACTCCTGAATCTCACTTCCCCAGATATTACCCCAGATCGGCTGTGGAGTTTTACATCCTTAGCAGCTGCCCGTCCCCCACTTGCACTTCTTATCACTTACACCACTAATACGAGCATATCGGCAGCATCCTCCCTGTGTCACCATCAGCATCGCCAATATCACTACAACCAGTCACATCTCGAAATGACACAGACGCGCACACAACGGGCCGCCATCCTGGTGCAGGGTGGCGAGAACCCAAAGTTTGAGGTTCGCAAAGTGCCCATCCCAGAGTACGGCCCCAATGACGTCTTGATCCGCCTGTCGGTCACCTCTGTCTGTGGTTCCGACTATGGTCTCGCACTGGGCCACCTCGGACCGACGCGCGAGATTCTCGGCCACGAGGGTGTCGGCCGCGTTGTCGAGCTCGGTAGCAATGTGTCATCTCTCGATAAGGAGCTCAAGGTGGGCCAGCGGGTCGGTCTGGCATGGAACCGCGACGTCTGTGGCCAGTGCACGTTCTGCATGGACCCAAACCACGCCGACCAAGGCGAGGGCCGCTGCGACGCCAAGCTATTCTCAGGTGTCGCTGCTGACGGCACGTTTGCCGAGTATGCGGTGGCGCCGCTGCGGTACCTGATCCGGTTGCCATCAGATCTGGACGGTGTGTCTGACGAGGAGGTGGTGCCGATCATGTGCGGCGGCGTGACGGCATACAAAGCTGTCAAGTCGTGCGGTTTGGTGCCTGGCCAATTTGTGGCCGTTGTAGGCACTGGTGGTGTGGGATTGCTGGCGCTGCAGTTTGCAAAGGCCATGGGCTACCGCACCATTGGCATCGACGTGAACGCCGATAAGGGCCGTCTTGCTCGGGACGTTGCACGAGTCGACCACTACGTTGATCTGTCGCAAGTACCCAAGCCTGCCGAGGGTGAGCCCGGCGACACGCCTTTCTCGTCGCCCGTGGGTGATGTTGTCAAGAAGCTGACGCCCGGAGGCCTAGGCGTACCGGCAGTGTTAATTGCATCGGGAGCGGCGGCAGCGTACCAATCAGCATTTGGCATGCTGGCTCCATTTGGTGTGTACATGGCAGTTGGGTTGGTGCCGCTGGACCGGGCCGTATCATTCCATCCAACCGCACTGATCTCCCAGGGATGGCAGCTCAAGGGGTCGGCCGTGGGCAGCCGGGGCGACATGTTGGAGGCACTAGACTTTGTGCGGCGGGGACTGGTGAAGCCGCTGACGCGGGCAGCCAAGTTTGAGGACATCGACCAGCTGGTGTCGGATGTGGGCAAGGCGCGTGTTGAGGGCAAGTATGTGATCCGGCTAGACGGACCAGAATCGTCCGACGGCGGAGTCAAGTCGTAGATGGTCATGTTCCATCCAATACAATCTTGGGCGGAACGGCGTTGAGGATACGAGGTACAGGGTCTTGATGGGCATTGAAGTATAATGTATGCAGATATATGATTCCTTTTTTTCTTTTGAATTTACAAACTGAATCGAAACCTGTTTTAGTTGCATGGGGTCAGTTGTTGCAGACAAGTGGGAGAACCAGCTCGTAAGCAGGGCATGTTTCATAATAATACAGATTAAGTCAGTTATAAAAATACGTAAGGGAATAAATGGAATATAATATGATTTTAGGATGAGTTATCATAGCGTCTTAGTAATATACAGTGCATCGGTCAGGTACAGAAAAGGGAGGAAGAAGAAAAAGAAGGGCGAGCGAGAGCGAGAGAAAATAGATGGAATGATTGCCTCCATGCTGTCTTTTATATACAAAATGGTCCATGTTATGCAGAAGTCTGCACATCGCTCGAGACGCAGCTCAAGCGTGCGTGGCAAAGCCCAGGGTGTTGTTGCCAATGTTGAAGGCGACAAAGTTGGACTTGAAGAAAATGTCGCCAAAGATCATCAGATCGCTGTCAATGGCCTGCAGCCCGCCGAAGCAGGTGTTGTCAGCAATCTCCTCAAAGAGAATGTCGCTGCCGCTGACAGTAGCCATGGAGCCACCGACATCGATCTGTAGGTCGGGCAGGGTGGCGTCGCAGGGAACAATGAAACCGCCGGCCTGCTGACTGTCCTGGGCGCCGGTGACCTGCGAGTAGTAGGCAGTGGCAATGTCGCTAGAAACGAGCATCAGGGTGGTGCCGGTGTCGGCAATGGCCTGGCCAGCACCGCCGGCAGTCACGGCGCCGGCACCGACGGCGAAGCTGTTGCTGGAGAACTGCCAGAAGCCCTGCGTGGTGTTGACGTCGACAAAGGTCATGTCGCCAGTGAACTTGGTGGTGTCAATGGCACCGAACTCGTAGGCACCGGTGGCGTTGTGGCGCAGGTCGGCAGTGAAGACGGGGTCGGCCAGGTCGGCAGACAGGTTGTCAAAGAATGTCTTTTGCTGGGTGGGCTGGACAGTGTTGAGCTTGCTGAAAGCGAGACCCAAAAGACCGTCGGTCGAAGTGTCGCTGGCAAAGGACTGGGAAACGGCAGTAGCCAGCTCGACAGCCTGCGAGGTAACAGTGGCACCGCCAATGTTGACAGTGTCGGTGCCGACGTTGCCGGCAACCTGCGAGCCGTCACCGTAGGAAACAAAGAAGCTCTCGCCGTCGAGAGCAGAAAAAGTTGAGGACTCGGTCGAGTCGAACAGGGTGTGGCCAGTGCTGGCCTTGGCGGACAGCTGAGTGTTGAAGATCCACAGATCGGAAGAGCCAGTGTCAAAGTCCAGGTTCAGGGTCTGGCCACCAATGCTGACGGGGGACAGGTACTCGACATCGTTAGAGGTGGGGGTGTTGATGACAGTGCCGACACCGTCGGACGAGACAGCAGCAGCGGCGGCAGCAACGTTGGTGGTGTTGGTGGCAGCAGCACCGGCTTTGTGGTGGTGCTTGCCGCCCTTTCTCCGGATCTTGGTGTCGACAAAGGCACGGGCCTGGACGGCAGCAGCGGCGGCAGCAATCTCCTGTCTCTTGATGTGCTCAACGAGGGCGGCACGGGGTGTGATACCGTACTTGATGTGAGCCTTCATGAGCTGCTTGGGGGAGTTGTGGCCGGTGAAGTTTGGGTTGCGGAAGCGCTCGACCTTGTAGGAGCGAGGCTCGACGGTGTCGATAGGCTGGGGTGCGGGAGCAGCAAAAGAGAAGCCGAGCATGAAGCCCAGCAGGTAGAGGAGGCTGAACATAGAACGCATCTTGAAGGGGGATGATGATGGGAGGAGAGAACAGAATAAAAAGGTTTCTGTAAGAAGAGTGAGAGTCAATCAAGACCACACCAGGTGGCAAGTTATCGTCGATCTTGGAGAGAGAAAGTATATACGGTCAAACGAGGATAACAAAAAAAAAAAAAAAAAAATAAGAAGGTGAAGAGTAAACAATGATGTGAAGAAACGAAATCGCCGCAGGCGAGTGGCTGTACAAGGACAGAAAAAAAGGATGAAGGAAGCAACAAGACGACTATGGATCAGAAGGATGAAGGAAAGGAGGGAAACGAAAGGCAAAAAAGAAGAACGGCGGCATCGCAAGTTATATAACAACGACATAAACTAGGTGCCAGGCCATCCAGAAGTACCTGGAGGATGTTCAGAGTAAATCTGGTAGAACAAAGCAAGATACAAGATACAATATGATTCAAAACGTGGACGTGCGACTGCACCCTAGATTGCTCCAACATGCTTGCAGGGTTCCACAGTAGCTGCACTCGCATGGTAGAAGATACCTCATTGTTAAGAGAGGTTAGGAGTATGGATCTGTCAGTGGTCCAGGCAAGTCGCCTGCCCATGAGGACGGGGTCTTCCATTCAGTATTTCATACTTGTTGCGTGAAACAGAGCGAGTGCTGGTGTAGAGTTGGCAACTGGCGACTTAGTACTAGTTGGTAGAAATACGCAGGCTTTCTAGATAGTTGAAGATGACGTTTATGGCGGATGCAGACAGCCGCGAGGTAGTAAAGAAAAAGACAAGCTTTGGACAAGAAATTTGGCGATACAAGATCTGGCCAGGGTTGCTTGTCAGCGGTAGAAACATTGGCATATTCTTGGGTCGTAGGCCGTACGGAGTTGATTCCATGTTGCTGTTTATTCAGTGCTTGTTGATCTTGTTAATTGCTTTTTAGAGTGGTCCATAAAAGTATGGAGCATGGGAGCCAAGACAGCTAAAGTCTATTGTTTGAAGAGAGTTGGAAGAGTGCACGATGACGAGGCCCGAGACAAGGGTGAAAGGGGGTATATGTAGTATACGAATAAAGACAGACCAGATGAAATGCTGCTATCAGAGAGCCTCTTCTGCGGAATAGCTACAAGCAGACCAAGTGTAATCAAGAACAACCAAGAAGAAGCACAGCCAAACAAATGCTTCCTTTGCACCAGAGTTTGAAGATGGAGGCTTAAAGCGAAAGGATGTACTGTGATTGGTCGACTTGGACGTCCCCTTGTAGGAAGGTCCCTTTTATACACGCCCCTTTTTTCTCTTATTCCTCATTCCTCATTCCTCGCTCACAAGGTCGCCAAACAGGCCAGGGGCTCTGACAGGAGAGCGCCAGCAGAAAGGGGCGACTATACGCAGCAACATCCGAACGGAGTGGGGCGACTTCTAGAAAGGGCAGCTCTGTTAGCACAAGGAGAAGTGAAAGCATACGCAATTTCAAAGAGGGTGAAAACAAGGTTGTTTGGGGAGGACGAGGAGGAAGACAGGAAAAGTGACCGACGAGATGATGTTGCACCCAAACATGGAAGAAACAGCCACCACCGATCGAAACGGCCATTGCCAATATCACCGAGTATCATTCTCTACAGATCCCAGCGATCTTCCCCAGGCCTTGGCTGGTGATCGGCTTGGTAGAATGCTTGGTAGAATGCTTGGTGTCTTGGTGTCTTGGTATTGTGTTATTGAAATGATGCTTGTCTTTTGTTCGACATTCGGCTTGGCCTTTGATAGACTACCGGAGAATAAGAGATTTAAATAAAAAGAACAGACTCGGGACTACCTCTCGAAACGCCTCAAACAGCCTCCCTATTGCGGGAAACAATCTGCAGATCATGACTTGGCGCATCCGCATACACTCCTAGTGCTTGCTTGATCTTGGATGTTTAATAATTCAAGAGTCTTTCCCGTGCACATAACCATTAACAAGTGCTTATTTTAATGCTTAAGATGGGGTCAGTACCTCAGCTATAAACAATGCATCTCGTCGGCACCCTGACCACGGCACTGCAAGTTTGGAAATGGATGCAAGGAACCAACGGCTCCAGTCCACACTCGAGAACTAAAGGAGGAGCCCACGAACTAGAAATACTCAGAATACCAAGATACATCTGCATTGTTTACCATCTTCTTTCTAACAAAGTCTCCGAAATCTCGCCAGATAATTTACGGCTACCTCTACTAGATTCCGTAGCACTGCTCCATACAGGCATTGCCCCATCAATGCACACTGCTCCTCGGCTGTCTCATGCGTGGGGAATCAAAAGAGTGCTGTTATGCTCTCGGGTGTCTGTGTCTAGTAATTTTAAAATAAATACTTTCAGAACACATGATGCATTTAATCGTATAGTGTTGTCGTCTGGTTTGGTCATTTTGACTGAAAGCTGAAACAGTCCAAAATTACGAGTAAACCAGTAGAAATTTGCTTCAGAACATGTTTGTCGAGGATCAGAACGGGCACGATGGTGGTTACTGCTGATGGCGACACACTTTAACCAGTGGAACTTGTGAGACGGTTCGCATTGATCACATATTATATATAGGGATCGGAGATACTGAGAAGCATAAAGGTCCTCATAATGTTCGATAGCCGTGACTTGTCGAAAGGCTGTGCAAGGCTATGCTTTGTGAGGTTTGCTGAATATATTTGGATGTCTTCATCTTGTGTTTTACGGTGGTTTTTCTCGAGTGTCTTTTTACATACGTTGGTACTTGACATGGTTGACATTATCTATTAGAGATATAGTTTGTTTTTATTAGGCTTTTCTTGTCTTTTGTTTTGTTGTCGGTTCTTATTTTTATTCCAGTTTATTCTTTTTCATTGTGGGTTGGTAGACTGCAGCCATTGATTATAGTTTCACAAAAGTTCATGTGCGAAATATAAATAGCTGCGCATTTAATTACTAGGAAATGCAATATAACTAAAGAGAGCCAGTCAACAACCACAAGCAACATGCCGTGACTTTGCGCATTCGTATGATAGTGCACATTTATCCATTTGCTTTCAGCTTCCTCCTCCGTCTCCAAACCGCGATCTCACTTTCTTTGTCCATCACAGACATGGGCACTGTTTCAAGAGCATCCAAAACAACCACAACTCGCATCTCCTTGTTTCAGCAACGCACCAGTCAACCCGATTAATGCGATATCAAGCTGCATATCCATTCGAACCAGTCCAGACCTCACTGTATCTTTCTCGTTCTGTCTGTCTTTCTTTCTTTTGTTGACCGCTTCACTGTTTATGTCTCATGAACCCGCGCACAGAATAGAGATAAACATTTGATTACTCATAGTAAAGTTCCGAGCTACAAGAACGATAATATACAAATCTCACACCCAGACAGACGACGTCATTGTCTTCAAGGTGTCAACAGATGGGGTTCAAGTAAAGGGTCTCACGTTGATGCAAGCCAGCTTTACCACTCCATGTCACACACACACAGCTCTAACCTAGGCGATAAAATGCACACCCGACCTAATGCCCCTCCGCCTTGTAGCTTTGGCTCTACACAAACCCTGCTGTGATTACCTCTGGCTTCTCTCCTCGACTGCCTCTGTCCTCATGGTGCGTCACACTCGTCGCCAAAGACGGCCACATTCGTTTCCATCGTATCAAAATTTGCAATAGGAATCATCTTCCGTAGCACATCATTTTATTAACACCGACAGTGCGAGAGCTTCTTGCTGCTTGTCATGCCATCGCTGCCCAGCATCTTTTGTGTTTCCTCGTCACTGTGCCGCACGCCTTGCCGTCTTCTTACTGGCTGTCTTGAGAGACTTCTGCGACGGAGGTGTGGGTCCTGTGTTCGCAGGGTACTTGCCCTAAGTGGACGTTTTGGTGTGAGAGAAAGTATCGACCGTTTCATTGCTTCCCACTTGATACTGGCGCAAATTGAGCCCAAGTACACGGTATGTTTGTGTTGTACGGCGTACGCATTTAGCGTTGAGCTACTGTACGGAGTATGCAAAGAGAGTACGAACTGGCTCCCTCTTCCCACCAGCCACCCACATTGTGATGCAAATATGCAGCCAAATTCACTTGCTTCGTTTGCTCTCATTCTGTCGAGATTAATGCTGTTATTTTATCACAAATCTTCTCCTTCCTTCTAATTGATCCAAGTTATGTAATTAAATCATTGCGCAGCTGATATTACATGATTACTAAGCGTTCCCGTTCCAAACGGCGCCCTTCACTGCCCCGATTTCGTTCCCTGCCCTGCCCCACCATCCCCACCCAATACTAGCCTGCCCGTTTTCCCATTTCCCATTTCTTGCCTCTTCCTCTCTCCTCTTTCCCACTTCTCTCCGTTTCTTTCCTCAGTTTTCTTTGCCATTTTACATCGTCCTTTCTCCATCGCTCTTTCCTCGTTGCGTCGCGCGCCGTTTCGATACCTTTTGCTACCCTCTGTTGCCTTTGCCTTTCACATCCTCATTAGGAAGGCACCGTTTTCTAGCATCAACAATTTGATTGACGGCATGGGTAGGAAGACACACTCGCTCTTGCCTACTTGGTTATCATCTCTTATTGACCCTTGATCTCTCTTGTGGCCTGTTGACGTATTCCTAATCTCGCTTTTATTGGCACTCGCTTAGCTCTATGACCAGCCCCAGCCCAGCAGTCTCAGCATCTCTATCAAAGCTATCAGCTATCACTATCAGTCATCCTCTCAGCCTTCTGCCCGTCGCGCCTTCCCTTTTGATTTACATTATCACCCCGGTCCTTCCGTTCCGTCCTCTCCGTCGCTCCTTCCTTTTCTGATAGAAAACAAGCCATCGCCGTCTTTATTCTTCATTTATTTATCTGTTTTATTTTTCATCCATCCCCATAGTACTCCATTTTACTCCATTCTTCTCTTATTCTTCTCGATTTCTTTCTACTCCTCCGTCTCGACTACGGTGAAGCTACTCCGTTACTTGGCCCCATTACCCAACACCAGCCTCCAGACGCGCAGACGCGTGCTCCTTCCATATTTGTATCGCTAGTCCGCGCACCGTCTTCTCTCTAGTCGCGCACATCCCAATCGACAATACCGTTTGCTGCGTCAGTCTTCTGGACTCTTCTCTCTACGACACTATTATTTATAAGATATACAACCCTATTCTGGCACTACTCCTTACGCGCCGCCGTCCCGCTACTCCCCCGTCCCGTCTTCCATTGTCTCACCGGTACCTCTGACTTAGCTTCTACGGCCATCTCGCTCCGTTCCGGCCACCGTTACAGCTTGAGCCTGAGGCGCATCACCGGCGCATCGTCGTCAATACTACAATACTACAACATACAAACAACTCAAATATCAGTGCCCCAGCCATGGCCGACGATGACTCAGCCCATTTGCGCGTGCTCGGCCCGTGGGAGAAGAAGCCGCGCTTCAGTTGGACACAGCAGTTTGAAGAGACGTTTTTCCAGTCGCTATGCCAGTCGGTGAAGATGAATCTGCGCGAGAACATGAGCTTCAAGCCCGAGGCTTGGAACCGCGCTCTTTCGGCCTTGCGCGAACAGGGCGCGTTCCCGACCAAGGCGCATCTTATCAACAAGACAGACAACGCGCGCAAAAAGTTTCGCTTGTGGCGTGGCCTCGTCGAGAACCCCCAATTTCATTATGATGTTACGACGCACCAGATCAATGGCAGCGAAGAGGCCTGGACGGCGCATCTCGAGAAGGAGCCTCTCGCTCGCGCATTTCGCGACCGCCCCTTTGAAAACACCCAGTACCTCGAAGTGTTATTCCCCGATGTCATTGGCTCGGGCGGCCAGCCGAAGCGCCAGCTCAAGCCGCGCCGCAGAGGCCCAGACTCTCTTCTCGGTGCTGCTGACGACACGGCACCGCCCGGCGCAAGCATCATGCAAATGTCTAATGGGCCACAGCAAGGTGGCCAAGGTGGCGCAGGCAGTACTGGGAACATGAATGCCGGTGGTTCGGTTGCGACGCCCATGCGCATCGGCAACAATGCAGGCCTTTCTGCTCAGCAGACCCTAAACTCAACACCAGTCCCCATTCCGAATGGCGCAACAAATACACCACAACACCACACTGCACAAGCACCGCAGCAGCAGCGACAGGCACCAAGCGCCAATATGCGTGGGACACCAGGCGGAGCACAGGCTGGCACAAACATACAGACAACACCGTCAGCATCCATGCGTCCATCAGGACTCATGGGCATGGGTGGTGCAGGCATGCGCATGACCAACAATGCAGCCGGGCCGGGTAATGCCCTGACCCCGCCAGACGAAACGAGCCAGGTCAATAACGGTGCCGGCGGCGCAACGTCGGGCAATACGGGCACAACTAGCGGTGCGGGTCAGAAGCGGTACACGCCCGGTGACGGCACATCAGCAACAGCAACAGCTGCTTCATCAAAACGGAGGCGGACCGAAGGTAGTATTGGCACTGCAGGTGCGAACAGCAATAGTGCAGCACGCCACCGCCAAAGGGGAAACCTAGCCACGGCGGCGATTGAAGCAGGCCGCGATGCTGCTCCGAATGTTGGCAATGCTGGCAATGCCGGCAGCACTGGTAATTCTGCACAGCCAAGACAATCTGCCGAAGCAACTCGGCAGGCATCAATCAGCACACCGACAGTTGGTGCAGTGTCTGCAGGCAACATCGGCACGGGAGTTGTGGCCACCGCGGGCACAGGGACGGCCACAGCTACACGCGGTGACGGTATCGTGACCCTGCTGAGCGATTTGATGTCCAAGTACGCGACAGCGGCAGCCTCGGCATCGGTAACACGGTGGCCTGAGCAGGCCATGGACATTTTCTTCCAGGAATTTGCAGATGAGGATATGGATTTGCAGGTGCGAATTGCCGAGAAGATATTGACTGACACGAGCAAGGCCGTCATGTTCTGCAAGATGCCGTCCATTCTGCGGCGGCACTGGGTAAAGCGGCTGCGCGATGCCAGCATCCGTCAGTCCAACTGAATGTTGTTGAACTAACTCCATGTCTTCTGGCGTTATTTTTTGTCATTGATCTTTGATTTTTACCATCCTGTACTTTGTTCTTCTGGCGTTCTGACCTTCCTTTTTGCTTGCCTGCTCTGCGTTACTTGGTGTTTGGGGGCACAATCTTCATGGCGATGTTTAGCGATAATGACCAGTCTTTAACTCCATTTGGGGTATATTTATGAAATTCAAACACAACAGAATCCTTGTCAATTGGTCGTGATTTCTAGTGATTAATAGTATGGAATGTATTGAGAGAAGATTGCTATATGGACGTGAATGAAAATATGCATCGAAACTAGAACAAAAAAAAAGGCGCAATGTAAAAAAAAAAGCAGAGCACGCCGAATCCAATACCTCATAGTCCCGTACCGTATACCATCAGGAAAGAACCAACACAGAACAAAACAAAGCAAAACGAAACAAAATAACCAAGTCAAGTCAAATCATCAACTGACTGGCTACTCCTTCTGTGCCTTGTAAAAATAGTTGGCAACCGTGCCCTCGACGACGCCGACGGCACCCACAATGGCAGCACCCGTCGCTGCCGTCTTCAATGTCAGCAGCTGGCCGCGCTCGTGCAGGCCCCATGCCCGGAATCCCAGGAACGCGCCCAGACCAACAACCGCCGCCAGGTTCGCCACCACAGCCGCCTTGGTTGCCAGCGGGTGGTCCTCCTCCAGAATGGCAAACTGGTGCGTCAGCCACTTGTCCGTCGCCTTGGCCTTTTGTGTGGCCTTGTCGGCAGCGACCGATGCCTTGTCCTTGGCCTCCTTGCCCTTCTTGGTGGCCTTGGCCTTGGCCTTTTCAGCCGTCTTCTCGGCGGTCTTGCGGGCCTCGGCGACAGCCTCCTTGGCCTTGGCCTCGAGCTCGATGCGCTCGGCCTCGGTCTCGGTCTTGATGTCCTGCTCCTTGAAGTCGGCAGGGACGGTGTGGACAGACGGCGTATCGACGTCGATCAGCGACACGGTGGAAGCGGCCGACTCGCTGGGCTCGATCTCGGGGGGCGGGGGAGCAGCGGCCTCCTCGGGGGTCTGCTTGGGGCCCTTGGATGCGATCTCGGCGTAAGACACTGTGATGTTAGTATTGGTGATGATATTAAGAGATGGCTCTGAGAAGAGTCACAAATATTGAATCTAGAGTCTGGATAGTCGGATTCTGAATCTGATCTTCAGGCCGAGATAAGAAATCTGGTGGCGATGTACTCACTTGTGATGGTGGGACAAAGGTGGCGTGATAGAGTCGAGGTATCGAGGTAGTGAGTGTGAAAGTTAAAGATCAAAGTGATCAGGTTAATAAGAATCAATAGGTTGAATTGAAAGATTGGTCAATGAGTCAATGAGGTGGGATGAGAAAACGAAGTAAGAGAGAAGAGATCAAGCGATCGTGTGGGTGGACAAAGAGGGGAGCAACGTCCTTTTGAGCTTTTCTGCAAGATAGAGTACGGAGCAGAGAGCACGGCAGAACCAGAGGGAAGGTGCTGTTCTGCAATGGTGACTTGACCTTTTCCCGTTCTTTTGTTTTCGGCCTTGTTTTGGAGGTGGTGTGGAGAAGTGGATAAACGGATTAAAACATCTACGAAGAATAATAGCTAAAACCGGCAAAAAGAAAAGATGGTCTGCTGCGATTGGGGCCTGACTTGTGTTGACAACAGTGGCAGTATGTGTGCTACGGCGGGTGATTTGTGGTTACAGTCACATGTTTTGGCAGGCAGCTACTATAGTGGAATGGTGGGATGGATGGATATAGAAGTCACGGTGAAACAGCATAGAAAACGGAAAGTGCTGTCTAGATTGTAAGACATCTGAGTGCCAATATGACGGAAGGAGCGAGGGGCATCCGACGACAGAATTTGTGAGACATTTGGCATTAGGCCGCAAATGGAGCAGAGGAAGATGAGCATAGGGAAGCAAAAAGAGCAAATAAAAGCAAAAAAGCAAAAAAAAAAGCCAGAAAAAGGAAAGAGCAATCAACAAAGTTTGTAAATCTGCGACATGATTAACTCAAAAACGGAAACAGCAATGGACTAGCATCTCCCGTCACCTTCCTGCTGCCCGTCGCGATTTTGCTACGATGACGTCGTTTTCTATGATGAGCACATGCTGCAGCCAACAGAGTGGGGACTGGCTGCTATAAAAAGTGTAATGATGCATGGACTAGAGGTATGCAGTGGGTTCAGTGCATGGGATTGCCCGGTCCGGAATATAGGGCACTTGCACGAGTGCACAGCGCAAAGCTGACGAGCTTGGGGAATGATAAAGGGCTGATATGGCACGTGGTATATCACGTTTCAGTATTAGACATCGCTATTACCGAATATGGAAGGTATATCGAATCAACATCAAAGCATCATCTCTCATTAGAAAACCTTACTTATTATCAAAACATATAGAGAATATAACTATTAACTAATCTAATAAAATTAAAAGTATGATAAAAGTGCAGGGCATATGAATTTTATAGAAATGAGTAAGTGCGGATATTGTGAATTATCAAGACTGGCAATGTGAAGGGATGCATTGAAAAGCATCATTGTTTTTGTAGTTTTCTATTCCAGTATGAAGTAAAATTTAACTTCGAGAGTCACGATGCCGAATGGCACTTCTCTGAAATCTCTGCATACAAAAGCCTCAAAACAATAATAGTCACGACGACAAAAAAGAATGGCATGGGCCAAATAAGGTTCACATAGAAAAGAGTTTAGTAAATGGCGTAGAAGAGGCGAGTCAGTAAGTGACAGCGCGAGTTACAATGAGACATTATGAACTATAAGGTTCTTGGAGCAGATATAAATGAGGGTACATAGATTATAAGGTTCTTAAAGCCAAATCTGGGTGTAGTACGTACCCTCTCGTTTATCTATAAAGGAATGCCCTCCCCCCTCCCGTCTCCTCATCCTTTCCCTTGGAAATTGGGCGGCTTTGAGAGCCGCTCCGGCACCCACACTATGGTCGTGAATAGGAGCGTGGCGGAAAGGAGTACTAGAGGTACTGTCGCCACGAAAGTCAAACAAGAGGAGAAGGGCGCCCACCATCAACCAACTGCGCCCACAGTACGTACCATTGACGACAACATCACATGTCCGCCCTCCCACAACAATGTCAACTCTCTATCCTCAAACGAGGGCGAATACAAAGAGCCTCGGCTACTATGAACTACTGGATACTGGTGGTGGAGAAGGGACCGACAGCAAGGAGCACAGGAAAGACTCCTGGAGCGGCAAAGAAAGACATCGAACCTCCGCAGAGGGCGCATGATCAACCAGACGCCACACATAACTAGGAGAAGAGCGCCCACCACCAACTTACTGCGTTGTAGGCACGTACCCCCTGCTTTTATCCCCTCGCCTCGCATTTATTTTTCTCTTCTACACGATAGGCGACTACAAAGAGTCGTCGCAGCCGCACCAACTCAGCAGACGCCACACACAAAAAGGAGAAGAGCGTACGCCACAGTCTTACTACGTTCTAGGCAGAATATTCTTTCAAGTATTTATTCTTTCCCTATCTCCATGTTTACACACAATGAACGGCTACAAAGAGTCGTCGCGGCCGCAAAACTCATGGCCACAGGTACAGCGTTTTCCCTCTCACCAAAATTTGACCTCTTACTCTCTTAAACAGGAGGCAGCTACACCAAACAGCCCCGGCTCCAAAGCTAGATACTTTGGTTGCGAGAAAACGTATACAGAGGGACAGGGATGGTAGGAACGCAAAACAGGACTTTGCAGAGCACACACAATGCACGGCACACAAAGTGGTAACTTGAAAATACAGAGAGGAAAAAGCGAGCACAGCAAGTAAACAGCTGCGGTAAAAGTTACAAGCATGCTCGGTCACGTCTTGAATACTGCTGGCAGAAATACATGATCAAAGCCCTATACTACAAGGGAATAACACGACTTATGACAACACAGCTGACGAGATAAATGACGGACTAGCCAGTGAACAGCAGCCGTCTACGATGGCAAGCCCTTTTCATGTTTTATTTACTTTATTAATCCACAGCAAATTCACAACATCTACAGAAGCCGGCGGCCTACTCAAATCAAAAGTTAAAAAAAAGGATTGTCACACGATTATAACGCAAGTCACCAGCAACAAAGTCAACAGCAACAAAGACAACTATATCAAAATATATCAAGGCCAGAAAGACACCAGCAATATCAGAAAGCAACACCGCAACAAATAGCGATGAAAAGAATAACGATATCTTGAAGACGTAAACAAATCAAAGATAAAACTAATCAGACCAAGAAGAATGATATGGGAAAAGTCCAGCTAATAGAGCAACAGAAACTTGATGATTATGGAAGAGGAAACCGCGACAACTTATGCACAGATCTACTTGGGACATGGAAAGAAAGCATCACCAAACATGGCGATATGCGAAAGCAGGCAAAGGGAAAGCCAAAGCCAAAGCCAAAGCCAAAGCTAACAGATCAATATAAAAGAAACACAAGGAACTTACAGTATATACATAGTTCATCAGACACGAGGCGTCAGACGACATGATGGCATTACAATATACTCAAGAATACGAAACCAAACACTTCACACACATATACTGTACGTTAGAAAGGAATACAAGAGTGAACGCCCGAGGGGAATGCATGCTTATCGTCCTCACTTGCAACGTCGGCCGACGTTATCGCCCGTCCCCCGCTGACTCATCATCACCAAACGACAAACCACGGCCTCGTCGGCCGTCACTATGCATCGACAAGTTTGATTGCAACGGCCGATTCGTTGTTGCTCAAACCCTCAGTTGATGATAACGGTTGATAATCATCGATAATGATGCCACAGAAACAACGATAAAAATGAAACATGTCATTTTCATACCTAGACTTGTCCACCTCACAGAAACCCCAACCAAGACCGTCGGTTCTACTGTTCTGAAAATAACAACTAAGTTCGTCCACAATGGCAATTCTACCTGCAAGAAAGGCAGCCGCCGTCAGAATTCGCGCTGGACAGTACCTAAAATTGGTCAATACATACGGAAAACAGGTCGTTGATTTCTGGGCATTCAACCTCAAGGATGGCCACGATTTTCTGTCCATGGTTCACACGCGGACCATTCTCCTGAGCATTGCTCTACGCAAAAATGACAAGCTTTACAGCACCACACGCAAGCCAATTCTGACACTAGTGGAAGACACTACGCGCGGCGTCCACGACATGATCTGGTCTGCTTGCGACACTGAGCGCTACAAGATGCTGGGCGCAGTTGGCTACCACGACAACTGTACCGACAACATGCATAGTGCCCTCAAGGCGTTTCCCGAGATTGGCATCGCCGATGACTGGGTCCCGGATCCGCTAAACTTGTTTATGAACATCCCTGTCGACCACTATGGCGGCTTGGATGTCAAGCCCCCGACGAGCGAAAAGAGCCAGTTTGTTGTCTTCCGGGCTGAGACGGACCTCGTCATTGTGATGAGCGCATGCCCTCAAGATATGGCTCCTGTTAACGACGGCATGCCCACCGACTGCGAGTTTGAGATATATGCAGATGCCGACTGCAAGACTCTGGCGTGCGAGGCGGACCTTTCGATTATCAGAAACCCGACTGTGGCAAGCACCGGCCGGCCGATGCGCGTCAAGGTGGCCCTGTCGTTTGACTTTGATGCCGTCTCCCACTGGCTGGGAACCGGCTGCCATCCCGACAACAACATGGCCGACTACAGCTCAGGTATTTTCGCTGGCCAGGTCGGTGTCCTACGTCTGCTGCATGTCCTCAAAAAAAACAATGTTGCCGACAAGGTCACCTGGTTCATCCCGGGCCACACCATGGAGACCTTCCCTGCATCGGTGCAAAAGGTGGTCGAGTCGGGTGCTGAGGTCGGTCTGCACGGCTATTCGCACGAGGGCATCTACTAGATGACGCCGGAGCAGGAGTGCGATGTGCTCCTCAAGTGCATTGATGTTGCCACCAAACTGTGCAACAAAAAGCCGCGTGGCTACCGCGCACCCATGTATACCATCCGTGAGACAACAGTCGAGCTTTTGCGCGAACACGAGTTCCTCTACGACACATCCATGATGCACCACGACTCACAGCCCTACTGGACACCGGCCGACCCTCCCATCCAAAAAATCGACTTTACCAAGGACGCGTCGTCGTGGCTGAAGCCTACACCCATCACCGACCCGGCATCGGCTGGCGCCAGCCCACTCGAGCAGGGACACCACCCGCTCGTGGAGATTCCATGTGGCTGGTACAACGAGGACATGATGCCGTTGCAGTACCTGCCGCACTTGGCCAACAGCATGGGCTACGTGTCAGTTGGTGTCGTGGAGCAGATGTGGAAGGACAAGTTTACGTGGCTGTGGGACAATGCAAGAAGTGTTGGCGAGGGCAACGAGTCGGCCGACTTTGTTTTCCCCATTCTGATGCACCCCGACACCAGCGGAATGGCCCACATTATTGGCATGGCCGACAGAATGATCCAGTGGCTTAAAGGCTGGGGGGTGAGCGTGGAGTTTTGCAGACACGAGGACATCGCGACGGAGTGGCTGGCCCTGAAGAAGAGGCAGTTTGAGAAGAAGTAAATTATATAGTACAAATACCGAAGAAGCACCTGACACCGTAACGGTATATAGGAGTAATAATAGATATAGTACAAATAATGAAAACAATAAGCATCATCTCATGTTTTGTGATGGCTGGATGCAGTAATCATGAGACAAGAACATGTAGGAATAATCCAAAGTGTATGGGATAGAGTCAGGACTGGACTTGGTCTAATCCCGTCATCTAACCAGATGAGAGGTGAGATATATATATTAACTATTAACTATTACGGTACAAATCACACTACTCTACCACTCCACTCCTCTTCTTCAACTAGTAGGAAGCCTGTGCATCCCGGATAATCACATCGCTGGCCTTCTCCGAGATCTGGTAAATGGGCAAGACAATATAGAAACCCGGGATCTTGGGGAACACACTGGCATCCACAACACGTAGGCCCTCTGTGCCGCGCACCTTGAAGTCGCTCGACAGAACTGCGTTCGGGTCGTCGTCGGCACCAATGGCACACGTGCACGACGCATGGTGGCCCCATGCCTCGTTCTGGATAAACTCTTTCGTGGACGCCTCGTCAGTAGTGTTGCTGCCGGGCCACACCTCGTCAAAGTTGCCGTTGAGCGGGATCACAGAGTCAAAGGCCTTGCGGCCAAACTCGAATCCTTCGTAGGCTGCCTGCAGGTCGAGGTCTGCCTCGCCATTGCCGTTGACGCCCGTGTCAAAGTAGTTGAAGTTGATCAGGGGCATGTCGCGGGGGTCGGTCGAGCGCAGGGTGACGGTGCCCGCGTTGTTGCGGCTGTGCGCTTTGAGGACAATCCAGGCCCAGTGGCGGGCATCCTCGAGCGAGTCAGCGGCGTAGCCAGGGAAGTAGCCAATGAAGCGTGCAGGCGCGCCGGACACAAGCACGTCTGGCTCATCGACAGCAGACGAACTCTTTATCACAATGGCAATGGCAATACCGTTGGTTCCATAGACACCGCGCGTGATCGGATCAATGCCTGCTTGGTATCTCTTCAGACACGGGTCATCCGGGGTCTTCAAGTACGTGCACTCGGACGTGATGGCGAAGTCGGTTTGTGATTTTCCGGCCACGGACACTTCGTAGCGGTCCTGCATATTGCCACCAACGCCAGGAAGGTCGACGAGGGTCTTGATGCCAAAGCTGTCCAGTTCCGCCTTGGGTCCGATGCCGCTAAGCTTGAGGAGCTGGGGAGTGTTGAAGGAGCCCGCAGAGACGATAACCTCACGCGTCGCCTTGACAGTGCCGTTACCGGTGACAGTTGCTGAGGTAGAACGGGGGTCGGCGCGGTACAAGCTAGCACCTTCGAGATAGTCGATACCGACAGCACGCGGCTTGTCACCGCTCTCGTCAAAGAGAATCTTTGTGACCTGTCAAAGGGCTGGGTTAGTACGCTTGCCAATGTGTTCTGCGAGTGAGAATATGTACATACCAAGGTGTTCAGCTTAATATCAAGATGGTACTTTCTGTTGCCCGATTCGTCAACGGCGTTGGCCGTGTTGAGGATCAGGTCGCGAGGACCGCCACGCACGTTGTCCTCCATCGCCAGTGGCACCTGGTAGAGACCGGTCTGAATGACTTTGCCGGGGGCGTTAATGTCCCTGAGAAGAATTTGGGCGAGACCGCCGACAGTGGACAGGACAAGGCCAAGAAGGCTCTGGCCCATGGCTGTGGCCGCAGCGATAATCAGCGAGAGTAGCTTGAGATCTTCAACGACAAGGGACAACGAGGTGAGCGACGTGGTAAGCCATCCGCTGTAGCCGTGGCCAACAATACTGCTGGGCAGGTAGCGGTTCTTCTCAAGCCGTTGAAAGTAGGTCCGCATGTTGTCCGCGCTCCACGATTCGTCGCCAGTCAGGCTGGCAATGTTGTTCCAGTCACTGTCCGAGGCTTGGATGGTGATGAGGGCATTGTGCCGCGAGCAGCCACCTAGCGTTCCCGCGCGAGGGTACAAGACACCCAGGGGTTCTGCATCAGCCGGGGGCTCGAGACCGACGTACAGGCTGCCGTCCGACTTGCGGTATGTCATCTTTGAGTCGTTCTTCTGGCGTTCCAAGTCGGAGTAGTGGTTTACAAAATAATCCCACTTTGTGTCTTCAAACTCAGTCGAGAACAGATGCAGGGCAGGGATGGACTCCGTGAGGTTGTCGCCGGAATCACCACCAGCGTCGACAAGAAGCACCTTGAAGCCTGCAATGGCAAGATTGGCTGCCAGTGGTCCGCCACCAGGACCGGCACCGACAACAATGTAATCGTACTCGACTGTCTCATTGGTAGACCGTTTCGCGCCGCAAGGACTAAAACGTGGCTGCCGTTCGTATGTTGACTGCCACGGCACATTTCTAATTCTGTTAGTTGCTATCTCGGCATCACTCTTTACTCGTCATTATTTTTGTTGAGCTGTTTGTCTTACACTGCGGAAGATAGTTCCAGCACGGCTGCCAGAGCAGCGAGGGTCGAAATCAGCTTCATCTTTGCTGTTGCGCAATGATAGATCCGAGAAGATAGAAGGAGAAAGAAAGGAAAAGGTAGCCACCCAGGCAGTAAGAAGATGTGCAAACGGACGCTGCTGGAACAGAAGCGAAATATGCAGCCTTCAAGCTGGCGAACGCGACTCTCTTAAATCTGTTGGCTGTCATAAATCCGTGAAGCCATCATATTTGCCTACAGCCGGTCATTCGATATTAACGAGTGCGAGAAAGCTATGGCCATCTGTCCGGCCTGAACGAGTATTGCAGGGTGACTACGCCATATTACGCTCTCCTAATTTTATTTGCAAGGCTCACATTCCGCACAGGGTCGTATGTTGCTATCATTTAGCAGCACTAACGAGGTGGTAATTATAAGTGTAGCAGGGGATTTGTATGGTCACTCGCCTAATCAGTATTACCGCTCTATTTGCCTGTCAAAAGTCCGTGTCGCCACCTGTGCCAAGTTGGAACTCGCCAGGTAGGGTAGAGCGGACAGCAAGCAGCAAGGAGAAGAAGGGATCGACAGGAGGTGGGCCCCTACTAACCATACTATGGAGTTGAGTAGCAGTAGAAGAAAAAATCAATAGCATGCGACATGGGGACTGTAGTACGCATGGTACCCTGCATTTTCTTAGTTCGACTTCATAGAATTCCCCCTCTTTCTAAACAACGGTGATCGACTCACCGCTGTGCTCTATCTGGGGTGTTAGTGAGATGCCTATCATCACTAGAATAAGAAATATATCTAATAGATTCTATGGGTCTTAGCTACCTCCATCGCCAGCAAGCCGCCAACTCTGTTGGACGACTGCCGCTTGTTTGTTCGTGTTGACACGTCTGAGATGACATTCAAAGGCAAAAGGGGCAGTTAGTGTTCTTTTTTACTATAATTAAATACAGGTATGACAGTCGCTAGCAAATAAAAAAACCTGAATTCGCACGTAAGGGGATGGGGTAACAAAGAAAGCTCTATAGACAGAAAGACAAGACCAAAAACAGAAGACGAGACCAAAAAAAGACGAGACCAAAACAAAAGACGAGACCAAAACAAGACGAGACCAAAACAAAAGACGAGACCAAAAACAAAAGACGAATAGAAACCAAAGGAAAAGACAGAATCGTTCTAGGGGAATACAAATAAAACCGGAAATTATAAGCCATGCACAAAGCCAAGGAGGTTACAGTGCACTAGCATCATTAAGTTGCACGCTGGCCTGAGCTGGCGGGTGTGCAGAAAATACGACAGAGGGGCGAGACGATGGACAAGAGAGGCCTGTCCCCCTGAGTCTCCTGTAAAGTTAAACTGACTCGCGAGGTTGGGCGGGTTTTTCACCGCTGGTATTAATAGAATGCCCGTCGTTCAGCGCGTGGAAGTCCGCGAGCTCGACATTCGACGCATTGTGATCAGCCTCTGACGAAGTGACAGCCCACTCGTCTCTGACGCGGATTGCGGCATTCTGCTTTAGCGTTTTGGAAAACGTGCCGGAAACCTCAGTGCTCCGAATATACGAAGACTTGGCCTGGTTTGTGCTTTGGAATGCGCTTGGGAACAAGTGACCCAGCAGACTGCGGATGCATGGCAAGCAGGCACAGATGACTGCTACAGGGACCTCGATGGTGCTCCAGTATCCGATCTCCGTATAGTCCTCTATTTATAGATTAGCAATGGCCTAGATGACCTGAAGAAAAGGTCGCCAGAAAAATATAGGCGGGACGTACGTGTTGTGTTTTCGGAATGAGTTCCGTATTTTGCCAAAGATGTCAGGCGAATAATGCTGACGATGGTGACACTGTCAACGAGTTAGATTTGCATTCGTGGTTTTAGCCACCACTGGGACGAATAGACTCACAAGAAACCCAGACTGAACATGAGCAGCACCTGACACTTCTTTCTCAGCGACAGACGCAGGCCGGCCAGCTCGGGCAGCGGCAGGACGATCATTGCTACATCCAAGACAATGTTTAGGGAAGCAGCGGACCAGCTCTGCGCATTGATATTGCGGCATTCGGCCTCGACGGTGCCGTCCCATGCTAACCAGGCTCCACTAAGAGGATCGCACTGCCATATAGAGACAACCTCAAACGCAATGATATAGCACACATTGCAGCCGATGAGGACCCAGATGGCTATGCGAATAGGCTTCTTGATGAAGATGCGGCGGTAGAAGAGAAGGATGGATATTTTGATCACCGGTAGCACGCCGAGGTAAATCAGCTCATCATAAAAGTAAATCTGTGTCCATCATGTGTTAGTGGATCTTGATAGTCACGCGTGGTTGTTTCACTTTCGGAGGTTTTGCTTCCAGAACAACTCACGTGGAGAAGAGTGGTGATTTGCTTCGGAGTCAGCGTCCAGATGTCTTTTCCGAGACCGTTGTCTTTCACTGTCAAATGTTAGCTAGCCATAGTTATAATTCGACGCAGGCGGCGCAACGTACATGGTATACTGAGAAAACCCAGAGGAATCATAAGAAGCTGCAAAACGAGATTAGTTAGAAAGCGAATTCCGAAAGACCACCAGATCGAAGAGGATGGAAACATACCATGGCGAGAACCATCACCCAGTCGTCGCCACCCCAATGCTGGATACCAACTACAAACCGTGCCGCCACGCGAGCAATAAAGGCAAGAATGCCCAGGATGCAAAATGTGACGGACAGCACACACGACAGCATAGAGCGGTCTCGTGGCTCGACACCACACGATGTCATGGTGTAGTTCTTGACCTCTGCAGCTTGTTAGAATATAATCGAATGGTGACCGGATGACGGGAGAGTTCTTACGCAGCTGCTCGTGAACATTGCACCCAGTCTTGACACAAGCACTGATGTCGGCAGTGAGGTCTTCATTGGTGCAAATACACGCAATGTCGGTCAGCTCACACGTTGATTTCTTCGTGTTGGATACAATGCATATCAGCTAGAACCTGAAAGTTAGCACGGCAATTTTCAACTGTCGGGGAAAAGGGCATGACGAACACCGCATTGTGGGAGACTCTGTGCAGCTACAACGAAAACGTTGAGTGCCACAAAAAGGAGCGAGCAAATACCAGCGAACCGCATTGTGAAAAAAGCAAAGTGTCTAAGTGTTGTTGCTTTCGCGTAACGACGTCCGTCCGGTTGGGATGCGGGTGTCTGTGTGTCTTAAAAGGAAGACAAAAGGCTCTCAGCCTCCTGCCAGCAAAAGGTCTCCTGGGAACGATCTTCACGGTTCCGCCTTACGATGACTTGTGTCGAAGTCGCATTCCAAGGGCATGGTTCTCCGTGTTACAATTGCATTACAACTCAGATGGAATATCCAACTTAACTCGGAATATCACAACTGACTTGCAAGGGAAGCCCCCTACAAGGCTCCCAGTACGGCGCAAATTGTGTACGAAGTAGATGGATGACGGCAGCACTCGTATACCATTCTGGGTGCATGGGTAGCATTGCCCCATAACGAGGTTGCAAGGTCATGAAACGAGCCATTCAAGGTTTCTGTCTTGGGCTCACGAAGGATGTCGCGGAAAGAAGCTCAGCGAAATGCAATTTTGTGCCATTTTGCTAGAAGTCTATGTTTAGGGGGCGAATGACAAGGGGGCTCAATCTCTCGTAGCAGGGGACAGGAGGAGTACTACCTAACGGTAGTTGTCGGCATTCGAGCGTTACATTGCCAGGTGTAAACTCAAAAGACACGAATAAGCTATCATATCTTGCCGTTGCACTCGCACATCCCCGTTGTTTTTATAATGTCATTATTCTTTCTCCAGTCCGCCCCTATTACTAGCGTATATTATATGTAGATCCAATCTGATGAGCTCGCTGATGTTATCCCGGGACACGGACATGGTTCGAGAAGACATATTATATACTCAACAGCCGAACGACTAAACTTCTTTAAAGATGCATTCATTGGCCACTGCACGTCGAAGAGACAAAGAGTGAGCGAAATATAGAATCCAAGTCTGGTCTGATCTTTTCCATTCTCGCACCGTTTGTCAGCTCACTGATTCCTGCCGGCCAATATGGCGCTGACATCCATTCTTGTTTACCTGCTGTGCTTTAGCAGCGGCGTGAATTCCTTCCCTTCTCTGGCAAGTGGCCTCGGCGACTTTGAGAGTGCGTGGGCCGAAAAGCTTTCTGGTTCGCTGTCATCAGCTATCAATGCAACACTGCAGAAGCGTTTGCTGCTCGATCCGCTCACGAAGCCGGTCGACGTATCTGGCAAGCATGCTTTTGTGCCGCCCAACTTTAGCAAGGGGGACCAGCGCGGCCCCTGCCCCGGCCTGAACGCGCTCGCAAACCACAACTACATTGACCACAGCGGCGTGACGGGCCTCGTCGAGGCTACCGCTGCCATGAACGAGGTTTTTGGCATGGGTGTCGATATCGCCGCGATTCTCGCAGTCCTGGGGACGGTGTTTGTTGGCAATCCGCTGTCGTTGAACCCGGGCTTCTCCATTGGCTACGAGTCTCCCAGATCGCAAAACTTGCTGGGAAATCTTCTCGGTCTCCTCGGCACGCCCAGAGGCCTGAATGGCTCACACAATATCATCGAGGGCGACTCTTCCAACACTCGGGCCGATTTGTACATGACAGGCGACGCGTCCACCCTGCAGCTTGATATGTTCAAAGACTTTTATGAAATGTCGGCCACAGAGGAGGGCGACTACAACATGGACCTCTTTGCCAAGCGGGCAGCACTGCGGTTTAACGAAACGGTGTCGACCAACCCCCATTTCTACTACGGACCTTTCACCGGCACAATCGCCCGGAATGCCGGCTACCTCTTTGCTGGCCGCTTGTTTGCCAACTTTTCAAAGGAGAATCCTCTCGATGGGCACTTGAGTACGAACGTCTTTTTTTTCTCTCACTGTATTATACTACGTTATAGTGTATAACCCTTACTGACACATTCACCTTCTAGACAAGAAGACACTCCGGAGCATTTTTGCCGTTGAAGATGTCAATGGCACCTTGGTATATCACAGGGGCCACGAGCGTATTCCTGACAACTGGTACCGCCGTCCCGTCGACTACGGCCTAGTATCCCTCAATCTCGACCTCTTGGACTGGATTGCTCAGTACCCGCAGCTTGGTTCCATTGGTGGAAACGTGGGCTCAGTCAACAGCTTTGTCGGTGTCGACTTGGGCAATGTGACGGGTGGTATCCTGAACGCAGGCAATCTCCTAACGGGGAACAATCTCCTGTGCTTTATATTTGAAGTGGTCAAGACGGTGACCCCTAACTCTCTTTCGACTATTTTCAAAATCATCGAGACGCCACTCAAGCTCATTACAGATACTCTGGGATCGGCGCTACTAAACATTGCGTGCCCGGCATTTTCGGATCTCACTGTAGGTGGTAACAGCCTGGATGATTTTCTGGCACAGACATATCCTGGTGTAGGCCTGTCAGGAAATGTGCTGTGAGGCACTGACATACCGGGTTGTGGAGGTAGAATCAGTGCGCAAAAACGGGATGCAACAGAGGACTGTAAAGGCGAATGCAACAGTGGAAATGGTAAATGGTGGTATTCATGAACTTCTAGACCCAGTTTCGATGGACAGAAGTTAAAGTGTACAAATAGAAGAGTCTTTATTCTCGGTCATACATAGACTATAACTTAATATTAATTTAGAAACACTACAACTCGGCCTTGAGTGAATAAGGGGAACAAAGTAGTAGGAATACTGACACAAATCTATATCTAGAGACATTCCCCAAGACAGTATTGTTGTCACAGGCCGCTAGTTTAAAATAAATAGTGAGCGAGACTAGACTAACAGAACATATCTGTTAACACTTGATGCTTGATGTAATTACAGCCCGTTTCAGCCGCGTATAGAGTAGGCGTTGGCTGGACACTTATACCTCGGTGTGTGTAATGATAAGAAGGATGATATTTTGTAATTTAGAATCCGCTAGCTCTAGATCTGGGACTATAATCAACCTACACATAAAACACAAGCTCTACATACACACCGTCGAGAAGAGGAAAGTCATATGATACAGACACAAAATACGTAAACTACACAGGCCGTCTATCAGTGTTGGCAGCAAATTCCACCACTGGAAAAGAGATGTCTCTTTATCACACCTTGATGGGATGATACATAGTCCTACGACCAAATGACGCCGGATGTTGTAGTACTATAGATCGCAATCCCGGCTGCCACAAATAAACACCGTTTTACAGCCAGCCTATCCAGTACGGTGCATAGTGCCCTTGACATTGAGCGAGACGCCATGGCCATGCTTCAGCGCGAGCCAAGTCGAGGCCGCAGTCGTCGGCGGGAATGCAAACGGTCCATGGATGCACACGCACTTCACGCGACAGACACGGCAGCACCTTTGTCTGTGCCAATATTGACCCACACCGCCGTAGCCGAGATTGTTGCAGACCTTGATGGCCGCCTTTCTGGTATATGTTGTCAGGGGGACGGCCACTAAGCCATACAGCAAGGACAAACATGACTAAGCCATCAAAAGGGAGAGAGACAAGATGTGATCAACTCGAAGGGTGAGGAGACGAGAAAATCAAACATAACTTGAAGTGTATGAGTAAAGAGGGGACGTTGTCTAGCGTCACGAAGAATGGCAGGAAAACCTGAAGCTTGCCAAGAGACAAACAGAGAAAAATATGTGAGATAAGGGGAAATAACTAAAAACATAAAGTACGAAAGATAAAACATGAAAGAAATAGAAAAAAAATAAACATGAAAGAAAGAAAGAAAGAAAGTAAGTAAGAAAAAAAAGAAAAAAAGGGAAAAAAAAAGTAAGAAAAAAAAAAGTAAGGAAACAAAAATAAGAGAAAAAGGTAAGAAAAAAGTCGAAAACAAAACAAAAACATAAAAATAAAAATAAAATATAATATACAGCAAGAAAAGAATGAACAACAAGAAAATTCAGAGAAGAGCAAGAGAAGAGCAAGGACTCACGTGTATGATATCGCGTCTTCTTTTCCCGCAACTCTCCCGAGGGAATTAAAACAAGACCAACCAATAACAACCTTTGAATCGCCATCTTAACGAGAGACGTCCGAGAACCAAACTAACCAACCCAACAAGATCACAAGATGCATCGTGGCGGCATAAATCCGATACTGAACGGATTAGTAATAAAATGCATAAAGAAGAGATGAGATTGCTCCAACCGACATGAACACTGTTTCATCCCATGTCTTTAATCGGGCCCATAGTGGACGGCCTCGAAACTCTAAAAAGCTTAAGTCAAAAGTGGATTGTAAAATACAGACTGTTCACTACTAAACACCAAGCGTCTACTAAGTATTACGACGAAATGACCGTGCACTTGGCAAGAGCAGAGGCTTTCCCCTTTTCCCTTTTAATTCCTTCTTTCTTCTTCAAGACCCCGACTGCTTTTCTGAGTGCTGTATCTTCGTTGGAGTTTTCTATAATAGATGCTGGCGATTAAGCACTCTCATCGCGTGGCTCGCCTGCAAAACATTGTCCGAACTTGTCGTGGATATCGTCATCTCCGGGGGCAGACTTGAAGAAGCTAGCGTATACTGCCAGATCGAGCAGGTCGATTTGGACACAATCTAGAACCTCGTGGCCATTTGCTAGGATGTCTTTCAACGAACACCACAAAGAAAAAACCAGGGCTACAAGTGATCTCGTTTGTGAGTCGAGCGTGGTGCTGGCCAGATTAAAGGGCATTGTCGTCTCTTTAATCATGCGGTATTGCCATTCTAATGCCACTCGACTGCCATTCTGCAATGGAAAACTCCCTTTCAGTTGCATCGTAGATCCCTTGCTGCTGTCAAGTGCTCGTATTGCGGCGACCGGACTATATCAAGCTAGTGCGTTTCGTAAAATAGGTGCACTTGTAACATCCGGATGTGCTCCGTTACGTCTTGAATAATGTCCGTCGACTGCCTCCTCATCTTCGAAGGATACAGACTCGAGAAGCTCCATCGTATCACAGAATCTGGCATGGGCAGGTCTTCCCCGGTGCAGCGGTAGAAAGTATAAAGACGGCGGTCTTGGCCTTCGTCTTGGAAAGAAAAAAGAAGAGAGCAGACACAGCCCAGTGCACCGGCATACACACTCTGTTTCCTTCCAGTCGATATTTGCTATTTGTTTGTGAATACATCTTCCAAAATGCTGGGCATCACTACTCTGCTACTGACCTTGGCGGTTGCCGCCAATGCTTCCCCTGCGGTAGCTCCCGCCATTACTGCAGCGCCATCCCCAGTCTTGGTTGAGCGTGCCACTAGCTGCACCTTTTCTGGTGCCAACGGTGCGTCCTTGGCGAGCAAGTCCCAGGCGGCCTGTGCCACCATTGTCTTGAACAATGTTGCCGTGCCGTCAGGCACCACCCTGGATCTGTCCAAGCTCGCCGATGGCACGGCTGTCATCTTTGAGGGCGAGACCACCTGGGGCTACAAGGAATGGTCGGGACCCCTGCTGCAGATCAAGGGCAACGGTATCACTGTCAAGGGCGCGTCGGGTGCCGTCCTCAACGCCAACGGTGCTCGCTGGTGGGACGGCAAGGGCAGCAACAGTGGCAAGACCAAGCCCAAGTTCTTCTATGCCCATGGCCTGACCAACTCCCAGATTCTCAACCTCAGCATCAAGAACACACCCATCCAGGCCGTCAGCATCAACGGCTGCAATGGCCTCACTATCACAGACATGACCATCGACAGCGCGGCCGGTGACAGCGCTGGCGGCCATAACACGGACGGTTTTGACATTGGCGCCAGCAAGAACATTATCATTGACGGCGCCAAGGTCTACAACCAGGATGACTGTGTGGCTGTCAACTCGGGAACTAAAATCATCTTCCAGAACGGCCTCTGCTCGGGCGGCCACGGCCTCTCCATTGGCTCCGTTGGTGGTCGCTCCGACAACACAGTCGATACCGTGACCTTTTACAACAGCCAGGTCAAGAACTCGGTCAACGGTATCCGCATCAAGAGCACCGTAGACACCACCGGCACCATCAAGGGCGTGACGTACAACAAGATCACACTCTCCGGCATTACCAAGTACGGTATCTTGATCGAGCAGAACTACAAGGGCGGCGACCTCAAGGGCACGGCGACCTCCGGTGTTCCTATCACGGGCCTCACCATCAAGGACATCTCAGGAACCAAGGCTATTGCGAGCTCCGGCCACAATGTTGTTATTACCTGCGGCAGTGGTGCTTGCTCGGGCTGGACTTGGAGCGGTGTTTCGGTGACGGGTGGCAAGTCCTACGACAAGTGCACCAACGTGCCCACAGGCCTTTCCTGCTAAATGCACACACGCACAGACATCCCCGAACCCGGATTAACCCAGAGGGTATGTCTACTACTTCTTGTTGATCTTGTTTACGTTGCAATCGACAAATGTGTCATTGCATTTACATCGGCATTAGTCAATTAATATTAATATAGACTACTCATCCTCACCTTGATATCCTATAGCCAATGTTTAGTATCAACGCGTATTTTGCAGTTAATAGTTCTCTCCTCTGTATTGGCAACGTCTTGATATCAATATAATAATGCCATTCGGGAGCCAAGAGAAACATAGTCTGTAGTATGAATCTTAGATATTATTACTCTGTTGGGAGTAGCGGGTATCTATCGAGATAGAAATACTAGACACTCATTACGTATAGTAGATTCACTACTTCTACAACAAATAGAGTCTGTGTCTCAATTATTTTATTCGTCCTTCTGCGATTCGCATCGACTACCGTCTATGCCATGCTAGTGGCAGTCCTTAAACGGATTAGAAAGGCACTAACATTCCCGTGCCGGGTATGGTGCATTGATTAATTTCCGGTCTTTTTCAACGCGCATGGACTTGTTTTGGTGCCACATCCAACGCGTGACCCTGGCCAGTCTCTGTGGTGGACGCAACCTCGCAAGGCAATTGCATTTCTTGTGCAATGACAATGACAGAACAGTTACTCGATTCCAGAGATTACCGTACAGACCGCCATGTATATCTGTTGGCACTTTTTCAAAGTCTAGATGGCCGTCAATATAGTCGTCGGCAGGGCCGCTTGCCAAGTGCTAATCAACACCGGGCGTCATCTGGTAGATTAGATAAGAGTCAAGGCACTATCGTGTTGACACCAAGCGTGGGTGACAACGGCCAAGTTGATCGCGCGAGCTTATCAGCGGCCACCCAGCCCAGACTAGTATCCCCGTATCTACAGACTAAACAGACATATCCAGTAATTACAGTCCGAAAGCTTTGCGGTTGCTTTATGACTGGGCTGGCTCAATAATTTTAAGCCTGAGGGCGCATTATGGTTCTGCGCATTCTGTCAATATAGTAGTGCCCGAGAATCTAGCTTCCGGCTGAATATGATATGATAGCCTCCGGCTCAGGCTCATATATGACTTCTTTGCCCCCTTTATGTAGTAGTTGCGTTGGACGTTAACCTTTTCTAATTTCATCCAAAAGAAACATCCAAAATGACAGTGACTACCGACCTGCCTGGTGCATCTACCACAAAAGAATACGATGTTGTCATTGTCGGAGGCGGACCCGTGGGCTTGCTTATGGCCTACCAGCTGAAGCGGTTCGGCTTGTCTGCATGTGTCTTTGAGAAGCACGAAAAAGAAACACAGGATGCCTACGGACGAGCGATTGCCTTTTTCCCGCGCACCATGGAGCAGCTGGACCAGCTAGAGCTGTCTGACCAGATGCTACAGCTGGGCTTTGCATGCCGCAGCAGCGTCACCTACAAAGACGGCAAGCAAGTGTAAGTTGGCAATTGGGCATGTTTCTTGTGTGGAACCATGATCGACGAAACTGACAGACAGAATCCCCGGTCGTGTGTGGACATTCATGGAGAACATGGACGGCTCGACTTTCGATTTCACGCTCGTGCTGCGGCAGATGTACACTGAAGACATGCTTCGTGGCAAGCTGCAAGATGCTGGAGCACCCTACTTTCAGGGGGTCGAGTGTGTCGACTTCAAGGTTGATGCAGATGCCCCGATCGACGCGTATGCCGTGACATCCACGATGATGAACAGTAAGACAAATGAAAAGTTTCAAGTAAAGAGGTGTGTCTTCGCCTTCTCTTCCCCTCCGATCACTGATCGTCTAAGCTTGCTAACTCTATAGCAAATACATTGTCGGAGCAGATGGTGGTCACAGCTTTGTGCGCACGCACGCCGGCATCCCCTTTGAGGGCGACAAGACAGAAGACAAGTGGATTCGGATTGATGGCATCATCGAGACAGATATGCCCATCACGCGTGCTTATGGGTAAGGGACTTTAAACTGCCAGTGCACAATTGTAGCCGCCACTAACAATACAGTGCCATCGAGAGCAAGACGCATGGAAATGTCCTCTGGGCACCGCTGGACCACGGAGCCACGCGCATCGGATACGCCTACAGCGCAGCGATTGCCGCACAGTACCCCGATGGTGTCACCCAGGAGGTGGCCGAGATCGAGGCCGCGAAGAGCATGGCGCCGTTCAAGGTCACGTTCAAGGAAACCCACTGGTGGACTCTGTATGCCATTGCCCAGCGCATGGCAAAGGAGTTTTCGACTTGGAACGACCGCGTCTTCATCTGCGGTGATGCAGCGCACACACACAGCAGCGGCGCTGCACAGGGCTTGAACACAGGCACGCACGATGCCGTCAATCTTGCCTGGAAGCTTGCCCTGCACGCACGCGGCCTCGTCAAGCGCCAAGTCCTGCATACCTACTCAGACGAGCGCAAAACCGTTGTCGAGCAGCTCATCAGCTACGATCGCGACATCTCCACCCTCATGTCGCACAAATGGCCTGCTTGGTATACCGGCGACCCCGAGGCCGACCCGTACATTATCCTTGGCGAGATCTTTGAAAAGGCCACCTCGTTCAATACGGGCCTGGGCATCGCGTACCCCGAGAACATCCTGAACAAGAAGAATGTACTGCAGTCCGTGACAATAGCTCCCGGCAGTCGCCCGCACGACGTATTATTGACAGTACCGGGCGTGCACCAGGCCTTGCGGTTGCAGCAAGTCGCACAAAACCACGGCTGTTTCTGGGTCATCGTGTTTGCCGGCAAGGTATCCGAGACCAAGCACCTGTTGACCGGTCTCAAGACGTTCCTGGCCAAAGACCCATCGCTTTCCGCGACCCCAGCAATTCGGTTCATAACTGCAAGCATCAACTACAAAGGGTCGCCGTTTGAGGCACTTGGCGGTATGGACCCATTTGGCAAGATGTACTATGATCGCGATGGCTCGGCACACAACGAGATGGGCGTCCCCGAGAGCTCGGGTGGTATTCTTGTGCTGCGTCCCGATGGTCTCCTTGGCTCAGCTGGGCCCTTGGACGGTTCTTTTGTCAAGTCCTACTTTGAGGATATCATGTAGATTTTACTTTCTTTGCATTGGTAGAGTAGTCCATGGATAGCTCAATGAGATAAGCATGCATTAGTACTGAAGCAGTGCAATTATGCAGTAATAATAGATCGCCCGCGTCACGGGACTTTGCCGTGGCAAGCTACCCGGCTTCGCATCAGAGCATATCCCCATGTGGACTAGTGCCCGTCGTCGGAGAATGGTCCGTCTTCCGGCAAGTGGCCATAATAACACTGGATTGGCAATCAACTATTGCTGATTGCTGATAGACAACTGAAACAGAGTCCTATCTTTGTGCTTGTAGATATGTTGCTGCTACGACTGGCCTTGCGGCCTACGGCCAGTACGGTCTTGAGACGTTCGTTTTCTATTGCTCCGATTCAGATCCGCACCGTTATCTCAAAGACAGCAACGCCTCGCATCAATGGAAAACGGCTGATGGACACACTGCACGAGACCTGCGAGACTGGCAAGGCTCACAGATATGGAGAGTAAGCATCTCATCCAAGTAATATCTTTCTACTCGAAATGACATCTAACATCTAGACATCACACGGAAACGGGTATGGCGCGACTGACCCTCGACGACGACGACAAAACCGTGCGACTATGGCTTGCAGAGCAGGCGAAGTCAATCGGGTGCAGTGTCACAGTCGATCAAATGGGGAACATGTTTGTCGTTCGGCCTGGCAAGTCAACCGATGCAGAAGCTGCCCCCGTGTACATGGGCTCACACCTGGACACGCAGCTGACTGGTGGCCGGTACGATGGCATCCTGGGCATCATGGCCGGTCTTGAGGCTCTGCGGACACTGCACGACACGGGATACGAAACAAAAGGCCCCATAGGCCTTGTCAACTGGACAAAGTAATTTATTTGTTCATCATTATTATATTCTCTTTTGCGTTGCAGCTAACAGAAGTAGTGAAGAAGGTGCTCGCTTTCCGATGACGACCATGTCATCGGCTGTGTGGGCCGGGAATGTTCCGCTAGAGACGGCATGGAACATGAAGGAGATCACGGCACCTGCGGCAGGCAACAGTGAGCCTGCTACCGTCAAACAAGAGCTGGAGCGTATCGGGTTTCTTGGCACCGTGCCGGCTTCGTACACCGCCACCCCGATGGCAGCACACTTTGAGCTTCACATTGAACAGGGCCCCATCCTGGAAGACACACAACGGAGGATCGGCGTCGTTCAAGGCGGTCAAGGCTACGAGTGGTTTGCGATTGAGGTTATCGGCCGGGACAGCCATGCGGGGACAACACCCCTTGCGACGCGGCGGGACGCCATGCTGGCGGCAGCACGAATGATTGTCGCCAGTCACGACATTGCTGTAAAGTACAACGGCGTGATCACAACTGGTGTCACCAAGACAGAACCGGGCACGGTCAACACGATTGCTCGCATGGCGCGGTTTACTCTGGATATTCGGCATCCCAAAGCGGACGCGCTGGCGGCCATGGTCCAAGACTGCCGGACGCAATTTGCTGAAATTGCGCACAATGGGACAGCCACGGGGCAAGGCATCGATGTCAACTGGAGCCAATTTGCACAGAGTCCACCCGTTTTGTTCCATGAGGACTGCATCTCGGCCATCGAAGACGCAGCGGCAGAAGAACTGCCCAATAAACCCCAAGAGAAAGAGCTGTGGATGCCGCTCTGGAGTGGTGCTGGGCACGATAGCTGCAACACAAGCAAGCACTGTCCTACTGGCATGATCTTTACTCCGACGCGGGACGGCCTGAGCCATACGCCAACTGAGTACTGCAGCCCTGAAGACTGTATTCTGGGAGCTCAGGTGCTCTTGGGAGCCGTACTGCGGTTTGATGCTCAAAGAAAGTAGATTGTAGATGACAATATAGAGAAAATACGATCAATATCATACTTGACCTTGATCTCCGCTAGCTAACAGCTGCATGGCAGGACTGTCAGGGCCTGCGCCAGAAAGAACAGTTGGCAGACCCTTCCAGGATATTGCATCAAGTCGTATAGTAGCCAGTCGAGCAAGTGGCCATGCTCGAGCCTGGGCCCGGAGCGTGTCTCTCCATTTCTGTAGGAGTGTTTTGTTGCGGGCAGCTATTGTGTGGGTGGGAGCTTGGGCCAGGCTGAGGAGTACAAAGTTTGATATGTAGCATAGTTGATAACGGACATCTATCAGTTAGGTATGGGCCTCGTGAAAGCCAGAAAACGGAATAAAACATACAACCTGGCCAGAAAGTAGAAAAGTGTTTTCCCTTCATAGAACCAACAATTTCCATGCCGGATTTGGCACAGGCATAGCAGTTTTCGTAGATCGTAGCCACTGGCTCTGGAACAATGCCATGTTCAATAGGAACAGCATCGTGCATCAACGGCCGGAGAAGGGCCCGGAAAATGAGGATCTCGAGGGTAAGATGAGCCAGTCGCAGTGGCGCGCCTACTACGAGGTCATCTTCGGTCAGCTCAGAGGTTGGTTTTGACAGAAGAGGCAGTGTCTGGCGCCAGCTCTCTATGCGAGCCCGGAGAGGTTGAGCGCGGGATAAGAGGATACTGAGAGAAGAGGACTTGCGCGTTGACCAAAGGGTGCTGCCATTAATGTCAGTGAAAGCTGATACACGAGTCCGCATGCGAGAGACGTACTAGAACTCTTTTAAAATATCACTAGCGATAACGCTGAGACGACAGTGGGCTAGTAAAATGGACGACTCGACTGCGGCTTCAGATTGGAAGTCTGTGCCCACTCCGTCGAGTGGCTCCATGTCATTCTCTGTCAGCTCATCTACATCCCAATTGGAGTCGTGGATATGACACGGTCGAGCCAGGCCAATGGCATACCACACGTGCTGTGTGTATGTAAGCCACCACAGACGACGACGCAGTGCTATCTCATGGCGTGGAAGTCGCCAGCTGGAGGGATCCAGATTCACACCCAAGGTCTCGGCAATAGAGACTGCAGCACATGAGAGTGCCCAGAAGCCTGGAGGTGCAGCGACAGCATAGTTGTACGGAGGCCGTTGCAGAAGCATGAGGCAGAGTTGGAGTAGAGAGAGGTGGGAGAGGCAGCTGGCGCGCGCATAGCTGCGTTGGGATATAGCCCAGAGGTCGTCTGTGGGCACCTGCAGGTATCCTTTGAAGAGGCTGAGCTCGTCGTCGAGGAATGTGAAGGGCATTGCCAAGGCATAGACGGCACTGAGGAGACCAACGGGTGTGGACAGATCACTTGTTGGCTGTCGAATTGTGGCGAGGTCGGCGAGCGACAATATAGGGAAGTGGGGGTGGACGCATTGGATGTATCTATGTTGTCAGAATCCATAAATCTTGAGTACAGATCGTGGCGTGAAACTTACAGCTTGACCAACCTCTCACCAAGGTCAGAAGAGACAAGACTGTGCACTAGGGCAATATCATCTTCCTCTGTGCGGTGGCTACTCTCGCTGTTGCCTGCATATATGTTCTCGGCCTCTTTCACCCCTTCCTGAAGCACTTTCTCGTCGGTCAGAGCAAACTGGACGGGCATGTAGCCAGATGGTTCACTCGATGATGAAATGACGTCGGGGTTGGCTTCTTGTTGCATGCGCCGGTAGTCGAGTCGAAACATGGGGTACATGTCGTCCTCGTTGTACTTGTAGAAGCGTAGTAAGTAAGGGTCTGACTCGCATGAGAGTCCAATAAGATGGTTCGAGTAGCCCTTGCGGCCTTCCAATGACAACCATGGGGAGGAGTTTGAGCTTGGCGTTTCCCTGTCGGCAGCTGGTTGTGTGCTGTGCGTATTAAGTGTTTCTTGGCGTCTGGATGTGCTTGATGCAATGCTGGATATACTCTCGATAGGGAGATGAGGCCCACGATCATGTGAGTTCTGTATGTTCTGCAGGTTCTGTGACGGGCTTGGCATGGGAGTTTGGTTGCCACCAAAGTCTGATAGCCCTCGTGGTGAGTAGCCAGTGGTATCTCCGTGAAGCCAAATGTCCATCATATCGATAGCCATGCTGCCGGCAGCTGGCACAGGCGTTTCTCCGCTGGGAAGAAGACCAGGTAGATCCAATTGCAAAGCGGGAGCCGCAGTATTGACATATGTTACAGGCAGGCATACATCCGGTGGAATTGCATCCGCTCGTGGAAGACGCTTCCGTTTAAGAGGCTCGAGATTAAAGGTACAGGCCCGGCTGAGACGCTTACAGCACTCGCAGTTGGCTTCATTTGGAGGAACATGGCAATGAATCTTGCGTGAACGGCAGATATCGCATGGCCGTTGCTTTTTTGAACGATACTTGCGGCCAGTGGGTTCTGCTTGTGCTTCGGAAGCCATTGTGTGCTTGTGGTCCGTGGCAGTAATCAAAAGCAGTTTTGACGGAGCAGAAGCAGTCTCGAATTGAGGATCTTTGGAATAGAATATGGCATTTGATCTTAACATTATCGACGACAATTAGTACGGACAGCAATCGAAAGCTGGGGAGCGAGATAAGCATGGTGAGGATAACTGACAAGTCCGATATGCGAGAAGTGGAGTGCCAGCCGTTGTTTACACGTCAAAGTTGCTGTCTGTTTGTCAACGAGCTCTTATCGGCGGGCTTAACTAGGACGAGTATCCCAGGATAAGCCGATAACAGCCATCTGATAACGCTCGAAGCAAGCACCACAACAGATTTTACATCAAAAATATAGATATTCAATTTCATTAACTCAAAGTTCTTTTCTGCTTAATAGACCTGAGCTGGCATTCCGGCGACGCGTATTGGGGACTGCGTTGCTGCCAGGGGCTCGTTTGGCTGTGACTCTTTGCAGGCATACACAACCTCTGTTCTTGTCGTCGTGATAGGATCCGCGGGTACCTGTGAAGTAACAGTTGTAGTGTGGTGTACGACAGGGCCATGGCCGCCTCGCGACTTGGTTATGGCGGTGACATGAGCACAGTTCCTGCAGTCGGCGAGCGACGTTACTGTTGCAGTTTCTGTGCTTGTTGTCGGGTTGCCGGCCCAGACGGTCAGTGTTGGGCCATTTGTAAACGTCGGCCACTTGAGGACAGTAACAGTCCACGTGCAGTCTAGCAGCCTGGTCGGTGATGTAGATGATGTAGATGCTGTTGCTAATGCTGATGTCGTCGGGTCGGATGCATCGGGGCCTGTGGGGGACGAGACAGCTAGAGCGCCCACTGCGCCAAGGAGTGGTAATAACAGCCGCATCTGATTGATAAGAGAAGTCTTGAGTCGATTATGAGTGATGATACGCAATTGGAATAGTTGATGGAATTCATGCCAAGCCTCTCTTGTACTCTGTTTGACAGTCGACTATATAGTCGCGAGAGTTGAAGTCGGAAGCTCTGAAGAGGAAGGTGCGGCACGTGAGTCGCCTCCCAGTAAACACGTTGCCACAGATGCGCAATATAGGCGTCCTTACAGTAGCAATCTGCACCATGCCCAAATGAACGTCCTAGGACACGCCTCTTCTTAACAGGCATCTTGATTATCCTCGATAGATTAGAATGTGGTTTTCCGTCGACCGCTTACTTCAATGAGTTGTCGGATGTTCATCTCCTTCGTGTCGTGGCGTCTGCCAACCGTCTCTGATCAGAGTGATGTTGCGCAGCACATCGAAACACGGAAAATTAGTCCTAGTTTCGACTACTATGAGCTTCAATTTATATACTCTTGTTTCCTACCGACCGAAAGCCATCAAGATACATCGTAATCAATCGTGCTGATTCGTGATCATTTCATAGTAGATAGCTGGCTGAGTCAGCTTTCTTCATTATGGACGGAGAGCGCCCATATATGCTCCACAACTAGCTCAAATATCACAAGCAACCAGCGAATAGTCGTGGTGGCGGAGTGGTTAACGCGATAGACTCGAAATCTATTTCTTTCGGGAGCAGAGGTTCGAATCCTCTTCACGACGTTCTTTTTTGATTTTTATCAACCCTTTCTAGAATTTTTCTTTTATCAGAAATGCTTCTAGTTATCATTTGGTATATATTATCTCAAGTTACTGCACAATGATGTCTTTTGAACTATCATTTGGTTTTTCTTTTGGTGTAGATTTGTGCATGTATTGAATGCAATCACATTTTATTAGTCATGATGTTTTACATAAATTAAAACAAATAAATTAAAAGATAATCAGGAAATGGTACATTTTAAATCCCATGAAAATTGCCACACTTCTTGTTCCCAGCTATCTAACTTGATAAATTCACACGATTCACATCACTTGTTCTGCAGCTTTCGATCTCAAATAGCCTCATCCCAATTACCAACCTCGTTGTCATCCATGCCGAGCATAGGTAGTTGGCTCATTTCAACCTCCTCTGCCTGTATAGGATCCGGCACGTTCCAGTCCCTGTCCCCAGATGATGCCATATTCATAAACAGGTCGCCGTCGCTGCCATTCGCAGCAAGTCTAGTTGCCTGCATAAAGGTATCATCCCCCAAGTAACTATCCATGATCGCATCGTCGACGTGATATAATGAGGTGTTCTCAAAAGGGGCGGCTTGGAAGCTGTGTGTACTGGACTGCTGCACATTGAAAGGAACCATGCCATTCAAGTTCTGCATATCGACCACGGCGCTCATGCTGTTTATGCCGTAGCGTGGACATGGCTCGGACGCAAGAGGAGTCCATTGATTGTTTGCAAAGTATAGGCTGTTGGATGAGTCCACGTAACCTGCAGGTGCATAGTTGATGCTACTAAACAAATTACTGCCCAGATTCTCCTGTGCGACTGAGCCGGCCTCGAACATGATGATAGAGGCCAGCTCAGCATTGCCGTCCGACTGACTATGACGGTTGGTGTTATTCGTGTCTGGAGAGGACAGGGCGCAGTCATCCTGCAGTGGAGGGAACCCTGTCAAGCGAGGGAGCTCAGGCGATGGTGTCAGCAGCTGTGTCGGCACAGTATCAGCAACTGCTTCGGCTTCTTCATCAGACTTGACATTGAGGTCGTTGTCGCATTCGACTGAGGGCACGGGGGCAAGGACGTCCGATGGAGAAATGCCCCCGGTAGATGTTCCGAGACCCGAGGCAGTGGCAATGGTGGTCGGGTCATTTACGTTGGGGCTCTGAGGGTTGTTTAAAGGACCGTAGCAGAACATAGCGGGAGTCATGCCAGCCTGGGGCTCGGCAGTCGAACTGGAAGCTGTGCTCGAGGCTGCCACAGAAGCCGGCTTAGTGGTTGGCGTATCAGGCCGAGTAGACGCAGGCATTGCTTCTATCGTAGCCTCAATCTTGGTGGTACTGATCTTGGACAGCTGAATCTTGCTCTTCTTCGCCTGCTTCTGGACACCGGCTAGGCTTCGTCTCATCCCAGACGGGCCTCCGTCATCGCGCTTCGACTTTTGCACTCGGTCACC
Source organism: Ophiostoma himal-ulmi (assembly GCA_029299165.1). NCBI lineage: Eukaryota > Fungi > Ascomycota > Sordariomycetes > Ophiostomatales > Ophiostomataceae > Ophiostoma > Ophiostoma himal-ulmi. The sequence continues at coordinate 5,940,407 of JANSME010000001.1, forward strand.
CATCTGACTGAGTGCCACGGTCTGGTCAATCAGCCCGCGGTGGTCGGCATCCCCTGGGGCCACAATATTGCCTTCGGCGTCACAGAGATTGCCATCAGCATTGCGCCTCACTTTGCCCTTGCTAATGGTGTGGCGGCCAACAAAAACCTGGGCATTGCGCTCCGAGTTCTGGGCGCGGTTGTTCTCCTTGCGACGGTACTCGCGGATCGGGTGGGCTTCCAGGCGCGACTTGTAGTCGGACTCAAGCAGGCTACACACGGCGGCCTTGGACCGGCGCAGAGTCGTGATGACGGCATCCAGGCGCTGCCGGAATGTGGGGAAGCTGTGATCCCATCCCCAATCCGTCTTGCTCCAGGGCAAAAAGGGCAGCCTGCCGCGGTGGATATCGAGGGTGCTAAACAGAATCATCCAGCTGAGAAGCCACACTTCAATGCGGCTGAGACCCTTGACCTTGGAAACGCTAATGTTATCCTTGACGGGCTTCAAAGAAGGAAGAGAAGGCGGAAGCATGTCCTGGGCAGTTGGAAATATCGGCAGAGGCGAAGAATGGGACTCTGCCTGGGGTTCAAGTTGGCATGATGTGACTCCAGTGACTCCATTGTTTGCAACACTGTTCTTGACGCCGCTCGTGTTGGCTTTCTTCAGTGTGATGGGCGACTTGCGCTCGAGAATATCGCTCATATCGATAATAGCTTCGTAGATGAGCGTCACAAGTTCGCGCTGCTGGGATTCGTCAAGAGGAAAGTCCGCTGCGTTATTGTCGGGCACCGTCTTGAACTCTAGGCAAGCATATTCGGAAAACATCTGGCATGCCTGTTTATAGTTGCTGATAAGAGGCAGCGTGTCGTTGGCGTTACCGCTGGCGTGAACAGCCATATCCCTGAGGCGGTCACCCCACGACAAAGACTGGCCGTCCAGCAGCGGTGTGCCGTTGACAGGAGGGTCCGTTTTCTGGACACGCACAGTTGAAGAGGTATGGTAGCCCAGCGGTGCATAGCTCGGCAGCGTGTCTGGTGTGTTTACTGCCCCAAGGGCAGCAGCTGCATCAGAGATGGCGTCTGCATCAGCATCCCGCGTTTGCGAGAGGACAAACGCTGACACATCTAGAATGTTCGGTGGTAGAGAGCCACCAGTTGGAGAGGGCGGCGCTCTGAGGCAATCTATAATTAGAAAAGCGGTTAGAAGTCTGGTATCAAACAATGCTCTGTGTGCTTTTTAGTGGCTCTCATACCCATGCAAGCAAAGAAAAACTTTCTTCTTGGCTCATCCAACAACCGAAAGAACTCCCCAAGCCTAGCAGTGAGGCTGTCCCGGTTGGCGTTCATGACGGATACAACTGTCTGCCGTCAAAGCTGACTTTACTCAACAATGGGTGTTCTGTATAGTGATGTTCGGAAATGGTTTCCCACGTCAAGTGAAATAGAGAAAGGATATTTTTGAGATGAAGATGCTCTGCCCGAGGAACAGAGTAAGGTGAATGTTGCTGCTGTAGAACCTCAAGAAGTAACAGGTCTAGAGGTGAGTGCATCGCTCAGCCTTATCTACTCGGACTCATCACGGCGACCAGCTCGTCCTGCATTCATAGAAAATGTCCAATATGTGCATTTCGCCACTTTTCTTTTTCAATCATAGGTCTATCTTGCACGACTGGACTGCTTTAACACATCCAGCACAAGGCTGCAATGGCAATCCAGTTGAGAGCCAGTTATATGGAGCAACTTACGTCAAACTGGACCTCGTGTGGGAGGTATCAACACGTTATTCAATACAATCACTTGATTGCACCCCCCCCCAACCGAGCCGAGCTGTGATTTCATTGGCTAATCCGAGAGTAAACAAGTGAAATGTCTTGTAAACCTTATTCAAGACTGTTGTTTGAAGAGGCTCATTCTCTTTTCCGTGGCAGTAGCTGCTCGCATTGATTGTCTTGTCTGCTGCGTGCATGTGGGCTGCAGATGGAGACTATCTCGAGCTATCTTTAGAACGTCTGTGGCCACTACAGCCTCGTCTTGTGAAGCTGACCGTAGCATTGTCACGTATTCACCCGAGAGACACGATCTCATGGCACCACTGTAAATCCTGTGGACTTAGTCGACCATGATATGACATCATCAAAAACTTATCGAGGTCACAAGTAGTGCATAGAACTGTGATCATGAATGAAAATAATATTACAAAATGACTAATCTGCGAGTTGATATCAAACATAGGAAACATAGCCAAGGAACAGTGATGTGAAGACAATCTAGTGTACAGGGTAAGACGCACCATGAGTGAATGGAGGCCTTCCTTCACTCATTGGCGATTTTGAATGATGGCCGCCTTGATGAGTATTGGGCACAGGCTGCATTGGTTTCTGAGATGGCGGCTGGCTTAATGTACTCGGATACTTTCCGGCCGAACCTGGAGATGCCTATTGCATGCTCACCACGGATACTGCCTGTAGTGCTGCCGGCCCGGCCGCTCTTGTGAGTGCTGATGCTGGCAATGCTCTCGCGCCGGTTGAGCTTGCGCGGTGATGTCTGGCCCGAGTGGGGAGCGATGGAGCTGCCCTTGTGGGACAGGCTTGGTGGAGGATGCAGACCGAGACCATTGGTAGCAGTGGCAGTGGTAGCAGACGATGTCGGCCGTGAAGCTTCGCGGTCATACTCGGGCACCGTGAAGATACTATTCTGTGGTGCGTGCTGCTGCTGGTGCGCGCGATACTTTGCATAGAACTTGGATGATGACGACGATGTGGATGTAGACGACGTCTTTGCAGCGGCAGCCCGGATGTCGGGTGTTGACTGGGCCAGTTTCGGCTGCTTGTGGTGGTGTTTGGGAGAAGCCTGCAGGCCGTCGCTGACATACTTTTCAAACAGCGAGCTGGGCAGTGGCTTAACGTGTGGTGCGACACTACCCTTGCGACCGCTGCTCTTCTTTCCCGTAAGGGAGTGATCAGTCTCGGTCAAGAAAGCAACAGACTGCTGGCCTCTCATTCCACGGTCTACGGAGGCCTGGCGTGAGACTGCAGAGCCATCGCTAGAAAGTATGGAAGACTGCAGGTTGCCAACAGAAGCATAGCGACGAGGTCCGTGCTCCTCGGGCGGTGTGGCGGTACTGGTTGAGGGCCGTCTACTTGAGCCCGAGCTGTACATGGAGGCGTAGCTATCCTGGTACGTGGTGGGAATAGCAACCTGGCTAAAGTCGGAGGCAGCGTGCTTGGGAACATATGCGGCACTCTTCTTGCGGGAGTTTTGTGCGGCAGCGTCCGATTCTGTGGCAACGGCCGCCTTGGTAGGCAATGCCGAGCTGGACGGCCGCCGGTGTGACATGAAGCTAAAGCTGCGCTTGGACTTGAGAGTCTGGACACTCTTCTTGGAGGTGAGATGGCGCTCGGTGGAATTGCCAGCTAGCAGGGTCTGAGGAGCATGATCATGTTCGGAGAGATGGCCGAGCTCAACAGTCGTCTCAGACGTAGGCGAGATAGAAGGAGATTCAACCTGAACTTCGGAAACAGACACAACGGGACCTTGGGTGGAGTTCTTGCGAGACTTTCGGGACAGGAACCGTGAGAACCAGATGGCTTCTGAGTTGGAAGTCTGCTGCTTGTGTGCTGTTGTTTGCATGGCGGCGTGGTGGCCATTGCTGTGTTGCTGGACCATAACGTTTGCTGTCATTGTGGCTGACTATCTGTGTGTTTGGTGAGATATAAAGAGTGATATAATAAAAGGTGGAAGGTGACTAGAAATGTGACTATAAAACTGATGGATAGTGATCGTCAGGGTCTGAAGAGAAAGTAGGACTATGATATAATATTGATAGATGAGAATTGAATACTAGACAAATAGAAGAATAAGAATACAAACGACGGACGAGGTGTCGACGAGAAGGGGAGAGCAGGTGTATTTTATCGACGAGCTCCAAGACACTGTATCATTCCAGACGACTATCCCGTATTGAGGAATTATGTAGAAAAAAGGAAGCGATGGAAGATGTATGAGAAACACATTCAGCTAGACCACATTCTTTAAATCCCGTTTTCTCTAAATCTCTGTATTTTTCAACCCATTTGTGTCATTATCTCCCGCCCAATGGTCCTTCTTCGCTCATCCTGTGCTGTTGATTGCTGGATGTTATTTTGATGGGACAAACAAGCCATCATAAGTAGGCAAAGATACGGCTGAACGAGGTATCTTTTGTAAGACAGGTTGAGACATGGCTACCGGAGGCCAGGGTCACAAAGACCCGGGCATGAGACTGAGACAATGACTGAGCGAGACAAAGAGGCGATTGTTGTCGTGAGTAGAAAAGATAGGTACTTGGGTTATTTACTGCATGATACAAGAACGACGAATAAAAAATCATAAGAAGAAATATGAGAGGCTAGACCTTTAATACAAAAGAAAGCAGAGGGCTAAGAATACCAGCCAGAATGGGTCGACACAGTTTTCCTTGCCCCCCGAGAAATTCAGCCGCAGCCGATCATACGAACTCGTTCAAGGTGCTCTTTAGTGGACATCTATAGCAATAATTGAGTTGTTGGCTATTATGTAGTGGTATGATCAAGGCAGCCCGCAGACAACCCGCAGCCACTCCCGTTGAATCGAAGATGAACTTTGTTGGGGACGTAATCAATGACTGCCGTATAGCCCGAAAAAAAAGAAGAAGGATAAGTAAAAGAAAACAAATAAGCAAAGTCGAATGTTGCATGCATACAAAAGACCATATTTATGACGAGCAACATAAGACAGACTACGGCTGACGATACAGTCGCGGGAGATAGTTTAGGTCTCTGCAGAAGAAGTACGGAAGGGGGCCCTGGAGCTGCACGGGATGAAATGGATAAAGGAGCAAAAAATAGAAAGTGAAAGGACTGTGGGATGGGGGACGACTGAGACAGGAGACAGAAGACAGACGACAGGACACGAGAACAGATAAAAGACGAGACAAGAGGCAAAAGAGGAGTTGAAAGAAGATGTGAGACATTGTACGGAGCAACTAGGAGGGATTGGGATCTAGGCGTACTAGTTCAGGCCGTGTTGGACTGGTTGACGACCGACTGGCTGAAGATGCACCCCCGTTGCGAAGCAAGGGAGGGCAAGCGTCGCGGTACGGCAATATTTGAACTTGGCGTGAAGATAGTGGTTGTCAAGGGAGTTCAAAGAGGCAATGAGGAACATAGGCTGAGAGGTACAGAGGTGCAAAGTAATGGCCTACTTGAGCTCGGGATAGGCAAAGAGAATGAGAAACCAGACTCCGAAAGACGTTGTTTGATTCTTTGAATCTGCTGAATCTCTTCCGTAGGTATTCGGATGGCAGCCAATACTCGTAAGCCATTCCTGCTTCCATTGCTTCCACAATTGTGATCCGTGTCTTGTCCTTCTGAGACTATTTCGAGGGAGCGACCGGTGATAGGGAGACCAGGATCACATATTAGAGGCAAATGAGGCCAATACTAAGATATGACAATATAATCGAGAGAAAGGGTACCAGCTGTCAGATTCACTGGAATGCCGAGGGCATCCCGCGTTCCAATACTGGTCGCACCAGCCGTGTCCGAAAGCAAGGGCGGCATAATAAACCAAGCGGACAAAGAATTCAGATGAAAGACAGATGAAAGGCATCCATGTGGCACCCACCGCCGCTACTTGCTCCTACTGTTCCGAAAGAAGATGGCCATGCATAATTTTGGAGACATAGCTCAACAGATTCGTACTTTCTAAATATTCGCCCGCAAGTTGGCGATTAACTCATGACGGGACGTTCTTTTGCATAGTCTGAGTATCGTCTGCATGGTGTATGCAAGTTGCCATATTGGCGTGCAGCATCTGGGGAGAACTGCCATTGTATAAGTCAAAGTGGCAAGTCGAAGTACTTTTAATAAGATAGAGTCCGATTTTCAACTTTATTTTTTCTGCTCAAATTATATCGCCTTTGGTCGCTGGGACTATATTCATGGGATTGCATCTCACCAACAGTCTCGATCGGTCGATTCAGTTTGACGGGATTTGATGCAGTTGGTCTATTGATATATTGGAGTTGATCTATTGATCTGTTACAGCCGGTTCGATACCGTTTGAAGCTGTTGCTGTTTGATTTTCTATTTCTTACCTCGCATCAACAAAAAAAAAGCATGTAGGCGAGAATATATATATTCACGACTTACCTCATTCGATGTGTATTAACACAGCAGAAAATAAGCGGAATTTGACGGCGTGCTATGGGTGTGAAGACATAGTTGCTGGTGTAGATAGAGCTGTTGCTAATAGTTTATAAGAAGTAGTGGGCAGTTCGCGGAAGAGAAGAAAAAGTAGATAAATGCCGATGAACAATGTGACAGGAAGAGGGAATATTCCTCAAAACTTTGAAATGCGACGACTGTGTGACCGCGACATGGAGTCAATGCGTGCCGATGTGTATAGAAACTATCCTCTAAAATGGCTATTTCGTAGGTGGCTTGATTCCGTCTGTTGGAAATGGATCAGACGGGCTGAAATAATTGTAGAACAAAGAGCCACAGACAACCAGAAGACTACAGCAGCTACTAAGATGAAAAAAGGCATGGACGCGAAGCAAAGTAAAGACAGAACGGAAGAAGCATCCTGAGATGAGACGCATTGACACAAAAGTTATTGTCTTGTCTCGTCTCGTCTGTGTTTCTGCCATTGTTCATCTTCCGTTAACAAATACCAAGTCTCAGGCATAAAAGTCTACACTACTGACGAGGTAAAAGAGACGTATAGACGTGCAGACGTTGGCTGGAAATATCACTCGAACCACAATAACAATTACCTATAGTTTGATAGATAGTATTACGTCAGTGACTAAATTACGGATACGACGTTACTATACGCATGGTAACTCATGCTTGGTATGGAAGCATAGGTTAGATGGCTTAAAGTACTATTTAGGACTATATCGTGTATCCAACACGCGGGATGGCAAGCAGTAGCTCAAGCAGTTGGCGTCTCCCGGTAAGCAGGAGGCAGAATGCCCTGCAGAGACGCCTTAAGCTGCTGTGCCAGCGTCCGTGAAAACGGGCGGTGCTGTTGAGTGTAGCCTCCCATGACCCAGTATGTGGGAAGTTGACTGTGCCGTTTCCAAACACCACGGATCTCGCCCTCGGCATCGATGCCCCAAGACGCATCAAGACGGTCGGCAATCGCAGACGGGGTAAGAATGTGAGGCTCAGTGGCAGCGGCTGCGGCGTCATCACCACCAAGAATGGAGGCAGCCGTGTACCGGACATCCTTGTCGGCGAAACCAGTGCACCAAATGATAGCATCCGTCTCAAGGGTGCTGCCGTCGGACAGACGCAGTCCCTTGGCAGTGTAAGCGACCGGCTCAACGTTGCCACGCACACCTGCACGGCCGTCGGCAATGAGCTCGCTGCCGCCGACATCCACGTAGTGGCCACCAGCCTTCTCAAGCAGGTTGTGCATAAGCGATGCCGCAGGATCGCGGCTGTCAAAGACGGGAAACCCGGCTTCGGCCAGCTTCTTGTAGCGGTCGGGTTCACCGGCGGCCATCATGGCGAACAGACCACGACTCATTTGGCCATCCACAGAGGCAGGCAGAGTCAGGAACATGCGGTCACCGCCCGACACACCAAGAACGTCGTACATACCCAAACTGCGCTGGTCGCAGACGTACTCGACGGGAATCAAGTAGGTCGGCGAGCGCACGACCATGGTAGAGGCGAGGCCGGCATTAAGACAGTCGGCAAGGACATCAAAGGCGGTGTTTGCTGAACCGATGACAGCCACGGAGCGGGCACCGGCATCATGCAGGGCCTTTGCATTCGTAAACTGCTGTGAGTGAATGTCATTGCCCGTGTAAGGAGCATCCACGTCCAACGTGGGCTTGTTGGGCACCTGTGAGCCGAGGCCAGTGGCTTGCACCAGATTCTTGGCAATAACAGTACGCTTCTTGCCGTCCGCAGAAGTCAGCTCCAGCGTCCACTTGCCGCTGGTGGTGTCGAGGAGAGTCGATTTGACTGTGGTCTGATAGAGAATATTGAGCGGAAAGGTGTCGACAAAGCGCTTCACTTGGTTGGCCAGCTCATTGCGGGTGAGAAGATGGGGTGTATGCAGCTCCTTGTCATATTCTATTGTGTCAGTCGTCATTTTCCATGTGTTCATTTCACGGGCAAGCGAAAAACACACCGATGTAGGGAAATTCGCAAAGGGAGGTGGGAACGTGGAACTGGAGGCAGTCATAACGCAGGGCCCAGTTGTCACCAGCCCGTGCATTTTTCTCGGCAATCAGGTAGTCGACACCTAGAGCCTTGAGACGGCCACCCAGCGCGACACCACTAAACGGTTAGCATGCTACGCTTGATTTGTGATATCATAGACAGAAGGTGAAAAGGAACTATAACCTCACGCATTGCCGCCACCGATAATAAAGACATCAGTCTCAATGGCACCGTCTGTGTTGGCAGGGTCGGCAACAGGTGCCTTGAGGGTAGTCTCGTCTTCAACGAAACCGTCAAAGATGTCGAGGTAGGTGCTCCAGATCCAGATCTTCCATGTGACCGGGCCGTTGTGATCTTCAAGCACGGGGATCAGGATCACACGGCCGTTGCCGCTGGCCTTGGGGCTGTCGGTCTTGAACGTGAAGGAGGCATCAATAAAAACAAGCGTCGGCAGGGCAGGTAGGTACATGGCAGGACCCTCGACAGCAAAGCCGGCAGACGACAGCTGGCGAAGCTTTGTGGTCTCGAGCAGCGCAGCAGCTGCCACCTTGGCTGACGAGAATGTGCGTGTCTCGTAGGTCAAGATGAGCTGGTCACGAAAGTAGGCCTGCTCCGCGAAAAAGGTGGAAGCCAAAGCTGCTGCATCACCAGAAGCCAGGGCCACATTGACCTGCTCAATTACCGTCTTGGCGAGGTCGATAGTCGCGTCGGGTCCACCAGCCTCAATGGCAGCAGAGGCGGCTGTAACAGTGGTAGCCGGCAGTGCAGGCAGGGGGTTGTCCGCCATGAGCTGGCGCAAGTCGCCTGCAGGAGGAAACTCTGCCTCTGAAGGAGTGCGAACTTCTACAATCCCTGTTAGATATATCTCTGCGGGCTTTTGGAAATTGTCTAGACATCTCCAGGCTTCTTCAGGCATCTTGAGCAGCAGACAAGCAAAGAATACATAACATATACTTGAAGTAGTCAGCGGCAAATGGTACATACGTGGAGTCGCCATGATGGTCTTGCTTGTATGTTTTTGTCTTGGATGGGAATCACTGTATCTAGTAATCGGTATGAAAGGCGATGAGGCACAGGTGAAGGGTTTTGCTAGAGCGAACTTTTTAAAAGAAGAAACACAATCTCATGTACAGAGAATGATGGGCTTCCCCTCCTTTCTAGGCTACTTGGCCTGGTAATCATACCTGTTGGGGTATATCCAGCATGTGCTTACTATTCCGATTCTACCTTGTAGTCTCTGCTCGGTCTACGTCTATCAGTAATATGTTTGTGGTCTGTGTACGGCATACCCTCTGGGATCGGCAAAGTGGTCCTCTATCAAGAGTGTATGTCCGCGTTGATAAGCCAAAATGCCATGCTTGTCGTAAGAGGTCAGCAGAAATAAGCTGACAACGTCGCATCATGTCTTTTCATTTGCCCGCCAATAAAAAAAAGGCGAAAAGAAAAAGCATGAGGGAGAAAGAAAACAAAACTGACAGTCTCACCGTTGAACGGTCACTCCCACATGTCAGGCAGAGTATCAGATCCATCATCTTCATTGTCATGTCTTGGTCATTGTAGAACATGGTGCATCTATTGTCAATCGCATCCTCATCTATCCATGCGGAGTATTAATCTCCTTATGGTCCTTGTACTTACTATCTGGCTTCTGCCATATCATCTCCTCGTCACATTTTGTGCCATTCTCTCGACTATATTTGTTTTGATCCGCGTCATCGGAAAGATTCGTCTCGACCAGTGCCGAGCGATCCCTTGGATAACATGTTTTGGAAGGGATCGATTGTTCTGTCCGCTGTCCAGTGCATCTGGGGTGTCGCCTGTATCATCCTGTTCAATACCAATTTGTTCATGATTCTTCTACCACAACGCATCATTTAATGCCTCAACCTCAACTCCCGGGACTGATAAGAGTCCATACTACACCCTGGACGCCGGTGACGACCAACCGTCGGCTAAGTTGCAGGAGAACTAGCGGAGAGTACGAGGCCAGCCACGGCTACTCAGGCACTGACACCAAAATCAGTGCAGGCGGGCTGGTGGTGTCACGGACGACACAATTCACACTGTCGTCAGAAACACACTCCACGCACCTTAACCAGTAGAAGTGAACAACAGTGATGACGAAGAAGATGACTAAAAAATATAAATATATAATTCTTGCATGGTAGTACAACATAATACCTAAAGATAACCTTCTCAGGGAGACGATGCTGAATAATAACATCGCCACTTGTACTTGTCTTGACATCGACAGCTACGAGTACAAAGATGACGGCGCCAGCCATTTAAATTAACAAACATTCAATGTTCTTTCTTTGATGTATACGTTAAAGGCCCCTCTTTAAAGCGTATTAGATCCTCAATGAGGTCTGGTACGATGGTTTCGTCTCCATGTTTGCCATTTAGCAAGCATTAAAAGATTCTGATGTCTATTGATAATGGGGACGAAACTAGAGATATTTTTAGCAGTTTTTTAAAACGGTGAATAGTACACATATTGGATGCCTTGTGTAATTATTCAATTGACTTTGTGCTCACTCAAATTCAATACGATAACTTTGATTAGATAGCTTCAAAAGTACCAACTGTTGGCGAGACAATCACTTCAACGCCAGAATAACAAAAATACTGCCGCGATAGCGTTGAATCAATGACGTTTCTGAGAGGCGACACTGTTCACAACAATGTCTATCACAACGACAACATGCTCTCCTCGTCTGTGCAACAATCTGTGCAACCGATACACCGCAACTGAGCATGTTTGGCTGACGCCAGCTATCGTCGATCACGTTATGACGTCCAGAAGCATCAGAAATGAGCTGTCAATGCTCGAGCGCGAGACGCTACGCCGGGGCTGTCTCACTCTCGAATCTGCAGCTCATGAGGAGAGCTTTTGCGTGTGGCATCTGGTGCGGTTTCTGAGCCGAAATCGCATCCTGGACCTGGACAATGACGACAAGAAGACGAACCCCGGCACCAGTACAGGAACTGACAACGGCTCGAAAAGTACGCAGAGCGCAACTTTAATCAATATTTCATTCCTGAACACCTATGGCCGAGCAGCAGTCCGGGGGGTACAAGTCACAAATAGCGTGTGGGTAGTACTGGCAAAGCTTGCGCGCGTCATTGTCTGTGGCCCAGACCATATCCCAGTCGACCAACTCGAATTCCGCCACCCGTCCTACTTCAAACGCCTGCGGGAACTCCAGGCATCATTCAATGAGGAAAAGGCCAACCTGGATCGGTACTGTGCCGAGCAGGAGACGACTCAGCTTTTCCCCGCGGGCTACCCGTCGTCGCAAAAGTTACTCAAGGATATCCAGCGTGGCGCAGACTTGTGTTCACATCATCTAAACAACACGCTGAATCTCCGCGGCCTCGACGGTGTGAGCATGAAGGTGTGGGAGACGTGTACAAAGCTGCTTGCAACAACGCTGGACATGTCTTGGGATGCCGGCGGGTTCCTCGATCTCGTGAGCTGGATGATCTTTGGCAAGGGATCCAAGCAGGTGCTGCCGAAGCCACTGAGCAGATCTGCATCTATGCCGCAGCGGACTATACCGCTGGTAAACAAGACACCCAAGAAAAGACGACAGTCGGTTCCTCCGCCAAACATTCTCTCCAAAGCAATCACGACTACACAAATGACAGCAGCAGACAGTCCGACGTCGATATACGAACAGACGATGTCCACTCGCGCATATCCTGAGACTAAATCAGAAGCATGTTTGCAGCCCAGTGCCACGGCAACGGGTTCAAGATTCCAGGAGGATCTACCCACAGAGAACTTCCCAGCAGAGACGGAGTATATAGTGCCCGCTCCTCCAGCTGCGATTTCCACCTCGCCATTACATCAACAATCATCTATAGAAGCAGCTTCGGTGTCTGTGCCGCAGAAAGTGGCCATACTTCCACCGGGGATGCCCAAAGGGGAAGAGAAGTCGAGGTTGAGATTTTTCTTTTCTCGAAAGAAGAAGTAGCCAGTAATATTCTCCCATCTTTCAAGTATATGTTTGCTCAAGACCTGGTTAATTACATTAATATATACACTATCAGACGATGTATATCATGTCAGTCAAGTCGCCACTTTCTAGACGAGGCGAATAGAGTTATATTCGCTGATGCGAACATCCTCGCCGTTTGACTCGTAATCAAAGTCCTCGGGATGCCGGACCTAGAATCCAAATTGGAATTGCAACGTCATGAACACAACTTCGCCGCATTGCAACGCTGCCTCTCACCGTATGGTCTCCAGACATGTCAGTGTCGCGTGGTAAGAAAGCCATATTTCAGAGACGGGATGGATGCGAATCATACCTACTATAACATGCGACACTCTGTTCCCCAGAACGACTCTACTTTTGTTTCTCAGAATAGATTACTGCAATATGGCCATACAATAACACCACACCCTAGAGGCACTATTCGCGTAATATAATATGCAATTAACCAAGGCGAAACCGTCCGTCACCGTGACCACTGTTTTGTCGAGTTGCCTACGGGCTATATATAGAGCTCGTTATTGAAGGCTATTACTCATTCAACCTCGGGTTTTGTATCCATTCATCAAAATATCCGTCTATCTACTAGTCACCTCAACGAAAGCTATAATGCCCTCAAACTGGAAGCTTGCTTTGGTGGTGATGGTGCCTTTTGTCTTGGCATCTCCCTTGCGGCCAAGACTCGAGCAACACGTTACTCATCGGCCTACTCATTGGCCAACCCCAACCAACACGTTCATCATTCCCGGACTTCCTACAGGCGGAGGCTTGGTCCCCGACCCTGTGTATCCCGGTGGCCCTATTGTTGCCGATCCCGGTCAGCCTGGCGGTGGCCTGACACCCGATCCTACAAATCCAGGAGGGCCAATCAACCCCGATAATGGTCAAGGCGATGAGGACAGCTTGAATGCCCGCGACAATGCCGACTACCCGCCGCCGTCGTTTGGCTTCGGACCGCCAACTGTTACCTTAATCACGCCTGGCTTCTAACCGACGGAGGCCACCTTAGCTCTTTTGCCGACTACAGCGCCAGACTGCACTTTCACTCTGGCTGTTGCACCGCTCGGTACAGCAAAGGCGTGTGCATGAAACGGTGTCGAGACAATATACCGTCGACAGTAACATTGCTCTCCGATGTAGCCTGCAACGGGTGCGGCCACCTGCACATCGACCAGCAGGCGTATGCGTGTCCCTACATGATTATCACACAGTCTATCAGACAATCTGTGCTGCCACTGTACTGAAAGTACAGTGTCGGTCGGTGCATCCGCAGTCTAGTGATATTTTATCATGCCGATATGTCAAATAAATAAATAATAAATAATAAATAAATAAGCTGCGAAAATCAATTTGTAAATAGCCACACAATTTACACTGTGAGAGGCCGTAGATGTGGTAGCAGCTGTACAGTGCTGTATACAGTATGCATATGTATGCACTGTAAGTCTGGAGCTCGACGTCAGAGCTTGAGCTTTGCTTGTGATCCTCTCAACTTGACTTTCTGGACTTCAATTGCGCAAAGCCATCGCAACTTTTTGCGTCACAGCCGAACGCTACAACTTTCCATCCGATAATTAACCACTCGACTTTCCGATCGATCCCTTTTAAAATGTCTGCATCCAACGGCACAGCATCACGCTTCACAGCGCCAAACCAGTCGACAGAGCAGCGGCTGTCAACAAATGTCGTGGGCCTCGTCGAGCTGTCCGACTTTAGGAAACGGAAAGCCGAGGTGCTGGAGCAGCAGGAACGCGAGGCCCGGGAGGCTGCACAAAAAGGTGCGCAAGCACAAGCACTGGCGGACGGTGCAGCAGGCGACGACACAAACGGCAAGGAAAGCGGCGATGGCACCGACAAGGGCGACGGAGCAGACAGCGCAGATGGCGGGCAGTCGAAACTGAAGAAGAAGAAAAAGTCAAAAGACGGAAAGAAAAAGAGCAAGGGAAAAGTCAACAAACTCTCTTTTCTGGGAGATGAAGAGGAGGAGGCGGAGGCGGAGGAGGATACAAAGCCAGCGAAAAGGGAAGAGGCCACGGAAAAGAAGAGCAACTCTGGAGTGCCGGCAATCAAGTCGTTTACGCAGCAAGCACTTCGGAAGCAAGCTGCTGAGCGTGAAGCACTACGCAAAGAGTTTCTGCTGCTACAGGCGGCCGTCAAGGCGACCGAGGTGGCCATTCCGTTTGTCTTTTACGAGGGCGCCAACATCCCGGGCGGCGTCGTGCGCGTCAAGAAGGGCGACTACGTGTGGCTCATGCTGGACCGCAGCCGCAAGGTGGGTGCGCGTCTGGGCGAGAAGCAAGAGGACGGCAAGGCCAAGGCAGCAGACGCCGACGCGTTGCAGAACGGCGCCGATGCACAGAACCAGCAAAAGAACCAGCCGCGGCCGAGCAAGACGCGCATGCACTGGGCGCGCATCAATGTGGACGACCTGATGCTCGTGCGCGGCAATCTCATTATTCCTCATGTACGTGTCATATTGCATCAATCTGTTTATGTTGCGCTATATATGCACGTACTAAACTAACTTTCTAGCATTATGACTTTTACTATTTTATCATCAACAAGTCCATCGGCCCCGGCGGCGTGCCCGTGTTTGGCTATAGCAACGAGATGCCCGAGATGCCGGCTGTCGTCAAGCAGGAAGGCCTTACAGCTCCCGGCGGCGGCGGCGGCGACAAGGCGGCATCGTCTGCGTCTGCGTCCACCTCAGACTACTCCCATCTCGAAGGCGCCGACGACGACCCGTCTCTGACCAAGGTGGTGGACCGGCGCTGGTATGAGCGCAACAAGCACATCTACCCGGCCAGTCTGTGGCAAGAGTTCGACCCCGAAACCGACTACACGCAGCAGGTGCGGCGTGACCAAGGCGGAAATGCATTCTTTTTTGCCCCGAAATGAGGGGCCATCGATATTGAGTATCCAGCGAGAGGCATGTCAAATCAGTTGTTCGTTATTGTTCGTATTGTTCGTTATTCATGGTTGTCTTGGGCTGGGCCCACGCGAGACTTGTTGCCTCCTCAGACAAACGCCCAAAGAGCCGAAAAGGCTGCAGCGAGGACAATCCAGCCCGGCCACAGCATAATCAGCAGCAAGTTGCCTCCAGGCCCCAGCAGGACCAGGGCAATCTCAAAGCAGATCTTTTTGCGGATCCGCTCGGCGCGCTTGCAGGCCCAGGCCTCCATTGCGAGCAGGGCCGTGTTGTTTGCGGCCGCATAGGCCAGTCTGAGTGCCAGTTTGAGTGCGAGCGAGGCAAGAATGTGTGCTGCTCGGGATGCACGTCCGGCCAGGATTACGCTCAACACAACCAGCTGTGAGGCCATCCAGATCAGAGGCTTGGCGGCCGAAGCGGCGGCGGACCATGTGTCGGCGGCGGACTTGTGGCAGCGGTATGCCAGGGTGTATGCAGTGTTAAAGGAAGGATTTTGGTTGACTGTCTGCTCGGTTAATGGGGATGTGGCGGCTGCTGCTGCAGTCTCGGTTCTTTGCATCGACGGTCCGTCCGAGACCAGGCCCATGGGGCCCGTGAAAAGAGACAGTGATGCCATGTCGGTGTTGATGTAGTTGGCGATATCCGGTACTATGTGATGATTTTTGTAGATAACTAGATAGAGAAGACCAACAGGTTCTTGATGATATGGGCAGAGATCTGGTTGCTGCAGTCCTTGAGAGATATCAGGTCATCGACAACAACATGATGGTCTGGCGGGCATTATATGTATATATGCCATCCATAGCCCAACACCCCGCTACAAATATCATGTATCAACTATCAAGTACAAAGTATATAAATCATATGCCACCACCCCCCGGGATATACTAATACGAGAACATATCCGAGACCACAGGTATATCTCTCATCCTGTTATCACTCCAACCATTCTGATCTGTCAAATCACATCATCCATCTCAAATCAAATTATCCTTGAGTGGGAGAGCCTCGCATAGTATCTAGCAAGAGCCTGTGGCCAATGTTGCAGCCTGCAGCAGCACACATGGGGTCCTTGCTCACTAGCAGTCTCTAGTCTTGTACATTTTGGACAGTCTAGAGAATACAGATGAAGTGGTGATCCTCGACACCATTCCGAAGCACCTCAAGGGTACCTCTGATAGTCCGTTGACCAGACAGGTGGTGTGATCTAGAGTACCCTAGGGAACAGCTAAAAACAGGTTGTTTAATGCCAGAGCCGCCCGCGCGTGGATACACATAGTCAGCACACGTTGTCAGACGTTAGATGCCCGTGTCCATAGGTGCAAAAGTGCGTGTGTATTGTCTGTCTTCTGTGTCTACAGCGAATCTTCCAGAAATCCCTTTAATCCCTCCAAATACAGGTCCCTGGTTGGTAGACATGGACCCCCTAGAGCTCCACTGTAATATCAGCGGCTCCCTCTCTTCGACACACGTGGGGGCGACCCATTGTACAAGTATTACAGTGCAACCCTTGAATCAGTGCTAGAATGCCTTCAGTGCTGAATCCGTCAGACATGTCCGCAATCAAAGATAAAGCACCTGGAGGGCGAGGAAGGGAAGCATGCACAGCTGCCCGATGATGTGCAGGATGTCAGATCTCATATTCGATGCCAAGCTGGACGGATTGAGCAAACGTAATCGATGCTCGTCGTTTGGATCGATGAACTCAATATACACTGCTGTTCTGGAATTCAATACTGCGTGCAATATCTCAAACCACTGCAGTTACTGTGCTTGAGTGCAAGCAATTGTGCTTGGATGTAAAGAGATGCTCAGATAATTGTGTTGGCCGTGTCTTCTCCAATCACTCTGGTCGCAAACACTCTCCATGTATTCGGATGTCCAAGAATTCAGATACAACATGACTATCCTTTTGTTTGGCTCACAGCTACATAGCCGACGCTTCAACTGACTGACACTGGCCAAAACGTGGCTGGTCGCGCCATCTGATTGGCTACGGGCCACCACGCAACGACGGATCGACGCCAGGAAATGCTAAAGAAAAGAAATGGAGAGAATAATAAGACAAAGTAATGGCTAAGAAAGAGAGTAGATGGTATATTGTTCTCCGTAACCGTCCGTAACGCCTAAAGCATAACAATAGTATGTAAGAAAGGCGAAAAGAGTTTAAAATAGCCTCCTCATATTCAATGTAGAATAACAACCCCCGTGATATACTCGTAATTCGTCAATATAATGTACATGAAAGCGTAGAGTCCAAGAGTCTTGAATAAGGTCTTACGAGACTCAAAAGACATCAAATCAAGAGTCCAGGCCAATCAGGTTCTCGGCAGAGAACCGGATCTGGTCGCGCATCGATCGAAGCGCTTCAAACGCCGTGGCATAATTCTCCAGTGCCGCCAGAATGGATGTCAGACCCCGCTGCAGTTGCAAGAGCATGCTCAGCAGGTATGCACTGTTGCCTACATTGCCGTTGCTGCTCAGAGCTGTCGCACTAACACCGTTCCCATCACCTTGCAGGCCCTTGGTCTTGCGGTAGATGGACAAAAACACATAGGCACCCTGCATGGCACAGCACACAAACGACGGCAGCATGCGCGGTGCCACAATGGGCGATGTCGGCGACAAGAAGCTGACGTCAAGACCGTACTGGCCTGATGGGTTTGGATACGGCAGTCCGTCAAAGCCGGCGGCAATGTTGAGCGCCGACCGCAAGCAAATCTTAGCCGAGTAGTGGCTGCTAAAGGGCACCTTGAGCGGAGCCGATGTAGCACTGGCGGGCTCGCCCAGTGGGTGAAGCCCCATGCCCATGTCGGTAGCAGGCTGTGCGAGTCCTTGCTGCTGTAGTTGCTGTAGACTTTGAAGCTGCTGTAGCTGCTGCTGTTGCTGCAGCTGGTGATAGACATGCTGCGGCATCTGGTGCGGCAGAAGCTGTGGCTGTGGCTGAGGCTGAATTATAGTCTGTCCCAGGGTCTGGCCAACGATCGGCAATGGTTGCTGCGTCAGCTGCTGCTGCAGCGGTGTCGTATTAGTCGACTTCGGTGGCGATCCTAGGTTCGATGATGCAACCGAGACAAACGTCGAGCTCTCCGGTGTACTTGACATCTTGGCTGAACTATCCTGGTTGATCAGGGAATTAGAGCTGCCGTTACCGTTGCCGTTGCTGCTGCAGTGGTTGTTTCCGGTACCATTGCTATTTGTATTGCTGTTGCTATTGCTCATGCTATTGCTAGCAGTGCTGCTCTTGGGGCTGCTGCACGAGCACGCCGGCCACGGCAGCGACTCGTATCCATCGCCCGCCCCGCGCTGCTCCGGTGTCGACTTGAGATCGCAGTGACGGCCCGAGAAGACGGGAAAATCGTAAAATGCGCAGTACCGATGTATCTTGACGCGTGCACTGTTGAGCTTGATGCGCGTCATTGACCGCAATGACCGAATCAGGCACGTCTCTGCCTGGTCCACGGGCACTGCCAGGTTCGATGTAAATGTCCACTTCTCAGCACGCTCAATCAGCGGCGCAATCCGCGTCTCCAGCTCCACCATCTTGCGGTAGATGGGCTGCATGTCGCCCTGAGTTGCCAGAACATTGTTCAGCTCAATAACAAACTGCGTAGCTGTAAGTATTGATTGTTGCGCCTCAATAAACAGTGGCCACGCCTCTGGGTCGATATCGAGAGTTGGGAATTTTGTCGTAAACGATGCGCCATACAGCTCAAGTGGCGGTGGCTATCTTGTTAGTGTTTCACACATGGATAAAGCGTATACAAATCAGCAATGGGTCTCGACGTACGGTATTGCTCACGATGGAGCTTTGTGTCGCACAAACATAGGTCATCCACCACACCCGCCGCTTAGCTTCGGCAAAGAAGTCGTCGTCGTCGGTCTGGGTGTGCAACGAGTACGTCATCATGGCATCCATGAGCGCCTGGCCCGCACGCGACCGCATCTTCTTGATGTTTCCCCGCTGCGCATACTCGTACATGCTCAGTAAACACAACGCAATAATGCTCTCCAATTCAACGGGCACACGCGGGTGGAATGGCGCACGGTCGGCTGGTGGTGGTGTCGACTCGAGCGCTTTACTAGGCTCTGTCGCAGAGTCGGGGATCTCGGATTCTGCCTCGATTGATTCGATGGCTGCCTGTGCAAAAAACTGTGCACACTTGCGCCGGAATAAAATAGACTCGGTTGATGTTGGGTCTGTGTCTTCGGCGCTCGGGATCAGGGCCAGCACGGCTGAAAGAGCGAGCGCTACAGGTGTTGAGGGTTCGAACCCGTCGTCGAACGGTGGACGGCTTTGTGATAGGGCGGACGGCTCGTCAACGGGTGGTGTCGAGGACTCGGGTGGCGGGAAGATGGGGACATAGGGATGGATCCAGACATAGTAGGCTTGCAGCAGTGTGCGGTCGCTGCGGTATGTACGGACGAGCGGGCCAGACTTTTGTGGCGCGGTGAGCATTTCCTGCGGCAGATCGGCGACGACTTCGTTGAACACGCTATCTGAGAAGGAGGCTTGGAAGAGGCTGTCGAATATAAAATCACTGTCTTGTGGTATGTCTGGCAATTGTCCTAACGCAGCACCCGGGTCGATGTAGTTTTGTAATGCAATAGCTAGACATACAGTTAGTCATGAGAAGAACCAGAATGTTCGGCAACGGTACGTACGCTGTTGGGAGGCTGCTGGAGCAAGTTGCTCGTTGGCACCAGCGGCAGTGACGCCGATAGATGCCGCATTGTTGCCGCTGAATTTTGCGCCTGAATCGGGGGGTGATGTCGAGTTGGAATTGGAGGCGGCCTTTTTGCGGATTCGCGGACCGCCGCGCCGACTCGGCTGATACTGGCATTCGTTGCTTTTGTTGACGCATGATGAGCACGGGTGGCCTCCGTTGCAACGTGTTCTTGACGCGCGACTGTATGGGTGGTTAGCAATTGACGTCACCAACAGACAAGAGACAAGAAAAGAAGAAAAGAAGACAACGCACCATGACAAGCATGCCAGCTTGACGGGTGGCGTCGCAAACTTGCGGCGCACAATGCGAGACTGGGTATCAATGTCGGCCATGGCAATGTGTGTGAGGCGCGGGTCGTTCGCGTAGTCGACTCGACACAGCTGTTGATGGTATCGAGTGTCAGACTATCAACGTCGCGGAATCAATGTATCGGTTATCTCGATCGTCATAAAACAAGGGTTCAAGGGTATCGATAGGAGAGGATCAAGAATTAAGGAGACAGGCGCGAGGTGTGGAGGAGCAGGATAGAGTGACAGTGGTTGCAGGCCAATGTCGCAATGAGAGAAATTGAGGAGTGGAAAAAGGAAAATCTAGGCCGGGACGGGTGAGCCTGGGAGCGTATGTAAGACGGACGGCGCGAGGTGGGTGTCGAATCGATAATACTTGATAACTGGGGCCGGGCCGCACGCGAGGGCAAGCGGAACGCAGAAATAGGTAAGAGAAAAGAGGAAAGCGGGAAGAGGAAGAACTGGCTGTGCAGGCGCGCTGGCAAAACAATTGAGAAAAAGAAGGAGGCACAGAGATGATGGCCGGTGGGGGAAAGAAGTGTCTAGATTGAACGGCTCTGTGGGAAAGAGCGGCCGGTTAAAAATCGAATGACGGCGGCACGGCGACAATAAGGAAGGAGCGATGCGGAGCGGGTGACGATGGAGATAGGAAGAGACGGAGATAATACAAGAAGTCGGCGGCGGTATGCGATTGGAAGCCGCTGGTTCATGTACTCAAAGGCTCGCGATTGCGACTGGCTGCTATTGGATCAAGGCGAGATATTGATAGCAGGAACGACAAGCAGTCAGGCAAGCAGGCGAGGGGGAGTTAGTCGGCAGGAATGAGGGGATTGATGGAAACGGCAAGGCTGACGCTTGGGTCGACCGAAGAAGAAAGAGCTAGAGGCAAAAGGCAGAGGCAGCGATAAGACGGTATGCAGGAAGGAGCATGCTCAAGCCGGAGTGTCCATTGTATCGGCGGGAGATGATGGTGACAAAAGACAGCCGTGGGAGAGAAAAGACGTATGAGTAATACCGACGTAAACGGAAGGAAGGACAATAAAGTGAATAAATTTGCAGTAAATAAAAATGAATAATCAAATAGATTCAACAGAATGCGGAGAAGCCGATTGAGGTCGACACAGGCTGAGAGGCGTGCATGAGAGAGTATTGAAAAATAGCCTATGAAGAAAGATGCAAAGATAATGAAAGAAAGAGTAAGAATACAGTCACTTGTGAATCGAGAAGAGCAAAGAGGGAGATCTAAGGAGGAGCCGGGAGAGGAGCAAAGGAGAGAAATGGGGAGATTCTGGGGATCGCTGTTCCGTGATCCGTGTTGATATGGTACTTTTAATTGTGTGTGTATTTGGTAGAGGTGGAGGTACCGTGATTACGTGATATGGGTGGACTCACAATAGAGTAAGTCTCCGTAGTGTGTCTTAGTGCTACTAGAGACGAGAAAGGCGAGGCCTGGCTATTCGAAATAAGTTCAGACAGAATCCAATTGGCCAGAAAGCAGACGGGATCATGTGCATATGCAAATGTCAGGTGTGGAAATGTGGAAATGTGCTCAACGTGACTATCATGGATTCTCTCTATTATGAGGTGCTGAAAAAAGGAGGATTTTGGTGTAGAAATACTGAAGAATGTAGAAAGAAGAAGAATAGATAAAGAGCTTGAAGAAATGGGATATAGTACTACATTTAGATTTATTGGGGGGAAAATCAAACTAGAATGCAGAATATTTCGGCTGGATGTCTTTTTTGACATATTTTTAAGAAATAGTATCATTGATGTCTCTTTGCGAATTATCAAGATATTTTATAGTAACTAGCACAACTGGGAATCAATTAACCAAGACAGATTGATTTTAAACAATTGGTGATTTCTAGTAAAAATAAATGAAAAGCAACCAAAAATTAATGATATCTAAATATATTGTGCAAGTGGCAGGATGCAAGCAAAATCTATAACAGCAAGCCTGGGTATTGTGAATGGAAACAGAAAGACAAGATCAACAAAATGAGGACCCCGAAGCTGGAAGGGAATAAGAAGCGATGTAGAAAAGTTAGGAAAAAGAAAAGAAAAAAGTAAGAAAACAATAAAACCCGTAATAAATGTAGCCTAAAGTAAACCAAGTCTAAACGAATAGAGTGAAACAGGTGACTAACAAAGGATATACCAAACCAAGCAGAACCAAGAGCTGATGACAGAAACGAGAGATAAAAGAGACAGACAGCCATCAACCATTACGCATTACCTTGCATTACCTTGCATTACCACGCATTACCACGTCTACCGCACCCGGCTCTTCAACCACAGGGCCACCTTGATGAAAATCAGGTAAACACCCACAATGCCCCAGAAGCCAAGGATGACTCCCAGACCGGCCGTCAGCCGCGCATCCACGAGACTCATATCGATGCTCTGGGCCCAGGACTGCCACGATGAAGGCTCTGAAGCTTGTGACGAGGATGACGAGCCCCGACGGCCGGCTGACTGCTGCAGCTTCTTGCGGGCCGCGGCAGCCTCGGTAGGAGACAGTCGGGCACCCGATGGCATACCCAGGAGCGGCTCGCGTTCGCGGTCAGCCACGAGCTGAGCATCAATCTGTCTGGCCTCGGCCGCGACCGTCGAGTCCTCGTACTCGGCGTACTCGGCCTCAGCCAGGGACGCCTTGCGCTGATCAATGGCGTCCAGCATGCGCCAGGCCACAGTGTTGTTGATCTTATCCCAGGTGGCATTACAGGCCTGACGGCGTGCATTGGCACCCATTTGCCGCCGCATAGTGGCATTGTGCGATAGAAGTAGCACCTTGTTCACAAAGCCCCCAAGATCACTAGGCGGGACCAGGTAGCCGGATGTGCCGTGGTCCACAATGTCACTGGGACCGCCCTCGTCGCGCGCAATGACCGGCACGCCGCTGGCCATGGACTCGAGTACGACGAGACCAAACGTCTCGGTAATTGAGCAGTGCAGGAACATGTCGGCAGAGGCATACGACTCGGCCAGCTTCTCGCCGACCTGGAAGCCAGCAAAAAGGACCTTGCCCTTCTCGATCAGCTCCGAGAACAGCGCCTTGCACTCGTCCTCGACGGCCGTGTTTCGGTTGCCGCCGACAATGTACAGCTTAAAGGCAAGACCGCGACGGTCGAGCTCTGTGGCCACGTTAGCCAAAAAGTCAAAACCCTTCTCGCCGGCAATACGTGCAACACACACGAGGATAATCTCGCCGTTGGGTGCCAGAGTCCGGCGCAGTGCATTGTTGCAGCGTGTAGGGTTGAACATTTCCGTGTTCACGCCGCGCCGCAGAAGCTGCATCTTGCCAGCCTCGACGCCGTTCTTCTCGAGGTAGCGGCGCACAAAGCGGCTGGGGTAGAAGAGTGTTTTGACTGAGGGGTGGCGGAACAGGAATCCCTCGACCTGCTGGAAGCAGTAGACGGCAAAGTCGCTGAACGGCGCTGGGAACAGAATAGCGCAGTAGCCTGCCAAATCGGTCTGGAAGTTGGCAAGCACGGGCACCTGGTTAAATACCGGCTGTTGGCGCACCTGCAGCATGACCTGGAAACCAAGTGATGCTGGGCTTGCCAGGTAAATTAGATCAGGTGCGAGGCCGTTGAATGTGCGCGCGTACAGTGCCGACAAACGGACTGGGTAGACAATGGACAGCTCTGGGTTAAAGGGAAGAGGGTAGCCGTGGATGCGAATTTCAGGGTTGAGAGGCATGGTGGCCTCGGCGTCCTGCTCAAAGATTTGCGGTGATGGTGGCGGCGAGGGGGTGACTGTAGGAACAAACGTGTTGACTTTTGTGTGGTTGTGAGGAGCGACGACGGCCACGTTGGCACCGTTTGCGCGCAGGTGGTTGACGAGCATCAGGGTAGTGCGCGAGACACCGTTGACGGGGCCGAATGATTCAGTGCACAGCAAGATACGCTTCCCGCGCAGACGGTTGGGGAAAACGGATATGTCATGACCACTGGGGTTTGCGAGAGGGTCGGCCGAAGTGCTTGGCGCAGGAGCCGGTGGAGCGGTAGAGAGGCCGCCGTAGATGCCGGTGTTGGGGTCGAGCATCGACGTCGGCAATTCTGCAAACGCCATGTTATTGATAACTCTGTAAGTTTTGATGAGATGATTTGTGGTAAAATTTAAGTTAGATGCGATAAGTTCGTAAT
This sequence comes from Ophiostoma himal-ulmi, assembly GCA_029299165.1. Lineage (NCBI taxonomy): Eukaryota > Fungi > Ascomycota > Sordariomycetes > Ophiostomatales > Ophiostomataceae > Ophiostoma > Ophiostoma himal-ulmi. The sequence continues at coordinate 5,964,684 of JANSME010000001.1, forward strand.
GACTTTGGTGAGATTACGGCCGATGGAAGGGTGTCAAGAAGAGGATGTCAAGCTGAGGTGTTGTTAGTAACAGTTGAATACCGTGTGTTTTGCTCGTCATTTGACGTCTGTAAAATTTGAACTCTCAGAACTCAAAGGAAGGTGACCATAAAGTCTCCTATTGCCTTTGTGTTCTTCTCTACTTGTTCACATTTTTGCACCTACTCCTTGTCCAATATTGGTTGCTGCTGCGCAGATTCAATATTATCTGCAGGAGCCGAGGAGATGAACCAACTGTAGAGGCACAGGTAAGGCGCAAAAGAGCAACAAGTAGCGACAGACTGCCGGTGGCGCGCGAGCCGCTCTGCAAGGCTTGGTTGGTTGGGGGGGGGAGGTAGAGGTCAAGGTGGGCAGATAAGATATGTCCAGAGGTAAGAGGATGTAAGTGACTTGGTGAAGACGAGATGGTCAACGTCACGACAGGAGGAGCCTTGGTTATATATGGTATGCTTATATATAGAGGCAATATAAAATAGATGGGGCAAGTAGGAAAGAGAGAGGAAAGATGCAAGAGGCAAGAGGAAAGACCCTGGCGGGGCAGGCACGAGGTAGCAGACACTGATATACAAATAGGCATTCACTACGAAGAAGGAATGCTGGTGTTATGAAGAGGGCGAGACTACTCTACAGTCTACTACAGTCTATCACAATCGGCATCAACGTTGGGAGGAAGCACAGATCTGGTGGGGTGGTCGGCCGAGCTGGGCCAAGAAGGAAGGCACGATAAAGTGTTTAGAGTGTTTAAAGCAAAGAATGAAGCGCAAGAGAGCCAGAAGCGGAAAAAGGAAGGAACTACAGGCAGACAACCCGAAACAATAAGAAAGAATCATAGAGGAACAGGAAGGCACGAGGGCGCAGGCATTTGGGGAGGCGACGGGCAATGAGGGTTGTGCGAAGTAGAGTCGGGCGCGCGACATCGTGATAGCTGAGGCGGGCATGATTGGAAGATGGGGGGTGCACGCGGAGCATTGTGTACTAGCGACTAGAGCAGAGTGCATGGCCGGACCGCGCTTGCCCATCTCGGCCATCTGGACGGCACCCTGACCTTGCAGTTGCAAACCTTAGCTTGCAGCAGTGCAGCGACCCTATCCTTTATTCCGAACTCTTTATCCTCTTTAATTCATTCTTTATAACTTTGCTATTTTATCACTTTATCACTTTATCTGGCAGGGCTGCGTCGATCCTGAGGGATGCATTGCGTAGATGGGTGGCAGGTGCCGTGGTATCAAGGGAAGGAGAGGAGAGCAAAGACCGATAGACCTCTGTGAAGAACGGGAAAGAGCACTCCAGGGCGATTCTGTTGTTGTTGTTTGCTCCTTCTACATAGGTATACTGGGTAGATCGCGCCTTCCGTCGTTCGCAAACATTACTTTGGTATCAAACTCAACGAAACAGGCAAGAGCATCACATCAAGACGGGCGTGTGACCTCTTGCGAGCACTAGTAGAAGATGCCGGCGCCGACCGCCTTTACATCTTTTCGCCTTTACACTTTCTACCTTTCCACAAATGGGGGAGATAAAGCCATGGTCATGTCGGCATTTTCCATTGCCATTGCCATTGCTTTGCCATTTGTCTTGCCTTATCTATGTCGATGCGCAGGCGCAGAGAGGAAGAAGTAGGAATAGACGACGGCATGAGCATCGAAATGTCGAATTGCTAGCCAATCAGAAGCGAGGACGGCAGACTCTTAGGCAGGTCTGGTCAAATCAGATGCGCTGGATGGCCGGCGTGGTTAAGGCAAATGGCCAATCAGAGCACGCCCGTCCTGCACAAGCTGTCACAGCCGCTGCACTCTGTCGCGAACTCACCAGGCTGCGCATGCCGGACTTCTACTCTTCTGCTCTTCTACTCTTCCGACGCGTGACTGCACCTATCGAATAGGTCGAATAGGCTGCGCTGCCCTTGCCCTCGTGTGCGCGGCTATTGGCGCAGCTTCTTTTGTCGAGGGTCATCCTCCTCTACCTCATCCACCCTCCTCTCTACTCTCCCTTCTACTCTACTCTGCCATCTGATCCATTTTGATGCCATCTACTTCTACTCTCTTGCGTCATCGTGATGTGTTTGTCTGTGCTGCAGTGGATGTGCGATAAGACGATAAGCGACTGACAGAATCTCTACTCCGTTTATACGAAGTAGTCATTTTCAGAGTATGGAGCAGTTGTTCAGAAGAGTACAGGTGCTCGTATTTTATACCGTCGTACTTTTTATGCTCCCCGATACCCTTTTATACTCCTCCATACTCCATTCATAGGGCCACCCTTACGTTTACTGTGCCGCAGCGATGCATATATACCCTTACCCAGGCATATCTGGCGGTCAGCGGGATTCTCTCGTCTTTAATGCCGTTGCGTTTCTAAAGACTACGGTGTATGTTGCAGCTATCATCACCCGACGTCATCATGTCTCTGTCCTTTTCTTTGTCTGCGTGGTCCGTGCCGTCATGTCGTCGTGTCGCTTTATCGTTCGTGCCGCAGGTGTGCCACCACCGCTCTTATCTAATCAGCCAGTATCTACAGCGTATTATCTGTCATCACAGTCTAACGAGTCTATCTATCACCCATCAGGATCACCGTTCACCTGATATGTGTCTCAGAATGTCTTGCCCGTTCCCTGCTGTTGAGGCAAGGGACAGCAGATATGTAGGCATACTTGGTACAAGCAGCAGACAGACTTGAAGGTAGACATGTATGGAAAGTGAAAACATGCGAGACATCTACACCGCCGACCCGTCGACGATCGCCGGCACCTCGTTCCACGGCCCACCCGACGTAAACGGAGAGCTGATCTTGGATGTCTTGTCTGTCGATGTCTGTTGTCACGGTCTTTGGTGTTCGTATTGTGTTTGTGTCCTTTTTGACCTTGGCTATCTGGTGCTATGTTGGTTGGTCGTTATCTGCACCGCGATTTTCAGTTGCGGCTGTGATCTGTGCAGCACAGAGTATGCCGTCTTAGCCAACATCCAGTATCTAGCATCCAGGGGTCATACGTTGTAGCTCAATAGAAGTACCGTTACTCTACCTTTTTATAGTAACCCCTTACACTAGTAGCCGCCTCTGACGACGCTATGTTGAATACCTCTTTCTTTGAGATTGGTTTATCCTTGCGGGATTTGTCCATGTTGAGCAATATTCAATGCCCCGTAAGCCGTACGTTTGTATCCGATTGATAATTCAAAGATGCTGACGTTTCTTGACGTCTGATCCATCCCTTCAAAGGCGATGCAGACAAAGACATATTCTTTAGCGTCTTCTATAATACGGTGCCGTTAGTGATATCGTACACGATATGCACTAACCACACCATCGCAACACCCCGAGACAAAAGTGAGACTTGGCGGCATCAATACAAAGGGGGTTCTTTGTTCTCGCATGCCTTTCCTCCCTTTTGCTCCCCTCAACCATCTTTCTCGCTAGATTAAGCCTGTAAGGCGTCATATGTGTACTCATGTTCGCCCTCGTGTCAGTCTGCCCGTATCATCAACACGAAACACCAGGCCAACATAACAGCATCGCAAACCAGTTTTGAATCTGCATATCAGCATTACGAGCTCATACGACAGGGCCGGCGATTCTCTGTTCATGTTTCTGCTTTATGTGCCTTATGTGCCTTTTGCCTTTTGCCTTTTGCCTTTGACTCCGAAATACGGGCTGATGTCTTGGCTCTCACTCGCGTGCTAAATTAAATTTAATGCAAATTTAAATACTAAATTGGTGCATACGACCCAAGACTTCACTCGTCACATTTGTTGAATGAATTAAAAAGATGCAGTGATTACCAGCAAATAAGCTTGATGCACGCAAATAAACCTTGTCTGCACTTGTTCTGTGCCTCCTGCAAACCTATGTCTGCACAATCCTCACCGCATTTCTCTTCCATGTCTTACGACGTGTTCAGCTGGCAAGGACGGGCATGTCCCTTGCGACAATAGTACTGATAGAGTGGCGAGCTTGTTGCTCTGTCTGCTCTGTCTGCTCTTCCTTCTCTTGCTCTCCCAGCCATGCCCTTGGCTTCTGCCGCTTTGGCCAGCTTCGGCCGCTTCGGCCAGCTCCTTGTCTATTTACCAAGATCGTCAACTTCAATTGCCCATCTTCATTGCTCATCCGTCTGCAACCATCTTACCTATCCCATCCTTTCTCTGTTATTCTGGCCTTTTATCTGTGCTACCATCACCCCACACATATCGCCTTGTAAAGCTACTTATTCCTTCTGCCACTGGACTAGCCGCACTCCCGTATCTCGACCCCTTTTCAATTGGAATTATCCCAATATATATTGACTAAACTTATCTAGTATTATCTTATTTAATCTTGTATTTTAATGTTGCAATATTAGCCCATAAGCCGCAAGTTGTGCAATTATCACTGATTCTTCCACCTGGTATTTCCATCTGAACTCTTCGTTTCATCTCCTAGTACTCTTCAACGTCATCTTCTCGTCTTTGTCTTGCAACACCCTCATCCGATTCAAAATCTTCAGTATTCTCTCTTTTCTTATTTCTTCTTCTTTTTTTCTTCTTCTTCTCCTCTTTTTTTCTTCTTTCTTTTTCTTCTCTTTCTCTTTCTTTTCTTTTCCTTTCTAGAGTTTGATTATCTTTTTTCTACTCTCTTTTGCAAACCTTTTCCCTCCTCGTAATCATCCTTGCTCTCAACTGCTTGCAGTCAATTACACAACTAATACAAGGATCCCGATCATCACTCCCATTACCACTTTCTCCCAATCGCTCCTCTCTACTCTCTAATAACTGCTAAACAATTTCCACGCAATTCATTCCTATTGATTGACGTTTGCCCCCGATAGGCACCCCACTAGCCCTGTCAGACTAGTCTTAGGCTGCTTTTAGATCTCGTGGGAATAGATACTGCCAATCGCTCTTACTTTCTTGGGCTCCTCCCTTCTCTCCTTCTCCCGGGTGCCTTCTCAATCTTCCCTACTCCATTACTCCATCCTTCATCCTCGCTATCAAGTTGCCCTCGACGCGTCTAAATTACTGTCAACTCGTCACATCTCACCTCCTTTTGTACGGAGAAGTTTGCAGTTGCATTATGCTTGGTATATCTATTCCGTAGACTATTTGTAAAATACCAAATAAAATATCTAATGGTGCATCTCACCTGCATGTCTCTCTAGCCCACCCCCGGCCGTCTAAAACCTAGCTCGCCGCCACAATTCTCCTACCGCTTTTATCATTTTCATTTCTTTTTCTCTGATTATTTATCCAATTTATCTTGATATATTATTCTTCTTCTCCTTTTTCTTTCCATCTACTTACTTTCGGGTCTTATTTCCGTTCTTATTTATTCTCCTTGCCCTCCTCTTTTCTTCTGCCTCGCTCCTTCCTCATCTCATCTCATCTTCCCCCCTCCACTTTTCGACCTGGCTGTGGATCCCCCTTTCTGCTCTTGTCCTTTTCGCCCAGGATCCTAGGCTGCTCCTTCCTTCAATCTCACTATCTGCAGAATCACTCACTCACTTACGGAGCACTTTCAGCCCGGCTCTCTGAGTCGCCCACTACTTAACTGGGCCCTCACCCACACGTGTCCACATCGCTCTGAGCTTGCTCTCTCCCAGATTTTATAAGCTGCGCTCCCCCCCTCCCCCCTCTGCCAACCGCGAGTGAGATGAAAGTCTAGAGAGTGTGTGTAACCACCTCTTGCCAAAACTCGATACTACTACACAATGGACGCTGCTCCAGCTGCTCCGGCTCTTGCTGCCGAGGACAACCAGGAGTTCAGCCCCGTCATGCGCCCTCTTGTCCGTCCCACCGACGGCGCTTCCGCTGTCTCTCCTGCTGTTGCTGCCGCCAATGGCCAGATTCCTACCATCCGCACCATCTGTTGTGTCGGTGCCGGTTACGTCGGTATGTTTGGCTATTTACCTACTGCCATACGTTGTTAGCCGTTCCCATCTAACTAACTCCTCAGGCGGCCCGACTGCTGCGGTCATTGCTTTCCAGAACCCCCACATTCGCGTCGTCGTCGTCGACAAGGACCCCGTCCGCATCCGTCGCTGGAACTCGCGCCACCCTCCCATCTACGAGCCCGGCCTGGCTGAGATTGTGCGCATTGCTCGTGATGGCTCGCGCGAGTGTTCTGCTCCCGTCACCAACGGTGATTCTGCTGCTTCTACGCCCCTGCCCTCGCGCACCCCCAACCTCATGTTCTCGACCGACATCTCGCGCTGGATTGGTGAGGCCGAGATCGTCCTGATTGCCGTCAACACCCCTACCAAGTACCGCGGTGCTGGTGCTGGTAGCGCCACCGACATGACTGCCTTTGAGGCCGTCACTGGTGAGGTTGCTCAGCACGCCCGCCCCGGTGCCATTATCGTTGAGAAGTCCACCGTCCCCTGCCGCACTGCACAGCTCATGCAGGAGACCATGGCCGTCCACCGTCCTGGCGTCCATTTTGAGATCCTGTCCAACCCTGAGTTTCTGGCTGCCGGTACCGCCGTCAACGATCTGCTCTACCCTGACCGTGTCCTGATCGGCTCTCTGCCCACCCCTACCGGCCAGCTTGCCGCCGAGGCCCTGGCCAAGATCTACGGCGCTTGGGTGCCCCGCCACAAGATTCTGACTACCAACGTCTGGTCGTCTGAGCTTGCCAAGCTTGTCGCCAACTCTATGCTTGCCCAGCGTATCAGCAGCATCAACAGTATTGCAGCCATTTGCGAGCGCACTGGTGCCGACGTCGACGAGGTTGCCGCCTCCGTTGGCTACGATGCCCGTATCGGCAACAAGTTCCTCAAGGCCGGTATCGGTTTTGGTGGCAGCTGCTTCAAGAAGGACATCCTGTCCCTCGTCTACCTGTCCGAGTCGCTCGGCCTCGAGGAGGTTGCCGAGTACTGGCGCCAGGTTGTCACCATGAACGAGTACGCCCGTGACCGTTTCACGCACCGTGTGGTCAAGTGCCTCAACAACACCCTGCGCGGCAAGAAGGCTACCGTTCTCGGCTACGCCTTTAAGAAGAACACCAGCGACACCCGCGAGTCCCCCGCCCTCGAGATCATCAAGACTCTTTTGGAGGAGGGCCCCCGCGAGATTGCCGTCTTCGACCCCTGCTGCAACCCCGTCGTCATGCGTGAGGAGATCAAGCAGCTGCTCGGCGGCGACCGTGTGCTGCGCAGCGAGGGTGGTTCGATTGAGGTGTACTCGGATGCCTACGCCGCGTGCGCCGAGAGCAACGCTGTGCTCATTACGACCGACTTTGACGAGTTTGGCAGCAAGCCTCCTCTGACGGGTGGTGCTGCCGCCGCCGCTGCTGCCACACCGGCCGCCAAGAAGAAGGGCCCCGTCGACCCGCGTCCCTTTACCAACCCGTCCAAGCCGAGCGAGAACGAACTGCTCTCTTTGCACAAGTACCTGATCAACACGGCCACCGATGCTGCTACCGACCCCTTGCAGCGGTACCACGCCGAGCCCGACTGCGACTCGACATGCCCCGACTGCGTGCTGGAGAAGCAGGGCTACAAGCTCAACGAGGAGTACAAGCCCAAGGAGAAGCTGGACTGGTCGCAGATTGCGCATAACATGCGCAAGCCGCGGTGGGTCTTTGACGGCCGTGGCTGTCTTGATGCCAAGGCCGGTGCAAAGCTGGGCTTCCGCGTCGAGAGTGTCGGCCGGCAGGGTCGGTCGTAGATGATGCATGTTGATGTTGGCGGTCATACGACATAGATGAAATTGATATAATGGAGTAGGGTTTGGTATAGTTATTGTGTTGGTTTCTACTGTACTGTTGTATTACTTGCTACATCTTATATATTTGATCAAGATATCTATTTGCTGCCATATCTCATGCCGTATCGTTCATCCATACCGTTCCCCTTTGCCGAGTTTCATTTCACGTAGAAAATATACGATTATGTAATCATACACTCTAGTATGACACGCGATGAGCCAGAATGAGCCAAAGCAGCTCTGGTGGGGACTATTCAATGCAGTTGCCGGTTGACTCACGCAGCGCAGGTCAGCAAACGAGCTTTTACGAACGTTCTTAACACTGTAGATATAAACATTTATTATTTCTAGAATAGTTGACATGATATATGAAGTGTTAAATTTCGTATCTCCTGTATCTATTCTCTCTACGGCGTGCGCCATCCTGCACAGCTCCATCACATGCATTACAGTGTTCTTAGTCATTCACCACGTAAAACCCGATAACCCCACCTATCTAATAGTCGGTAGCATTACGTCGGATTCTACTGCACGTATCGAGCTCTCAACCCTTCCAGCATCACTTGCACCGCACCACGAACACCAAGTATACTCGCCGGCATGTCAAAAGCACAGCTGTCCCGATTGATCGACCTGCCGGACGATGCGCTCGACCAGGTCCTCGAGTATGCGCGCACACTCTCTAAACCGGCCGTTGTCGAGCACTTTTCCAACCTGCTGGGGGACTCTCCGGCGGCCATTGAATTCATCTCTGCCTTTAACTCGAGGGGGTCTGGCCTGAGAGCAGCTCCGACATCTGCTCCAGCACGATCACCTGCACGATCACCTGCACCTGCACCAGCAACTTCTACACCAACATCCTCCCTCCCAGAACCTGCACCGCGGCATCAGCGCCCCAAGAAGAAAAAGGCTGCCCTGCACATACCACCACCCCGCCAGGTCGCCAACCTTGCACCCTCCGGCGCCGTCTACAACAAGAAGAATATCGAGGATGACTACATGAGTGGCGGGAGCAAGAAGAGCTCGGGACCAAATACACCACTGCCGTCGGTGAGCGGAAGCGGTATCCAACGGGGAGCCAGTCCTGCGCAGCCACATACACAGCAAGCACCACCGCCACCACCACCACCACAGCAGCAGCCGCAGCAGCAGCAGAAACAGCAATCACAAAAGTCTCGCTCGGGCGGCGGGTCACTGATTTCAGATGCACTTGCGCCAAAGCCAAAGAAGACATCCTCTGGCAAACCCACCACGGTAGCCAAGGTATCAATTACCGGTGGCACGGCCATGCACGGCGCGTCCACAGCCCTGTCCGATCTCGAGACGGCTATCCGGACCCTGGAGATCAGCACGAACCCGACTCTTGCAAACAGCAAGGGCGGCAAGTCAAAAGGCGGCGACCAACCCAACGTAGACGACGTCGATGCACGCCGGTGCAACTGTGTCGGCACGCGCCACCCGTTGCAGACAGCCGCGCCCAACTGCACAAATTGCGGCAAAGTCATTTGCGTCAAAGAGGGACTCGGGCCGTGCACGTTCTGCGGCACGGCACTGCTGTCGTCCAGCGAGATCCAGGCCATGATCAGCGAGCTGCGAGCCGAGCGCGGCCGCGAGCGCATGGCGGCCGACCGCGCAGCCCACCAAAAGGCGGCTGTCACTGGCGGGTCTACAAACGCGGCTGGTGCACACATGATTGCCGGCAAGGCTAAATGGGGCGGCGATGATGCTGGGTTTGTGAGCCTGCAGGAAGCCGCACGGCAGGCCGACGATGCACAGAAAGATGCAGCAGCCAAGGCACGTGCGCACCGCGACAAGCTGCTGGCGTTCCAGGCGCAAAACGCCCAGCGCACGACGGTGCGCGACGAGGCGGCCGACTATGACGTGGGCGATGCCATGGCGGCCGAGACGGGCGGGTTTGGGCGCAACCTGTGGGCCACGCCCGAAGAGCGCGCGCACAAGCTGCGGCAGCAGCAGAAACTGCTTCGCGAGATGGAGTGGAACGCGCGGCCCGAGTATGAGAAGCGGCAGCAGGTACTGAGCATTGACATATCCGGCCGCAAGGTGTTCCGCAAGATGGCACCCATCGAGCGGCCACCGTCGCCCGATGTCCTGGACGGCGTGGACGCGGACAACGAGAACGACGAGTACGGTGTCGGCAAGCACGGGGCTGTGCTGACGGATGCCGACGGCAACAAAAACACGGCCAAGAACGGCGGCACGTTTAGCAACAACCCCCTGCTGGGCAAGATGATCAAGCCCGTGTACGACGCGCAAGGCCGGGCCGAACGGCAGCGGGATATCGAGCGCGAGAAGCAAAAAGAAAAGGAGATTGAGCAGCGGCGAGAGCAAAAGAAGGAGAACAAGAAGAATGGCAAGGGCAAAGAAAAGGTAGACCCTGCAGCGGCAGGCAAGGCCGAGGGCAGCTCCAAGGCAGAAGAGCCCGAGGTGCTGCATTTGCGCGGCCGTGCCGATGACGCGGGTGCAGCAACACGCTGGCGCCGTGTGCAGGACGACGTCGATAATGAAGCAGTCATTCTCGACGGCGGCATCTACGGCAGCGCGCCACCAGCTGCAACTGGCGATGAGCCAGAGTGTGGTTAGGTCGAGGATATAGATATAGATATAGATATCTAGATTTATGGATTTATAGAACTATAGAAGTATAGAAAATAGATTACGAGACTATGTATTGCAAGTCCATCGCAGGGGTATAGTACAGTAAGAGACGAAAATAAATATACAAATGACAGCATCTACACCGCAACCCGTTCACTGCTGCTCCCATTTTTCTTTTTTTCTTTGTGCTCCAGCTTGGCCGCCTTCTTTTGGTGCCGCTTCTCCCTTCTGCGCTCCTCCCTTGCCTGCATCTCGGCGCGGTACCGGACTCCATTGCGCATCAGCAACAGGTTGAGCGGGAGAAACACAATGTAGAGACATCCCAGCATGAAAAACGCCCAGCCAATACCCATGGCGTTGATCATGGGCACAATCACGGCACTGAACAGCGCGCCGAGCAGGCCGCGCGCCAGGTTGTTCGTAGCCACGGCAGCGCCTGCACGGCCGGGCGTCACATCGATCAGCAGCACACTCACAGCGTTGTTGTATCCGACCATGCCGACACCGTAGATGAAATTAAGCACGCACGGCACGGCGACAGACACGCGCTGCTCCAGCACCCAGCCCCAGCACAGAATCACAGCCGCTGCCAAGATAGCCAGCGGATTACCAATCTCCAGCCGCGCGCGCTCGATAGGGAACTGCGACAGGTCCGTCTGCCGTGTCCTGTCGACGGGCAGGCCGAGGCGGCGCGCGTGGCGGCGGTAGTTCCAGTTCATTAGCGGGCCCATGACAAACGCCGTGAGAGCCGAGCCGGCCGCCATGGGAACGTACATGAGTCCAATCACAAGATCGTTGTAGCCGTAAATCTCCTGAAACTGCGATGGCAGCGCGACTGAGATGGAATAGAAGCCGGCAAAGATGATGGCGTTGTAGCCGACGAGGATGCCAATCTCTTTCTCAAAGACCATCAGGAACGACCGCAGCGGGTTCGATATCTTGATCCTCAGGGGCTGGCGGATGGAACTTGCCCGCGTTGTTGTGCGCGCCAGGCCATTGTTGATGTCTAGGCCCTGCTCGGCATTCTGTGCGCGGATGGCCTTGTGCCGGCGATGTTCACGCTCGGCCTTCCAGTCGCAAAACAGCTGCTTGAAAGTGCGGTACATGGGATGTGGCCGGATGGAGCCGTCGCCCACAATGTTGCGGCATGTCTCGGGCAGGAAAACAAGCAAAAAGACAAACGTGACCGCGGCCGAGATGACAAGGAACCAAAAGATACTGCGCCAGCCCAGGTACTGCGAGAGCACGCCACCCAGGATAGGGCCGATAGAAGGCGCCAGCACGATGGGCAGCACAGTGAATCCAATGTACTGGCCGCGCTCGGCGCTGGTGACAATATCAGCAACCACAGCCTGACACAGCGCAATGGTGCTGCTGGATCCGGCAGACTGGATGCAGCGGATGACCATCAGCGAAGCATAGTTGTGACACAGCGCGAGCCCGATATTGGCAGCAATGTAAATGACAAAGCACATGATATAGGCAGGACGGCGGCCAGCACTATCAGCAAAGCCGCCGACAAACATGGGCGTGATACCCTGAAAAATCATATAGGTGGTCATGGTCAGGTTCACCTGGGTCGCGGTGATGTTGAAGTCGACGGCGAGGACGTTGAGGGCGGGCAGGTAGATCTGGGCTGTGACAGGCGAGAAGAAGGCAGCCAGCGACACAGCGAGAACAATCATGCGTTTCTCCCAGAGAGTGTAGATGGAGTAGGGCGGCGGTGCCACGGACTGTACTGGGGCCAGGCCAGCTTCGATGCCGTTGTCGTCATGGTCGTGGTCACTTTGATCGCTATTGTTGCTGTGGTCAATGTGCTCATGCGTGTGACTGTGATCGTGATCGTGGTCATTCACGACGGGCCGAATGTCGTTTTCACCGACAAACTTTGATTCTGACGAGACCCTCCTCGACACGGACGAGCTGTCAGTCTCCAGCTTCTCTGCCGCGATTGCCCCGTCCTTGTCGCCGTGTAAACTGGCCGCCGATAGTTGAGGTATTGCTTCATCTGACATTGTCAGTATTGATCAAAGCTGGTTGAGAGCAGGCCATCGATACGAGTCATGTCCGCAAGAGAGGCTGTACGTCTTATATATGAAGGTAAGAAATTAACAATAAAAGGAACAGGAACAGGCACGAAGACATCCATGTCGATATCGAGATAGCGGTAAAGATTTACTAAACGCACCGTTGCAATAGACCGATACGAGCTAGTGCCCCGATGACGGTGCCGGTTGCCGAGCCGGCGAGTCTCCAACTGTCTTTACTTCAGACAGCGACAGTACCTGAGTACCTAGTACTACATATACATACCAATGGCAGGCATTCCATTTCCACTTCGCAATAGCAAACCGGTGTAAAATATAGCGGTAATCAATACTCCGTAATAGGATACTTTCCTACTCGGTACAGGGGCATCAAAAAAGTTTGAATATCGGCACCGATTCGGCAAAATGGCGGACTGCAAAAAGAGACAAAGCTACTAATACGAAGTAAAAATGATCGATCACGGGATCGAACCGTGGACCTGCGCCGTGTTAAGGCGCCGTCATAACCAACTAGACCAATCGACCTATAAAGAAAGAAGTAAGGAAGAGAACATTCAGAAGGTGCTCTCGAGACTGTGAAGATCGAGAGGCATCAGGATTTGAGCCCGATGCGGGGGTCGAACCCGCAACCTTGAGATTAAGAGTCTCACGCTCTACCGATTGAGCTAACCGGGCGTTGTTCTCTTGTTGTTGTGAGCGGGCCCTGCCAGCGGGTATTTGATGGGAGGAAACCTAAGAAATAGACAATCAGAGCCAAAGTCTACCACCTCCCAGCACTTGGCCGGCATTCGATGACAAACCAAGATGCCTGGAGTTAAGAAGCGTGGGAATCAACTGTAATAAAGACCCTGAGAAAAGGACCGAAAATAGAAAAGAAAAGTAATGATATCCATGCTTGAAGTAATGGTGGCTAGCCGGCGGTTCCGTTCGTGACAGCGTTTTTCTCGTCACCGTTGTTCTGGGTTGGGTATAGTCGACTTCGGAACGAGGGGGCTGGTAATGATGTTGGTGGAATTACTGTCGCGTGCAGCTGCGGTAGCATTGAGTTGGGGAATCAGATGACAGAAGACCGGTGCGTGTATCGGAGTAAATGTACAGAATAAACAAATGAAACTGCGAATATAGATGCGAATGAAAAGCCATTGGATAAGCGAGCTCAACATGGCAATTTGTATAGACATGCACGGGGATTCTAATAAAAAATAGGAAAAAACTTCAAAAACAAGCAAGAGATGAACCAAATAATAGTGTTTATCCTAGTCCAAAAAAAAAGTTTTCGAAAATGTGGCCAAAACCAGGTGTATTTCGTACTTTCGTACTTTCATAAATCGTAGATATCTTTCGACTGCAGCCAGTCCTGCAGCTTTCCTAAATCTTCGTCTCAATTCTTCACCATCTCAGACCCGACATCTGAGGAAAGCCAAAACTGGCAACGCGGCCCTCGTCATATGCGCTGCTCGAGTCTGGACCTAGACTGCGAAATGGCTGGCCCACCATGACCATAAGATCGAGAGGCATTTGTGTTCGCTCAAGAGGCGCGCCCATGGGAAGAGTCAGCAGCAGATTCGACGTCTCAAAGCCTTCTTGGCCAGGCCGCGAGCTTGGACCCGGGCGGCCATGAAGGTTAAAGTGTGCCTGCGCCCGCGCAGCTTCGGCCGACACCTCAAACGGACTCGGTGTAGCCTGCGAGAGTGTCTGGTAAAAGGGGTAGACCTGTGCGTGGAGTTCTTGTGCAGCTGCTTGGGGGTCGCTGCGGGCATCACTGTTCGTTCCGCTGGCAACCGACAGAACCTGGATGCAGATACCGGCACGCTTGAGGTCATCCTGCCACGTCTCCCAGTGGCATCCATGGGCCTGCTTTTGGGCGACCATGTGCAGCAGAACGATACAGGCCGAGTAAGCCTGAAGAGTGACTATCCAGCTGCTGCTACTATCCGAGCCGCCCTTTTCGCTGCCCATTTGGTGGAGGACAGAGAAGATGGTAGCTGAGCTCCGGGCAGCGTCGGCTCCCTGAAGGAGCAGATCAATCGGAATCGACTCGGGTGCTTCAGACCGATGCATGACATTGTGTTGTTGGCGCTGCTGCTCACGGAAAAGGTTGCTGTACTGCGACGTCATGCGGCGGTAGGTCAGAAGGAGAGCGCCGAGGTATAATAGGTGTAGATGGTAGATGGAACGGAGGACGTCGGGCGGGAATGCGACACTATTGCTACTGGTGACATAGTTGCTGCCGCCAGGTAGATTTGTGAGATGTATGCTGGCTGGCAATTTCGCGTACCAGCTCTGCAGATCACGAATGGCAGACTCAAAGGAGAGCACCGTGATTGACTTGAAGCTGAGGTGAGTGCGGAGATTCTCGACAGATAGGACAGAGATTTTCAAAAACTCAGTGTTGATAATTTCTCTAATGTCGTTGGATGGCTCAAACTCGATCGCAGACGGCTATCCTGTTAGGTGTATTCTCTCTTGCGTTGATGTGGTGGGATGGCAACTTACGCTGATCTTTTCGAATTCAACCTCCTGGCCCGTTATTGAGACCATTGCAAAGTTGAACCAGCTGTTTTGTTAGCGTCAGTCTCGGCCCATAAACGACAGCAGGTAGAGTCAACATACCTCGACATGAACACAAGAGTCCGCCAGATTCTGCGCTGCTTGTTCCACTCGGCCATGGGCATGTTTGGATCGGCAGGATTGGTGTTGGGCAGCCCCCATGACCGACACAGCTTCATGCCGATGCCGATCCAGATGCTCGACATGGTATTTCTGCTCATCATGTTGAACAGAGCAAGTAAGGCCGCTAGCTTAGCGGCAAGAAGCGGCGATGCCTCCAGGGCGAGGTCAAAGTAGTGTTTGGCGATATCGTAGACGGCATTGCAAGTGAAACGGTCAAAGGACTGCGGTGGGGATGATGGCACGGCACCACTGCCATTTCCTGGAGTAGCTGCATGTCGCATGCCGACAGCGACAATACCGGCAAGACACGAAGTGGCAATCTTCTTCTCATCGGCGCTGGCGACAGCAGGTGATGGCGGCGCTGTAGCTCTTGATGCTGCTTCTGCTGGCAGTCTTGATAATGGCAGCTGTGTATCAAACACCACATTGACAAACGTCTGTGCCTCCTGCTCAGAGAATACGTGAAACAGAGGGTTGCGGTTTACGTAAAACTCTGCCAGCGCTTTTTTGGTCACGGCGTAGCTGGGAAACACGAGCTCAACAGCAAGTGGTACGAGGGGAGCTGCAGAGCTGCTGTGGATGGGTAGTTGCTGAGTTCTGTTCTGCCGAGTCTGGGTGTGACCGTGACCGTGTCCGTGGCCATGTCCATGGTGATGACTATTGAAGCTGAAATGCCGGTCCTCGTTGTCGGTATTTAGTAGGAGATTTACGCTCTGTCGTGGGCTGGAGTCGGCCACTTCGGCACCCGGGCTAGCGCGAGGACTGTGCCGGGGACTGCCGTCAGGACTGGCTCCAGGACTTGTCTGTTGTGTATTTGCAGAAGTTGCGGAAGTCGATGTGGCTGATATTGACGACGGCTGGCCTGATGCGAAAGCCAAGACTGGTGCTGATGATGGGCTGTTGGTGGTAGGGTTTCCGAAGCTGGTGTTGTCGCCGCCTTCACGCAGGATGGTGATGGGGTCTTCAATGGTGCGCATGCGCTGCATCATCTTTTCTGCTTCGAGTTGGGGAGCGGTACGCAAGGACGCAAAAACTGCCTCATAAGCAGCAAGACGGGCACGCATAGCAGCCTGGCGCGACTGGCCGACCTCGCCTTCATAGCCACAAGGCCGGTCACGGTCGATGCAGTTGCCACACCGAGGCCGGCCACCGTCACACTTGGCCTTCATCTGTCGGCACATTTGGCAGGCCTGGGCCACACTACGTATACGCTTAAGAAGCCTGCGTTGGCTGGAGATGGGCGATGAGCTGTAGCTATTTTCGTCGGTAGAAAGGTCATCGGCACGTTGCTTGGCGACGCGGTCCGGAGCCGGCAATATAGCCCGGAAGGAAGCTGGGTCACCTCCCATGGCGAAGATGGGTGTAATGTTTGTATAGTACAAGGTGTAAACGATGTATATGGGTGCGTATTGGTGTTCAATATGGGTAAGGGGACTTGGCAGAGATGGAAGCGTTGAAGCGTCAAAGAGCTGCAGGAGCAAGCTGAGAGTAAGGCTAGAGTATGCAGTCGAGACGTAGATCAAATATATAAATCAGAAATCAGATGAGTATGTCGTCATGTATGATGTCGGTGGCTGAAGAGAGGGTTATAAAAGAAAGGCCAGAGAGTGAAAAAAGGCTCTGTAGGGGGAAATTGCAGGGCGGCGAGAGTAAGAGGCGAGTAACAGGACAGGGCAGGAGAAATGGGCGGGAGGCGAGAAAGAAGCATCACGGAGTGTGGATGAGGTACCAAAGTATATGAAGTGCCAGGGAAGGAGCAGGGGAGTATAAAATAATAAGGGCAACAGCCAAGAGAGTGCAGAGTGAAAAGAATCGAAGCTGTAGAAAAAAGGGAAGCTTCGATGGGTACGTCAGTCAGTCGTAGCTGCCGCAAGCTGTAATCCATAAGCCGCGGGTCTCGACTCGACGGTCCAGGCATCGTGAGGAGCAAAGCCCGAAGATGATGTGGACGATGCAAGGAATGGGAGAATACTTGTATTACAAGTATTGCTGTGCGTAAATGGTGTAATATTGTGATAATGGCAATAATAGCAGAACAGTGATAAATCGAATAAAGCTGCAGAAAATATTGCAATAAGAGACAATACAAGAATTACGAATTAAAGTTGCTGTTAGAAACTAATGAGATATTCCGAATTAGGAAATACTCCCACCAGGGCGGAAGCGAGCCAGCCCAAACAGGCTCAGAGGCTGTACCGGGAGACATCTGGGCCATCTGGGCCATCTGGGCCATCTGGGCCATCTGGAGACATCTAGAGAGCATCTAGAGAGCATCTAGAGAGCATCTAGAGAACATCTAGATAGAGGCTCGGGATTTAGATTGTGTAGAGGTGTGTCTAGAGGCCTCGTTTAGGGGATTTATCCATTTGAGGTGCCGCATCGCTTGTAAATAGTGAACTGAGTAGTTAAATACCGAGTACAAGTAGTGACATGATAAAAAAGGGAGATGTTAGTGTCCTGTCTAGTGCTAGTGTTCCAAGGACTGGCACGCACAAATGTCTGCCGATGTATGTTTGGTAATTTCACTGGCATCTCCCAGAAGCCAACGCATTGTAGCTAGTGATGAGCTAAAGCGTGGTCTGACTCGGCTGTGGTCGTTGAAAGCCGTTGATTAGCGTTTTCTTCTTATTGTCTAGTTTCTTTCAGTGATATATATTCCAAGTAATAATCACATATTCCACTCTCAAATCCCATGTGCAAAAGATGGTAATGTTTATGTAAGCATGAGTGGGAGAGTGGCCCAAGATGAATCAGAACTGGGGGATTCAGAAACTCGGTAATTTTAAAGTAAAAGAACATTATCACCTTGAATGTATATAGGAATAAATACAACAGAAGGAAAGAAAATCGCCAGAGTCAGACGACTCAACATCTACACCAGACGGCCGGGCCACCAGCCCACCCGCGCGCTACTGTGCCACGCGACACCGTCCGCTACACCTACCGTACTCTGACAGGCACTAATAACCAGCCTGACAGCCACTGCCCCCCTAAAACAACTGACAGCACCCACTCACAGCCCGCGGAGGAAGCGGCGGTCGTTGCGAGCCTGGACCCTTGCATGGCCAGGCCCGAGTCCAGACTCGTCGGGAGACTCTCGCTCTGTCGTCTCCCTCCCAATTTCAGCTTGTTTCTCCCTCGCACTGCACCACCACTCTACTACTCTACACTCTTTGTCAGATTCTTCAAGACCTGCATAACGCGTAACGCTCCCGTCACACCTTTCCTTTTTGTCTCGCTTTCCTTTTTTCTTTCGCTCTTTCGCTCTTGCTCTTTCTCTTTTTGTCTTTTTTTCTTTTTCTTTGCCGTCTCTCCTTCCTTTGTTGTATATTGTATCCCATATTTGTATATTTTATCATGGATTGCACCTACCTTTTCTATTTTCATTACTCGTCATGTCCTTATTTGTCGTACCACTTTACACCACAGTTGCACCTGCCTTGTAAATATATTTTCTCCTTACTCTTTCCTGTTTTTCTTCTTCTGTTATCTTATCTTCCACCTCTTTGTCAATGACTCGTAGTTATGCTTCCCTTCTTCTCCAAAACTATCAAACGCTCTTTCCTGCATGATCCCGACTATAGATGCGAAACAGCAGTATCTCAATCTCACCTTCAGCCAGACTCTTACCGACTCTGTCCACTCCTGTCGAGTCCTGTCACACTGCAGGAAGAGGTCTAGATCGAGTTTCCCTGTTTAATTTATTTATCTGCCTCGATTCCATCTTCCTCTCCCTCTCCTTTTTTATCTCCCTGTCTCCCCGTCTACCTGTCTCCCTCACGCTGCTAGCCCCCCAGTCTACCTCCGCCCCGCCAACGGCCAAACCCGATACCCACCATGTATCGAATATCGATTTGCTCCGTTATGCAACAGCTCATCAGCTGACAGTTGTTAGGCTGTTGTCGGATTCTTGGTATTTCAAATGTGCCATAACTGCTGAGGATATGTCGTACCCATGTACATTTCTTGCAAAATTGGTGTAGGCGATGTGGACGTAGACGTACGGCATGTCTTCGGTCCCGAATGTGATATTGGCCTATTACTCCTCTCGTGTCAACATATTTCTGCATATTTGAAGTTTAGTTACTTTTTTGTCTATATCGAGGCGTACTTTTATGTTTTGAGTTGTTATTATCTTTTGTGTCTTGCTCAATAAATAATTAGCTAAAACAGTTGTTGCTGTTGTTTATTTTTATTGTTGTTGTTATTCATGATTATTCATGATGATTTACGTTGTCTATATCAGTTGTCTATTTCACGATGTTTTGTCTCATCTTTATACTCGCTATTTTCTTTCGACTCTAATCAAGCTACATCTTAACTATTCTGTGCCTTTCTGTCCATTCAATATTCACTGGATTTCAGGTTTACTATTGTCTTTATATCTTGTTTTTCATCATGCCATTTCTTATGTTGTTTTATTGATTTGCTGATTTCCTTTTTCCTCTTGTGTTCGTATGATTTTTCTTTTTCTTTTTCCTTTCTTCATCTTCTTTTTTCTAGTTCAAATACTCCTTACATTTTCTTCCTTTTGAGTTTATATTTCTTTTTCTACACAAAAATCTCCTAGCTTCAACTTAAATACAACACAACAGCAATAAAACTCGTACAATTTATATTTGACCGAATAACTCATAGCCCACGCCAATACTCGGCTTAGATCAAATCCCATCCATCTGTGCATCCATTTCTCCCATTTGTCCAATTTAAAATCAAAATCAATAGAAATATGCATCTCCGTTCTGCAAACGGCAAGGTTGCTCCGTTACCCTCCCTGTAGCCATGTGGCCCATCCGCATTATCTTTATTTTTATTATTATCTTTTTATTATTATTCTTCTTTTCTTTCGCTTTATTTCAGCTGTCCAATACTCTGCATTTCACTCTGTAAATATACACTAGACACCCACCATCCAACCAACCGCCCGGAGTCTTTCCCTATTAGCAGTAGTTTCGGGGTTGTTAGTTTTTTTCTTTTCTTTTTCCAGACGCCTCTTCTTGTTTCTTATTTCTTACCCGCATATAAATCGCAGATACCGACCGCATATATTTTACAACAGAAGTAGCATTCGCCACGAGCCCAGGCATCTGGAACGCCTGGCTGCCACATGGCCAGATGGGTGCATGGGTTAGATGTCTGCAGCAATGATACTTGCCCACCTTGTTTCTAGTACTATCTACTGAGTAGAATACTTAGCAGTGTACACTAAAGTTCTACTAATTCCCCGTTCGGTCGGGGTCTCTTCCGTGGTACAGCTTCTGCATGTCTTGTCCTTGGAAGCTGAGTCTGAGATATCAATTGTCGATAATGACCAATCCGGCATAAAATGATAGTAGATCAAAAGTCGACAAGAATGAGAATTAGTATTGAGACAAAGACGACGGCTAAAAGACCGTTACCACAACTGTCATACCTTTGTATCTGTCTTCACTCCGACTCCCGTGCCACCCTTTTGCCCCTCGACCCTTGCTCGTCCTTGTCACCCTGGTGCCTGTCATTTGTTTCCTGTCCCTGCCCACCGGAGATCGCACCGTCTGTTGTGCTTTTTTCCTCTTTTTCGTTTTGTGTCTCTCCCTTAATCATTTAGTTTAGTAATATAATGTTTTTAATGCGGCATATCCTCGTACGGTCATGCTACAGTGTGTTTGACTTTGGCTTCGTTTGTTCCTTTGGTTCTGTATGCCTGTGAGCTGTGCTGTCCTTTATCATGACGCGTCTGTGTACAATACGTGTTTCACGGTTTCACTGTCAAACTGTCTCACAGGATCGACGACATGATCCATATGATTGACAAACACCAAGGTTTAGATGTTGGATCCTAGTACACAGTTTACAATCTAGATACTCGTCAGACATCAACTCTGGACTACTCGAGAGGAGGCAGGATCTTGGCTGCCCGCATGTGCTCAAACACGCGTCCCCAGGACTCTGTTGTGTCCCGCTCCTCTGTAAACCCGATACCCTCCGGCCCATAGATCTTGCTCATGTCGTAGTGCCGGTCTTGTTCAAATTGGCTGATCAAAAAATACTCGAACCCGGGGACGATGCGCGCGTGGTTGGCAAATCCCTGCTGCAGACCATACTTGATCTCAATGGCCTCCCACTCCTTGATATGCTCTTGAATCCACGCACGCACCTCGATCGGGTTGTCCTGCTTGAGCTTGACGCCCTTTAAACCAAACAGTGCACACAAGTCCGGCCATCGCGTTTCCCAGGTCCGCGGCATTCTCTCGTCGGCGACATTAAACGCGTCGCCCTTGGCTTTGCCGCGGTACCTGTCGGAGAGGCTGATGGCGATCGTCTGGCGCGCAATCATTTCAGCGCTCGCGTCGTTGCTCTTGGTGATCCAACTGGCGGCCGTTCCAGGAAACGGACAGTCGGCACCTGCACCATGGATTGAGCGATAAAGGGCCAAGAAGAACCCAAGCGACGACCCCAGCGAGTAAAAGTTTTCATTAGGCACGAAGCCGACAACGATATCGGGGCGGGTATCGATGCAGCTCCAGGATCTGTCGCGTGAGTACTCGGTCAAGAAGTTCATCTGCGGAATATAGAAAAGACCAGAGGCGGCTGGGCCTGAGAGGGGTGTATTTGACTCGCTAAACGGCGGTACTAGCTCTGCCGGACGGCTACTGAGCAGATGGCAGCCGTAGTGCTTGGCTCCCGTCTGGAGGACAAAGTTCTCAAGCTTGGGGCACAGTCGATCGAATACCACGACGGCACGCTTGAGCATTTCAATGTTTTCGGCGGTTTCCTGAGCAAGGTCCTTGCTTGCCTTGTATGCTGGCCTGTTAGTTTCTCGGTTCCTCTTTTTCATTTTTTCCATCCTTTTCTCTCTTTTCTCTCTCTTTTCTCTCTCTAGTCTCTAATTTTCTCGCGTTTCTGAAACCAACACGACATACCTAGGTAAAAGATATCGGTGATTCTGTCAAGATGAGGCACACTTGTCTTGATGGTTGCCTCTACGTCCTCGGGCGATCCTTTGAGCAGGTCGATGCCCGATAGAACCGACAGCCTCTTGTCATCAGTAGGCCAGTTTGACCTTTCCAGAGGCAGCGGACGGTTGGTCAAGGCCACAATGCCGCCCCAGACGCCCGGTCGCGGATAGTCGTGGAGCAGCTCATTGGTCATGGACCAGCCAGAGACGCCGCTGGCACCGAGAACAAGAGCATACTTTGACATGGTGAGTGAGATTGGGCCGAGAGAGCTGAGATATCCGAGGGAACTAAGACAGGAATGCGCAGAGCAGAATAAGGGAGCAGCCGGCACATCTGCGAAAGAGCTTTATATGTATCTACGAGACAATGGACCGCGCATCAGCGCAGCCGCATGTTATCATAAGAGAAAGCAGCACAGGGATAGAATAACACAGCGAACGGCCCAAACTTGTCACATAATAAGCTGACGTCAATCTCATCGCGCCCTGTGGGTTCTCCCGATCGCCGTGTGAGGGGTTTGGTGCTGGCCGTTTGTGACTGGTAGATGTTATCCGGGTGGGATTCGCTATGCGGTAGTTATGCAGCGCACTACAAGTTTCTGCTCACATCAGCTTGATTATATCATGGTTTCTGGAGACGCAAAGGGATAGTTCTTATCTACTTCCTTCGCAGATGCATCTTGATATATATCTTTGGGTAATCCATAGATGTAGATGTATTGCTGATTGCTGACATAAGCAGAATGTGAGATGGGTTGTCGTTGCAGCACTGCATTAGAGGGTTGCATGATTAACATGTGATCGACTGCAGTATAACATATATTGCTGTAGCGATAACAATACAATAATACCAAATGTTGTGTGCGCTATCGATCACAACTCGAGGGGCGCGAGATGCTCGCTGTTTGGGAGTTGTCATGTCGCTAAAGATGGCTGTTTGGCTGGTGCATATATTGACTGGCAGTAAGTACGCGGCAAATAGATTACTTAATTCATTTCATTTTAGTATATATATGTTCTTATAAAATAGAGCAATGATCATATTAATGGACGCCGTCAAGTGAGAGTAGCATCAATGCTTATATAATATCAACAAACCGTCTGGGAAAACAGTTCCTGCCGGATATGGTCGCTGGTGTTTCGTCCCCACTTTTGCTCACTTACACCTTCCTCTGCATACAAAAATCCTGCATAAATAAGGTCCGATGGCCATTTGCAGCCCTTACAGTGGGAGACGCGCGACTTCCTAATCGGGTCAGATTGAGCGGGTGGTTCACTCGCTCAACATACCTCCATGTAGCGCTAAACCGGTCCCTGACCATGCTGCCATGCTTGCCATGCTACAAGCACTGCAATAAGTCTGGTGCCTGCCACGTGCAGTCTTCCGGCTTTAGACGGGCGAGGCTGTTGTCAGCTTGACGATGATTGACTTTTTGTGATGGCTTCTGCCTGCTTTCTTTCTAACAGTATATTTCAGAGAATCTTACTGGTGCTAGATTGTCATCGCCATGACCTAATCGTTGACCGTCCTTTGTCTCCCTGCTTGGATGGGATGTCTAGGCAGCAAGATGAGAACAGAGGATTCTTCGGACTGAGATGCATCCAAGAGTACTTATGAGAACGCATACTCCGCTGTGATCTATAATAGAATTCATAGACTGGGCGTATCAGACGGCTGGTGGTTACTGATATTCAATACAGCCTGATCGTCGGGCCCACAGAGAGAAATGCTTGACTGATGTATGTCTGATGTATGTCAGATATAGACAAACGCAGACGGCAAGTTATGCTAAACACTCAGATAGAGCTAACAGAGCTACCTTGGTCTAAAATATTCAACAGAAACGGGAGAGTGCTAGACTATCCATGGACACATGCAATGTTGAGGAAGATGTGTTGAGTACTATCAGGAACTTATACACACCTGTAGATGTATTCTCACTGTTCAAGATATTATACCCAACTGCAGGCTATTTCCCTGAAAGCAATCATCAGCTGTAAGAATCCAGCCAGTGCTGACAGCGTGGCCGCCACCTGTAGAGAATCATTTACGTCTATAGCCTAACATATCTTCCCTGCAAGGCTGTGATGACGAGGCAATGCACGAATGAAATTTTAGATTTGCTAGGATTGCGTCTCTCTGCTTGGCTTACCCCTGTTGTAAGATATGGGAGGGACTGATGAAGGACTACAGGCTGTGCGTGTTGACCACGAAGTACCATGCTGGGACTAATAGTGTTGATCTTCGCTCAATGTCGCTCAACGAGGAAATTCCTCTATCGATATCGACTAGGAAGACAACATGAGCCTCAGAGCTATGCATAGTCTGGCACATTAAATATACCGGGAGAACTTATAGTATTACTATAGTTTTGACGGAAAGAGAAACGAGTATAAGAAGAAGCCTCCTCATCTTCAACCAGCTTCATCTGACACCGTCACTCTTCAACCAAATCATATTTTCTCTCTTAGGTACCATTTTCATTCTACCTCCACCACAAACACACTGGCCGGAAGCTCTCTTGTCGAGATGCTCGGTGCAGGTATTGGCCTCGCATCTGAAGCCGTTCACCACTCGCGGGTCAAGAAAATCACTGCTGTCGAGGCTCCATCCAGCAACTACACCCATACAAGCTACACATCTTCTCCCAACGAGACGGCTGGCCCTTCTTCTGCACCTGCATACACTCCAGCGTACGAGACAGTTGCTGGACCCTCAATTTCTTCATCAGCAGTCTACCCATCAACAGAGGCCGAAAAGAGTCGCCTGAGAGAAAATGAGCATCTCGCTTCTTCTGAAGAGGTTTTTGGCATGTACGACGACGAGGCTATCTGGGAGCTCGATGAAATGGCCGAGTATGCCAACCCGCCAGCCTACGCTGAAGCAGACGATTGCGCTGCTGATTTGGATGTCGGCCGCGCCACGGAGGGTGCTTCTGCACTCCAAATTGCCAAATCTGCCGAGTCTACCGAGTCTAACACGACTGCGACTGCGACAGGAGACAAGGTCAAGAAGGAGACTCGGGTGGTGCGCGAGCTTGTACGCCTGGCCGGCCCCGCACCAGCCCAGTGCCGGCGTCTGCCGTGCCCTGTCATCATCCCGCAGCGCCGCCCTCGCAGCAATGGCCGCGGTTTTGTGCGTGCCTATGCACCCGTGCTCGGCGAGTGTGCTGGCATCAACCAAGATGTCTTCCTCAAGTTCTTGGAAGACTGGTACCAGGCCAGCAAGGCCAATGTCTTGATTGATGTCGTATATGTCGCCGCAGATATTGTGGGCTTCGTGCCCTCTATCAGTGCCCAGGTCGCCAGTATCGTCGTGCAAGTCGTTGCTGGAACGGCCCGCGAGCTGCAGTCGCGCCGCCGCAACAGCTCCTTTCTCGACCGTGCCAACCGAGAGCTCTTCATGCCGCGCGGACTGTTCGCCATGGTCATGGCTTTCAAGGACGAGGCTCCTGGCGGCAATGGCGGCGGTCTGGTGGGCGGTCTCAAGAGCGTGTTTGGCAAAAACATTGTGTCGGTCCAGCGCCTCGATCTCAACCAGACCACAGTCAAGTACAGCCAAATGACGGCCTTGACCAACAGCACGGCTGCCGACACCAACAGTCGGCCCAAGTTTCGCATCAGCACCCTGCGCAAGACCAGCGGCGCCACACACACGGAACTTGAGTTGCCGCAGGCTGCTGATCTCGTGTACCCAGACCTCGATAGAGCTGCCGAGCAAGCCAAGGCGCGCACCAAGTGGAACAGTGCCGGCACGTTTGTGCGGGACTACCTCGACCGGCGCGCCCAGGACGAGTACGAGAGCGAGCACCGCGGCTCGTCGACGGCCGTGCCTTCCGATGCCCGCAAGCCATTCATGTCGCGGTATGCCGACCCCAGCCATGCGGCCAACAGCGGCTCCCTCGTTGCCCTCATGACGGGCGGTGCTGTCGTGCTGCCTACCAAGATGGCCGCCAAGGATGAACCGGGCCAGAGCACCTTGTTTGGACGAGACTTTGGACGGGACGTTTCAAGCAGAGAACGGCCTGCCCCGGACATGAAGCGCGGTCTCTTTGGCCGCGAAAAGCCCAAAGGCCTGATTGGTACGGGTATAAGTTTGATAACAAGCGGTGCCAGCATAGCCAATGAAACGTCAAAGCAAAAGATGAGTGGCCAGACTGCGCAGCCCAGGTCTCAGCAACAACAAACCCCAGCTGGCCCATATGGTTCATCCAGCCCGGCACCAAGAGCATCTTCAGCATCTTCTACGGGCCGCAAGAAGACTATGCAGAACGATGTCCTGTATCTGATGGTGGTCAACGTGCCGACGGATGAGGAGGCTGCAGCAGCCATGGCTCAGCTTGATCAGCTCTCAAAGAATTAGTCAGGCTTTTATAATTTCATATTTACTTTACTGGCAGCTTGAATGTAACTGTAATGATGTATTGAATTTCAAAACCAGGCTGCCTTTTATACTATGAAACTATGAACCATGTAAATTATCCCTCCTTTTTATTTTGTATTTTGTTTGAAAAATTTACTGTTTTACGACTTGGCAGTCGTGCGCGTGCCAATGTTGGCCAGCTGGGCAAGCTGTTCGGCGCTCAGAGACACCGCGGGCAGCGGCCGTGCTGCAGGGCCCTTGTAGCCTGCAGGACGCTCGGCAGGCGGCGCTGGCAGGAAACCCGTCGACACCAGGTAGCTAATGTACGCACCCGCCGCGTCGGTGCTCACGCCAGCATCGGGGAACGACGTCGGCACGGCATCGGCGCCAAACGTGGCCGTCAGCACAGCCGAGGCGTTCTTGTCGTCCATCTCGGGCGCAATCGAGTCGCCGGGAAGGTTGCCGACGACAAAGTGGAACAGCGGCAGCAGAGCGTGCTCTTCCTGGGTCTCGTCAGCAACATAGGCGCGCAGGGCCGAGCACCAGTCGCGGTACGGCATCTGGGGCACCGAGTAGCCGTACACCTCGAGAGCGCCGAGCCACTCGTTCATGGTCAGGCGCGGGTGGCTCGTGATGTGGACGACGCTCAGGGGGTGCACGGTAGGCGGGTTGAAAGCCGACGACGCGACAATGCGGCTGACGTGGGTGACTGGCACCTGGTTGACGGTGTTGGTAATGTTGGGGCGGGCGCCGACCTGCAGACAGCCCTTCCACAGACGGATCAGAAAATCATCGGTAATAGAGATGCCGCTCTCAATGTTTCCGGTAATGTAGCCAGGGCGCACAATGGTGCCGACCAGGCCGCGCTTGCCGGCCTCGCGCACGATGTACTCGCTGGCCCACTTGGTCTGGCCGTAGCCGGTACCGAGGCCCTTGCGGCTGCCCTCGAGGTCGTCTGACTCGAGAATGCCGACGCCGTTGGACTGCTGCGACAGCTGGACGTAGTGGTCCGTGTCGAGGGTCGAGGTGGAGCTGACAAACACCAGGCGCTTGGCAGCACCAGTAGCACACAGCTTGATGCACTCCAGGGTGCTGCCCACGTTGGCCGCGCGCATGCTCGAGTACGGCAGCATCCAGTTGACCATGGCACCGTTGTGAACGACAATGCGAGCAGCACTGGTAACACGGTCCCAGTCAACGGCGTCCAGAGCCAACTTGGGCTGGGAAATATCGCCGAGAACAACCTCGACGCGGCCGGCCCAGCTGTTGTCCCAAAGACCATAGGCCTTGGCAATTGACTCGACACGTGCCAGACCGGCAGCGGTGTCCTTGGCACGCACAAGCGCAATCACCTTGTTGCCGGCGTTCTGTGCAAGCAGAGCGCGCAGCACGTAGATGCCCAGGAAGCCAGTGGCACCCGTCAGGAAAGCAGTAGTGGGGCCGTCGCCGAGAGACTCGACGGACGGGATCTTTTCGGGCATGTGTGCAGCAGCATCACGGGCATCGGCAGCGTAGGCATCGTCGTCGCCGACAGCGCTGCCCGTACCGAAATCTAGGCGCAGACCAGTGGGGTCCTGGGCACGGTCGATCTCGGCAGCGAAACCGCCCAGGGTCTGCGACTGGAAGATGGCGCTCATGGGCACATCAATGTCCTGCCACTCCTTGCGGACGAGGAACATCATGCGCTGAGCCAGGATGGAGTGACCGCCCTCCTCAAAAAAGTTGGACTCGGGCACAAACATGCGCGCAGACCGGTGGGGGATGACCTGCGCCCACAGAGCTGCCAGGCGCTTCTGGGTCTCGGTCATGGACGCGAGGGCTGAAGACGCGCGCGATGCACGGCGGTTCAGGGTGGCCAGGTCGGCGTCACTGGGAAAGGGCAGAGCAGGCTTGTCAATCTTGCCGTTGGGATTTAATGGCATGCGCGCCAGGGGAATGAACATGGTAGGCACGGCGTAGTAGGGAACCTTGGTCTTAAGGAAGGCCTTGCAGTCCTCGGACAGCAGCTTGAAACGCTTCAGCATGCTGGACATGGACTCGTCGGGCGTGTTGCTGACAGACAGCAGCTGGTCCTCGACCGAAACACCGCCGTCGGCCAGGTGCTGCAGCCAGCGCTTGGACTCGGGGACAATGTAGCTGACCAGCGTCGGCTCCTCGTCCTGGTTACGGCGCACCAGCGTCACGTTCTCACGCACATAGGGGTGGCGCGACAGGTGTGTGTCGATCTCGCCCAGCTCGATACGGAAACCACGAATCTTGACCTGGTTATCAACACGGCCCGTGCACTCGACAGTGCCGTCGGAGCGGAAGCGACCCAGGTCACCCGTGCGGTAGATCCGGTCGCGGGGACCCTTGTAGTAGGGCATCCAGGGCTCGGGCTTCTCGGCCGCCAGCTTCTCATAGGGCACTGTCCATGTCTCGGGCTTGGTGAACCAGTTGGTCAGGAACTTTTCCGTGTTGAGCTTGTTGGACACCTCGTCGTCGCCCAGGTAGCCCTCGGCCATGCCGCCGGCACGCAGGAACAGCTCGCCCTGCTCGCCAACGTCACAGATGCGGTTGCGGTCCTCGCGGTCGACAACAAGCAGCTGGACGTTGACCATACCCTGGCCGACAGGAATAATATCAGGCAGGCTGTCGAGGGCAGCAGCATCCGTGTTGCGGCTTGCAATCTCAAAGTAGGACACAGCACGCTGGGTCTCGGTGGTGCCGTACATGTTGACGATAAAGGCGTTGGGGGCCAGGTCTTGCATGCGACGGCTGTCCTTCTTGGTCAGCAGATCACCGACAAAAAAGGCGTGGTGTAGCGAGGGGAACTGGGTCGAGGCACCGCCGACCAGAATCTGGCCCATGGCAGGCGTCAGATGCGTCACGGTGACCTTGTTGACATGCATCCACTCGGCTAGTAGCTCGTGGGCGATGCTGTCGCGGGGAGGCACGACGATCTGGGCGCCGAGGAAGAGGGGTGTGAAGATGTCGCGCTGGATAGGGTCGTGGGCGATACCAGACAGCATGGTGAAGCGGTCGTTCTCGGACAGGCCAAAGCGCTGGGCCATCCAGGGGAAGTAGTGGGTGAGCGAGAAGTGGCGGCCGCGCACGCCCTTGGGCTTGCCCTCGGAACCACTGGTGAAAGACAGAGTCGGAGTCGAGTCGGGGCCAATCTGGACATCCGGGAAGCTAGGACGCAGGGACTCCTGGGCAGCGAGGCAGTCGACGTCGGTACCGGACAGCTTGCCACCAAACAGCTTGCCGTCCTTGTCGAGCTCGAGAGCCGGCACTTCAGCCTTGATCTGGAGGTGGGCGGCAACAAAGTCGGCCACGGTCTGGGCCATGGGGCCGGCCTCTTCAGTGGCGCGCTGGATCTGGACGAGGAACCGGGGACCGGCAACCTCGAGCAGGACCTTTTGACGGTCGGCAGGGTACTGGGGATCAAGCACACTGACCGTGGCACCGGCCTTGAGAGCACCCATGTAGGCGACAACCAGGTCGACACCACGGTGGGCGTAGATCATGACGACATCACCACGCTCGCAGCCGTGTGCAAGGAAGAAGTGTGCGAGCTGGTTAGAGCTCTCGTTGATCTGCTGGTAGGAGAAGATGCGCTCGGGGGTGCGCGGGCCCTTGGTCTCGACGACACAAGGCCGTTCGGGGTGGGTGTGGGCATTCTTGTTGAAGATTTCGTGGATAGCTCCTCTGTACTCGTTCCAGTGCAGGTCGGCTGTCGGGTCCGGAAGGACGCTCGACGCCTCGATGGAAGCCATGTTCACGATGCTGTTGTGCTGCGGTGCCTGCAGCTCGGTGTGCGTGTGTGTGTGTGTGGTACTGGGTTGATTGTATGGTGTATAGTGTAGGAGGTAGTACCAGACTGAAAAGAAATCAATAATTAGATATATCAGATATATCTCCTGTGTGACTCAATCGCTCATGTAAGTCGGCCTAGAAAAAGTCTGTAGTGCACCAGATGCGTCAATGGCTTCCACAGTGTAAGAGCACAGTATCCAATCTCAGCACTGCCCCGCAGTCCGATGTCGTGCGCAACAGCTTTTCATGTCTTTTCAGTGCGAGACCAGCATTGGTCCAAGGTGGGATATTTTCTGCCGTTTGCGACCGCCTGCTGTAACGGGCGTCCAGGGTTCCGACAACGGGCGTCCAATTGAAAGATTTTCGGGTTAAAGTTTATTAAGAAATAAACTGTTTAATGGCAAATTAAAATCATAAAATACTCTTCTCGGTTCCACGGGCAAAATGAACAATAGGCCAGCCCTTATTGACGCCCGCACGTACAAGATTACCCATCAACCCCCAGATTTGTCCCCCAACGGCACACCCTCTATATCCTCTATTCCTCCATTTCAGCTGCTCGCGAATAGCTCGGCGTGTTACTGAAAGCCAGCCCTCTCTCACCACATGCAATGATGACAATACAAAAGTGGGGCCGTTCTCCTCCGAGCTGGTGATCATCAGACAGGTACGCTAGTCCTAACACAGACTAGCGGTCAGATATTTAACGACTTAAACTTGGATTTGTTTTATTCGTGCCTTCCCCATCCATCCGAGGTACCTCGCTGTGCGCTGTGCCGCTCGCGATCGCGAGGTATCTTTCCCTGCGGGCTTGCTTATATAAATACAAGCTACACAGCAGTATGGGGAACGACCCACTCGCCCACCGTGAGCTCCCCCAAAATATAGCGCAGTTGTGCGTGCCTTCCTCCCGACGGCCGTCCGGGCACACATGGAAAATACTCGAATGGTGCATTTCGCCGAGTTAAATTTAATAACTATTTATTTGATTAAATTCACTCAATTCCTTTCCTCCCCGTCTCAGACTCAACACTGCTGGCCCCTTCTTCTTCTCTCCTCTTCTCCTCTCCACCTGTTTTCTGTCCTCTTCTTCACCATCCAACTCTAAAACCGCAATCATGTTCGCTGCTGCCAGAATCCAGAGACGGGCCTTTTCGGCCTCTGCCCGTGACGTAAGTTGATTTGCTGTTATTACTGTTTTACTGTTGCCGCCGTTTGTTCCCGGCTACTCTCATCCTGCTCTGAGCTGTCCCCGGCGACTGTCCGGCCGTCCGGCCGTCCGGCTGTTTTCAGCTGCCACACCTTGGGTCCTCAGCTACAGCTACAACTACCCAACCGCTACCACTACCCTACATCCAACTAATAAATCCAGCTCTCCAAGGTTACCGTCCTCGGCGCCGCCGGTGGCATTGGCCAGCCCCTCTCCCTGCTCCTGAAGCTCAACCCCCGTGTTTCCGAGCTCGCCCTGTACGACATCCGTGGCGGTCCCGGTGTCGCTGCTGACATCTCCCACGTCAACACCAAGTCCACCGTCAAGGGCTACCAGCCCGGCCCCGAGGGTCTGTCCGAGGCCCTCAAGGGCTCCAAGGTCGTCCTCATCCCCGCTGGTGTTCCCCGCAAGCCCGGCATGACCCGTGACGATCTGTTCAACACCAACGCCAGCATCGTCCGCGACCTCGCCAAGGCTGTTGCCCAGTCCGCCCCCGACGCCAACATCCTGGTCATTTCCAACCCCGTCAACTCCACCGTCCCCATTGTCAAGGAGGTCTTCAAGGCTGCCGGCGTCTACAACCCCAAGCGCCTGTTCGGTGTCACCACCCTCGACGTTGTCCGTGCCTCGCGTTTCGTCTCCGAGATTGAGAGCACCGACCCCAAGGACGAGGACATCACCGTTGTCGGTGGTCACTCTGGTGTCACCATTGTTCCCCTGTTCTCCCAGAGCAAGCACCCCAAGCTGACCTCCAACGCTGAGCTCGTCAAGCGTGTCCAGTTTGGCGGTGACGAGGTCGTCAAGGCCAAGGACGGTGCCGGTTCCGCCACTCTGTCCATGGCTTTCGCCGGTGCCCGCATGGCCGACTCCGTCCTGCGCGCTGCCGACGGCGAGAAGGGTGTTGTTGAGCCCACCTTCGTCGAGAGCCCTCTGTACGCCGACAAGGGCATCGAGTTCTTCTCCTCCAAGGTCGAGCTCGGCCCCGAGGGTGTTTCCAAGATCCTGCCCGTCGGTGAGGTCGACGCCGCCGAGGAGGCTCTCCTCGAGGCCTGCTTCGTCGACCTGAAGAAGAACATTGCCAAGGGTGTCAGCTTCGTTGCCTCCAGCCCGTAAGCAACTCCTGGCGTTTGCTTGAATGCCGTGTCATTCTTACCTGCCTTGTCCTGGAATAGAGCTTGCCTTGTACTAGCGTGTCATCCGTAAAGTTAAACTAGAGCGGTATCTCAGAGCCGGATGGGTAGAACCAAAATATACCAAAATTCTTAATCAAAATATCAAAAGTAATCGCATCTGAAACTGTTTACTAAGGTGACTGAGCATCGTCTGATTGGATCTGATATCTGGTCACGTTTGATGTGATCGACTGATTGCATGCTTTGTGCAGTGCTTTCTTCTGATATCATGACTATCTTCACAATCACTGATATCAACTTTGAACAATATCCTGTTTAAAACTGTAAATAGATAGCAAATAACGACTCTATACTTATTAGTTGTTGAGAGATGCGTATGGCCCCAAGCCAGCCTGGCTCTACTTCTGCTTTCTTCTATCAAGCAGTCGCCAGGCAAACAGGGCAAAAACACATTTGTGGCATTCAGCCCAGAATCTCATATATCTCCTCCACCTTCTTTTCTCTTGTACTCTTGTATTCATCTCTCTCCTTTGCAAAAACAAAATATCCAAGTTTTGTCTCCGCGTCCCCTTTTTTATTTTTCAATTGCTCTTGGTTTCGCCATCTAAGCGCCTAACCGCTGACGGCGCTCGGCAATGCGGCGCTCCAGCTCAGCAACCTTCTCGGCCTGCTTGCGCTCAAACTCGGCCACCTTCTCGGCCTCCAGACGCTCGTCCTCGAGAATCTTGGCCTGGGCAGCCGCCTCCTTGCGCTCCTTCTCGCGCACCAGCTGGTCCGGGCGGCGCTCGGCAATGTCGCGGGCCTTGAGGTCAGAGAACAGGAACTTGAGAACAATCTCGATGACGTAGCAGGCAACGTAGTCGATAATCATCACAGAGGTCATGGTCGTCTTGAACTCGCTCGAGAAGGGAACCAGCTTCATGGCCTCGTTCAGCTCGGGGATGAACTCGGTGCTACAGGCAAAAGCGATACCAGTAACACCGACAATACCGTAGAACATGCCGCGGTTCTCAGTAATCGACTCACGGAAGGGGCGGCCCTGGTAGTTGACAGCAAAAGTGGAGATCTGCTGGATCAGCTGGAGCAGGTAGACGGCGCTGTTGAGCAGCGAAGGCGAGAACTCGGCCTCGAGATCGATGTCGTCGCTGCGGGGCTCCAGGCGGTCGCAGAGGCGGGCAACGTAGATGAGTGTGGTGACGTGGACGGCAAACTGGCCGAGAATCGAACCAATAATGTAGAAGTTGAAGATGTTGGGCTGAGGACGCTCCTTGGAAAGACCCTCGACCGACTTGGCGCGCGAGATGGACAGGAAGCAGACACTCATGAGCATGCCGCTGATCGTGTACTGGCCGTCACCAAACTTGATACCCTCGAGGTAGAGGACACTCAGACTGTAGGCGGAAATCAGACAGTTGAGGGCGAGGATCTTGTACATCTGGATAGTGGCGACGAGCGTGCAACGGCCCTGGCGGATAATGTTGGGAATGGCAACAACGTTGCGCAGCTTGGACGTGAAGGGGGCGGCGACCGAGGCGTCACCCAGCTTCAGAGTAGGAGGCTCGTTGTCGTCCAACTCGTTCTCCATCATGCTCGACGTAAACTGATCAGCCAGGTTGGCAGCCTTTTGCTGCATCTGGGCCTGGCGCTGGGTCTGGGCGTTGCCGCCGGTAGTGAGCTGCTGCGAGGTGGCGGCAGACTCAATAGCGGCGACGGGAACGTGGGTCTTGGTGTATTCTTCGGGAGTGATGTTCTTGCGCTTGGCCTCGCGCTCAATAGCCTTGGGCAGGTGCGGGTTGCTGGGGCCGGCAGGGTACAGGTGGGCAATCACAACGGGGATAGGCGGGGCAGGCTGGTTCCAGCGCTTCATCAGGTCGACCTGCTTCTGGTACAGCTCCTTCATCTTGGTGTTGCGCGAGTGCTCGGCGATGCGGACCAGGTCGTCCTGGGTACCGTTGAGCAGGGCGACACCGATGTGGGCCTGCTTGAGAGCACCGACATCGTTGGTACCGTCACCAGCCATCAGAGTGTAGTAGCCCATGTCCTTGAGGCCGAGCAGAATGTCTTCCTTTTGCTTGGGCGACACGCGGGCGTAGACCCAGGCGTTGCGCAGAATGTCGCGCCAGCCAACCTGGTCCTTGAACTGGGCGAGGGCGTAGCCGGTGATACAGAGGTCCTTGGTCTTGATAATCTCGGGGTCAATGGGCTTGGCAGGGTCAACCTTGATGTGCACCTTGTCGTCGACACTGTGCCATACCAGCTCCTTGCCGCCGTCGCTGTGGTCGGGGACATCGAGGATCAGAACATCGCGGTCGACAATTTCGACCTCGCGGGCAACGTGAACAGCAGTGAGCGGGTTGTCACCAGTGATCATAACGACACGGTGGCTGCTCTCGTTAAGCATTTGGACAGCCTCCTTGGCGTCATCCTTGAGAGGGCAGTGCAGGACCAGGAAACCGGCAAACGTAAGGCTGGACTCGACATTCTCGCGCTTAAGGTCGTTGATCTTGCTGGCGCCAAGCTCGCCCTCGGTAGTGAGCTGCTTGTAGGCCAGGGCGAGGACACGGGAACCGCGGCGGGTAAAGTACTTGTAGGTCTCTTCGTAATCGGCGGGAACAGTGACCAGTCTCTTCATAATGGTTTCGGGGGCGCCCTTGACGGCGACAAACGTACCCTGGATACGGTCACCGGTCCTGGCGTCCTTGCCGAAAACAGAGGCAACGGAGCTCTGGCGTTTGAGGGCAGACGAAAACTGGAAGCGGCGCTTGACCTGTACAGTACCGGAGATTCCCTTGGCAGCAGTGGCATTCTGCTTGTTGGTCAGGATATCGTTGCGGCCAAGAGTCCAGCCGAGAGCACCGAGGGTAGCCTTCTCCATAGGGTCGCCAACGACCTCGCCCTCATCGAGCTTGACAAGAGCGTGGGCAGTCGCAAGAACAAGGGTGGTATCGAGGCCGATCTCACTAACGGGGGTCATGTGGCTGTGGGCACCATCGGTCTCGCGGACATCAGAACCAGACTGGCCGCTGAGGCCAAGACCGGCAATACCCTCGACAACGAGGTCCTCGCCAGTCAGAGTACCAGTCTTGTCAAAGCAGGCAACATCAATGCGACCAGCAAAGGGAATACGGAAGGGCTCGGTACAGAAAATGGCATACTTGGCTAGGGC
Source organism: Ophiostoma himal-ulmi (assembly GCA_029299165.1). Lineage (NCBI taxonomy): Eukaryota > Fungi > Ascomycota > Sordariomycetes > Ophiostomatales > Ophiostomataceae > Ophiostoma > Ophiostoma himal-ulmi. The sequence continues at coordinate 6,000,340 of JANSME010000001.1, forward strand.
AGCAAGACTGGTGTTGACGGCAAGACTGAGCTCCATGGGCAGCTCGGGAGGCACGACACTGGTGACGATGAGGATACAGTCGAGGAGCAGCTTGGAGCGCTTGCGGTCCTTGCGGACACCCTCGTCCCAGACGTACCACGAGGCAGCCAGGGCAAAGACAAGCAGGAACAGAATGAACCAGAGGGCCTCGGCGTTGTTGGCGGAGACGCGCTCAGTGGAGTAGATCATGGTGCGGACAAGGCTGCCCTGAGACGTCTCAAAGCCGGTCTTGATGACGACAGCCATGGCGCCATTGTCGGGAGGAGGAGGAACACCGTTGGCAGACTTGGGCTTGACCTCGTCGGGGTTGCCGTGGGTGATCTGGAGGACCTTGGTGCCACCCCAAAGGAAGGCGTTCTTGTCAAGACCCTCGGGCTCGAGGTTGGCATCACCAGGGCGGAGCTGGACAGAGTCCTTGAGGAGAGGAGTACTCTCACCGGACAGCATAGCCTCGTTGACAATAGCAGTGCCTTCGATGAGGATCATGTCGCAAGCAACACCGCTGTCCTCCTTGGTGCGGGAGACGGAGACGAGATCGCCGGGCAGCAGGTTGTCACTGAGGACCTCAGTCCAGCGGCCACGACGGTAAACCCACATGTCGTAGGGCTTGATGCTCATGCTGCGGAACTCCATGAGAGTGCGCTGGCGCTGCCAGACGACAGTGCTCTCAAAGGCGACGAGCATGAAGAGGGTGAACAGGGAGTAGTACCAGTACTCGTCGAGCATCCAGAGGCCGACACAGAAGATCTGGAAGACGAAAAAGGGGGCGACGGCGTGCTCGCGGAAGAGCTCAGTGAACGTAGGCACGGGAATGTCAAAAGTGTTGCTGCCATAGTGCTGTTGGATGCGCTCGAGCTCGGCGTCGGAAGTGATACCCTTGGAGGTCTGGAACTTGCCGATGAGGGGCTTGGGCTCGGCGTCGATCTCGTAGGCGAGGGTAGCAAAAGTACCGGTGTCGGCGGAGTAGGTGAAGCGGCGTTTCTGGAAGAGGAAGCTGGTGACGACGGCTCCGTTGATCTGTAGGGTTAGTAGATGAGCACAGGGGGTACAGATAAGAGGATGTTGATGATGGGGGGATGTAAACACGACAAGGAAGACGGAGCAACAAATCAGGGACTCACCTTTTCGCGTTCGAGCTTGCAGATCTCGGGGGATCCGGCGTTGGCAGCGGGGATGATCTTGATGAGGTCGGCCTCGGCGACGGAGCTGGCCTTGGTCGCGGTGAAGAGGGCCTTGATGTCAATGTTCCAGTTGGTGCTGAGCCAGGTCAAGCTCTGAATGGTGATAATGGAGCCGACCCAGACAAACGTCCATTCGGGGGCGCCAATGTGCTTTTCATAGTGTTCGGGGCTGGCGTAGACGAAGAAGAAGATGGGCCATGCGATGACAAAGGGCCAGACGTAGGCATGGTAGTGGATGAGTAGCGGCGAGAGCAGCTGGGCGCTCTTGATCTGGCTGTTGTCGACCAGAGGAGCCATGGTGTCGGTAAAGGGTCTGAGGATCCAGAAAGTCCCAGAACCAAGACGCAATGATAGTGATGGAAGAGGTGGCGGTCGAGTTCAAGGCACGCGCGATGCGGCCGGCGGGATGAGCGGGAAGTAGGACGGCAGTTGGCTAACAGGTCATGCCGTAAATGACGATTGTCAAAATAATAAGCAGCAATGAAACAAATGACGGCCGATAGAAAGAAGAGAAAACAAGAAGAAATGGAGAAATGGGGGAGGGGGGGGAGAAGAGGACACCGGTGGCAAGTGGTCGACTAGAGGTTCGTGGGGAAGCTATTTTAGGGGGCAAACATCAAATGTGGCAAGATGTAAGGCCTGTATAGCGTAAGGCGGATTGGCGATTTTTCGAATGTTCGCTTGCCTTCTGTTGCTACTGTGTTCGGGGGGGGTTCATTCGCGCTTTCCTGTTTAGTGGCTAGCGGGATTCCACACGCAATAGCAGCAGCTGCGGCGGTAGCTTCCTTCCTCTTTGAGCGCAGCACAATTACAGGCGGCGCCAGGCTGTGGCCGATTCCGTAATGCTAGAGATAGCAGCAAGGCTTGGCGCGGATGGATGTATCTGGTGTAGGCTGGTGCCAGCTGGCAGCGTGTATTAAGTGGGGCGGTCACGAGTAGTCGACGACGATCTTATGAGACGAGATGTGTAGATAAAATGTTGGTAAAGGTTTTACAGATATATGAAATTCAGGTGTCGCTGATGTATTGTTGTATGAGAATGCTGGCTGGTGTGTTGCTCGTCAACATTAATGGCAAAGAGGGAAGACGGTGCTTTCTCTATATTATAGTGTGATTAGTGTTTCTTGTCTATTTTGGACTATTTACACTGCTTATGTATCCCGAGTTCGAACTCGAATTCGAACTCACATTCACTCACAACTTCAGACCTTGGTTTTCCTCAACTTGAATTGGTGTTGTGTATCTAGTGATGATGAATGAACATTAGATTTTGTTTATCTGGATATATTTCATGGCAATATAAATGCTACAGTCTAAAAGATGTAGAAGACAGAAGAATGATTTGGGTAAAAAAGTACTTAAAATAAAGAAAAATCAACCGACTATGTCCTTCATTAAGAACGAGAAACGACCATCAACAAAGAACAAAAATACAATTCATCTACAAAAGAATGCCAAAAAAACGTACAGCAGAGGGTATTCGCTGGTCGTCACCGACCCAACTACTAATCCGCCGATTACTGGTTTAACTAGGGGAGAGCGGACGGGATCCCGTGCTTTCCAGTATCTATGGCCGTACGTGGAAGGAGTTGCTGGTGGCAGGGTATATATGGGCAGCTGGCTGCTTCTGAGTGGCTGTCGATGCTCGGGACAGTCTACGTTGGCATGGCTAAGCTAACATTCTTGAGCAAGCTATTCGATTTTGGGTTTCATTTATCCAGGATGTCCTCAGTCGCGCAAGACTGTATGCACATTCTTGACAATGGGACACACGCAGTGCGGTTCTACTCGGACGTCAACGATGCGTGGATCCGGCGGCAGCGTAAGTCACCTCTGCTGGGATCTTATCCTGGACGCCCAGCTTCCTGTCTTCGATGAATTTTCCAACTCTTCTGGCCCGTTCAAATATACAAAGTCCTCAAAGAGTGAGCCCCCTCTGTCAAAGCCATATACCTGGGCTCTTCAGCAGAACGTACACTATCCCATGGCCGAAGGCGATGACATGCCGCAATGGGGAAACTTAACCTACGCGTGGCATCGTCTGGAAGCAATCTAACATTTGAAAACGGCGACGCCGTGGCTGCGCGGGACAGCTTTGTGACAAAATAGGCCCTGCCGAGCATCGTGCTGCGCGATACAGACGAGTTTGCTGAGCGCGAGTGGCGGCGTGGCCCAGCTGCGGCTACGGTGGGAAAAGTGTTATGGCAGAGACCTGATGTCGCTTGTGCGTTTCCACTGGCACGACTTTCAACAGCCAGCCAGCTTGCCGCCGAGTTTTCAGCGACGCTGACAAAAGGTACCAGTGACTATTATAGCAACCAGACACGAAACAGGTCACCAGTGTCAGCACGGATGGGCAGTACACCAACAGGGCAGGGTTTGGTCACATCGACACATTCTACAGGCCAAGCAAGCAAAGGCCTAGCAACTACTTCTGCATCTAGAGCATTCTTCTATAACCCAGATACTGCACAAGGCTACCTCGGCACTGCCGACAACACAACCGGAATGGGCGTGCCAGGTGTCTGAAGCAGCCTCTCTCTTCGTCATCGTAGCCTTATCGGCGCGCCAGGTAATGGACATCTACATCTATGCTATTCCACCAGCCGCACAAGAAGCAAGTTTGAACAGCAACGCCTCTGAGCCCTTGATGTTCCAAAAGGAAGTATCGAGCGACGGAAACCTCAACACTATTGGCGTCATCTACCTTACTTTGCTGTTTTTTTCTCTGGACCAACCCGGAGATGCTCAAGTACCTGCTGCAGCCGGCCTACGAGATGCATGAGGGCAGCTTTTATCCCAACAGCTACAGCCGCCACCACTACACCAAGAGCGACTGGGTGATGTGGACAGCAGCAGCGAGCAGTGCCGATACGCGGCGGCTGCTTGTGACGAGCTCGGCATACTGGCTCAACTACACGACGACTGAGCAGCCGTTTTCCGACCTGTTTGAAGTCGTGGGTTTAGGATACTACCCACAGGTACCGCAGGATATCCGATTCAAGGCGAGGCCTGTTGTCGGCGGACACTTTGCTATTCTGACGCTTGCACATAGCAAGCAGCTGGCTGCCGGACAGGGCATGGGCCCGTCGAGCCAAAAACTAAGTGCCGACGACGGTGATAGTGTTGTCAGGAACAGCCACGGGCACGCAGTTAATGACAGCTACAACGGCAACAGTGACGGCTTTGCAATTGCAGATAGGCTGGATCGATGATGAATGCGATGCGTTTCAAGGTCGGGTGATAATAATTAGATCCAAATGCCTGTTTGCACTGTGACTGTGCATGGTTCCATGTGTTTTATATAGTGATATAGTTGGTGCTCGGTGACATGCCGGCAGCTAAATCTACATAATGACTCCGCGCCTCTTTCTCCGTAATCCGTACTTCCTTCAGTCGCGGCCTAAATCCTTTGCTGTATGCTGCATACACATTACAAAACTTCAGAGTCTGCAGCCGTATTGCCGCTGGTATCGCCGAGGCCACCCTACTCCTACGTTCTCGATCCGTGTCGTTTCAGACAAGATGTGCATAGATGTGATGGCTGTCTAGAGAGGTAGGGCTAATGAATAGCAGCAGTTGTAAGAGTAGCTAGCTGTGGGAGCGTTGAAAGATGGAATCATGCTATGAGCCGTCCTGTGTCTCAAGCCTGGTCGGTTGTCGTCATGTTCCAACGCTGTCTCGTCTCTGATTTTATCATGTCGCCTCCTAATGCTTATTATCAATGATCATTTTAGGGTGAAGACCAATGACACTCTGCTTTATACAGCCATTTGTCTTTGGTGTGGTTACTCTCTGATACATTCAACTCCGACATATCTGCGTGGCTGTTGAGTCGACAAATGCCCTATATTATTGACAAGATCAGCCCCTATATTCGCTATGGCTGCTGGTCCGACTGATTATTATCTGACCTATGACAGGCCAGCCTTGAAAGATACATATTTACTTGTAAAACTATTCGCACTACGACTCAGATCCTTATCTACAATATGTGAAGAAAGAAAGAAAGAAAGGAGAAAAGAGCAAAAAAAAAGGAAGAAAAAAAAAAGGGAAAAAAGAACGAAAGAAAGATAGCTTTGACACTACAAAAGCTTGTCGCATTGACAGCCAATGACACACCTTTGCCGCCGACAGGGCCCTGATGCGCATTGTGCTTCAGTTCAAAGGTCGAGGCTTGGCAAAGGCATTGACTCTTATTGAACACCAGCTGGTCCCCTCTATGTGTTTACAATGGAGAGCCCCTTTTTGCCTCTTCCACTCAAGCTCCGACTCGTAGTGTTACATCGTTAGACGACCTGACACCCCTTCTCCTGGTGTTGATGATTGGCTCTTTTCTTTCTTCTTCTTTGCTTCCTTTCTCTTCCCTCTGTTGTTTGCTTTTCTCTCTTGTTTTCCATCTCAAGGCTTCTCATCTGTCAGAGTAATATAGTCTCTTCTTTGATTTTTGGTTTTTGATTTTTGATTCTTGTTGTTCTTGAGACTTGTTTCTACATCTCTCTTCTCCCCTCTCTTCATCTGCCATCTTAGCCATCTACAGTCTTCTCAAGCCAAGCTGAATATCCAAGCCACAGCGTAACGCCGTCCTCGACTCTCGTGATACTTGTCTTCGTAACACAACACCATCGTCCTATACCTGTTACACCTTACGAGTACGTAGACTTGGCCAGGATCTCTTTCTCATACCATCTTTAGACTCTGTCCAGGCTCTATCTTTTCTACGCACCTTGAACCCAAGACTGTCTGCCTCCCACTCCCACCCCTTACCCTCTCTCTTACCAATACCAAGCTCGAGCGTACTGCACCCCGGCCCACTCGTGGCCTCATGCCCCATCACCCTGAAGCATTTGCATAGTTTCGCTTCTCTCACCATCTCTCTTCAACTGTAGTTGTCTGTCCCTTACTACACTCATTCTACAGTCTCGTTCTACATTGCGTCGTAGCACCTACAGCTGCAGCACTCAATATTACCACCCTGTACTGAATTTGCTGCAGCTTCTTCCATTCTTTAGTTTGTAGTATTATATTTGATTGTATTATTCCAGCTTGATTATTGTCTTTCATTATTCAACTTCAATTTCATCACCCTATCCGATTCTTTTTTTACCCCCCTGCGCATATCTCTCATATACTCGTTTCTACTCACATCCCCATTGCGTGTGCCCGATCCGCCATCGTCTCGATTCTGCTCGTCCTTTCTCCGTCTCTCTCCGTATCCCACGCCTTGTTTCTTCCTGCCTCGACGTCGTTTCTGTTTCTCTAGATTTGCCTTTCTCTTTTCTCACTTCTGACTCCGTCCTGATTTTGTTTCCCTTGGTTCGTCAGTTCGTCAGTTCGTCAGTTCGCTTCCGTTCAGTCCGCGTCGTTCTCGCCATCGCCACCGCAAGCAGGTCTCTTGTCGTCTTCGCTTCTTTCTCTCCTTCAGTATTTTTTCAATCTTGTATCTACTCGTCTATCGATCTCTCAATATCCCCACATCCCAGTATCTCAAATTCTCGACCTAAATCACTCTAATATACCGCCGGACGGATTACACTACCTCTACAACCAACTAATACAATGTTCTGGACTATCATCGCCACTTCGCTGCTGGCCGTCCAGGCCCATGCCGGCAACCCTGTCGAGCGCGACATGGCCGACGCCGCCATAATCGCCGCACGTGGTTCCGGCAACATCGACAACTCAATGCAGAACTTTGACCGGAGAATGCCCGTCGACACCGTCAGCGACAACATGCCCCGGTACGCCGGTGAGAGCGAGAGCAGCGAGATCAAGTATTCCGAACGCGCCGTTGTCTTACCGCGTGCCACTGACAACACCACCGACAACACCGATATTGGCAACGGTGTCGTCCTCAATGCTGACGGCACTATCAACATGACCGCATGGGACGCCACTGCCAACACCGCCTGCAATGTCGCCCTCTCCAAGCTGCCTGTGTCGACCAACCCCTCGGGCACCTGCACCTGCTACAACCTGCCCGCCCTCAACAACGTCACTGGCACTTTTGAGGCCGACCTGCGCCTTTTCCAGATCTCTACGCCGCGCGACACGTTTGCTGGAATCTCCCCCGAGAACATCCAGGTCGGGCTTAGCTACTCGGGCGCTTCCGTGTCCCCCGTCTCAGTTGCCAGTGCCTCCAAGCTCGTCATCGGCCGCGACACTACCACCACGGACAACGCTACTTCTTCGGCCAGCGGACTGACGATGCTACAGCAGTACCTATTCGTCGGCCAGATCAAAAAGGAGCTTATGACTACCGACATGACCATGGCCCAGCTCGAGGCTCTTGTTATGCCCCAGGTCACCCTGACCGGCACCAACACCGACGGCACCACGGTCGCCACCAATGTCTCCCTCAACGAGGCCGTCTTTGTCGCCGGTGTCTTCAGCGACATGGTCGTCATGTCCAACACTACAATGGCACAGGTGGCCGTTGACGATGTCGTTGCTGCCCTCAACAACCGCACCGTTGCATTCGTCGTGCCCGGTGTCCAGCTGATCCTGTTTCCCATTGGTCTCATCATCACCAGCGTCTGGCTCACCATTGGCATTGCTGTCATTGGTATGGGCTTTGTCGAGCGTGTCAGCTTCCGCGAGTCATACCGCACGCGTGCCATGCAGTCCATCAAGGGCGGTGCCGGCAGAATATAGATCTAGTTACTAGACGTTTGAAAGAGAGGAGTTTGCGTGATATGCTTGATCATGCAACCCGCGTGTTTTTAGAGAAGCGAAGTCGAAGGAGAGCGAGCGTTCCTATTTCAGATTTTTATATACATTTTTCTTTGTCTTTTCTTCTTCCAGTCTTGTTATTGCTCTTTGCCTTTACTGTGTTGTTCTCTCGTGGAGAGCTGATTGACTCTGCTCCTGGTTCTCTAGTATAAATGCAATCTACGACTTCGCTCCATGACTCTCTTTTTACTTGAATTGATTATTCACCATCTCTTTTCCCTCTCGTAATAAAGACGCACTGTTGTTATTGAGCTCTTGTTGTTTTGCTGTGCAGTATCGACTCGTGCCCCACGGCAGATCTGAAACCGGCCCAGAAACTGCCAATCCTGCTCGTCCCCAAACAGCTTGACAGCGACACGGAGTCGTGCAAGTGTATATTTAGTCCCAAAGTCATGTAGTATTCTGTTTACGAATGTTGAGGGCAGCATCAGCTAGGTTTTAGATTTCAGTTACTAGGCACTGGGCATGGAAATAGATAGAGACCCTTGTCCTTGCTAGTTGAGCAACGCAGCACTCGCTCGTATCTTCAGCACTGCCATTGAATGATACACTGATACTGACTGGTGGGTGCACTGATACTGAAGCTTGTTTCTGTTGGCTCTCATCTGATTTCGATTGACTTACAAATCGATTGCTTCTTTTGTTCCTGTTTTCTGTTTTCTTATTTTCTTCCTTCAGCTTACTTGTTTCTCGCATTGTTTCTTCTCATCACTCATTTGCATTGTTTGCTCTATACTTTTCTATACTTTCGTCTTGAAGACTGTTATCCTTCTGCTGGCAGACTATCTTTTACTACATTCATTACAGCATTCCCACTCATTATCAAAGACACCTCGACGGCCGACTTTCCTTATTGTTATATTCTTAGATCACTATACACTATACAATGGCCAATGTCACCGAGCTCGTCTCGCAGATGCGTGAGACGCTGTCGGACATCCACACTACTATCTCCTCCATAACCTCCCTCCAGCATGAAGACCTCCTTGACAGTGCCGAGAAGCATCGCGATGCAACCGTTGCTGCAATCCAGTCAACCTTTGTGAACGAGACTACCGACCTCGCCCAGAAACGGGCTGCTGAGATTGCCGCCATTACAGAGCAGCGCCGTCGCGAAGACGAAGAGCGTGAAGCCCGCCGCAGACAAGAAGACGAGGACCGCAAGGCCCAGGCTGAGGCACAAGACAAAGAGCGCCAACTCACTCTGGCCAGGAAGACAGCCGAACTCGAGGAGCAGACTGAGATCGAGATGACCCGCATCGAGGCCGAGGCAGACCGCATGCTGGAGGAAGGCCAGACCAAGCTAGCTATGCTCGAGCAGCGCCGCAAGGACTTGAACCGGCAGATTGACGAGCAGATGAGCCTGCCACTGCCAGTTGTGCCAAAGCTGCGGCGGAAGACAAGGGCGCAGACACAAAAAACAGCACCGGTTGCTATCAGTATGTCATCCTAAATAATTAGCAATACAGCTGCATTAAACTAAGTGCTAATTCTAATAGACGAGCCAGTGATGGAGGATAATATTGTCCAAGAACATCCTGAACTGCCATCAATGACCGACACATCGCCCTCAGAACAGAAGCCAACATCAGCGGAAGCTAGTCAAGAGACCTTCAGAGATCCCGCCAATGGACGTGACATTCCCATTGAGGAGTTTGCTTCACTAGCACAGGTGGTCACTATCACACCTCCCACCATTGAGCCTACAGTTGATACCCCTACCGCCGCCTCTAGAGACACACCCCCGTCTCACGACAACAAAGAGTACATCCAGGAAGAATCGACACACACTGTTCCTGGCGGCTTTCCCATCTCGGCTCTGCAGTCACCAAGCAGCGAGAATATTGCTTCTAGTGAGGCCGTACACAAAGAACTGGCAGCCAAAGACTCTGTCATTGTTAGCGAGCATGATCACAAGGATATCGTCAAAGAGGCTGTTCATAAGCCCATACAAGAGTCAGCCGAGGCAGCTGCCCCTATCGAGATCGTAAAGACTATGAATGCCGTCAAGGTTGTTGAGACTGCTCAGCTTGTTGAGACTTTTGAGGCTACCGAAACTACTTCTGAGACCACGGATAACATTGCTGAAAGCATTGCTGTCGAGTCTTCTGACGACAAGGCCGAGTCACAGCAAACCAAGGATATCCATGAAGACGACAAGACACCTACCGAGGAGGAACATGAAACTGTCACTCGCAATGTTCTCGTCTTCGAGGTTACCACCGAGGAGCCTGCCGACAGTCACCCAGAAGAGCCATTCACCCCAAAGATCCAAATTGAAGCTGCTCAGACCACGCTCCTCACCAACATTCCCAGCTTTGAGTTCATTCCGCCAACACCAGCACCTGAGAAAACTGCGCACGAACTCCCCAAAGTAGAGTCTACCATGGAGGCTGCGGACGGCACGGAAGAGCCTCAGTTTGAGGAATCTATTACCGCCGTCCATGAGGAGACCCACCAGTCAGAGACTGAAGTGTCGCGTGAGGACAAAGTCATTGAGGTCGCTCCGGTTGCTGCTGCAGTCACTCCTGTTATTGAGACAGTCGAGGCCTCCCCACTGGTTATTGAAACGGCCGTCGAAGCGGTTGGAACACCTGTTGTAGACGAGCCAACCATTCCCACGTCTCACTCTACCGAGATCGAGACCCCCATCGAGATCATCTCAATCCCAGCTCTTCCCTCATTCGAGCCAAAGGCCATAGAGGAGTCGGCAAAAACGATCATCGCCAAAAATGAGGAGCCGATACTAATGTATCTGCCCAGCACCTGTTACTCGCCCGAGCCCCCCGTCTTCGTCTTTCCCTCCCCTCCTCCTGCTCCGGTAGTGGATGAGTCCGAGTCTGAGACTTCTTCAGAGCACGGCGTTGAAGCTGCCAAGAAAATTGCTCACGAAGAGGTCCACGAAGAGATCCAAGAAGAGGCTCGTGTTGAGATTCATGATACTGTTCAGGAGCCACTGCATGACGGCATTACCCAGGAGACTTTGTTTCCAACTCAACAACACCACGATTTCGAAGATACCATTCCCACCACCGAGGTTGTCAAGACCACCGAAGACGTTGCAGAGCCTGTTATTTCTACCCCTATTGAGCGGCACGGAGTTGCTGAACAGCTCTATGAAGAGACTCCCATCTCAGAGACCCATGATCTGCCCAAGCCCACATCAGAGCTTGATGGGATGACTCCTGTTCACCAGTTCTTTGAGCAGCAGACTATCCAAGACTCTTCGTCTGAATGGCACTACCAGGCCCCATACGTTGCACCCGATGTGTACTCCTATGCAGCGCCCGAGTTTGTCGATGAGAGCAATTACTTCACGTCGCCCCAGACTCTGGAGCCATCGCCGTTCCTGTACGAGACACCAAAAGACAAGTCATCCATTGAGAATGCTGTAACGGTCCACGGCCAGGACGACTTATTTGACGTCAACAATGAGAGTGACGGCTCGGTGACATCCGAGTTTAGCTATTCTCCACGTGAAGACCAGTTCGAGTACGACAACATTTCCATTGACGCAAGCGGCAATGTCATCGTGCAGCACCGGTCTCCGAAGCTGGTTGAAACTGAAGTACCAGAGACACCAACAACGATCATTGGGGATGCATCCAATTCTCCCAATGTCAGCTCCGAAGACGTTCATATGATGGAGCAGGCTGCCCGCCCAGTCACGCCAGAGTCTACTCCGTTCAGAGGCCTCGCAAGTAGTCGCCACGCGCCAATGGAGGATACTCAGCCAGCGCCCTCTACACCGCCTCAGCTGTACGATGGAGATGACGATGATCCGAGCATGGATGACGACTTTCTGCCCCGCGACGTCACCCACATCTCCTGGAGCGACCACGACAATGTGTATGCGACACCGGGCTCAGTCCGCAGCGAGGCCACCGTGTCAGAAGCGTCCGTGTCCAACACTCCGTACCACTCTGGCCACGACTTGCACCACGACGAGCCGTTTATTCGCAGCAGCTGGGTCGACACGCCGCCTGACAATGTTCTGAATGGCCGTAGCAAGGCATTGGGACAGCTAGACTATGCTCTGTCGCTCGATACAACTACGCCGACAAACACACCGCCAACAACTTTAATGCTACAGGAGCAACAACAAAAGCCCAAGAGCCGGCCGACCTCGATCGCCGCGGTGTCTCCGTCGATCCTGTTCCAGCGTATGCGGAGCATCTTTGAGCCCGCCAATGGCACCAATAGCACATCCAATGGTGGTGACGGCAATACCTGGACAACCACAACACCCGCAGACACACCACCACAGAACCGCCACTACAATGCATCAGTTGTTCCCTTTGTCGTGAGCCCTGGCCTTTCGTCGCGTGACCCGTTCCCTGCAGCAGGAAATACTGGAAACCGACTGGCAGAGGGTGGTTTTCTCAAAAGTGCTATGCCAGCATCATCCACTGTTGATGACCCAGAGCGCCGGCACGACGACTACCATCATCACCATCAGGGTGACGACGACGAGGATGACCTGTTCTCCGAGCAGACGTCTCTACTACAGTCAGCTGCGCCTGTGAGTCCCTCATATTGACCACGCTCGGGTTCTATGAGTGAAACACAAAAGCGCATAGCACCAACATCGGAAGACCCGAGCAAGGCAGAACACGGTTCAAAAACGAGGGCTGGTGCCAAAAGTCCTTATCGTCTAGCATGGCTACGAGCGGAAGGGTGGCGGCAGGATTTGCACAAGAGCAGGGGAGTAGTGAGGACTACAAAGAGGCCAAGAAGCAGGGGCAATAGTCTCGGGCATGTGCGGGTAAAGTCAGAGACACTAGCCGCTCTTGTGGAGGACGCCAAAGAGAATGACAGGAATATTGTCGATGGGAGTGTCGCTCAGAGGAAGAGTGGGCAGCTATACAATCAAGGCCCGCCAGCAGCGAGATGGATACGTACGAGGGCGCCTCTGCATAAGAGGCCATGGCGTCCACCAGGAAAAGTAGTCTACTGGGAGAGTGGCAATGCAGTGACAAGACCGCCTACACGGCGATGAGAATATGTATCAGTGTAAGTTGGAGATTATAGTGTTTGAATAAAGTACTTGGCATGCGTGCCTACTTTTAGTATTGTTTCAAAAGGCGCAAATAAAAGAGTCTACATAAGTCATGAGTAACTGTACAGAAAATGGCTGTTTGGTTACTGCTGTGGCGATTTCTCATGAATCGTGATGACTGTGACGAGGATGTCGAAATACTGAGAAGAAATAGCACTATTTCGACTATATCTAGTATCGCCACTATATGGAGGAATGACAGTCTGAATAGTAGACCCGTAAATAAAAATAGCATGTTTAATTAAAAGTCTACTTACACGCGGGTTCCACAATTAGCCGCGATTGAAAGCCGTCTGATTGGTCGCTTTGAACTACAACAAACACCAAGGCAAATATGACAACGATATTCTACTATGAACACCATGTTGCAGTCTACTAATCGTTGACTTTTTAGGAGAATCTATATGTCAACATCCCACTTATCGACAAAACAATTCGAAATTTTCCCTCTACCTCATCAATCTCCTACTTTATCATTCAACTTTATCATTCAACTTCATCACCTCATCTCCATCAGTCACCATGGACCTACCGCCTCGTTTTCAACCACCCATTATCAACAAGCTATTCATGAGCACTGAGGCAAGCTTCTACCCAGATGATTCCATACAATATATTGACCTGCAAGTAGCCGCGTATCTCTATTGCCTGAGAACGCTTGGCGCCGAAGAGGTTTCTTCCATGTACTTGAAAGATATGTTGGATAGATATGTTGAATCAGATTCATACGCTGAGACATGCAAACAGCACAACGCCTTTGCCATATATCATAAAAAACTGCCAATCTGGGGCCCGCTTCCAGCTCCTCTCGCATCGGAGATAATCACACAAACGACGCTCGTTCCCAGGTGGTACAAGTGTCGCCGTCGCAACGAGCAGCATGGCATTCTGCACCAGCTGCCTATAGATGTCCTGAGATCAATATTTGAACACCTCTCCAGAGGCGAGCTAGCAGTGGTGCGCCAGACGTGCCATGGCTTTATGCGGATTGTAAGCAAGCCGCTCGCTTTCCACAAGATTTGCGGCGATATGGTTGGAGGTCTTAAAACCACAGAGCGGCGCTATTTCGAGGAATCCAAGCGTACTCGCTTTAACCTCTACCCGATCCCTCCCCAGCAACTCTTATACGGCTACGGCAACTTCAAATTTATGAAAGAGCCCAAGGAAGCCTACCTAGTTCGGCAAATGTGCCTCAGTTGTGCGGGCCGCCGCAACCGCTGGGATGTCGGTGTATACCGCCCCACAAGATACTGCGAGATTTGCGAACAGGAGCAGCCCAGAACAGCATTTCCGCTAGATACGTCAAGTTGTGGATGCAGCAGCACAGAAGTGAACAGCTGCCGGCTGACAGATGCGACACTGCAGCTGTGCGAGCACACAACTCTCAAGGTGCCAGACCTTCTCAAAGCGGCAAATGCAACCATTGACCTGCGCAGGCGCCGCGGCATCCTGCTATCGGAGCCGGACTGCGACGCAAATGCCAGCTACGGAAAGTATCCCGAGTACATGACGGAGGATATCAAGCATAAGTATTTGGAAAGCTTGCCGCCCCAGAAATTCGAAGAATACATGCGCAATTACGGGGGTACGCGGTATGAGCGTGGACTGGAATGGCTCAAGGGTGTGAGTTTCAAGGATGTGCTACAAAGGCTCGTTTGTAGGACTCGTGTTTTCTTTGCAAGTAACAAGACAAAAACGGTCAAGGCTGCATCCGAAGCTGTTGTGCCCAAAGGCTTCAAGCCGGTCAATCTGCCCAAGTCCGACAGCGGCGAGTACGCAGAAATCTCTTGGTGCAACCACCCGGACCATGAGATTGCATGTGGCAAGGCAACACCAGCAACCTATGGCCGGCCACGGATTGTTATGAGCCATGCGGTGGAGAGCCGTCCAGAGAGCAGTGGTGCCATGGCCATGATCTGGGCCGGCCACATGTTTGATATTCCTGCACATACCAAAAACCTGACGCGCGAGAGGTTTAGCAAGATGATTGCTGGCATTGACATCAACAAGGTGCCGACTGTCTGCCCACATGTCAGGAAGCAGGGCTTGAAGCAGCTCGCGCTCGCCTTTGCAGAGTACCAATGCTGCTGCTTTGATGCACCAGCCAATGTCAACGACAAGAACAAAAAGCCTATAATGGCACACCTGCACCCATGGACTGGCTTCAACGCGCACATCGCCGAGTACCAGTATATGGACCACGCCCGCTGTCTACACGAGCCCGGCTCTGACCAGTGCTGCCGCTGTTACAATGACGATCGCCCCGAAGCCCTCCACACATCAGCACGCACACTGATGCCGGAATGGACAGGCGAAGGAGGCAGCAAACCTGGCGAAGGCAGAGAGACACCCCCAGCCCTGCATTCATACCGGTGCAATATGTGTGCGACGCAGTACAGATGGCAGCGCAACGGCAGAAGCATCTTCCTGGAGACGCGCAAGGAAATCCACATTGACGCGCTCGAAGACGGCTGGCCGACGAACAACATTCACATCCCGGGTATCATGTTTGCTCAGTTTGTCGATCCCGAGATAATGTACAAGCTGAAGAGTCGTCCTACGCGTTACAGTGCATACTATTGTAATGATGACAGTTGCGTTGTGCGCCATGACCAACGGATATGGCTGAACATGATGCTTCTAGACCCAGATGCTGGTGTTGGTCGGACATGATTTGATATTGTATTTTAGTATATTCTGCAGCACTCTGTTTTGATTTTTACTTTGGGTTTGTGGCATCCAAAGAAGATGGCATTTGAGACACAAATCGAACAATTGTTTAATTCCCATTGATTTTGTGCTATGGATCTTGTAGTTGATAGGTTGTGTATTGAATATAAATATTCATATGAGTATGACCTTTGCTTTGGCTTGAAACTCGTCATTTTATATAATTATTTTTGGATTCTAGTTTTCTGATTTAGTTCATTTATTCTTCTTTTTTTGACTCTTTTTGTTCTGTTTGTGACTTTTATTTCGGTTTACTTGTATTATCACCTTTTCTTTTTTTCTTTTTTTCTTCTCTTGAAATATATTAATTAATAGACTAAAAATTCTGAATAAAAATAATCAGCTAAATATGTATCCCCAAACAAAAGCTCGCTGTAGCCTCTGCTCCTACTTCAAGTGTCAAAAACAAACGACGCGTTGAAAAAGTAGAAGATGCCACAAATAACACTGTACCGATCTGCCGAGGCAATGCTCCAGTGCTGCATGCGGACATACCCACATATCCATATCAGCCAATCATATACATGATATAATTACACGCTCATTCTGTTCCATGGCCCCACTTTTCAACTCCAGCCAGAGACGCAGAACAACTTGCCGGCAAGCCACAGCACCCCAGACTGTTGCGGGTTATCCCATAAAAGAGAAGGTGAAAACGGCAATGGGAATCGAGCTGCCGGTCTCCAGCTGCTGCTTAACTCGTAATTAAAGAGGAGAACCGGCAATATAAAGCGAAATAAAGGAGACTAGGTACAGGGACCCAGGGCAAGAAAGAGGAGTAGTGTTGCTATTAGTCCGTCCAGGGTGTGTCTTATTTAGACTTGCTTCCCCGTCTCTTCCTCCGCATTCTGTGACAGCTCTCCTTCTCTTCATTCATTCATCTTTCTCATTCGACCATTCGTGCAACTTTGAATTTTGGATTTTTGGCTTGCTAGATGCCGGCCTGAGTGTGTCCAGTCGCTCCTTCTATTTCGTGCTGTTGCGTGCCTTCCATTCTAGCACCTGCCCTCGGCTTCTTCCGACCACCAACCCCATTCCAGCAGCCCCAAACTCTCCGACCTTTCCCCTCGCCGGCATTTCTCAGCACCATCTCATTTGCTGCGCCGTTGTGACCACTATCTTCCTCATCGACTCTGCTTCTACACCCTACCAATACAAAATGTCAGACGCACCATCGGCACCGGCACCAGGTGCATCGCCTGTCGTTATTGACGACTCCACTATCGTGCTCTCCTCCACCACCGAATCCACTTCCACATGCGACCAGCCGTCTCCCGAGGCAGCGTCTCCCGAGGAAGCATCTCCCGGGGCAGCGTCTCCCGAGGAAGCATCTCCCGAGACAGCGTCTCCCGAGGAAGCATCTCCCGAGGCAGCACCTCCCGAGACAGCGCCTGAGCCCTCTGAAACGGCAAAGCCATCGGCAAAGCCGTTTGCGTTTGCGAAATCGCCCAAGTCGCCGTCGATCCCGCCGGTTGCCGTCAAGGCCGCCGCCAGCTTCGATGAATGGATCCTGCGCCTCAACAAGATCACGCAGACGCCATCGGGCATCGACGCCCTGCTCGCGGTTGTGTGCTACTCGGCCCGCCTGGGGGCTGTGACTCTCAACACTGCTGCCGGTCGCGCCCTTTTGCATGAGCCTGCATACCGCCTTGCCGTGCTGCTTGCATCGCGTCCGTCAATACGGTCTGTCTTTGTGCAGACGTCGTCGTCGCTAAAGACCGATGCGGCGGCGGCGGCTCTGGTCTTGGCTAAGCGGCTGCGTTCTCTGGGCTCACTGCTGACCGAGGCGCGCATGATGCTGCGGCTGTGGGCGCTGCTGTCCATGTACGTATGGGCACGGTCTCTGCTCAAGCAGCTGCTGGCCAAGCAGATCACAGCCGCCAAGACAGAAAAGGCCGAAAGGGAGGGGGAGGATGCCGAGGCGGTTGCGGCGATTGCGGCAGCTGCCCCTCCCGGTCCGACGACAGTAGAGAGCCTGATCGGCTGGACACAGCTGCTGTCGTGCATCGGCTACCAGGTCACCGAGAACTATGCCTACCTGTCTTCCAAAGGCGTGCTGGGCGCGTCGCCGGCAAAACAGGGCGCGCTCTTCCTCTGGAGCAGCCGGTCGTTCTCGGTGTACGTGGCTGTCGAGCTGGCCCGCGGTGCATACAACATTGTGAACCACGGCGTAACGGATACACCTGCCAAGAAGGCTGCGGCCATTGAGCTGCACCGCAATTTTGCACGCTTTGCCTCGCTGGCGCCCATGATGGGCCACTGGAGTATGAAAACGGGCTTTATGAGCGAGGCTGGAATAGCCGTTTGTGGCTTCATCCCGGCGGCGCTACAGTTCCACAAGCTGTGGTACGCGGCGTAGAGTCATTTTTTTGTATATTTCTGTATATTTCTGTATATATTGGTTATTGATGGAAGCGAGTTATTTTGATATATCTATATCCCTAATTTACAGGAGTTTATATTACACAAGTACTCGATGATGACGACAATGAATTCTAATATGCTAAATGTAATGCTAGATGCTTTTATATCCGGCGCCAAACAAACAATAAAGACGATCAAACCAATGACAAAAACAAAGACCGAAACGATTAAAAATAACGCCATTCACCGCTTCAGCGTCTTCTGCTTCTCAGCATCGCGCGCGACATTGCGGCCCTCCACTAGCAGACCCTTGCGCCGCCGCACCCGGTCCATGTACCGCTTCGCCACGTTTTCACGGTCGCCAAACTCGCCAAGATCCTCGAGATCGTCCTCTGTGAAAGGCACCCAGTGCGGGTCCTCGTCCAGCACCTCGAAGCCCGTGAAGATCAGCTGCGGCTGAGCGGCACCACTGGTGCGCTTGCGCATATCGTCGGCAAAGCCAAAAGACTCGGCCACGGGCAGCTGCGACACAATGGTGAAGAACGGCGTGCCCTCCTTCATTGTCTCGGACAGCACACGGCCGCGGCGGCGTGTCAGCACATCGTACACCCGACCCAGAACCTCGGCTATTCTGTTAGTATTGTTTTGCCAATAGTTCTGTCAAAAAGAGGAATATAAACTTACTGCTGGCTTGAATCTCGCAAGAGTACATGGCGAGCATGAGACGCGGCGACCAGTCCAGGAAGCCCTTGTGGATAATCTGCTGAGTCGTCTTGATGACCTCGCCCGTGAGCCGGCCAAGACCGTCGCGCACCAGCAGCGACGCATTTTCGTCGCCGGCGTCACCGACAATCTTGACCTCCTCGATAACCACCGCCACGCCCTGCACGGGCTCGTGGCACAGCGGACCCTGTGCCATGGCCAGCTGGAATGCGTACACAATCTTGTCGGCAAAGTGTGCGGGCTCAATCACCTCGTCGGCATCAATCTCGTCGCTCTTTGTCTTGCCGTTAGCAGCGGCTCCGCCAAACAGCTTCTGCAGGCTCTGGCCTGATGTGCCGTCTACTAGCACGTTGGGTCCGACACGGCGGGGACCAAAGGCAACAATCTTGTCTGTCATGCCCTTCCATGCCTCGGCCTGACCGCCTTTCTTGCTACTTCCCTCCAGGAGGGTCTGCAGCTGCTTCTTAAACTCGTCAGCCGACAGCACATGGTCGCCCACCTGGCCATCATCTTCCTCAGCAGCAACAGCGTCAGCTGACGCCTTGCTGGGAACGGCTTCCGAAGAAAGGTCGCGGATAGTCGAAGGGTTCTTGTTGAGGAAGTCTGTCACGGCTACCGGTAGCGGGCGCACCCGCACAGTGACAGAGACCTGCTTCGAGCTGGTCAAGCTCTGCACGACACCACGACCAAGCTCCTTGTTGGCCGGCGGGCGCATCTCTTCGGCGCGCACAATCGTCTCGCGGTACGGCACAATAGCCTCGCCTGCTTGAATTTCGCAGCGCGCAAACCGCTCGCGCAGATCTGTCAGACAACGCTCCAGGTGCAGCTCGCCTGCTGTCAACAGCACATGCTCGCCGTTGGAGAACTGCTCATACTCGGCGCACGGGTCGCTCTGTACCAGCATCTTCAGGCCGGCAATCATCTTGTCCAGGTCGGCCGGGTTCTCGGGCTCGAGAGCGACGCGCACAATGGGCCGCCCAGACGCCGCGCCTCGTGCAACACCGGCCAAGTTCGGTGCGCCCTCATAGGTAGAGCACAGCGTGGCTGATTTAAGCACAGCACTGCCGCCCTCCTCGCCCTCCTTGTCCAGGCCACGAATGCCAAAGACGACACCAGCGGGCACCTGGTCTAGAGCCTCAAGATTGCGACCCATGATCATATACAGCGCCTTGACGGTGACCTTGGTAGGCTCCGACTGGGGACGGTGCGGGTGGGCAGGAGAGAACTTGGGCGGCAGAACGTAGATCTCGTCACCCACGGACAGGGTGCCGGAGTAGATGCGCGCGAAACCGACCAGGTGCTCGGGGTCGTGCTTTGTTTCGGGCTCGGGCGTGGCGACCGAGGCGGTGTCGTTGAGCGATGTGCTGCCAAACGACGAGATGAGCTCCATATCGTCATACTGGGATGTCATGGCCTCACCAGTGCCAGCTGCAGCTTCTGCAGCAGCGGCGGAGGCCTGGGCGCGTGCAATTTCAGCTCGTCTCTGTCGTGCCATTTCACGTGCTTCCTCGGCCGATAGGCCACTTGTCTTGCGCCGGTTCTCAGGCAGCTCGCCCTCGGGGATCGAGACCATCTTGCTGACATAGGCGACGACAGGCTGGGACTTGGACTGGTCAAACGAGACCATGGCCGAGCGGATCTTGGGGTCGATGTGATCGGGGTCGGGCGAGCGGTCGAGCAGCTCGCTCATGCGCTCCGACTGGGCAACACGCGGCGACGGCAGAGACTCGACGACGGACACGAGCAGGGCCGTGGACAGCGGCAGCCACGACGAGAAGACGGTGGTCATGAGCAGGCGGGGATCACGCGAGCGCTTAATGTGTGGCGGAATAGTGATGTTGAGCGACTTTGTAATCTTTTCCAGTGCCTCAGGGTTGCTGTGGCCGGCTGTGCTGTTGTTATTGAGGCTGTGGTCGTTGTTTACGCCGCCCAGGGTGGCATTGTAGACAGCCCAGATGGGCTCAAGCACGAGCTGGACAAACATGGGCTTGAGGTTGCGGCCCTTCAAGTGCTTTGCGCCGAGCACCTTCTTGGTCTTGGGATCCAGGTAGAAGCTGCCCCAGAGCACCTTTTCCAGCAGCTGTGCCTTGATGCCCAGCTTGCGCTCGTAGAGAAAGGCAAACTGCCGCGATGTAAACGCCCAGCCGTCAATGGCGCTGCTGAAGATGACATTGTTCTTTTCGGGAGCAAAGTAGATATCCTCGTCGTCTTTCTCTTGGAACTCGTCGGCGGCCGTTGGTGTTGATGCGGCAGTGCCGTCGTTGCTCTCCTGTGCCTCCTTGGCCGCTGCGACACGCTCGTCCATGCGCTCGCGCCAGTTGAGATCCTCCTCCATACGCTCGCCCTGGAAGAAGCTACCCAGTACGGCATTGACCTGCTCAACTAGCTTGCTGATATGCACGTAGGCGTCGCCGGGTGTCATCTTGAGCTCGGTAATCAGACGGTCCATTTTGTTGATGACGAGCAGCGGCTTGAGCTTCTCGACCCAGGTCTGGCGCAGCACGGTCACGGTCTGACTGCACACGCCCTCGACGGCGTCGACGAGCACGACAGCGCCATCACAGAGACGCGATGCTGTGGAAACTTCACTGCTAAAGTCAATGTGGCCGGGCGAGTCGATAAGGTTGACGAGGTAGTTCTTGGCAACAGGTGCTGCGTCGGGACTTGGCCGACGCATCATGGAGAAAAGGAGAGAGATGGCAGAAGACTCCATGGTGATGCCACGGAGCTGTTCGTCGGGCCGCGAGTCGAGGTAGCGGATCTTGCCGGCCATTTTGGGGGAAATGATGCCGTTTGTGGCAATGAGGGCGTCTGTGAGGGAGGTTTTGCCGTGGTCGACGTGGGCGAGCACGCAGATGTTGCGGACGTTGTCGCCATGCTGCTGCAGCTTGCCCAGCTGTTCTGGGGTGACGACAGGCATTGTGTGTGCAGATGGGGGTGTAAAGTAAAGGTTGGTGAGTAGAGAGTAGAGGGGTATCAAGAGCGTGCGATGGCGAGGCTGAGATGCAAAGAAAATCAATCATGAACGAGCTGCGGTCCTTGTTTGCCAGTCGGTAGTTGCGACGGCCAATTCCATGTATAAAAAAGTCACAAAAAATCAACAGACTCGTGGTAGACAAGTAGGGACCAGAAAACCTCTTGCAGACTGTTTGTTGACTGCTTGTTGTAATGTAGACTCGGATGCATCTTTTGTAATGACGTTCTAGATCCCCATAAAATTTTCTATGCAGAAATACTCATATTATACTCATATTAGCGTCATAGTACACTAACACTAAGCGTAGTAGCAAAGAACAGCTCCCCGCCGGATGTATTTTGTTCCGTCGCAGCGCATTACATAAGGCAGCCTCGCCTAGATAGCCTCGTCTGCCTACGCATACATAAGCATAGATCTGATCAAGGTTGAGATCTATAGATCTGTGTCACAAGACAAGGCTGCATATTACTGCATAAAATTTCTTTCTAAACATTTACTGACATAGGCGGAATTCGTCGAATAGACTAAAAGCTTCATAATTATGAAGAAAAAAAACGCCCCTGGGCATCATCATTCCAGAAATTTGAAAGAGTAGAAAGCTGAAGAATAAGAAGATAGTAATCGAGAGAGGAGAGAAGAGAGGAGAATATAGGATACAAACAAAAAGAAACAAAAAGAAATAAAAACTGAAAAACCTATCACGCCCATCCTTGTCCCGGTTCCCTGCATATTGATACTTTCTAACGAAATAAAATGCAATGAAAAAGAAAAGAAAGCAAAAAGAAAGAAAACGTAATAAATGAGTTTGCAAACTGCGAGACTCGTAGCTCGTCATAGGAAAAGCTCGTTATAGACTCAAATAATAGAACAGCAGCCAGACGCACCGCCGGAGCCATCGCTGTTGCTACGCTTCCGCTTTCGAACTCGTCTCGGTCTTTGTGCTTCTAGATCCGCACCCGAGTTTTGTCTCTGCTCTGACTGATGTTGCGCTTGCGTCGTAGTTTGTGGCTGCGGCAGTGGCTGCGAGATCGCAATTGCTGTAGCCGACACTATAGGCACTCTCGACGGCCCAGGCACCCCAATTCCGGGACTCGCTTGAGAACCCTCGACTTGCTTCATGTCCGGCTTGGCGTCCTTAAACATCGACCGGTAACGTTGCTTCTTCGGTGGAGTCTCTGGTGAAGTACCCGACGGCCCCCCTGGCGTAGGATCGCTGCGGCGCAAACTGCTTCTTTTTGGTTGAGAAGTAGAATTGAAAGACATGCCTTCAGGGACTGCGATAATACCCGGACGTTCGCCATATAATGTTTCATTCATTCCGGGCGTCGATGCATTTCTGGGCGTCGGTGCATTGGGCCGATTATTCGGTCTCTGAATTGGAGGCTCATGGTCGGAATACCCAAGTGGAGCTACAAGTCTTGTGACGCCTCTAAAATGCACGCTGGACCTGGTAGACTTCGCTGTACCCGAGCTTTTCCGCCGCGGAGTTTTCTGGTTAGGCTCGCAGGGTGGTGGTGCTTCAGCTGTTGGCGAGTTTACAGTCGCTGTAGTTGTTGGTGTTTTCGTCTGCGAGGTTCCGGCCGCTGTACTTGTTGCAGTTACTGTAAATTCTGCCGCTGCAAGAATTTCTGCTGGTTGGCCGAATGTGCCTGTGGCCTGCACTGGTTGACTGGCATCGCTTCCACTCCCGGAGAGATCGGTGACATCTTTGCCGTCCTCGCCATCGTTCGCTGCATTTGCTGCAGTTGTTGCAGATGCTGTAGTGGCAGCGTCTGACGATGCAGCTTCTGTTGATTGATCGGATGTGCCTGTGGCCTACGCCGGCTTGCTGTCCTCCTCATCTTCATCATCCTGCACATCGCTTTTATGCTTCAAAGCCTGGCCCTCGTCACTTTCCATATTATGCAGTCTATGTCGGTTAAGTGCCTCGGTGTCGGTGCTTTCGGGGTTGCCGTTGCTTCTACTGCCACGAGCTCGGTCGCGTTGCAGTGCCTGTTCACCCGACATGGCTTCAAATCCACCGCTGTCGTCGTCGTCGTCGCCGCTATCTTCGTCTTCGCTTTCAAAAGACTCCTTGTCCGGAGCTCCATCCGACGCCTCGCCACTGCCACTACGGAGTGCAGCTAGGCCTGGTGCAGAGGATGAGACGCCTTCGGAGAGTGGCGAGGGCGCAATAGTGTATGCCGGCGGGAGGCCAGAGGCAGACGTCTGCCGCGGCGACCTGCTGCCCGCATTTGCCGGTGACAATGAGCCGGCACCAGGCGCTGGTGACGAAGTGCGAGACCGGCGGCCCAGAATCTGGTCAATATCGATAGGTTTCAGTGTTGGGTCGTAAGCCGCGGGCAGTCCAATTGCCGCAGCGACTCTGTGAGCCTCTTCGTCCGGCGAGATCCGCGCCTCCATGTCGTAGGCACTGCTCGTTTCGAGATTGGCCTCATGGACACCGTTTGTGCGAGCCAACATACCGGCGTAAACCTGCCGGGTCGGGTCGTTGGACCGCTTCTCCTTCTTCTTCTTACGCTTCTCGTAGTCGCGGACCACGACTGTCGGAACGGGCGAGTATTGCAGGCAGTATTTCGAAAATGAGTTTTTTGTGACAAGGCCCTGGATGCCTCCGAGTGAGCGGCCGCGTGTGCCGACCACCAGCATTGACGGTTGGTAAACAAGGATCTATACGTTAGCTCGAGTTGATATATAAATAGAGATAGCAGTATACTAACCAGCTTTTGAAAGGTGTCGTGAAGCTTGCCGACGGCGTACTCAAGCTTGATGCCAATGGCACGGTTCTCCGGAATCTTGCTCTTGATGCGCTCGACCATCTTATCGGCGCGAACCTTGTAGTTCTTCTCCTCGGAGCGTGCGTCCTTATCGACAACATGAACACAGATAATCTCATCACCGTCGTCTGCATACTCCTCGACCAGCCACTGGAGGGCAAAGTCCGAGTACACATTCTGGTCGACGCCGACCATGACTGTGCGCGAGTGTTTTTGTGGGCGGTAGCCATAATGGCTGATACTCAAGGTATAGCCGAGCGTGTTGTACTTTGTTGCCTCGCCGAGGGGGATGTTGTCGAAGCCAACATGTTTCCGGAATCTGTTTGCCGGGGGCAACGGCGCTTTGGTTAGTTCTGTCATGGCGTAGTGATGGCTGTGTGATGCAGTAAGATATTGGGAGTATAGAGTAGAGACAAAGAAATAGAATCAAGAGGGTGGGAGAGCTCTGCAGTCAATAGCTCGAGCTTGAAGCTTGTGAGGCAATTGAAGCGGACGGAAGTAGGGCAAAAGAGATAGAATAGAAAATGAACAGAATTGGTAAGGGTGTTGTAATGGAATATACCGTGTATGGTGGACACAAGAAATGCAGAGGTTGTGTGAATGAGGGAAAAGACGGCGAGGAGAGTCTGAGGGGCCCTGCTTCACTTAACGTCACTGGGCGCAAGCATCTTACCAGGCGCAGGGTAGTGGGAAGATAACCTAGTAGGCTAGTGGAGATGACTGGTCGTCATAAGAACCAGCAAAACAAAAGACACAAAAGAAAACACAAAGAGAGGAAGGCGCAACGGCGCAGGCGGGCTTTCAAGTGGGGCGGCAGTGCTGCAGAGGGGGGAGAACGGGCAATGGCGCGGTATTGGCATATGAAAAGAGGGAAATCGGCCCTTAGTAATTGCTGGGCAGATGTGGTAGTGTAGGACAACGAGTACGAGCCAGAGGGGAAGGAGCGAACCAGAGCTGCCGAATGCCCCTGCACTTTTTGTCTTGTGTATATGTTGTGTGCCATTCCTGTCCAGGATGCTGACAAAGAAAGGCAACGTCGGACAGCGCATGTGTACGATCTCGAATTCGAGCCTCGTTTGCGGCTCGACACGGACATGTGCAGACCAGACGAGCCGAATTGACACACAGGCGAGAGAAAAGGCTATCCTCGGGCCAGAACGTGTAGATCTGGCCGGCCAGGCTTGATACAGTGGGGCAGGCAGACAGCAACAGCGTGCAAAAAGAGGAAAGAGCCACTGAGCCCAGCCTAGCCTCACAGCATACAGTCAGTGACTGCCGCAAACAATGTGCTAGTGCTAGTGCTCATGCTAGTGCTATCACTAGACTGGCCAGCGCATTCCAACCTCCACGCACGCACCGACCGCAGTAGCCACTGATTGACGGCTAGACGGAAATGGAATGGGTGCCGATAGATGGTCCCCCACACACAGTTTCGGGTTTGCGGACAGCGCAACCTTTGTAGATTGGGAACAATGGCGGAGATTGGATAGGTAAATTGTGATCGTGCACGAGATGGGTAGTCATGGGGAGACATGGAACATGGTATGATTGAAAGACGGCGAGACTCAATATATTGGGGAAGACGAGGAGACAATGCCCGGAGGTGGAAGTGGTGCTGGTAGCGGGAGGTGTGATGCTCACAATACACGTGAACGCAATGGATGGAGGCAGAGAGAGAAGAGTGAATAAACGAAATAGAGAAGATACACACCTGGTGGGAGCTGGCGACTTGCGACGCTCTTGCTTGGGCTGGCCCTGGGGCAGGTTGTGGCTGGGCGCACGGAACGACACGGATGCTGTAGACGTCTTGCGCAGAGTGTTGCCATACATGGCATCGCTCGAGAGGTCGAGGGCCGAACTGTTACTGGGCCGGCGATCAGGCGAGTCGGCGAATTGGATATGGCCGGGCGACTGGGGAGACCGGGAAGGGTGTGGCGAGAGCGGTGACTGCGGCAGAGTGCGTGGTGATGGGCCTGGCTGTGGAACGGGTGCCAGTCCTGGCGATGTTCCTGGACTTGGGCCGGGCGACAGTTGGTACTGTTGGCTATTAGAAGCATGTGCAGCGGTGAGCAGAGGACTGGAGCGTGAAGCTCCCACTGCGACGGAAGCGCCACTGCTCGACGTAGCCTCGGTGGTCTCTGAAGCGCCAGCGGTGGATGCACCCGAGGTGCCCGACTGACCGGGTCTGACCTCGACGGTTGGTGCAAAGTAGCCAAGATTCGTCTTGGGTGAGGTGTTGGAGGTCTTGGGCGGGACCTGCGTCATGGGTGAGATATCGGAGCCGGGGCTCTTGTCTGCACCAGTCGGCAGAGGTGATTCGATAAAGGTCGACATGATGGCTGTTGATATGCAAGTATGTTTGTATGTCGATCTGTGGTGCTCGAAGCTTGGCGACAGTGGAGGTTATGTATGTCTATAGATGAAGCTTGGCGTACAGTCGGATACAGTACTTTGTCGTGACCGTAAGATGTCGTTTTGTATAACGCTGTATCGTTGTCGTTGTTGGTTGTTTATAGGTATTTTGATGTGTTTTCGTGGTATTTTCGTGATATGTTCCTAGTTGTACTGTAACAGTGTATGGATTCGTATGTGTAAAGCTTGTTGGTCTTTGTGCCTTTGTGTCTGGTGTGTCTGACGGGTCGTGGCTATCGGGACGGCCTCACAACGAGGCCTGCTGGTGCTATCCAACAAACCAACGCACCGAGAGGAAAGGAAGCAGCAGGGCGCTCATAAAGAAAAGCGCCTTGAGATCCAGGGAGGCAAGCGGTGGCCTACCAAAATAGCAAAGAGTTATGGTCGATAATGTGAGATTGCTGATTGGCGGGCTGGTTGATAACAGCTACGAAGAAAGATGATAATGGGCGTAATGGAGGTCTTAAAGCTCGAATAGAATCTCGAGTTGAGGGCGACAACGCGGATCGGAATGCAGTCGGAATGCAGTCCAGAAAAGAGACGTGATGATGTCTTGGGTCGAATATTGAATATCAAAATGTTGATAAACTGTTGAGGATCGTGTGTAAGTACAGAGCCGAGGGTGAATACCGTGGGTCGGTGTGGTCGGTGTGCAGACGCAAGAGTGTAGTAGAGATTGAGAGTGAAAGAGAGAAGAATGACAAAGACGGAGAGAAAGAGACCGCCCAAGCAGGGCAATATGTAAGACGACGTACCGATTATGGAAAGGGCAGAGGAGCAGAGAGTAATCAAATGGCGGGACTGTCACCAGACAAAGCCAAACGTAATAGGGAAATAAGGAAATAATAAAAGGAGTAAAAAGAGCAGGTGTGGCGAGGCGAGGCAAAGAAAGACAGAAAGCGGAGAACGGAGATCGCAGGAGATGGAAAGAGCCCCAACACGGCACGGAGGTGCAGAGTAAGAGGCAGGAGATCAGCTCCAATAGCAATAAGTAGCAATAGCTCCAATAATGCCCAATGCTCCAATAGCTGCAACGTCGAGTCCAAGATGTTGAAACTTTGAGAGAGAAATAAGAAGAAGAAGAAAGAAGAGAAGAAGAAAATAACAGTCAGAGCGAAAGAAGAGAGGAGAGGAACCAGAGAAGACAGAAGAGAGCGGCAAAGGGTGTTGTCTAGGTCCTTGGCAGTGACACCTTTGGGAGCAGGCAGCAAGTGAATAAGGCAGACGAAGAGCGAAAACAAGCACCACTCTTCTCTGGACAAACAGGGAGGATCAAGTGTGAATATCGGCAGGGCCAGGCACGTCGCCAAGACCTTGTCATCATGTGAAGAGC
Source organism: Ophiostoma himal-ulmi (assembly GCA_029299165.1). NCBI lineage: Eukaryota > Fungi > Ascomycota > Sordariomycetes > Ophiostomatales > Ophiostomataceae > Ophiostoma > Ophiostoma himal-ulmi. The sequence goes on from JANSME010000001.1 coordinate 6,028,667, forward strand.
ATGCAAGGCGTTGGATGCTACCCATAGGAGGCAAGAGCGGATTGCTGATAAGCTGCCGGCGGTGTTTGGGAGCCATCTAAACTATAACAAAGTAATCCGGCGGCGCACAAAGACAAAAGAGTCACATACTTCGTAAAGGTGTCTTGGCGTGCGGCAAGGACCACAGTTGGTAATAAGTAGTGTTAATATAAGAAATTGCATTCACTTTTGAGTATAAGTAGATTCTATACTGTAGCCAAATACAAGTCGGAATATTGCTACTGAGTATCTTGCGGCCAGCTACGTGCAAAGCCGAAAAGATGCAGCTGCTAGGTATTGTGCTGATAGTGCCAATAGAAGCAGATATCATGACAATGAGGTCATGCATGATGCGATACGCCAGCGGCAGCGGCAGAGTTGGCATTGTAGACCGCTACCAACGACGACTAATCGGCAGTGATTCATTAATGTATTATTCAGTTGCTATTCAAATACAATTGATAAAGCCAACCGGCCGTAAACGGACAGGGCACAGGAAGTCAAGGTGAGAGATGAGAGATGAGAGCTGATAGCTGAGAGCTGAGAGGTGACAAAGGTAGAGAGGTCGAGGCGGAGCAGGTGGACAACGTGGTAGGTATCCAAAGACATGCCATTCAAGCCATAGCTGTCTTACAGCTGTCTCACCTATGGGCTGTTGCGTGATGCATGGTCAACCAAGTCGCCTGAGTCTGGCATCGAAATCTGTCTGGAACGCCTTGTGCTCATAGCTCTCTTCTCTTTGTTCATAAGAGCCTCATGTTGGATAGAATCAAATGCTTTGCAAAGTCCGCCTCAATTATATAGTGGGCACTTTGGAAAGTGGCCTCTTTTTAATTCTTGTTTCTTCCTATTCTCCTCGACAGCATTACTCCATGACGCTACTTATCTAATCAGCCTTTTTCTATTTAGTGCTCCAACGTGCCCAATTTCCCATTTACATTGGTGCCCAGCCCGTCGGAACTAATCAGTGCATTCACGAAACAGGAGGAGAGGAGCTCGAGTCACAGCACAAGCAATTTTAGGCCTAGGAAACATACGTAATGAAACGCATGCTATTTTCTATCCTCTGTTGCGCTCTCTGCTCTCATACCAACCCCAGATCCACCGATGCCCAGCATCTAGCCTTGGCACGAGGCCTCCTAGGACGTGAAGTAGAGGGTAATACTCGGCAGTCTGAGAGCTTAGTAGACGACCAGAAACAAGAAAGACGAGGCACGCAGGGTAGCATCACAGGATGCCCCGCGAAGTGCGCACACCTCCGACCCCGGGTTGCGAGACGCAAACTATGCCGAAGCCCTACCAGTTGGCATGCTATCACATTTTCTATCATCTGTACTTTTCTGCGGTGCCTCTGCATTCCTTTTTGGCCCGTCCGCCTTTATTTACGCCCCTTTTGTTTGCGGCCACTCAGCGTCAACGTGCACTCTTGAATGGCGTACCTACGTCGACAAGCCCATCGAACTACTCGAGCGGTGAGCAGCCGCATAGTACACAATAATCTATCAAAAGTAGGAATTGATTAATCAATCAAACAAACACAGAATAAAACTGAGTTGAACATTTCAACACTGTGATCACGCGTGTCTGCCTCCTACCGCCTCCTGTATATCCCTATCTTTGTTTTTCTCTCGAGTCTTGGCGGCCCTATTTCCCCCTCTGTCACAACAGCTGCAGCACACTCTTCATCTTGATGATTGATTTTACTAATATTAACTGACATTTGGTACTAGCCGACTGCTCGGCTGTTCTTCCTCGCCATTTTCGCGCCGCCAAGAGATCGACTTTCGTGATAACCGTTTTTCTTAGGTATTCAACCAAATGTTGATTATCCCTTTCTTTTAATGCCTAAGCAATTTCCAGACCATCTAGTATATCACCGGCCCGCTCGCCGGGTCTCCCCTTCGGAGGACCAGGGACCGGGTCACAGGAGTAGACCCTTGTCTTAGCTTTCTTGTTGTATTGGTGTAGCGATTTCCACAACTAATTTGAACGAATACTCACAAGACAGATGCATCTTCAGGACCTCCAGATTAGCTTAAAACACATAAATTAGAGTTAGTATAAACTATCAACCAAACAAAGCAAATACCAGAGCATACAGACAATGAACCAAAGTGGCCAGGCCAAGGCCCTAGTCCGCCCTGATTTATTGCAACTCCATATTCATCTGGGTTTCTATTTTTTACCATTCTGGTTATAAAGAAGAAGAACAAAACTTCATTTGCCTATTTCTAATTTGTTCATATATCAATAGTAATGCCGATGTCAAATATAGGGTTTAGTCGTGTCTGCCTTTACTATATATAATAGGATATTGTAGCTCGCATAATACGCCTTAAGGATCTACCTCTTTAAAGGGTAATTAACAGCGATAGGCGTGAGCTATTGCTAGTATAGCTGCCTATAACTAAATTACAGAAAGTTTTTTAGCGGAAGGCTTGGCTTCCGCGACAGACCCGACCTGCCGACCTGAACTGCCCGGTCCAGCGAGGTTTGCCCCCGGAACACGGATCAGCGACTGAAAAAATGGAGCGCGGAATCGTTCAGTGAGCTGTTGGACAACGTAGTCGAGATCTGTGTCCAAAAGTGCGTGTCGGTCGTGAACTATGCTTACTTATGCCTTTCCACCCGATAAAGGGCCGCCTTCTCCGACCTGGCCTTAGATTTCTGCAGTTCATCCTGCATTTTCTCCTCGGCGGCGCGGGCTTGCGTATCACGCCTCTGCCTAGCTCTCGGCCTTCTCGGCCACTGTCTGCTGCTGCTGTTGCTGCTGCTGGTTCTGGTGGGCCTGGAGCTTCAGATTATGAACGCGCTTCCGGAGCTCCTCAATCTCCCGCGTCTGCGCAGGGGACGCGATTTCCTGGGGTTCTGGTGCAAGGGCTTGCTGCGGCGTGTCGTTCCGCCCCGTCCACAACTAGTGGCGGGCCAGGCCATAAACGCCGTGGATCTTGCGCCGGGCTTCGGCCGGCTCGTTGGTGGTGGTGGTGATAGGTCATCTGCCTAAGTTCGTGCCATATTTGCTATTTGGTGCTCTAATTCTTCCAGTTCTCTAAATGACGAAAAAATGTCTACGGTTTCATGCACACTCAGTCGTGCCTTCCATTCTAGACATAAACGGGCTTCTGGACCGTTCGCAGCTTCCATTTTCGGGGGGGTTCCTTCCTGTTTGAGACTCCACGATAAGGTATTATGTCACCCATCAAAGGTGCTTCAAATCTTCATATCAATCTAAGCCCATTCCAATCCCACTCCCCGAAACTCTTGTCGCCAAAGTCGCTTGGTATCGCAACCTGATGAGTCACACAAGATATGCTTGACCTCTGGATTCCCTGTCAACCACAAGTCTGGGTCAACTATTTCAAGCCACTTCCCGTCGTTGTCAGACTTGTTTATGTGGAAATTCCAGCCGATATTTCTAGAGCAGGACAAGTATACGCGTGAGCTTTGAGGTTCACGACACCATGTGTAGGTTGCTTTACAGAGAGCACAGGCATAAGCGTGGTGTGCATGCAGCATCATAAAGCGGTCCCGTTTGCTTGGTCGATCCTGTCTTTGGTTTGATCGCGTCGTCGTGCATCGACAACAGCGGCACTCTTCGGCATGGTATGCACCATATGTGTGTGCGCCTGCTGGTGGATCAGGGAAGCAGGCGCACTGGTCAGGTGAAAAGGGGATGAGAAGGCGGCCATCCCCTGGCCGGACATGGGGACAGAACGGTCCAAGTCTTTCTGTCGTCTGCTCTGCGAGGAAGCGGCGCAGATGTTCTCGTGTTACCGGGACGGCAGGGTCAAGAGCATATGCCAGAGACCGGTGAAAAAGCTTGGCATCGCTCGTAGTTTGCGAATATGCTTCAGCGATGCTTCGCATTAGCAATGTGGGTAAGCTGCCGCGAGGCTCCTCGTATTCTGATTTATAGCCACCCCACACCTGTGCCTTTCGCCGGTAAAGAACATTCTTGTGGGCACAGAGATTGATGTAGACGGACTTGGCCATGTAGACGCAAAGACGGTGCTGGTGTGGCTCCAGTGCTAATTCTTGCGTGAATAGATGTCTGTCGTGGCCCAGGCTGCAGCCAACACAATATTGGAGCATAGTAGCTTTTGATTTGGCAAGTGTGTAGTCGTTGCAGCTGCGAAAAGCGATGCAGCCATGACACCTGCGACTGCTGTCGCGGTCCAAAATCGCACTCACCTGTACGCGGTGTGTCTTAGCATAGCTCTCCGAGTGGCTTAGAAGTGGCCAGACGGGATGAAGACCCAGCTCGGTTATACTTTTCATTAGATTGTATGCATTTTCTGTCGTCTCTTCACCGCTACTCCACGCATCTTTTAACGGCAACCCTCCGGGCGTGGCCGGGCAGATATCTCGATCAGCCACGATACGTAGGAACAGACCAATTGTCTGGCGCATAACCGCCTGAGTCACTGGGTCCGCATTGTCCCGAATAAGAAGAAGAATCTCGTCAGGCATCTGATAATTAGTGCTGCTTTTTCTATTCTGCTGCCGTTGTTTTTGCCAGTCGAGCTTGGTCAGATAGACAGCTTGCCGTCCGGAACCCATCATTCATCCATAGCGTTCGAAACCAACGTGCAAAGTGTTGTGGCCAAGATAAGTTTTTTCGGGCCGTCTATCATCATTCTGGCGTTTGTATTTTGGAGACGGCAAGGCACATGCGGTAGAATATAGAAGGTTGTATAAAAGTTGGTAAAGACCAGGCTCAATATTATACGAGATCTCTTCGCTGATATGATATAGCATGACGCTGCCAGTCTATCGTGCAATGGTATGTTGAACTACTTTACATGTTTTCGACAAAGACAAAAATATATGGTTGTCAGGCGCAAGATAAAAAAGTACGCTGCTCTCTGAATAAAAATCCATAAGGGGTCACATAACTCGTGTTTTGCTTGTAGAAAAAGTAAACAATTAAAATGTATCAAATAGCAGTGACAGAAACCTAGTTTAAACAGACATGAATAGAAGGGAGGCATTTTCCTTTCCTTTCCTTTCCTTTCTCTTTTTGTTCCTTGTTCCGTTGTTTTACCAGAAACTCCTCTTCCTCTCGCCTTTCCTTCTTCCTTGTCTTTTATTCTCATCTTTTTTTTTTTTTTTGGTCCGTGGCGTCCCGTCTCAAATGTTGCTAACTAGCTCAGAAATCGCTAAATAGCATGCTTCCTCAAGGAGCATTCCTCATCATACATAATTCGACGCGCTTGCTGGTCTTGCGGGTCTGTGGGAGGATAGGAATCGGTAGTGAGTTTGTGAGAGGTGGTGTTCGTGTGGTAGTGAGTGGATATGATGTTTGTTTGCGAAGCGGCGGCGGTAGTGTTGATGGCGTTAATGGTGATGGAGGTGGTGGTGGTAGGTGTGAAATTCGTAAGTGTCTGTTTGTTTGTTGCGATTGTCAAAGGAAATACAAAACACCAAACAAGAACAAACAAACAGACATGTTGAGACCAGCAGTGCGCTTTTGAAAAAAAAAAAAAAAACTAAAACTTTTTACAGTTCAATCAGCTGCTGTCTCCGCCACGCGGCCCGTTTTGGCGACGGCGTCTAAGCGTACGTCCGCGACAAGTTGCGCAGGTACCAGTCGACAAGCTTGCGGCCGACCTTGGCCTCGGACACGTGGATCAGGTCGCCCTGCAGGGCATAGTCCAGATCGCTGACGTTGGTCCACTCGCCATCGAGCAGCTTCTGGTCGTTCCACCGCAGCTGCTTGGTGCGCTCCTTGTTGACAATCAGCCACGAACGCAGCTCCTCGGGCCGCACCTCCAGGAAGCCAGCCAGCTTCTTCAGGTCCATAGTGGTGTACAGGCGCAGGTACGACTTGACAGTGGGGCTCCACATGTTGGTCTTGACCTCATCCATAAAGACAGCCAGGTGGTGCTCGATGGGGTCGACGTTGGCCTCCGGGTTGTCAAAGTCTGGGGGCACGGGCGAGATGAACTTGGGGCATGCTGCGCGGAACAGCTCCTCGAAAATGGGCAGCGACTCGGGGCCGCCGCGCTGCAGCTTCAGCAGCTGCTCGCCGTACTTTTCACGGATCTGGGTGTGGATGGCGTCGTCCAGACGAGTGGGGTGGAAGGCGACGCAGATGGCAATAAGAGCGTACATCTGGTCGTTCTTCTTGGTGATGGAGTCGTACTGCGCGTTCTTCTGGAAGTTCTTGGTACGCGACACATACACCAGGATGTGGCTGAACATGCGGATGGCGTCGGCGTAGCGGCGCATCATCATGTAGGAGAAACCAATGTAGTAGTACGTCGTGAAGTGGGCAGCCATCACGCGTGCAAACATGGCCTTTTTGTTGAGCTCAATGTCGTCCATTGTCTTGAGCGCCAGGCTGAAGTCACCCAGCAGACAGTGCACGCGCAGCAGTCCAATGATGGAAAAGTAGCCCAGCATGCGGTACAGGTTCTTGGAACCGTACTCGCCGGCAACGGCGGTGGGGTCCTCGTTGCGCTTCTGGGCAGCCAGCTGCTCGGCAATCTGGGAGCGCTGGATCAGCGAGTACAGAACGTTAAGGACGCTGTAGCAGCCCCAGGTGTTGGGGTTCTCGCGCAGAATGGCAATCTCCTCCTCGTTGTTGTTCTGGCGGGCGATGCGCATGCGGTAAGAGGAGAAGGAGTTGAACTGGTAGATGAACTCGTCGATGACATCCCAAGCCCAGTAGTACTGTTTTGTTAGTGAAAGTTTATCAAGTGTCTATCAAGTATAAACTGCCCCTCCGTAGCGGAACCAAAAACATGACGACACAGCATCACAGCAACACAATATTATAAACGTACAGATGGGGGCTCAAGGTCGACGGGACCCTCTGAGTTCAGGATAAAGTGGAACAGACTGCAGTAGGCGTCGTAGCTCTGGAACTTGACCTCGAGCGGTGCCGAGAAGTCGAGCGGCTGGGCGGCGGCGGCAAGACGTGCCTGGATGTCGTCGTTCTGCTGGGCCAGGGTCAGGGAGTTGACCTGCTCAAGCTCCTCCAGGCCATCCTCAAAGTCGACCTGCTCGCGGTAGTTGTTGACAAGGGCCTCCTCTTCGACATCGCTGTCGTCGTCAAGGGCGCGTGCCGGAGCCGCGCCGTTCTGAAGTCCGCTCATGGTGGGTGGTTGATGAGATGGGGGGGGGGGGGGGGTGTAGTCGGAAAGGCCAAGAAGAGACCTGAGATTGGAAAAGAAAAGACAGTCCGGTGTTCTCTATCCTTGTCGATCGAGACCCGAAATAGAGTTGCGCCGTAAAAGAAGGTGGTGGTGGTAGCGGCGACGGTGGTAAGGTGAAGTAGAAAAGGGTGGATGCGGTGTCGTGAACAAGGGGTGCACACAAGCAAAGATAGATAGAGGGGGATCCCAAAAATTTACTGACAAGAAGAATAGTTAGAAAATAATTTTGTTGGCCGTTTTCGTATGCTGGCGGGGCTAGGCCAAATTTTCGTGGGGTGCCTGTCTGCTACGAGCAGCCAGAGCTCTTGCTAAGTCATCATTTCCGGTCGAGTACTCCAGCCACACAGGCGCCGAGCCACAGTTCCATTTTCGCTATGCGTATTCTTAGGGCTTTACAAGGCGAGGAATAGCGCCAGCCTTGACGACAGAAAAGCGGGTCTCAGGCAAGATGGGTATTCGGAGAAACCTGCGACCGAGCCGTAGTTCTGTAGCTCAAGCCAGAAATATGCATACCATATTGGGACTAGCTCAACTAGAGCATTGGTCCCCCATGCTCCAGCAGCAGCTGCTACCAAAAACGGAAACGGCTAAGCATAGCTGTCGTCACTGCTGGCCTTGCGCCGCCTACTCCTCGCATCCACCTCCACATTCCTGTAGCGGCACCACCACGCATTGACTTTATCCATCAGTCGATGACCATCGTTTCAATCATTGCTGCGTTGCTTGTGATCGGATCTGGACTAAGCCGTTCTCACCAACTGTACCTTTTATTCATTTTTTCTGATTGCGCCGCCTCTATTAATGCTGTCTGCATCTTCTCTCTTCTCTCCCTCTCCCTCTCCCTCTCCCTCTCCCTCTCTTCCACCCTCAGCTCTCAGCCCTCAGCTCTCTGTTAATTCTCGATTCTTTACAGACACTTGACTTGGCAACGACAACCTCCTACTACCTGCACCTGCACGGCGTTTCAAAGACTAGCTAGAGATGCGCTTGCAATCTAGCTCACCTGGCTGCGCTCTCATTGTCCATTCAGCTATATCACTCCGATAACGACGGTGATAAACGATCGCGACGATAATCACACACACACACACAACTCATTTTCCCTTTTATATACACACACACTACTATCTCTCACACATACACACACACACAACATCTGCACACAATGGCACCTCCTGGCTTCGATGACTTTGATGGAGGCTGCGACGACGACGGATGTCCAGCCACGCCTCCGGGCCTCTCCATGGCCATGATATTCTCCCTCACGCCCTTTATCGCCACATTCATAATTGTCTTTATTGTCATCTCAAAACGAGTATTTCCTCTACTTTCCAAGATACAACAGGACGACGGCGAGGACCACTACCTACCACCATCAGCTCCGGCAGCCCTGCGACTAGCACACGCCGACCACGGTTCACGCTCTCTCCGGCGGCGGCTTGCTTCTGTCACGTTTTCGACGACCACAGGTCTAGCTGCGGTTCTTGCCGAGCTCATCTTAGCCGAAATGTCCGAGATTATCAACCCGACAGCACGCAATGCGGCACTGCGGATCACAGTGCCGTCTCTTATTTTCCTTCTTGTCATACTGATTCCCTTTCTTGAGCTACAGTCGGTTGTTACTGGGTCCGGCTTATCGTTCCAGCGCAACTCACGGGGAGAGATACCGCGCATGACATGGACAGTGCAGCTAGTGGCATTTGGCGCGTGGCTAGTTCTCTTTTGGTCGCTGGGCGTGGCCGTGCCTGGTCCTGTCCAGAGCTACATGTACTTAAATGATGCGCAGGCCGGTTTTGATAGTACGGGCATTGCCATGGCTTCGCGGTGGGAAGCGGCGAGCGACGACCCGATGGATCTGCAAAGCCTGCGCAATTCGGGCGCAAGAGGACTAGCGCGGGCATGTCTGGAACGAATTGGCGTTATCGGCATCTCGCTTATGGCGCTGCTGTCGGGTTTCGCGAGTGTTTCTTCGCCCTGGCAGACGTATAGCGAGCGGCGCAGCAACCGGCGGCGGCCTGTGACTGACAGTGACGTTGCGCGCAAAGAAGTCAGTCTCAGCATGACATCAGACATGCTCATGACCAAGCGGCACCGACTGCAGTCACTACGGCTCAAGGCCTTGACTCCAAATCGGGGTGCTGCCGGTGCTGCCGGCCAGCACTCGCACGCATACCCACCAGGCCAGCAGCAGCCCGGCATGTTTGGCAAGCTGGTAGGCTCTATCAAGAGTGCGGTGGGCGGCGACACAAGCGAGGCCGCCGAGATCAAAAGCTTGGAGATGGAAATCAGCGGCCTCGAAGTGATGGAGGCCGGCCTGATGACGTCTGTGGCGGCGCTGCGGTCGAAGCGTGCCACGGAAGCGCGCGCCGGCACACCGCTGGGCCGCCTACTTCTAATTCCACAATACATTTTCGGCGCATACTGCGTGTACCGGATAGTGGCGACCTCGCTGACCATGCTGAACCGGCTCTTCTACCCCGAGGCGGCCTACACATCGTCGGACCCGGTGAGCCGCGTGCTGGCCGTAGTGGCACACTATTGGGATCCGAAGCTAGACCAGAACGCGTGGGGCCGGCAAATCTCGTTTTTGCTGAGCGGCGTGATCCTCCTGGCCTCGGCCAACTCAGTGCTGCAGACCTTTAACATTTTTGTCAAGTGGACGCCGAAGCTGCTACACCAGGCGCAGGCGAACCTGGCGTTGATGATTGGACAGATGGCGGCGACGTACGTGATCAGCTCGGCGCTGCTGCTGCGGTCCAACCTGCCCAAGGAGATGGGTAGTGCAGTGAGCGACGCGTTGGAGAGCGCTCTGGAGCCCAGGTTCGTGGACCGGTGGTTCGAAGGGTGGTTCCTGCTGGCGAGTGTGCTGACTGCGGCCGGTCTCTATGTCGGGCGCAAGCTGTCCGTGGGTGATTTGCTTGATGGCTACGACGACTACGGCATGGAAGAGATGGGGAAGCGGTCCAGGGACTGATACTTCTCGCTCTCTTTGCTTTCAACGCTCTGCCCTTTTCTTCTTCTTTGATTTTTTTCTTTGGCTTATACGGCTTGCTCGGGTTGCAGCCATCTACTCCATTACTTTTGATTCCCCCTTACCTTTGGACACTTATTAATTTCTACCACTTTGTTTCAAAAATTTGTTGGCCTCCTTTACGTTACTTATGGTCTCTTTTTCTTTACGGTCTTAATTTTCTTCATGGTCTCTTCTTCTCTGTCTTTATAGCTGGTCTCATACCTTTAATCTTTACCTCGGATAGGCATTACGACGACTTTGGATTATCGTCGCGGCGTTTCACTGCTCATTTCATACGATGGTGTTGGGCAGGCCAATCACAAATAATAAATCCCGATTCATGAACAAAGCTTGCATATTTCAAAGTATGCTTATTCCAATGACCCCATACTATCATGATTTAGATCGTCACATGGGTAGAGTCTAGATGCAGTTCTGTCAGTTTGACGCACGAGAAAACCAATGCCCGGGTATCGAGGTGGCCCGGTCTCGATAGTTTCTTATTTTGTGAATTGTTGAAATGCATTTATATGTTCACTTCTGCGTAACCTAGTGGTCCTCTGCTCAGTCTGTTGGTGTGATGTTGTCTGAGACGTGCCGTGTTTCGCCTCATTTGCTTCACCATCGCCATCGCCATCACAATAACTTTTGCCCCTGATCGCTGTCTCAGCAATTGTCCGGCATTGAGTTTTGACCATATCATAAATCCAAAAGATGCGAAACACTGTCCAGTCAGTAGTGGCTGAATGGGAAAGACGGGTAGAATGGATAGAGTCGATGCTGGAATATATACCCGGCATTCGTTGTCCTCGCATGGCCACTGCATGGCATCCTCGTAATCATGTAATATCATAAAAGCGTTTAGAACGACAAATTGCAATGAAAGCATCTACGAAAACGTCAAGGTTACGCCGGCATGTCTGCCTTTTACTGGCAGCCACTGCTGTGCCAGCATCAGCCCTATCTCTTTCCAATTTTCAGCTCATCACCTCTTTGTCAGTTCCATTAACATGCATCCGAGCCTACGACCAGCAGCTACCAAATTGTGCCTTGAGCGACTTTACACAACAAAATCAGGAAAATCAGGAAAATAGACGAGACACGGGCAATACCTGCTCGGCCGCATGTCGGTCGGGCATCGCCCTTGCACAGCAGACTATCAAGACATCGTGCAGCGGGCTTGTATCCAGGGGAGGTGGTGGCAGTGGCAGTAGCACAGGCCTGTCATCGTCGGTGCTCGGTGTAGCTCTGACAGGCGACCTTGCTGGACTGCTGTGTGGTGGGACAAACAGCTCGACATCAACCGCGGCCGCCGCCGCAACAACAAATGGCGGCAACAACAATGTCAATGGTGTTGCTACCAGCGAGGTGTTGACCAGCCAGTTGACCTCTGCTGTCGCAGCGAATGCAAGCACCTCTGTCGCGACGACCTTTGATCCGACCATCACGTCCACCATTGCCGACGGCCCCGTGCAGCAACAGCCGGCCGTTGCTACAGAAGATACTGCAGAAGCTTCCCTCTCGCTGCTGCTGTCGTCGCTGCCCTTTTCCTCGCAGGCGGCGGCTACTGCTTCGCTCGTCGCCGCGGGACAGTCGTCTGTTCAAAGCGCAGGGACTGCTGCAGACACCGGCACGAGCATCACAGTCAAGACGAGCAAGATGGGCAATGCAGCGCCGCCTTCGCCGACAGCTGCAACTGAGGCTGTCTCCAAGGAGTCGCAGTTGTCAGACAGCAATGTCCGCGGTGGAGGGAGTCCATTTGATGCGCAGGTAGTCAATGGAGTCTGGCGGTTGGGGCCGTCTGTAGCGTTGGTCGCTTCAGGTAGTATCGTTGCTGTGCTTTGTTGATGTAGTTTTATTCCCTTTGTAACGTGTCCTTGGCCATGGTGTTTAGGGGCAGTGACATAGCTATTAATACTGAATTCTACTGTTGTCTCCCTCCAACTGCAATATCGTCTGTCTCCTCTTTAGGGGGTGGTCAGAGCCGGTTGCTCTCTGCTGACTATGTAGTCTAAGTTATACTCGTATTTCTCTTCTTCTTCTTACCGTGGACTATTATCTTCTCTCGTCACTCACATTCTACATTTTCAACCATTTTTTTATCTGAAACCTATCATCTGCTTGTCTATCGCGTACTTCTCTACTTTCTTCTTCCTATTCCGCCTATAGTCTGTCTGTAAGCGTCACAGATGCAACCACAATTCTCACTATTGCGTCCAAATATACATAGGAGGACCCCGATTTTTACCTGATGCCGCCACGTGCAATATTGCACTTTGCTATCACTAATGGCACCAGGGCACCGGCTTCATAAGTCGGTTGCTAAGATCTACATGGGCTCTGACTGGCATACGATCTCAGCGTGTGAGGCTCGACGTGCGATTCAATACTCGATACAGTATCGATATGGGCAACAGAAAAGACCACTTTGAGAATACCATTACGAGTCAGCGGGGCAATCAAGACAGCTCAAGTCCCGCTGATCGTCTCGCATCTCGCGATGCTTCATGCGTCGGCAAAACGGGCAAATGTCTTGTCATTGTCAAAAGAACCCTTGTCTTAGTTGTGCTCCGTGCTGATCTTGTCCGTTTTCGAGTGCACGGCCGCTTTAATTAGAACGGAAAAGAGATAATAATTATCGCAACTTAATGTCTGCAAGTGTTTCATCTTTCTCGCGTCCATGCTGAGTCATCACGTTGCCGTGACGACCGCTTGTATGGACGCCAGCGCCCAGTAAACATAACAGCGCTTAAAAGTGGAGCGCCCTACTGCACGACGCTTGTCATATTGATATGGGGAATATGTTTACTTTGTACTATGATCATAGCACGGCGTCAATAATACAGGGCACACACTGCTCCCTCGCACCCACCCGTTCCCTTCCTCTGCGACACTCGCTCACATTTCTCAAAGCGGAACACGATCGTCTTTTCTCATTCTTCTCTCTTTTGCTTCACTTCTGTCGTCACGTCTCCTCTGATCTTCACGTCTTTCACGTCTCTTCACGTCCCCCCTCACGCCCTCACGTTGCACGTTCCCTCATCGTCGTCATCCTACCTGTCGACGTCCTTCTCCCCCTCTCTCTCGCACTCTCTCGATCCCTACTCCTGCTCCTCGGCTTGTCCTTGGACGAATCCCTCCTTGTGCTTGACGACCTGAGATGCTCTGCTCTCACGAGGCACGCCGCTCCCGGCTCGACTGACCATTCTTTTCAACGACATTACTACGAGAAGACGCATCGAGAATATACGACAACCAAGACACATATATCAACACACCCACAGACGATATCCTTACCACTCCCGCCATCATGGATGCAAGCTACCTGTCTCAGCAGGTCAATGCTATCATCGACCAGCTGCATGGCTTGTTTGACGAAATCGGTGTCTCCCCTCATGAGCAAGAGACACGCGAAGCAGAGGTAAGATAGACATGTATCCGTCACATCATGCCATAATTGCATTAGTTAACAACCAGCTCTTTGATGCTCTGTCCGAGGCCCTCAACAACCAGGTACACCTCGTAACGACCGAGAAGAAGAACATGGTCGATGACGCCCAGCGCACCATCAATGCCATCCGCCAGATGGAAGCGTCGCTCGACGACACCCGCTCCCGCCGTGACTACGACGCCGACGAGGACTTGCAGGTCACCTACCCCCTCATACGCTGCCTCAAGGGGCTCAAGGAAAAACATGTCCAGATCAGCAAGATTCACCGCGAACGCTTTGAGCAAGTCCGCAGTAAGTTCTCAAAATTATATCATTTCTATCTCTGGTGCATCGTCAAGAGCAAAGACTGACAAACGGCAAACAGAACTCGTCGACGCACTCGAGTCCTACTCTTCACACCTCGAGAGCTCGTTTGTGCGCATTGCCCTCCCACCAACAGGCCCCAACCAGTCCATTCCCATCAACTTTGACCTCTCGCCCTCCTATGTTGACAAGCTCGACGCCGAATTCACGCGCGTATATGAAGAGTACACGCGCCGGGTTGCCACCGTCAAGTCGCTCTCCGAAAACATTATCCAGCTGTGGGCTGAGCTGGGCACACCACAGGCACAGACCGACGCGGCCATTGTCAAGCACTACCGCGACGCGCCCGAGCAGCTCGGCCTACACGAGGATGACCTCGCGCGCCTGCGCAACCGCCGCGACAAGCTGTCGGATGAAAAGAAGGCGCGTGAGAAGCGTCTCAAGGACCTCAAGGCTGCCGTCGACAATCTCTGGGACAAGCTCGGCGTCGAGGAGTACGAGAAGAAGGCATTCCTCAACGGCAACCGCGGATGTGGAATCCGGCAAATCAACGAATTCGAGGACGAGCTGGCCCGTCTCAACGAGCTCAAACGCCAGAACCTGCCCACCTTTGTCGAGGACGCCCGCTGCCGGCTGCAGGAACTGTGGGATGTGCTCTATCTGTCGGAAGACGAGATGCTCGAATTCACGCCTGCCTTTTCCGATGTGTATAGCGATGCCCTGCTCGAGGCTCACGAGCACGAAATTGCCCGTCTTGAGGCCCTCAAGGAACAGCGCGCACCAACTCTCGCCATGGTCGACCGGCACCAATCTCTAATTCGTGAGCGCGACGACCTTGCAGCGTCAAGCCAGGATGCTTCGCGTCTCATGATGCGCGGACAAAAGGGCGAGAGACGCGACCCAGGCAAGCTACTGCGCGAAGAAAAGATGCGCAAGCGTATCGCCAAGGAGCTGCCCAAGGTCACAGCTGATCTTAAGAAGGCGCTGGAGACGTGGGAGGACGAGTACGGTCGTCCCTTCCTGGTGCACGGTGACCGTTACCTCGATACCATCTATGAGGGCAGCGGTGACAGAAAGCCAGCTTCGACAATTCCTCCCCCGCGTTCCAAAACACCTGCGGGTCCCCCTGCTTCGGCAGCCAAGAGCACAGTAAAGCGGGCACCTGGTATCACTGCTGGTGTCGGTGCCGGTGCAGCAACTCGCAACGCTCCCTCGCGTTCTGGCGCAAAGACACCTACAGTGTCCATGGCATCAGCCGGTTCTGTCGGCGTGGTGAAGCGCAACCAAGCGCTAGGATCTGCCATTCCCAGCGGCAGAGCCAGCCCATCGCGGATTCCCGCCGCCACATCGTCGCGTGCACCATTGGGCACGCTCAAGCACGGCACCAACTCACCCGAGCGGCCACGCATGGGAACTGCTACTTCGACAGGTGCTTCAAACAATGGCCAGCGCTGTGCCCCCGACGACGACAACGGAAACAACGGAAACAATGGCAAAGGTCTTCTGCGCTCGGCACCCGTGCTTATGAGAGCCCCCCCTCCCAAGATGCGCGAGCTTGTGCGTGCGCCCGAGCTGCAGACGCCCACCAACCCGTACCGGGGCACCAACCTCGAGTCAAGTGCCAATGTGCGCCATGTGGACCCTGAGGATGTGTACGAAGACTACGACGACGACGATCAGTATGATGAGCAATATGACGATCAGTACGAAGAGCGGTACAGTGACCGGTTAGACGGCCGGTTCGATGGCCGATTTGACGAGCGCAGCCAGAGCAGCCATACACACAGCACGCGGCCGCCATCGTCACAGTCGTACTCGTCACAACAGTACCGCCAGCAGCAGCAACACCAGCTGCAGCAGCTGCAACAACAAAAGAAGTACGCCGGGTTAGTACGACAAATATCCGATACGTCGACAGCTGTCTCGGGATCAGAAAACTGGGAAACGTACGACGATAACTCTGAGCTGGAGCCTGAGCCGGATGCATCAGAGATGTACTACGCCAAGATGCGTGCGGCACGGGGCAAGCGCACGTCGCTGGAGACGGACGGTGTGCACGGTCGGCCACAATCGAGCATGTCTAAGCGGCAACGCGGCCTTCCTCCGCCGTCGACGCCGTATGCAGGCCAAGTGATGATGGATGCCGAGCGCAATCGCATTATTTCTGGCAGCGAGTGGACGGACGAGGACGCCTTTTAGGTTACGCGGCGCCTCCCTCTCCGGCCGTGTCCGCCTCTAGATCCCGTTTCCGACTCGACTCTTACGCTCTCATGATTGTGTTCTTTTTAATTCTCTCATCACATAACGACCTGTCTCGAATGATGATGCCAGCTCACCCTTGAACGTTTCGTCTTCTGCGCCTCTTTTCAGCGCTGTGTCTTATGACGAGATGATTTTGCATTCTTTTCTCGTTGCTCTACTATTTTCTTCTCTTCTGTTCTGTTCTGTGTTCTACTATCTCATCGTCTCGCGCCGTCCATTCGCTTCTTCTGTACCTATTACCTACCCGGGGGCTGCTCTGCCTCTTATTTGCTAGAAGACGACTTGTGGCCTGGGAGCCCATCTTCTCTGGACATTGCGAGACATGTTTGTCTCTGTATTTCTGTCTTTTTCATATCTCTTGTTTGTGTCTTTATTTTGTCTCTTATTTGTCTTTTCTCCTCTCTTTGTATCTCTCCTTTTTCCTATCTCTGTAATTCTCAACGGTCGGCGTTCTCTTGCTTTTTTATTTGCCAGCTCTTGGAGAGCTGCTGTTCTTGATATGGATTTGGTTTCTTCTTCATTATCTACTTCTTTCTTGTCGTGTTTGTTTTCTTTTTCATTTCTTTTCTTTTGCCTTTCGTTTCTTCTGCCTTTTTTCTTCTCTGCCAATGAAATTCTCAATCTAAATACACCATCGTAATACTGTGATATGCTTGGCTTGTCGACAAATAAAGCTGTTTCAAGACCGTATGGACTGCTCTACTTCACTCAAGCTCTTCTCCGGTCTCACTCAAGCATGTAATTGCGTCACTTGCAAACAGAAGAGACACAGCTAATACAGCTAAGCGACTCTTGGCGCGTCCATTAGGGTGAGTGTGGGGCCTCTGCCGTCTGACAAAGCGGCCGCTCGCAATAGGGGAAGGCTCCACCAGAAGCTCCTGTAAGCTGTCAGGGCGCACACTAACTCTCCTGTAGTTAGCGTCTATTGTCCACAGTGCCGCAATGTCCGCAGCGTCCGTATCCGTAGTGCCCGTTGTCAGTGTGTCAGCCTTGCAGAACCAAGGTACACAACGCATGCAGCGACATCACTCAGCTCGCTCAGCTCATTCAGCTCGCTCTTCCACCCTTTCACCTTTTCCGCTGCGTGCAACTCTGCCCACCTCGACACCCAGCAATCAAACGTCGCCAAGCACTACCTTGTCTCCCATACATGTCATTCCCACTGCATCCCTGACCGCGGCCTCCTTCCGGCCTCGGGGTCACCTCCGGATTGGTTACGACGACCTCTCCCGACCCTCTCTACATACCAAAACACACAATGGCCCACGACAGTGACAGCTCTGCGGCATCTGCAGCCCTCCGAGGCGCCTCTCTTGCATTCAGTCATCAGAAACAGCAGAAGCAGCAGCAGCAGCAGCAGCAGCAACTGTCGGCACCCATCCCAACCCGTGCTCCCTCCGTCTCGCCGTCTCGACCTCCACACAGCAGCAGCTACAACAGCTACACCAGCTCCTCCAGTGCTATCTCGTCGAGCCTCAACCAGCATGACACCGGCCGCAGCACTGTCTCCAACAATGCCCTCCTAGCCGCCAATGTCGCCAGCCTCACCGGCAGCACGCGATCTATACCCACCGTCAACACACCTCAACAGTCACAACAGTCACAGCAGTCACAACACCAACTCCTGCGACCCAGCTCGCCCATGCGCTCGCCCAGCCCCGGCCGAGCCGCAACAGCCGCCGCACGCACAAGCCACAGTCGCAGTCCTAGTCGGCCGCTACCGCCAAGTTCTTCTGTTGCTTCGTTAGGACCGCCAGTGTCTACGCTGTCGGCATCCTTCCTGGCAGCAACACGTGCAGCCAGCCGCACAGCCAGTCAGGCTGCTAGTCCTGGTCTGACACCAAGTCATACCGGCCACGAAACTATTGGAAGCAGCGGGACCGTCGGGAGCAGCAGTGGGGCCCCACCAGCTCATCTGTCGGCGGCACTGTCCGCGTCAGCAGCCGGCGACGAGCGGAGGCGGGCAGCTGCAGCAGCTGTGGCGGCCAACAGCACGGCGACATCCCGGTCAACCGATAGCCTGGGCCGGTTCAGTGCGGCGTATACGGGCAACAGCCACTCGACGAGCAGTCTTGCACTGACAGCCACTTCCAACCCAGACACATCTGCGATTCCACCCACATCCTCGCTTATTCACATGTTTGAAGAGTCCACAACCGAGACGCCAAAACCCAAGCCAAAACCAAAGAAGCCAAAGCCAAAGGCTACAGCTGTAGAGCAAGGCCAGCCGCCTACTAATACCCGGCCCTTGAAAGCGTTCACACCGCCACGGTCTGTCAGCCCTACAAAGGAAGACCCAGACGAGGCAAAAGACATGCAACAGACGCCCAAGGCAGTAGCCAGAGCAAAGCCAAAGCCGATATCAAAACCAAAACAGGCCGAATCAGTGCCGACACCAGAACCGAAACCCAATCCAAAGACTGACGAACCTCCAAAGGCTGAGAGGACGGGGCCAGCAAAGCCGCAGAAACTGGAGAAATCATCTACGGGAAATGCTCTCCGGCAACACCGGCTTCCTCTGCGCAGCCTCAACGATGACGCCGATGTCATGGAGAGGCCATCACCCATGCCGATTCAGGCCCCGACACCGCCCAGGCCCCGCGCGCGCGACCCTAGTGTGGCCAGCAGCGTGAGTGCAGTCAGCGCCGCCAGCATGGCCCATTCTACCGCAAATTCCACCGCAACCTCATCGTCGTCAGTCGGAAGAGCTACCAGCACAGTGAGCTACCGCAGCAGGCGTGCGTCCATATCGGGAGCGCCGACGCCGCCTGCACCACGTCGGACCGCCACAGCCGTCGACGGGCTTGCAAGCGCCATCATGGCCGGCTCGCTTGCGGCTGCAGCTGCTACCAAGATGAGCCCACAGCCGACCTCGTCGTCGGCCACATCACGGCCACCATCGCCCCCGAAACGCACAACGACAATGCTGCATACACTCCGGCGCGACCGGTCGCCACATTCGGAAGACGACGATGAGATATACGAGAGCCACTACAAGCGCAGCCATTACCACCGCGACGGCCGACTGCGCCAGGGCAAGCTACACTTCTCCCACGCCACGGGCACGGCCGCACGCAACAAGCATCAGCACCACCACGAGGGCGCCCGCAAACGGTGGCGCGAAGCTATAACAGAACGCCAGCGGCGGCGGTACGAGGCTGTCTGGGCCAGCAACCGCGGCCAGCATGGACTGCAGACCGATCTAGACTACAAACTGGACAATGAGATGGTGCCCAACATTGTGGTGCGTGATATCTGGCGACGCAGTCGCTTGCCGGCCGATGAGCTGGCCGAGGTGTGGGACTTGGTAGATGACACGGGGTCGGGGGGGCTATCCAAGATTGGCTTTGTCGTTGGGCTCTGGCTGATTGACCAGCGCCTGCGAGGCCGCAAGATTCCAGCGCGGGTCAGCGAGAGTGTATGGTCGAGTGCGCGTGGAATGCAGCCGAAGCGGCGGTAGAGGTAGATATTTGTGAGGCATACAAGCATATAAATATAGAGATCAGCGTTGCTATTTGAAAACGATACCTTGAAACGCTGTTGTTTCTAATAATTTGATTAATTACTTTATCATTGCTTTTATAGTATCATCGATAATGTAACAAGTGATTTAACATGCTTGTTTACGTTTATTCGAGTTATTTAGCATTTATTCTGCTTTTTTTTTTTCTTTTCTGCTATATAAAACCGGTTTTATCATCCGAATTTACAATTATACTAGACACGTCCATTCTAAAAACTACAAAATTTTCAGAACATCACAAAGTCAACACCGATGAGTAAAGACATTAAATGCTAACCAGAAAATACAAGACGGCACTTGGAATCTGGCCCATGTCCAGAACCCAAAAGATTAGAGAGAAAAAAAGAGACCAGAAGGGGGAGAGATGAAGGACGAAGATTAACAGAAGAGATGAGATACATGATGCCAATGGCAGACTATGGGCAGATGAAACCGAGAAGAGACCAAAGATGAACAGTGTAAAATGTAAGATATGAGATGAAGAGGCGTGAGTGTAAAGCCGCCAGTCGTTATCTCGACAGAACAATATGCAGAATAAAAGTAGAAAAAGAAGAGAAGAAAGAAAGAAAAAGTTAGAAAGAAAATAAATTAAAAACAAGACATAAAAATAACAATATAGAAAACATGAGACTTTTGTTTGCATCGTCATAAAAAAAGAGAAAACGTAAGGCCCTCAAGAGAACAAGACAAAATGGAACAGCAAAGCAAAAACGTAAACATCACTTTTCCCCATTCTCCTTTTTCCCCTTGCCGTTCCTTGTCGTTGATCCGCGTCTTCCTTTAATATCCCGTTTCCATCATCTCCTTGCACTCTTTGAGCTCCTTATATTCATATCTTCCCAGACGCCGCTGATGACTGCTCTGCTCTCGTTCTCTGCTCATTCCTCTGCTCTCTGCTCTCTGCTCTTATATACCAATATCAGTCTCGTCTTTTCTTGTACGCGCTTCCTATCGGGACCAATGTCCAAAGACCAGAGACGGCCGTGTCGAGTCATGTAGCGATGCAGACAGAACAACATATCCAACACGACGCGGCAGGAGACTATTCATCTTTGACTTTTTGATTGGAAACGACACAAATAAGAAAGACATTCATTATTGGTGGGTATAAGAGAAAGGGCGAGAAGGAGAGAGAAAAAGGAAAGGAAGAGAAGACAGATAGAGACATGAGATTGGAGTGCCGAGATAAGCAGATAAAGATATAGAAAATATATCCTTGCAAAAGAGAACACAAGAAATAGAAAAAGAAATTCGAAACAAAAAAGAGAAAATTTTCTATTAATCCTCTTCTTCTTCTGCTCTTTCGCTTTTCATTCTTCTTTTCTGTATCCCAAACCCCACCGGCGACGCCTTGCTTGGTCCACAATGTGATAGAAAACGGCAAACCGGCAAAAGGGATAAAGGGAAAGAGATATAACGCAGGGACGGAAACGATCAAGATGGAAAATGCACTGGGCACACTCATTGGCCACGAGTTCTCTGGTTGCGGCGGCTCTTGTTAGGCACAGTTTCCCAGCCGTCGTTGTCAGGGGTAGCAGCAGCGGGGGCGGCAGCAGGGGCAGCACCACCCTCTTCCGGTGCAGTGGCAGTCCGGGGAGTAGGGGGCTGTTGTGCCTGCTGGGGGGCACCACCGTTGGCACGGGGAGGGCGAGGACCATCGCTGTTGCGGGCACCACCTCTTGGGGCACCGCTGCCACGGCGTTGGCCGTTCTCGCCGCCACGGTCACCGCGGTCGCCGCGGTCGCCACCACGGGCACCGCCACGGGTGGCGCCCGAGGCATTTCTCCAGTTGCCACTGTCATTAGCACGCGACTTGGCGTTCTGGACCTGATCGCGGGGCTCGCGGGTCTCGCGGGGCTCACGGGGCTCACGGGGCTCTCTTGTGCGAGGGCCGCGGTTGTTAGGGGCACCGTTATGTGCGGGCTTGGCAGCATCGCCAGTAGGAGCAGTAGGGGTAGTAGGAGTAGGGGGAAGGCCGCCAGCCAGAGCGGCAGCGGCAGTAGCAGGACGCTCAGCAGGCTCAGCAGCCTCGACAGGGGCAGCAGCAGCCTCCTCGGTGGCGGCAGGGGTCTCAGCAGCAGGGGCCTCAGCGGCCTTGGCCTCCTCAGCGGCCTTGGCAGCAGCCTCCTCGGCAGCAGCCTCCTTGGCTTTCCGGGCCTCCTCCTTGGCCTTGTCGTCGGCCTCCTTCTTCTCGCGGATGGCAATCTGTCTCTTCTCCTCGACCTCGCGCTCACGGGTAGCCGTATCGATAGGACGGGCAGCACCAAAGGGGCTGGCCTTGGAGTCACCACCGGAAGCAGCAGCGGCATCGGTGGCCTCGGAGACGGTTCTCTTAGCTAGGTTCAGTTTTGGCCGAGAAGCCAGAGTGGCAGCGGCAGGGGCAGGCGAGGTGGGAGCCTCGCTGCCGCTGCGCGAGGGAGCAGCAGACTTCTCAGGGGCGTCAGGGCGCATGCTAGTGCGCCACTGCATGTCGCGCTCGGCGGCAGTGGGAGCACGCTCGGGGCGCTCAGGGCGCTCAGAGCGCTCTGTGAACTCGCGGCGGGGAGCACGGGGACCGTTGCCAGAGTCGGAACCGGGGGCAGGAGGAGTGTTCTCGTTGCGAGCCTCACCCCACTGGGCAGGAGTCTTGCGGGGGGCACGGAAGCCAGCCTCGCCGGCGGCGGCGGGAGCCTCACCGGCAGGGCGCTCGGTGGGGGGCAGAGGGGCCAGGGGACCCTTGCGCTCCCATGTGATATCGCGGGCCTTCTCCTCAGGAGCGGCCTCACGAGGAGCACGACGCTCGGCAAAGTCGGGGGCAGGGCGGCGCTCGGTGGTGCGGCCCGGGAGATCCGGCAGAGGGCCCTTGCGAGTCCACTCACTGAGGTCGCGCGATGACTCGCCGCCACGGAACTCACGCTCCTTGGCTGGAAGGGGTTAGTGTCTATATCAATAAATGGAAAGGAGGTGGGGGGGGGTGAGACATACGAGGGTCTGCGATCTTGACCTTGACGTTGCGGCCACGGAAAGAGACGCCGTCCAGGGTCAGAGCCTGCTTCAGGCCGTCAACCTCGGCGAACTCGGCATAACCGAAACCCTTGGGGCGGTTGGTCTCGCGATCTTGGATCAGGCGGATGCTGGTGACATTGCAGCCCTCGAGCAGCTCGCGAATGTGGTCCTCCTCAATTTCGTAGTCCAGGTTACCCAGGTGGGCAAGGTAAGGCGGCTTGTCCGGGATGCGCTGGGGAACGTTCTCGCGGTACGAGCTGTAGCCTGGGGGAGTTAGCGGCCGTACGAAAGTGTCAAGACATATGGCACCGGTGAGGATGAGACTTACCGCCACGGTCGGTGTTGGACGAGCCGTAGAAGCCACCGCCGCCGCCGCCACGGCGCTCGGGAGCAGGAAGGGCCTGGGTGCCTGGGGAAAGTCAGTATGCGTGTTGGGTGTAGTGGTGTCGGGTAGGTTGACGGTGTCGAGGTCGAGAAATGCGACATGCATTGAAGGGCGTGATGAGGAACAGCCGCGGTGGGCGAGAAACTTACCGACAGTCTCTTCGACCTCGTCAGCCCAGGAGCCACCAAAGGCTGTAATGGAGTTAGTAAGGGTCATCACAAAAGTGTAGATTATAGAAAATAGACTGTAGATATTTAACATACCATCATTGGCCATAAACTCTCCATAGGAGAGCTTCTGAACCTCCTTCTTCTTGGGAGCTGAGAGTGTTAGAATATAGTGTCTTGGTATATAGTTGGCCGTAGCAGAGTCGTCATCGGAAGAATGCGCGCCGTCGTCGAGAGTGATATCGCAGGGTGTCCAGGAGGGGTGAAAATGAGTAATCACGATAATGAGGCTGAGGGGAGAGGGGGGGGGGGGTATGGGGTATAGAGAGATAGTGAGGAGGGCAAGATGACGGAAGACGGCAAGGCTGGTGATAGTGGACTGTAGGTGTGGTGAGGCTGTTTGCCAGGGAGGCATGGATTGTGAAGGTGGCGACGGCGACGGCGGCGATGCTGACGATGCTGACGGTGCTGACGATGCCGAGAATGCTGGCTTACCCATGATAAATGAAAGGGGGGGTGGTCAACGTAGGCTACGGGCGACACGCTTCTTTGCGATGGGCACGTAGACGACGTTTAGGTATGAGGGTGGTGGTGATTGCGGTGTCGGAGATGTGTAGATTTGAAAGGCAATCGGGGCCGGAGCAACGAACGACAACGAAAAAAAAAAAAGAAAAAAAAAGAGAAAAAGAGGGGTGGATGGGGTGGTCGGGGCCGGGCAAAGTCGGCGGGCGGTCCAGGCAAAGGGACAGGGAGGATACAGAACAGAACTGCGCACAATCGAGACGGAGACGACTGGCTCAGATCGGTGGGCTGGTGAGGTGGTGGACTGGACGGTGTGGTTGATGGTGGTTTGTGGGTGTTTGCTGTAGAGAGGAAGTTTGGTGGCGGTTTGACGATGGTGGATTTTTGCTGGCCTTGGAGAGGAAAAAAAATTAGAATGTCCAGATTGGCTGTGCGAAAACCATTTATGCGGGAGTGGGCTGCTGGGTAGAGACTGCGTGGTAGATGTTGCGCTAAGCTGTATTGGGACAGATCCACACTAACATACTGGATTTTATTTTGGTATTTTATCTCGCGTGCGAGCACTGTGCTGGACTGTGCAGGCTGGGATGTCGATATGCAGGATGCGCAGATGCTTTAAGGAAGAGAACTTGATTGCTATTGTGGCTGATGTAATTGGAAAGTGAAGACGATTCAAGAAGAAGTGAGGCATATTCTAGTCGATGATTATGTAATCACTGCTTCAGACTGGATGCCAGACCGTGGCTGGATGGATCAGACAAACAGAAATACAGCAGAAATACGACAATTATGAGACGCCATATTTCAAAGTGGCTTTGGATCTAAGCATTGACCCTGTTTGATATTCGGATGGAAGCATGCCAGCCCGCGGTTTTACAAAGTTCACAGTCAACAAAGGCTCACCACACTTTCAGGGAGCGTCGTCTGGTGTATGCTCCACTAAGCACTGGCCAACTTACTTCCCTTTTTGGTAATCGATGCTTATACGTCTGTCGAAAAGGTGTCTTCTTACCTGTTTTGGCTTTTCGGCTCGCCGTTCTTTCCATTCAAGACTTGTATATGCGGCGAAAGACTGCCGTCTTTTTGCGATACCTTTCAGTGTCTTATGTAATACATACCCTCGTTGGTCATGACAAGGACAAGGTGCCCAGCCGACTTGACGCATGCAATGTACACGGATGGCACGCGCGATGTAGGCCCGTGGATGGCTGCTCTAGATTCGCGCCTGGGCCGGGCATCCCAAGTGCTTTGCACGCATCTGAGACCCGCACCTGGCTTGTAGAGCCGTCGACAATCTCGCCAACAACCGTGTAGTCGCTTGTGTCGGGCATGGTGATGATACCAGGGTGATGTAGCTGGTGGATGTCCTATAAAAGATCCCAAAAATCTCTAAACCTTTTGTCCATTGTATCCTACTGAGATTAATATAACAAGCATAGAGAGCCCGGCTGCATATAAATAGATCTTTGATTTATTTTTAACTCTCGGATTAGACCAGCACCGCATAGTACACTGCTGAGTAATAGGGCTGTAACATGCTGCCCACCAACAATGTAAGGACAACATAAAGCGGGGCTGGTAAAGACAAGGCCGTATTTCTCGGTGAAGTGCTGCAGTCTCCACACTGTGCCAGTGCCTCTTTCAGAGCCTCACCAATCGCCGACCACCACGCACAAAGCACAACGGCTTTCTCAATGCGACGAGGCTCCAGCAACATTAGCTGCAATCGACGACAATGAATAAAGCACCTCTACGGTCCGTAGACCCTGTCTAGGATTGAATACCCACTCTGGTTTCGACCCCATCATCTAACTGATGAATAGGTCTCACTGAACCAACTTTTCCTGCAGCAGCGCGGCTCACTGGCTTCGACACACGTACGCCGAATGAGTTGACAGATTGAGACACTCCTCAAAATATCGTGCGCAATCTTCTTTGCTTCAGAATGTCAGAGTCTGAGCCAACGCCGCCTCCCCAGCGGGCCCCGGCGCCCAAGGTTCAGGTCCCGGCCCACGTTGCCGAGATTCTTGCCCCAAGTCTCCAGGTCGGCCTCGGTGCTGGTAAGTTGACATTGAGCTCGTTTAGCTCGTATTGAACATATTACTGTTCTCTATTGAAGCATATCTAACATTGGATAGGCACTGTTGGCCTCTTTGTGGGCGCAGCATCCGGCATTATGCGATCCGCAGCCCCGGTGCTGTTCTCGTTGGTGACGGGTGCACAGTGGTTTGCCCTCAGCAGCAGCTACTATGGTAAGCAATCTTGTCTATGAAATAGTATAATCCATATGAAAGATGTATCAATACTGACACACACAGCCGCACGCATGGCGGTTCTCCAAGAGATGAGCCGTCAAAAGACAATCACGTCGTCAGATAAGATCAAGGCCAGCGCCCTTGCCGGAGCAACAGCCGGTGCCGTCGGCGGCGCACTCCGTGAGTTTGCATACATGGCTGATTGACACACTGCAATACAGACTACTAATAACATAGGTGGACCACGAAACATCCTGCCTGCTGTTGCCGTCTTCTCGCTGGTTGGTGCCGGTGGACAGGCGCTCTTCAACCGCATGCCCTCAGAGGCAGCAGCCGAGCCCGACAACAAGAAGGGCTGGCTGGACTCCAAGTGGAGCCCTGTCACGCCATTGACAGACGACGAGTACCACAAGTTTATTGATGAGAAGATTCTCAAGCTTGATGTCGAAATTTCTCTCGTCGACGATAAACTGGCAGAGCTGCGTGCGGCCAAGGCAAAGCGCGAGGCGGCCCAAAACACAAAAGATAACATATAGCGGCCTTTTCTCCACTCATCACAGCATATTTCGAATACATGCGCATTTCTTACACAACTTGTCGTTCTTTAGACATTCTATCAAACTTGAGAAAGACATTGGATCTGAGACAACCAAGCTGCCATGCCCGGTGACGCGAGCGACGCGACTTGAGGGCGGTCACAAATGACCCGAGTAAACTACAAGTGAATTAGATTGAAACCACCAGATTCCTATTCATGAGACAACAATTTCAAAGCACAAGTTTTTAAGTCGGCTTCTCGTAAACTATTATATAAACCTGATCAAGAAGCAATAGACGGGTATTGTCTGCTTACATAATCAACCTATTCACAACTACCGAGTAATACCCCCAAGAAACAAGAGCAGATCGACGACTGGCGCCATGTTATTCATAGTACCTCACAAAATCAACCGACGGCTAAAAGATGGCCAAGCATAGCGCTGCAACGCTGGCATTTAAGTACCTGTGCTGAGATATGCTGAGATGTCGCCTGCCAAGCTTCAACTGACATCACTTTTCGAATGACTAAGCTTTCAAAGGTACCCCGGACGATCCGTAAATGTGTGGGTTTCAGTACTCCGTAGTGTTATTTCCCACTGATTAGGGGGGAAGGAGCAACCCACCAAGTAGCTGCCCGATTCGTAATATAATAACATTATCTCATCCATACTTGCCAGCTAGATTACCACTATATTACCTGCACTACCTGCATCACCTGCATCGACAGCTCAGCACTCTCCCTTTGTGTCACTTCTGGAGCTGTCACCCCCTAGCAGGACATCCCATACAACACTGGTCTGCTGTCAACAACGCACCAGCACATTAACCGCTTCTTTCAGCTGCTATACTATCACGACACTCCAACATCCTTCCTCTCCCGCTGCAGCTGCCGACGTGCACACACGACCCCGGGCGACCTCCGGACCGATCCATTGGCCACCGACAACACCCAAATTTTAACTGCGTGCCCATCTAGGCCGCTCCCACTACTCCGACAGAGCAGGTCGGTGTATCTCGAGCATCTCGGATCTCCACCCTTGCGGCATCATCTTAGTGCCGCCGTCATACTCTTGAGCATCAAACTTCCTCCTCTGCAATATGGCGTCCTGGGTGCTTGGCCCGAACAACATCTAGAGAATGCCATAATACACCACCGACAGACTCACTGGTGCGCCCATCTCGTGTGCGAGACGTCCACTGCACTCTGTCTCTTTGGCGTGCCGAGCTAGCTGTAGCTCACCTTTAGACGCCCCCCCTCCCCTGATATCACGACATTATCAACCCAAGGCCACCCGCCATGGCACTCTTTAGCCCGACCTTTGTCTTTGGCGTTGCTGTCCTACTATATCTCCTTTCCTTTGTCGTATTCGCCATAATACGAATCGTCACTGGTCTATCCATCCAGCGTATCGGCTACTTTTCTTTGCGCCGACTCGCCTATGTCCCCCGCGATGGCTTCAAGATCGAGATTCGTGGCCTTGGCCTCAATATTCACCGCCCGACCTTCTCACAGCCTACATGGCTTAGCATTGTCGTTAGTGAGCTCGTCGTTACAGTTGACATTGGCGAGCTCGAGGACCAGCATACTACCGATGACAAGGGCGGCATTTGTAATAATGACGATTCTTCTGCCAACGACGATGAAGACACCGGCATGGATGAGAAGCCTATGCTCTCGCGCCAGACTTCCACTAAACCCAGCAAGGCCAGCAAGCGCTCATCACGCAAAAATGCCACAGGCGACGATACCGAAGAACGCAGCAAAACCTGGGTCCAGCTCATGAAGATGAAGGAGCGCATGAAGCGCCTGCATCGCAATGTCAACTGGCTACGCATGGTCGATGTGGTTGCAACAAACTCGGCCATTAACGTTGTCGGCGTAGGAAATATCCAGTTCGGCAGCTTTGCCATGGCTGTTGATACCCGCCACAAGATGGTCGACCGTGACCGCTTCCTCTTTGTGGGTCGCCAGGATGCTGCACACCCGGAAACAAGCCAGGCCGAATGGATCATGACCCTGCGCAGCGCCCTCTTCACTCCAGAGGGCCGAGAGTCCATGGAGATTATAGACAATGCGACACTCAACATCCACGGCTTCCTGTACGAGGCCCTTGACGGCCTTCGGGACTCTGCGGTTGCCCTCAAGCTGGGCCGCGTACACCTCCCCTACGACGACCTTATCTACTGTGCCGACCTCTATCGCGAAATCAAAAAGTCCCTGTCATCGTCAGAGGCCCCTCCAACTCCAGACGCCGAGCCTTCGAGCCCGATGTCGCCTATTCTCGAGGATGATCCCTTTTCAGACTCACAGAGCTACTCTGACGCCGCCGATTTGTCGGCTCCCCCCAGCGTCGTAGACAACACAGAAAACACGGACAACGCCGGCAATGCAGACGACACAGACGAAGACGACCTCACGAAGACAGCTGCTGACTCTAAGGAATTTATCAGCTCTATCCTCAGAGGCATCAAAGAGGTTCAATTTGCCATCAGCTACCTCGGCATAGCAAAAAAAGTGCAAACAGTCAAGGCTACCGGTGCCCCGGTCCTGCTCATGAACGCGTCCATGAAGGAGATTGGTATCGACCTCCATCGTCTCGACCACAAGTCGCCTGCCCATCGCATGTACTTTTCGCCCAAGGACATTGCTCACGAGGCATTGGCTGCCGCCCTGTCAATCTCGGTAAGCGTTGACGATGGCCACGGCAAGCCGCAACGGCTCATGTACATTCCGATGGCCACTACGACTGTCAAGACTACACTGCCATCAAAGTCGGTTGAGATCACAAAGGACATCACTGCTGAGGAGAGAAACGCCAACATCCTCTTTTCCAATTCGGTCGTCACCTCGCCATCGGTGGACCTCGACCCCAGGCATCTACCTCTACTCCTCGCTATACTAAGCCGACCCAAGAAACCCCGGTCCCGCGCTGTCGAGCCCAAGCATCGCCGCCATCTCCTCATTTCTCGCATGCTTCCAAAAGCAAATATCAAGTTCTCCATGCACGAGCCGGTCGTCCGCATTGCTCTCCCTCCCGTGAGCCCTACCGCCGACCCCGATGACTTTGACCTCATTATCTCTTCAATTTCCTCCATTTCTCTTGATATTGAGTCCTTCCATTCTACCGTAGAGAAGCTGCACTACTCCCTTGCATCGGTAATGCGGCTAACAACACATCACCTCTTCTATCAAACATCGGGCGGCGACCGGTTTGATCTATTGATGACCGAATCGTTTGATCTAAAAACGCAACTCAACGCATCTCCCGATGTCCATGTTGTTGCGAGTGGAAATCTCCAGACATTCTCAGTCAAGCTCGTGCGTCCAGAGATCATTGACGGCTTACGCCAGATTGTGCGCCAGCTTCGGCCCAATGTCGTGCCAGATAAGAAAGTATCTTCGCATCATTCCTTGCCGAAGCAAAAGGTCAACTTCCTCCGCGGTATGCCGTCATGGCTTCTGCACTTCCACATGCAGTCGTCCGACTTTAGCATGGAGGTCGCGGGCATTGACAAGCGCGTGTCGGGTGACTCCAGGGGCGTAGCTGTTCAGCTGGAGTCGTGGAGTGTCGAGTACCGCGCCCAGCGCCTTGATAAACTCAAACGCAAGCCAGCACGCCGGAGGACTGTTAGTCGCTCGATTCTTCTGCCAGATACTGACTTATTGGCTTCTGTTTCCTCTACTCCAAGGAAGAAGCACTACCATAATGGGGATGGCCGCCGTATTGCTGTCCACGGCCGTGGCTTCGAGGCTTTTATCGTCGAGTCCACAGAGAAGTGGGAGATGGACCCTTTTGTCAACATCCCCCGATTTGAGGTTGCCTTCTCAACTCTCAGCGACAACCAGGGCCCCATGCTCCATGTCCACTCTCACATCCGCACACTCCACGCCCATTATTCTCTGCAGAGACATTACTCGGTCGGTGTGGCTGTCATGGTCCTCAAGAAGGCATTCGCACACCCCAGCCTCGAGGTTGCTATAAAGCAGCATGGTGTTGCCGAGCCAGTGAAGCCAACGGGCACAATAGGGCCATCTCTTCAGGTCCCACCCACCTCACCCACTTCGGCTGATTACCCCGAACCTCACAATATCAAAAAGTCGTCGCGCGATCTTGTCGCCGTCGACATTAAGATTGCCCTGCTGCAAATCAAAGCCGAACTACCGTCTGACCCGCCAGTCATGTTGCAAGTGCACAATCTCGAAGCAGGCCGTCATCGTTGGTCGCCTCCGTTTGTGTACTGGAAACTTATCCGGTTCCATGCCGAGGCACCGCGTATGCCCAAGGTCTGGGCCCGCGTGCTTAGTATCAAGAACGGCCGCCTGACGTGCAAAGAAACGCAAAAGAAACTCCCGACCAGCGGCTACAAGACAGAGCGTGCGTTTGAGATCAGCACCGATGTCATCCGACTTGCCGTTCCACACGAGCTTATCCTGTACAAGATTGTCGACAACCTGGTCAACACGCTCAAGTCTGTACAGCAACTACACCACCGTTTCAAGACAGGCACAGACGAGTACATTCTCGGTAAAGAGCCCGAAGGCCCCAAGAATGTGCCACAGATAGCAATCCGCTGCCGCACATTTGCTTTTGAGCTTGAAGATGGCGGTTTTGAGTGGAAGCTAGGCATGATCTACCGCGCCGGTCGTGTTGAGCAGATGCAGCGCTTGGCACGTGAGGAGGCATTCCGTGTCAAGGTCAAGAAAATACAGCAAGACGATGACCAGCGTCGGGTGTCGAGCAAGTATAGGGCGCGGTCTGCGGCTCCCCGTGGTAGGCACTCAGACGGCCCATTTGCGGCGAGTAGTGAAGCCAGAAGCCAGAGTGCAGACCGCAACCACAACTTGCGCCCATCGGCAGGCCGGACACCCCGTTACGACCCCGAAGGAAGCTCGCTGGGCATGACTGGCAGCGCTCATGTGACCATTGCCGAGGCGAGGCAGAAGCTCAATCTACACAACTCGCGCGGTTGGAAGCAGCGGATCGATCGTGCTTACTTGATGGCGAGGAATGGCATGCGTGACATTCGCAGCATGTTCTGGGGCATGCACACACCCGAGGACGATGTCAATGAGCACGAGAACATCCTAGGCGTCCCCGACCGACCTGCTCTAATGTCGACCATCATCGACGACCTGCATGTCATTATCGATAAGCCCAGCTTCTCCATGAATGAACTACCCGATTTCCTGCACAAGGTGGGCAAGGGTATTCCTCGAGACATGTTGTATTCAATGCTTGTCCCCATGAACCTCCAGATCCGGATGGGCGAGGCCAAGGTGACGCTTCGCGACTACCCCTTGCCCCTACTGCATGTGCCCGGCCTTTCATCCAACCAGGGCACGAAGCAGCATGCACTTGTCCTCTCGTCAGACTTTGTCATTGCCGAGGAGTTCCAGGGCCCAGAGTCTATCCGGCATACCAAGGTGGACATCTTGCCCCCGAAGAGCAACGAGCCTGGTGCCTCTAAAGAAGGCAACTTTGCCATTGATGTTATGCGCACAACAAGCCAAGTCAAGACGTACTCTGACATAAACATTGACATCAACAGCTCTCTCCCCACCAAGATCACCTGGGGCCCGTCGTACCAGCCGGCTGTCCAGGACATGATGATGGTGCTCGAGTCATTTACTAAGCCGCAGCTCGACCCATCTGAGAATGTCGGGTTCTGGGACAAGATTCGCCTGAGCTTTCATTCGCGAATGCGTGTTGCCTGGAAAGCAGATGGTAATGTTCATTTTGCTCTCAAGGGAACACGCGACCCTTATCAGGTCACTGGCAACGGTGCTGGATTCCTCATGTGCTGGCGTAACGACGTCCGCTGGAATATCAATGTCGACGACGATCCCAAAAA
The DNA here is from genome assembly GCA_029299165.1 of Ophiostoma himal-ulmi. Lineage (NCBI taxonomy): Eukaryota > Fungi > Ascomycota > Sordariomycetes > Ophiostomatales > Ophiostomataceae > Ophiostoma > Ophiostoma himal-ulmi. Next base: position 6,061,104 of record JANSME010000001.1, read on the forward strand.
GTTCATGACGGTGGACAGCGGCGAGTACGTTCTGGCTGTGCCCGACTACAGCCACCACATGCGCGAGGTCACCCGACAGGGCACCGACAGCGACAGCGTCAGCAGTGAAGACTCGTTGCGGTCTGGTGCCGCATTCAAAAAGGTTGTCATGAAACTGTCGGGCCGCGTGCAGTGGCTGGCCGGTCTGGTGTTTGAGCGAGCAATTGAAGACGGCAAGCGCAGCTTTGACTTTGACCCTCACTACAGTATCTTCCTCAAGGCACCGCAATATGCAAAGTCCCAGAACGGTCTCCCTTATGATGCGTTCCGTGGCTTCCGCAGTGAACACATCCACATGTCCCTTGCTGTTCGCGCACCCGTGGATCGCGACTGGACTGTCTCCAACACGGAGCCGTCGCGAAGCTACAACACCGTCCACCTGTCGCCACGCTTCTTCACACACTTCTTTGCATGGTGGTCACTGTTCAGTGGTCCAATGTCGCTGCCCATCCGGCAAGGCAAGCTCTGGCCTGGCTGCGAGAAGAACAGCAAGAAATTCGGACGGCATCTGGCAACAATCAAGTACAACCTGTTCCTGGCGCCCCTCTTCCTCAGCCACATGTACAAGCACAAGGACCCTGAGGACCACGACATCAACGCTATTTCTGCTACGGGTATCAAAGTCCGGTTCGACAGTTTTATGCTCGACCTGCACCAGCGGCGTGAGGAGTTCAACACGCGCGACAAGGGTCGCAAGACACAAAGCCGCACATCGGGCATTAAGATCCACGCATGCCAGCTGGATCTTGCATCTGCCGACATTCGGGCAGTATCCGCCAGCATTCGTGGAATCTCGCCAGAAAGTGTTCGTACGGCAGGGCCCAACTTCATCCACCATCACCACGAGGAAGACCCGGCCGATATCAGCCGCTTTACCATTCCAGATGACGATTTCAGCTGGATTGACATGGACGACTTTGTCGAGCTCGACTGGATTATACCGACGGAGCCGAACCCAGACACCAAGATTTTGCCCCTCGCCTTTGCGCCGAGAGTGACATACTTCCGGCAGACGGATATTGGCGGTGTTATTTCTGGTGATCCCGACCGGAGCAGTCCTTTTGGCCACGAGTCCACTAACTTGTGTATCATGGCGCTAGACGATCCTCGGTCCGTGCAGATGCACTTGATCCGGAACCGGCTCGAGCAACTTGAAGAGCAAATCGAGAGCCATGTGCGGGATATCAGTGATATCGCTCAACTGATGAATGGTGACAACAATGCAAGTATTGCGGGCCAAATTGAGACACTCTCGCGGCAAGCCAATGTTCTCCAGGAGAAGAGGCTATTTCTGGAGACCTTTATCACACAGCTGTCAGAAGAGGCTGCAGCCGCAGCTGCCGGCCGAGCACGCAAGTCGACACCAGCCAGTGACAAAAAATCATACGATGTAAACGCTGCTGCCGAGGAGCAGCAGGCAGCTAGGGATGGGGAGGAGGGCTCTGAATTTGCTAGCGAGTTTACAAATCGGTTCGTGGTGCACAATATGAAGCTCAAATGGAACAACATGCTCCGCAACATCATTCTGCGTTACATCCACCAGGTCAGCCAGCGGCGAGGTTTTGTCTACTACTTGTCGCGACCAGCTGTCAAGTTCATTCTCGACATCGTTGAGGAACAGGTGAAGCTCAAGGCGGCTGCAGCTGCGTCTCCAGCGGGGGGCGATGCATCTTCTATTGCCGGTGCTAGTGGTGCATCAGGCACTGCGCCTACACCCGACCTCGGTGCTTCCAGCAGACTGGACCCGACATCGAGCAAGGATATTGAGGATAGGATCCGCAAGATCCTGCAAGATGGCCGCAAGTTTGTCTCCGACGATAGTCAAGGCACTGAGGGTGGCAAAAAAGAGGGCACGGTATACAGTACGCCTATGGAGGACCTAACGGGCGGCATCGCCACCGAGTTCACGCCGCAAAACAGCTACCATGTGCGTCTCATTGCACCGCAGATCCAGCTTCAGAGTGACAAGAACAAGAAGCATGTGGTGCTCGTGACGGCCAAGGGCATGGAGCTCAAGATTGTGGAGGTGATGGACAAGGCAAGACTGTCGGATAACGTGAGCGGTCTCGTCCAGCGTCGTTTCCTCGTGGGTATGGACAGCACGCAATTCTTTGTGGCACACCGTAAGTGGTTTTCAACACGCCTGCTGTCAGCCTACTCGGGCACGAGCTACGGCTCGCCGCGCGGTTCAAGCTGGCCTCCTTGGGTTCCTATGGAGGTCATGTTCGACTTCAAGACCGACCCCTTTGGCTTCAAGCGTGTCGTGCAAAAGACGTCGGCTATGCTGCGCTACGACAAGTTCAACGACCTGCGCCTGAAATACACGGACGGCGTCAACACTGGCGAGGGCGGCCCCGGCGCAACAGCATCCGATAATATCGACAGCCGCATGGACAACCTCTGGGTCGAGTTCCCGCAGGCCCGAGCACTATGCAACTCGTCACAGTACTATGCCATCTACGTTATTGTGCTTGATTTGCTTATGTACAGCGAACCGCTCGAGAAGACACGGAGCGAGCGGCTAGAAAAAATCATGCTGGCTTCCGATTTCAGTGATCTGAGAGGCGCGCCCGAGATGGTGATCCGCCTGCAAGAGCGCGTGCGGCAGCTCGAGGACATCAAGACGCACTTCCAGATTCACTCCAAATCTCTGGATGAGCGAGGCTGGGATGAGCGGCTACTCTTGGAGCGCGACCTTGCGGCATGCGAAGATGAGTTGTTCTTTATCATGAAGGCCATAACAACGTCACAGGACCGCAACGAGTCATCGCAGAGCAACGCGCTGCTGAAATGGAGCATCTCGGCACGCGAGATTGTGTGGCACTTGATCCGTGACAGCAATGAGCCCTTGGTCGAGCTCCAGCTCAAGGAGGTCGAGTACGACCGGACAGACAATGCAGACGGTTCGCATATTAACCTAGTGCAGGTGGGCAAGATTCTCGGTCTCAACCTGCTTCCGGATGCGACGTATCCCGAAATGATTGTACCGTATCTAGACGAGCGCGGCACACAGGATGCCAAGACGGAGCCAATGGTGCGTGTCTACTGGTACATGATGGAGGCAATTGCAGGTATCACGGTGATGGACCACTTTGAGGTGACTCTGTTCCCAATGAAGATCCAGCTGGAGCACGAAGTGGGCAAGAAGCTGTTTGAGTACATCTTCCCTAGTACGGGAGATGAGGCGGGTGGTGCCGGAGGCAGCGGCAACAACAGCGACTCGGCACTCATGCTGAAGCAGACTGCTGCGTCGGGAGACGAGGACACGGAAGACGAAGAGATGGTGCTCAACATGCAAGCGGGCAGACAAGAGCGCAATGGATCTACGGTATCCGAGCGCGACGGCACGGCCATCAACTTTGACACGCGTCCCGGGTCTCTCGAGCTTCGCCTGCAGCCAACGCTCACGTCCAACCAAGCGCACAAGGCCAGCGTCGAGAAGCAAAAGGCAATGAGTGTCCACTCTGGTGACGGGCACTCGTTCCGGTTCCTGCGTCAGCCAACCATGAGCGCCGGCAAGTCCATTGCAAAGAAGCCATCGCACGAGTCGCTGCAGGGCGTGGGACCACTGCGCATTGGTGTGGGGCGGTCTTCCACTGGTATCTCTTCTATCAACAGTGAATCCAATAAGAGGAGCCGCTTCATGCTTCGCAGCAACAACAAGAACACAGAGGACAAACAGAACACGACACAGTCGGACGACCTGACCAAGATGATTACGCGCGCCAACAACTACAAGACGTTTTCGTACATTCGGATGCCGTCGGTGGTGCTCTGCCTGAGCTACAAAGGCAGGGGCGAGCGCAACATTGAGGACGTGCACGACTTTGTGTTTCGGCTACCGACGATTGAGTACCGCAACAAGGTGTGGTCGAACTTGGACCTGGCACTGGCGCTCAAGAGTCGTGTGATCAAGGCCCTCATCTCGCATACGGGCGCCATTATAGGCAACAAGCTCAGCAAGCACCGGCCCAATACAGCTCAGCAGTCGAAGCTACGCCAACAAGCAAACAGCTCTGTCCTTTTGTCGATGCCGGCACACGAGTCGCACGAGAACAGTGGTGACGACTCGTCGTCCATGTTTAACACATCACCAGTAGACTACTCACGGTCGCCACCACGGTCCCTGCACGGATCCGGGACGTCTATTGCGATGCCGCGACCTAGCAGCCAGGCCTCGAGTATCGCATCTTCCACGCACCTCTCATACCGTAGCGGAAATAGCATCTCGGGCAGCGGCGCCAATGACGACAACAGCAACGACATGGATGTTATGGCTAATACAAATGCGGGTCTTGTACCCACGTTCATGACCATGACACCTCCGGCACCTCAGGACTACAATGGCAGCTATACGTCGGGTGTGCCACCACCTAGTCGAGGCAGCAACTACGGCGACTACCTCCGTCCTGTTAGCCGAAGCAGCAACAGTCAGAGCAACAATAGTGGATGGGGCGGCGAGTTGGGCGACAGGAAACGGTCAGCGTTTGGAGGTGTGCGTGATAAGCTTAGCGCTTTAGCGTCTCGGGTGAAGGATAGCCACAACCATAACAACAACTACTACAGCAGCAGCAGCAGCAGCCAAAGAGTGGGCGTTCACAGCAGCGGCGGACCACCAACCGACAGCGATTACGACACCGAGCAATGGCACAGTGGTGACCTTACCCCAGTGCGCCGACACGAGACTGCATTTGTGACCCAACCTGTGCCGAGCAACCTTGACGGAGAGGAGAGTGACGATGGAGAGGATGCCGACACGGATGTGCCGAAGACATCACTCCACCGGGGCGTACGCACCAAGACTGCATGAAGGATGGGCTGCTACTACCTTTATCTCTCCCACGAATCGGAGAGAGCGAGGTGGTCAAGCGCTGATGTGCGGCGGCTTTTGGCGGCTTGTCCATTTGTACTGCATATACACCGCACGGGCATTGAGCATCGCGATGTTGGGGGCTGCATAGAGGATGGATAACGTAAAACGGAAGAGGAAAAGAAAAGTTAAAAAGAGAGAAAAGACAGCGGCTGGTAAAGGCAACGCATACTCCGAGGCGCAACAAGATATTCAAGACACGTCAAGGCATGTCAAGCATAGCATGGAGTTTGCATTTATCTGATTTTTTTACTGTGTCGTTGCAACATTTATAGGATATTTGCTTTGTTATACTATATTTCTTTCAATTTTGTCGTTATATGCTTATATAATCAATACAAAAAACCCTATACCAATTTATACACTTGTACACATGGTAGATGTGTCGAGCATTACCAAACGCCTCATCATGATAATAAATGGTACCCAAACTATTGGGCCAAGTGTGCCGCATGTCGGTTCTATCTTGGCGTGTGTCGTGCTGTCGGCCTTACTCTGCAACGAGCCTACATCAGTCACCGAGGCACAGGCCACGATCCAGCAATTCGACGGCATTTTAAGGCTCATACAACAAGTTTCGCTCATGAAATCTCTTGCATCTGTGAAAAGCACTGAAGAACAAATGCAATCGAATAATAGAAAACATAATTCTGGCAAAATACGCAGTTCAAGTCTCATGTTTACTTTTCGTCTGACGCCTCCTGTTGCAAACTCCCACGTCCTTGAAAATTCGGAGATGCATGCACTGAGTGTGTGAGTCGTTTGAGTTCTTCGAGATTTCAAGTTTCTAGGTGTGCACTTGTTTCTTTTTCTCAGCCTGCCTTTCAGTCCTCCTATACTATACATATTGCGGCTTCTTTGGTTGGGTCGTGTTTCTCCTAGACGCTCTGCATATGATATCGAATACACCAACACACCGATACACCGTCCTGTTCACGTCGTGGACCCTTGGTCGTTTACTTTTGTTGTTTCGTGCTTTGTGCAATGCTGCCAACATGTACGTGTCTTGTGTTGATTGCTCTACAAGTAGTGGTGACCGCACACAATAGTCACGACATACTCCGGAAGTCGCCCGCATCCGCTCCAATACTCACACTCACAATAGTAGGGCTCATCCAATATTCAGCCGCCCCCTCTTTCTCCCCGCCAATCCGAAAGCATCCCTGCGAGGTCAAGGTTTAGACATTGAAGACACCGGTAACACAGTAACTGCGTTTCATTTGCAGCTGTAGGCAAAAGCCTGAACGCCGTTCTAGTCGCAAACGAGTCATACCTCGTGTGACTGGCAAATGCTATATTCATTTTCGTAAACCTTGAGCTTCCATCGTGTTTTGATGGCATTGAGCGAGAATAAAAGACATAGCATTCAGTGTAAAGATTGTATGGTCTGACTCGGCCTGACTCACGGGGTCAGATAATTATTCTTGGTCTGGCAAGATAGCCACTCTACCTACGATTAAGAGCGCGGATCGCGAGGATCTCTAGTGTAAAAACACAAGAGTTCAAGTGTAACAAAATCAAACGTTGGAGTGGAATGCGCGGATCGGCCGCAGATTGATTATCCAGCAAAAACTTTTATAGTCAAGTACAATAGTTGTCGGTTGACAGGATGACTCAGCAAGGCGGTGAGCTGTCAAGCCACGTTTACATCACTAAGCCACAACGCACGGACCACGTCCAGGTTTTTACCTTTACTTGTCGCCACTTTTGGGGCCTCAACTTTTGCTCCCTTTTGACACTTTTGAGACAGACATTCAGAACAACACCAGTACATAGATTAAAGGACAGAACATACGTTTCTACGTGCATGTGGTGTCTGGATCATTGTGTTACGTTGTTTTATAGAAATAAACAAGTGATTTGAGTGATTCTAGAAACAACTATTCTGACAGTCTCGACAATTGTAATTTAGAGACTAGGGACTTAGTATTAGTTATTAAGCCTTTGAAACTTGAAGGAAAATAAAGAAAAGAGGTCTTACCTCGATAATGAGTAATTAAAGGGTATAACTATAATCGAAGGCTGCTTTAGAAGTAGTCTTTAAGGCGGTCTCGGAGAAAGAAATCTTTAAAAATAATAAAAAGAAGGCCGGTAGATCGGTACGTAGACGGGAAAAGTACCGTACTTTTATAAAGCGGATTAACTTTATTACGACGTATAATAAAGATTTAATAAACATTTTTTAAAACGTATTTAAGAAATAAACGTTTTAATACTACGTCGACGTAAGTTTAAAATATACGATAAAGCTACGCGATATTATATTCCGGCGCGGAGTTTATATAAAAAAGACGTCTAACCGGGATATTTATATAATTTAAGGCGTGGCCGAAACTATCGTAAAAGGTAAGATACTTCCGTACTTAAAAGTAATTCGTAATCGTATGTTTAAGAGATTTACTTTATAAACTTTTAACGATAAGTTACGGGAAAGAGTTTTATTATCGACTATCGATAAACTTTTTTAAAGTCGTTAAATAAAGTTAAATAAATAAAATAACTTTTATATATTATTTACGACGGCTAAAGTAAAAAAACCCGAAATACCGAAAAACTTTATATCTTTATACGATTTTAGTAATATTATATAACGTTTTTTATAACGTTTAATATCGGTTTACTTTACTTATAATACGGGTATTTAATTTATAGATCCCCGTCGTTTATTCGATACTTTTTTTAACTAATAATAAAACTACGACGTAACTTTTTAATACTAATTTACTTAAACTACTTTACGTTAACGTTTTATAAACAACCTTTTTAAATAAAAATATATACTTTTAACCGACGGTAACGGGAATAAACGTTCGGCAAGTATTAACAAGCCTCGTAAGAAAAGTTAACGGCGTATTATAAGCTAAGGCTTACCGGAAGTAAAAGAAAAAGAAGATAATACTATACTTAACGAGAAAGATTAGCTAAAGAAGATAAAGATTATTAAGAAGACTTATAGTAAAAGCCTTAAATATAAAGGCACCGTAAACGAGATAAGCTTAAAGTATAAGTTTATAGCCTTCGTTTTAAAGTATTAAGACGGCGGTCTTTATATTAATTACTTCTATAAAACGTTGTCTATTATAATAATAAAAAGTAAAGCTTTTAACTATTACTAAGATTTCCGTATCGGTCTCGCCGATAATAAAGATTAAAAAATAGTAATAAATAATATAATTATACGGTTTAAATTTAAAATACTTTAACGTCGTTATAATACGTAGTAGTCGACTATAATATTAAATAAAGTTGCTAAGAAGCACTTTAACGAGCCGACGTCTTAAATTGTAAGAAAGTTTTACGATAAAGCTATACGTATATAACGGTATTTAATTAACGAATTAAAAGGCTTAGCGGTTTTATATAGCCGTTTTATAAATGCTTTTAAGGCTAATCTCGTTATATACGTAGCGATTAATTCTATCGTTAGTCGTGAGAAGAATATTAATATTATAGTAATAACGTTATAAAAAAAAATTGTTATATACGAGCGTTATAAGGTAATGTTAATACGGAAGTCCCGTAATAACTATACTATTATCGTACCGGCGACTACTTACTATACTAATCGTATATATTAACGTAAAAATATTAATAATTACGGTAAGGCTTCCGGTAAATTATAAAGCAAGTATTACTTTTATAAAAAAGAGAGATACCGTTAAAATAATTATATATAAACTAAGAAGAACGTTTATAAACGCTCGTAGTATAAGAAGTTCTTTAAGTCGATAGCTTAATACTTTATCGTTATTAAAGACGCGGAGTAGCAGTGTGTTAAAGATATCGAAGATTTTTACGATAGTCTTATTTATAAGCTGGAAAAAGAAGGAGAAGACGAAGAAGACGACGACTATAGTAAGACATTTATAACGTTTATAACGTCTCTTTCTTTCCCCCGACCTTCTATACTAACGATTATACCGTATACTTTAAAGTTAGCCCCGACTTCTTTTACTTTATTTATATAAATAATATCGACGACTTCTTAATACGGAGTTAATATATTTATAAGCTTTATCGTCGATACCGGTACGGCTATATTCTTTACTTATAGTAATCTTTAATTAATAGCTTTTTGTAAGCTACGGCCGGAGATTTAAATAAATATATAAAAAGGTAAAAGTATTATAGTAAAATTTAATAATATAAAAGATATTACGTCGGTAAGCTTTGTAATAGTTAAAACATTTATCGGTATTATTACTTTTTATATACTTCCCGTCAATACCTCTTTTTTAATATCTTTTAAAAATATTAACCGTTTACGTAGTTATTTTAATAATATACGTAATATAATAATATTACCCCGCGAAAAGACGCCGGTAATCCGTCGTTTCGGCTATATTTTCTTTACTATTAAAAAAATAACTTACCCCCGTATCGCTTAAAGCTTTTATACTATTATAAAGCTTAAACGTATATATCGCCGATTCGGTTATCCTTCCGTAAAGAGATTGTATAAACTTTTAACGAAGGCAGGTATTGAGGAAGTGAATCGTAGAAAGCTATAACGAATTCGCGACTTTTGTTACGAATATTAGCTTTACTAAAGTCCCCCCCGACGCTTTAAGTTTAATTTACGTAAGAAAGACGATATAGTTTTTAACGGGATTATCGTAGTTAATATTATATATATCGACGGTATACCGTATATTTATATCGTAGACTAAGATATTAATTTTATAACTATACGATAGTTAATAAACTTAACTATATAATACGTATAAAATAAGTTACGAAAAGTATAAATCGATATTTACGCCGGTCTTTTTAATTTTATCGTATATAATTAAAGCATATATTTTACTAACTAAAAGTTTTAATTTAACGCCGCCTTACTTAAGTTTAAGACTAAGCCGGTACCGACTAAAACTTATCACAACGTCGGCAAAGTAAAGCGTTATTATAAAGTGCTTAAATAAACGTACGAGATTATCCGGAAAAAAACTCTAAAAATAACGGTAAATGCATCGCTTTAAATAACTATTAAGGCTATTAATAACACAGTAAGCCCGGGCGGTATCGTACTTACTTTACTAGTCTTCGGCACTTACCTTCGATTAACTAAAAGTTTATCCCCGTCCTCGATAATTACCCGACGTACCGTTATTATTAAAGCCGTTACGAAAAAGCTAGAAAAGCATTATTTCGAGCGCCGAATTACGGAGGCACTTACCCAACGTAACGGCCCGGCGACGGAAAAGCTAAAGGTAAATAAATGGGTAAAAGTGTAACGCCCGTCGATCGGCTCCGGTAAGACGGCGACGACGGAAAAGTAGAAAGGACTTTATAAAGTATACGCCGTAAAAGATAAAGACATTATAATAGACTTCGATAATAACGTAGTAAGTACGTTTCGGTCGATATCCGTATATATTTTTAAGTCCGAGCTTTTAGAAAAAAAGATTACCGTTATAGCATAAAAACAAACTAAACGCCGTCGTAGTCGATTAATAAAATAAGCTACCGGTCGGGGCTTTATATTAAACGGTATTACGGGCTATAAACTACTATTAGATTCGGCTTTTATAATTATTTACGGTAATACGGTAACAATTTAGCTAATATTACTTATATTACTAACTAACTATAACGTTTTACGACGTATAAAGATTTTCGAATTGTTAAAAAAAAGTATTTTCGTACTTATACTACGTATTAATCTTTTTAACGGTATACGACTTTTTAACGAACGATTTATCGATAAAATTAAATATATAAACACTACTTAAGCTATAAAAAAAAGTAGATTTATCGTTTAAGTATATAATAACGCTAGCAAAACGGTAATCTTTACTTAATCGCCGACTATTTAAAAGATAAGTCAACGTTTATTACTCTTTATCGCCGCGTATAAGATAAGTAATGAAAGTTTAAAGCTGCTATTACGCGATATCTCGTAAGCTTATATTTAAGCTTCTACCTCTCTTTAACGCGATATTTATATTAATCCGAACCGCGCGATACGCGATATCCTCGCCTTCTTTAATAACGAAATTTTATATATCTTTAAACTTTTATACAACGTCCTTAAAGTAAGTAACTATTAGTTCGTTACTTATATTAAATACTATACTTATAATTTTAGTATAATACCGTCGACGTACGATATATATTTTATAATACGTAAAAAAAATATATTTAAGCTAGTAAAATTATAAACGAACGATACTCTTATCTTAATTAATAAAGCTTTTACTACCTTAAAGCAACGCGCCTTTAATAAGGCTAGCTTTTTTACAAAGCCTCGTAATACCTTTATTATCGATAAAAACTTAAAGTTTAATAACGGTATACTTATACTTAATAAAGACGGTTAATTAACTCTTTTATAAAGTAGTTAAGTAACTAATATTACCCCCGTATCGAAGACTCCTATAATAAATATAAAGACGCGCGGTAAAGTAAGCAAGCCTTTTAAGCTTCGGCAGTAATATATAACGTAGCGAGTATAAGGCGCCTACGTTGCCTCGGTATGTTAGCCGGAGGCGGCGTACGACTTTTTAACGGCAGTATAATATACCGACTTAAGTAAAGAGAAAGTTGCCGTATTAAACTCTCGACTATAGTAGTAAATCGAATACTTTAATAAAAAACTAAAGTTCGTAAAGCTTAATAAGTTTACGTTTAAGGTAGTTATTTTTATTAATACGAGCTTTACTTTTAATAAAAACTTTACGTTTTAATTAAGCTATATTATTATAATATACGATATAGTAAGTAATTATAATATTATATACTAATCGTTTACTAAATTAAAAAAAGTTATAAAGTCCGTTTTCGCGGTAAAGCTATACGTTTTTATATATAGTTTTAATATAGCTAACTGCCTTAAAGCTACCGTCGACGGTATTTATAATCGTCTTATCCCGTTAATAATTTATACGGACTTTAAAAACGTCTACGACGTTATTACGAAGCTAAGCACCACCGTTAAAAAACGCCTTATAATCGACGTTACGATACTTCGTTAATTATATAAGCGGAAAAAGATTACGGAAGTCTACTAAATCTTTAAAAAAAATAATCCGGCTAACGCGTTAACAAAACAAAAAGTTAACGATATACTAAGTAAGCTAATTAACTCGAATTTAATAAATATTAAAGCGTTAAGATAAATCGAAAAAAAAAAGTAAAAAGCAAAAAAGATATCGTAAAGTTTCCGTCATATATAAGCAAATGCTTAAGCTTTCTATTTATTTTAGTACGTACTTTCTAATATTTTAAAGTAGACTATAGCATCGCGACGTTAAAAAGAGAAAGTCTAATATCGGTTAATAAGATAACTCAACAAAACGGTAAGCTGTCAAGCCACGTTTACATCACTAAGCCACAACGCACGGACCACGTCCAGGTTTTTACCTTTACTTGTCGCCACTTTTAAGGCCTCAACTTTTGCTCCCTTTTAACACTTTTGAGACAGACATTCAGAACAACACCAGTACATAGATCAAAGGACAGAACATACGCTTCTACGTGCATGTGGTGTCTGGATCATTGTGCTACGTTGTTCTGTGGAAATAAACAAGTGATTTGAGTGATTCTAGAAACAACCATTCTGACAGTCTCGACAATAGTAAATATAAAAGTATAGCATGAATATTATCAGAGTAGATTGTTATGCAACAATAAAGGTGTAGGTCTTTTGCGCAAAGCAAAACTTTAAAAACAAAAGGTATATCGCAGCCATGCTAACCATCGCTACACTAACGCTTAATATCATAAAAGAGAGAAAGGGATAAAAAGGATAAAACATAAAAATAATACAAAAGGTGCTCATGCCGCTATGCATGTTTCGTGATGAGGGGGAATATGAAAATGGAAACGCCGAGTAATTAATGCTAGATGTGTTTAGACAATGGAAATAAAGTAAAGTGCAAAAGTGAAAGGTCGTAGAGTCATTTAGTCGATTTACTCGCTGTTGACGCTGATCCAGCGGGCGGGAACGCCGTCAGATCCAACAGTATAGGGTTTGCTTGCCATCTTGCGAGGGGGCAGGGCGAGGCGGGCACGGCCGGGCTTGCGGTCGTCCAGCTTGCCAACGCGGCGCATAGCCATCTCCATAACAGCAATGCGTATAAAGTCTGAGTTCTCGCGTAGCTCACGCTGGCGCGGGCCCGGGAACTGGCGGTCATCAATGTTGCCGCAGACAGGCGCAGACTTGCCAGTACCGTTAGCAGCCGAAGCATTGCCATTGGCAGCAGAATTGGGCAACCGAGATGGAGGCGAGTTCTTGGAGCGGCGCACTCTGTATGTCTGCATCTGGATAGAGGCAGTATAGGCTGAACGGGACGAGGAAGTGGAGCCAGTAGCCATGCCACCACCATAAGAAGAAGCTGCACTACGCAATGTTGGGGCGAGGGAGGGAGAAGCTATGGCCGGCGATAGCAGCTGGGCAGCAGATGTGCGAGGGTCAATGTGTACGCCTGCAGTGGGGTTCAAGTACCGGCGAAGAGCAGCACTAGGTTCCTCTTCCAGCGGAGGCGGCCGACGCTCGTCAGTGTAAGGAATGCGGGGGTCGATCGTGAGGATGGAGCGTGTAAGGAAATCCTCAGGCGGGATAGAGGACGCAAGGTTGAGGTTAGAGAAAGAACGGGCTGCGGCGCGCAGGGCACGCAGAGAAGCCGTCAGGTTTGACTTGAAAGCCGACCTGAGCGGCTGCAGTGGAAAACGGGCCTCCGTCGTCTTGGCCAAAGGGTCGGGGGCCTGGAAAACACGGAAATCCAGACTCTCGAGCTCGGCCTCGCTGTCGCTGCCACCGTCAATACTAGGCACCGAGAGAGGATCGCTGTTGCACCGCTCGCCAGGGGGAGAAGAAATGGGAGTCATCGATTTGCGAGTAGGGCGGGCTTTATGGCCACGAAGGTTCCGAACAGGCGTAAAGGGCGAGTCGCAGGATGAAATGGTGCCAGTGGCGAAGGAATCCGAAAGAGAAGGCATCGACTCTAGAGAAACAGCACGGGTCGAAAGGCCGGGATCCATGGTGCTGTCACTGACAATTGACATGTCGTCCTCATCCTCAAGATCCTCTGGAGCCGTGAGCAGAACATCGAGCGGGCTCTTGCTCAGCGAGAGGCTAAACTCTTGCTCGGCTTCCTGCGCACGCCCGATAATAGAGTTGACAGTCATGCGCTTTTCGCAGAGGCGATCAGCGCTGGCGTTACGATTCTGGCGCAGACTACGGTATGGCCGAGGTGGAGGAATGCTGGTGACGGCGAGGAGAGCAGCGACTGAAGGTGGGATAGCATCGGGGCTGTGAAGATCACGAGGTGACCGGCGCGAGGGCGTGGTTGTCCATGGCTGGGGCTGGCCGTTACGGAGACCACGTCTAGAGTCGGCGTTCTGGTGGTGGCGGTGCTTGGTTTTGTGCGCGTGAGCGGTTTCGTGCCGAGCTGCCTTTACAGGAATCTGCACGGGGCTTGTTGGCGTTGTTGGGCGCTCTTCATGCGCAAGTGTGGAGGCAGAAGTGAGTGGTGATGATCTGGGTGTCTTTTCCGGTGTTAAAGGCATGTAAGATGCCTTGTTGTTGGTGTCTTTAGCAAGTTTGCAAACGCCGGCGAGGCTGCCGCACCTCGGCGGCATGGTAGCTGTTACACTCATGGGCGCCGGGGTAGCAGTGGCCGGAGTAGTGGTGTAACTAGAGTGTTGATTGAGCGGAGTGTTTGCTGTAAGAGAGTCCCAACAAGACAAGTCGACATTCCTACGTTTATTGAAGGAAGAAAATGGCGAGGGTGTTGGTGGTGACTGTGCTGGTGATTGCAGAGGAGAAGGTCTTGGAGAGGGCCTCGGCGAAGACCGTGGTGTGTGGCGTGGTGACTGTGAGGGTGACTGTGATGGAGAAGGTGAAGGCGAACAGGAGAATTGGTTTTGCTGGCGAGTGACCAGAAATGAACGAGGGGACATCATCGTCAGAAAGAAGAAGAAGAGAGGTCCTTTTTAAAAAGGGAGAAAGGAAAAGAAAGAGAGGAGCAGGGGAGACGGTCCGGAGGGAGTGAGCGAGTCAGAGGCCACTGATATTATCGTATAGAGATAACACAGACAATACAGGGTCGGAGGACAAACAAGGACAAAGGGTACAAGCGGGGATGTACTGTTTGTAGCAAATATGGAGTATGAAGACCTTGGTTCGTATGATACAGATGTAACAGTGTGTAAAGCGTAGAGTGATAGTAGAGATATGAGTTGGGAGAGGCGCCAATCCTAATCAGCTGCCTCCTTATCCACTTTCCGCCAGATTGCTGTGCCGGCTAGTCGACGGTACATGACCGGGGGGGTGTACCAAGGGTAGGATGCTTGCGTGTGCCAAGGAGTGCTGAGTCGCTGAATGAGAATGGTGGTGGGCGATGAAGGGGGCGCTGTAGGGCGGGCGAAGAGTAGGCCGAAAAGTGCTAGCTGGTGGTAGTAGAGCTAGGCTAGGGCCAGTCTGAAGTCTGAAAGAGAGTTGGCCAAAGTAGTGCGGCAGAGAATCGTGTACGTAAAGGCACGAGTTGTACGTAAATGAAAGCCAACTGGAGCCAAAATACGTAACAGGAACGCCTGGAGAACGTCGCAGAAGCCTGGAAAAGCCTTTGAAGGAGTAGACGGAGCAAAATTGCAGAGCAAAAAACTGCAAAGCGGGCCAGATCAGTGGATGAAGATAGAAGAGGAAAGAAATGCTCGCAATGCCATTGGGCTGTTGAAGACGACAAGCTGAGAGCAAAACGGACGAGATGGAATGCGTTGAAGTATCAAGTATCTTGTATCTGTAGTTGTTGGAGTATTGGAGATAGACAGCTGATGTGGAGGGCAACACCGGACAGGCCGTTGGGACTGCCTTTGTTTTTCCCTTTATTTCTTTGTGTGTCGGTGTTGTATTCTTTGACGATGGGTTCCTATTTGATGAAGACGGAGAGGAGAGTCCAGTAAGAGTTGTTCTCGTTGGCGACTTGAAGATGGGTGGAATAGACAGAAGATATGCCGGCTGAAGAATATATTACAAAATATTTCGTGTTCGGAGTCGACTATAAAGCGATATTGAAATTTGGCCTTGACAACGACGATGCTGTGCGGTGCAGTTGATTGTTGTGGCCGGTGAGATGAGAAGAGACCGTGTGGGGCAGTGCGCAAACACTGTCGGGATTTGGTAGACGATGTCGGCGCTGAACTGAGAATATCGTCGTGTGTTGTATGTGGTTTCGGCAGAGTTGCGTCGAGTTTGAGGTTGCAGTTGTAAAGAAATTGAAATGAAACGAATTGTCAACCAGTTATTGACAAATATGAAAACAGGATAGCAACATTGACAATGACTGAGTAGATAGCAATCATATCAGCAGAACAGCAATCAACCTTTCTATATCCTTTATCTCTATCAGCCAGTCTGACTCGCGTTGGCCTTGGGCCACCTGGCACAACCTGGAGTTAAAGTGCCTGTACTCCTTGAGAGGAGATAGTGTACTTAGTACACCCCCCACGGCCGAAAGAAAGATAACAGCACAGTTGCCCAACCAGGCGTGGATCAGGGCAGATCAGCACCCAGTGGCCAGTAGCCAGCGAGGGAAATTAGAGATCAGAGCACACAACAGCAGAGCCCGCATATCTGTTAGACGACTTTGAGCGGGATGAGGGATGAAATGGCAAAAGGAAATGCGATAGGAGTGCGTAGGGGTCCTTCTGATCCTTGAGTGCTTGGATGCCTTTGGCCATCACAGATGTCTCAGTATCAGGCGTTTGGGCGTCTCATGGTCTCAGACAGTCCTTGGTCTGACGCTGACAGCAGTGGTCAGTAGACGCACCCTGCACAGTGTCGGGCTACCGATATTATCCATCATTCTAGAGGCGCATTTCAGCCATAGGCAAGAGTGCCCAGCCCCTCAACTCTCGACTTTCTCCTCTCAGCATCCTCCCCTCTTCCTTAGCGCACTTAACTCGGCCTTGAAAGTCCGCAGTCTTATCGTAGGCGGGCCTTTTCTATCGTGAGCCGGACAAGGCCGAGATGGAGAAGATAAAGACCAGACAAGAGGAGAAACCGATGATAGCGAGTACAGAGCGAAGACGGGGGAGCTAGATGGTAGCGAGTAGGGAAAGTCAAGCTGCCGTCGCAAAGGCAGAGCAAATAGCCTATTGCCTACTAGAGAGCGCGGGTAGCATCGCTGAAGTAGTGGCCGGCGTCGCTAAACTGATAGCTGATTCCCGACAAACACAGTGACAAGAGTCCCAAACTAGGAAACGCAGGCAGGCAACACGCCAAGTGGTGGCCGGGATATCCCTTATGCACTGTCGTGCTCGCGGCCACTAAAGCACTAGGCCGACGTGTCATGTCCTTTTGTCGCAGCGTCCGTCAGCTGTTAATTTGTTGATTTCATTCTTAGTTTGCTTGTCGTTGATTGATGCTCTATGGGTATGCTTGTGCCTAGTGTTCGGAGCATATAGTAGAGCACGAGATAAGCTCTTGCTTATTTATTGCAATTACGACTGATACTGACAAGAATGGCAAGAGCAATATTAATGAGATTAAGATAGAAAGAAGATACGGTAATGTGTGTTTGCCCATTTGTCCATCGTGCCTTCCCAAAGGAGCCAGTCGTGTGCGTCGCTCCTTCTCAGACCATCCTAGCTGCTCCCCTAATATGGTAGGGGTTCAGTTTGAAATGCCCCTCTCTCCCATTGCTCCTTCCTTCTTTCACGCGTTCCGGTAAAATAAACACACTTTATCTTGTTGGGTATCTTCTGTCTTGGTAATTTGGGGCGCCTGCCGCTTCTCCCGTCCTTCTTTCCTTCCATCCCACAATTTCTTCGGGGCTTGCCCAATTAGGAAGCAGCCAAACCCGTCGCTCTTTCCTCATAAAGGTTCCCCAGAGCAGTCTCTCAGTATTTAACACAGTGCATACTCTCCCCTGTTTCAGCACTTTGCAAATGCAACCTGCACTGTGGCTAGGGGTACTTCCTACTGTGCAGGACGGGTCGCATCGAACTTCTCTTGGAGGAAAACAGCTGGCAGCCACAACATGAGCGGCAGGCAAGCATTAGTCATTACTCGTGCGTCGACGGCATGGCAACCTAGAACCGCACATGTCATTATTACCAAACCCCGAAATAGCCTTGATTGAATGCGTGAGCAAAACAAGCAGAATTTGCACATTCATGATTCCTGGTTGCAAACCTAAAACGCCTGACTGGTTGTGGCGAGCATACGACCCTCAGTGACCCGCCTGTAATTATTAATGGCCTTAAATTTAGAGTAGACTATGCAAAAAGCAAACGGAGCCAAAATATAGTCGACAGAAAGAAATACCGAATTGTTATCAACAAAAATGGCAAAGACGAAAAAGGGCGTAATGAGTAGCGAGCAAAAATTGGACAACGTTTAGAAGGGCTGTGCAATGCTGGCAAAATACAGGATTCGTAATGCGAAGAAAATCAGAATCTGCTCGGTGCATCTTCAGGCCTCATTTCGGTGTCGGCTGCGTTCCTTTGTCTTTTGTTGTTTTTCCTCTCGTCGTTTTCTTTTACCTTTTCCTTACTTGATACTATCCATCACTGCCGAGATTTGGAAACTACTTTTGTCTTTTTGCTTTTACTTCTACTTCCCCATTAACAACAATGGTCGGTAATGGAGCTCCTCCTGTGTTTCTTTTTCTTTTTCATCTCTCTTTCTGACCCTCATCTACTATTCTTTTTTCTTCATCCATCCCACGTCCTCCACTGAGATGTAGCCTTTATTCGTTGTCCTGGCCCCACTCATCTCACATACCGCTTTATGCACAGGGTCTCGTGGAAAGAATACCATTAAGATGTGGATGACTCCATAGAAAGTGGGAGGGTAAAAAAAAATAAACACAACCAGAGGAACAACAAGAGGGAAAACGAGCCAAACAGGAAGCAATGGCATTGCAGAAAAGTGCGCAAAAAGGAATGAAGAGGAGCAAAATACAAGGGGGCTAGTATTACAAAGGCAACAAGCCAGATCCTAGTGCGCGCCCAGAGTCGCGATTTCGGGCAGCCAAGAAAGAAAAAAAAGTGCTCCGTAGATGGGAGAAATAGACGGAGATGAAATAAATGAAAATCATAAAAAAAAATGCACAGACGAAAATGAAGGGAATGTGAAATGAAGCACCAATGCAAAAGAAGAATGTAAATTCGGAATCAAAAATCAAATCAACAAAGACGACAGGGACAACGGTGACAAGGAACGCGTATTGATCCCAGAACAGCCGCCGGAAATGCCAAAAAATCCCAAGCCGCCGTTGTCGGTGTCGACTACCTAGGATATCTGTTTTTTCTACTACTCCTTCGACGCCTCGAATCATTTGAATCCGAGAACACCGCAAACAAATCACGACATAACAAGAGCACATACGACGACGCTATAATACCATGCTTTTCAAACCACTATCAATTGGAGTTATATATCACTCTTCGCAAGCATTGCATATAGCGTAAACGTCATAGTACATGTAGCACTCGACGACTTATATTCCTCCACGCTTTAATCCCACGCCGTCCCACGCCGTCCTTAGTAGGCTGTCTCGGCTGGAATGACTCCTCTTTTGATATTGTCGGTTGTTTCCTTTGGGCCTTTCTTTTTGATCGCCCTGAACACCTCTACTGCTGATAATTAGCACTGCTGGGCACTGCTTCTTTGTTGGTGACCTCAAACATAGCATCGCCTTTATTTGAAGCAGAATGTCTCACTTTGCAAAGAGTCATGCTCGCCATATAATTGCCACCTGTCAGCCGTTTCGGGTCACGCTGCACTTACACCACCAAGCTGTGTAGGCACACGACAAACACAAGTACTTACGTCGTACTATTGTGTGCCTGGGCATGTGCCCCGACAGTCACGACGCTGCGATTGGGGATAGACACGACGGGCGCAGGGCCCCTGTCAAATATTGCGTCGGAGGATTGCGGGGTTGCAACCTGGCAATGCCATGAGCAGGAAACAGACCAGGAAACAGAGACTGAGAACAGGATAGAGGAGCGTTGAGAAGAGCGATGATGAACATGTGCCGATCGAATTGGGGTTACAATCAGAGAGGTATTGGGGGAACTTGGAAAAGCCAAGGGTTGCATTAGGTTCATCTCAACGAAAAGCATGCAAACTAAAAACAAAGACCAGGTCATAGCAGGCTACCCCAAGCTGAGATGTCCTCGTGATTGGCTTTTGCTTACTCAAAAGCAGCGACGTGATCAAACTAGGCGACGTGTCTAAGAGAGTAACTGACAGAAAATGATATTGGCATTTTTATACAGTGAAAGCAACTAAAAGAAAGAACCGCAAAGGGTCGCATGCGGCCAGCACACCCAGAGATCTGATATATGATCATCAACAACAAATTAACAGCCGCGTAGGTGCTGCAGCAACTGCGTCATAAAAACATTCAATCAATCTGCGTCGACCACATCGCCATATTGCTGCCCAATGTGGGATTCTTCTATACTTCGGGTCTCTGCTCATGCGTTTTCCTGTAATTATATGCAAGCTTTGCATTACTATGCCCGTCTCTTATCATCTTGGTCATGGTTTCTCCCGTCCTCTTTCCATTCCGCTTTTCATCCCGTTATCGTCTTCCCTTCTTCATTTTTCCCTTTCCCCGTCCTAGATGTCGTACGTTGTATTTTGACAACAGTCATAAAACTAGTTGACCCATCTTTGTGACTTCCATGCCACTTCCATTATCTCTTCCGTGCTAACACCCTTCTTCTAGCTGGTCACCCACGCTTGTCCCGAAGCCGCAACTTAACAGTGGGATGTAATTAGACTTTTTCAGGCCGGTTCTCTCTCTTTCTCTCTGTACGTTTCCCGTCCTATTTTTCGTCTTAGTACTTTATTTTTTAATCTTCGCGTCTCGCTTCGCCGTCGGCACAATGACCGCCGGCTTCTATCCGTTTAATAGTTCGGCTGTCCATAAAGAGTCTATCTGATCAACATGTTATCCCCTTCGAGACGCACGTCGGCAGTAATCTATTCAGCATCAGACGATGAATATCTTAACATACGGTCAGAGATGAAGCGGTCTGCTTCTACTTTCCTAGCTAGGAATTGTCTGCAATCATCTTGACAGTATTCAAAGTTGTAGATTTTGCATCCTTCCGTACTTTTAAGTCATGTACCGAGTACTCGAACATTAGTCGCAAGCAGTACCTTTGTGTCGATGCATGATGCATGATCCATATACCACCTGCCTAGTCAAGGCTCGCTTTAACGTAGTATAAATGAGAACGTTGAACTACTTTAAATGGTAAGAAGTAGACAACAAAAATCCAAGAATAAAATCAAGAAAATACGTAGTAATAAAAAAAGATACGAAAAGATAAGAAAAGAACACCATCTCGAGAAAAAGAAGAGATAATATCAAACATTGACAACGGATAGAAATACACTCAAGCATGTGAAAGCACGCAGGTGCTAAGGCTTGGCCGAGTATGGGTGCGATTCGAATCTGTACCGTTGCGGACTAGAATGGCCGGCCATTGATAATATCCTGAGACTCATCGACAATATTGCCGTCCTGGCTGTCGGGCCAGTGCGATGGAACACCCTTGGGAGTAACCACTCCGAACCGCCGCTCTCCATACCGGGATAGCCGCTCCTCGTTAAAGTCACGGCCGTCCGAGCTAGGACTGCGCCTGTAAAGCTGCTCTGAGGACTGCCGGCCACCACTCCGGCTCGGTGTTGTCGGCCTTTGCCTCTGTTTTCGCAGATCAGCTGGGTCTGTATCAAGAAAGCTTGCTCTTAACGGCCCGGACACGGCAGTCAGCTCCCGTGCCAGGTCATCAACTTCGCGCTGGATATCGCTGATACGAATTATCTCATTGCTTGTCATGGCTTCCTCCTCGCTACTGCGCCGTGGCGTCTGGCCTGGCAGCTCACGCATGTCACCCCTGATCTGCTGGTCGCGGTCTAGCGTCTGAATATGGATATTGTGAAGTGTAGGCGGGCGTGGTTTTGCTCGCTTGCTGCTGCTTCCGTTCCGGCTCCCATTCCGGCTAGGCCCCCGAAACCCACTACTTGGAAGTGATATTGTCGACTTCTTGGCCACAGTTGCCGCTGCAGATGTCCGCGACATGTATACTGCAGTATTGCCATCTCGGTCAAGGTCTCTCTCCTGGGTAGTTCTACTAAACCGGAGCAGCCATCCGCCACGATCTCTTTCCCGCAGAAACGGCCGGAGAGCCGGAATAGATGCCGTTATAAGAGCTAGATTGGTCTCGATAGCGGATGCTATGAAGCCAATGTTAAAGGTTGGGTCCGGCATGATGACCAGGTTGAAGAAGACCTGAACAAATAGAACCATGCGAACAATAGAGGTTATAGTGACCCTAGTTGATGTCAGTTATTTGCTATAAACACGACTGGGCGGAAAATACACTCACAGTATGCCAAGAAGAAATGTGAAGATAAGGCCAATCTTGGTTCGCCTACGGAGCTTGAGGTTCGCAAGTATGTACATAGGCAATCCAAGCACGATCAGGTCCATGACAATATTGATGGCCGATGTCGACACAAATAAGAGCCTTCTGTCGATGCAACGGCCGTCTTTAATGGTGGGATCCCAGTTGAAAGCGATGGGTGTGCACTGGAAGATGAGTGCCACTAAGAGGGCAGTCATCTGCATGAGATTGATAATGTTGAGGCTGACAATGAACCGGCGGATACCTGTCTTTTGTCCAAACAGCCTTAGTAGAAATATAAGCACAGACGACTTGGCCAGCGCAAGTATTGGGTTGTATAGAAGCTCGACGGCAAAATTCCAGATCATGGATGTCGTGAAGTCGTGTGGTGGTATTTGGTCGGCATGAATGCCGATGTAGTTTATTTTTATGACTGGCTTGTTAGATAGGATGCACTCGATATCGGGTGATTGGAGAACTTACACATGTAGCTGATGCCGGTCTGTGCTATTGAGAAAAGCATGGCTACCGAGATAAACCAGTCATCTGTTTGTCAGTCAAATCGATGGACTCGCTCCAGTTCACTGCGAAGCCAACATACCAAGACCAAACTGGCGCGATGCCATTCTTCCAGCAACCCGAGCAGCCACAATAATCAGAGCTACAGCTGGGAAGAAGAAGTTGATGGTTATTGCAAAGTCTTGGAGCCCACTCGAGGGCTCCCTCAATGTGTTGATCCCAATGGCCATCTCTCGTGAGAATAGTGTGTTGCTGGTATTGTCAATCTGCAATGCAGTGTCCGACGTCATCGATTACAGGTGCCAGAAATTAAGAGGGTGTATAATAAGGGAAAGAATAGAGGAATATTCCGATGAAATTCAAGGGAATCGGACACATAAGTATGTCAAGTATAGCTTAGAGCAGCTTTGGTATGCTCAAGAAGAGATCAGATGGTGAAAGATTAGGACAGAGAAGCTAGACAGCATCATGACGGACTACGAGGCGGACGAAAATAAGGACCAAGCCAAGATGTGACGGCCGATCCTCCTCTCCAAAGGGGCGACAGAAGGGCGTGTGCTCGAGGTGATAATCAGAAAACCTCAATGCATTTCATCCATGCCGCAGATCTCGTGCTCTCTCTCTCTGTAGTCTCTGTATTTGATATATTTATTCTCCGATAGTATCCTCAGCAAGGCCACTGGTCTAGGTTGTCTGACGGAAGCAAGGTGTATGACTTTTTGCGGATCGGGATATTTGTCTACAGACCCTCACCCCAGATGACATAAGTTGCACAGACATTGAATTAAAATTTTGCGAGGCAAGTAGAGGCAAGGTAGTGATATATATGTGTGATTGATTCATCAAGGTGGTAAGTAGTGTCGTCGGGTCTCGGGCGAGCTGTCGATGTTTGATAAAAGTGATATTGGCACTTGAACTACGCATTAAATTTCAGGTTCAATTATCACTGAGGCTTATTTTGGCCTTGTTTAGATAACAACTTCATTTGTTGTTGCATATACTGTTGTTTAGACCAATATCAATATATTCGATATGATTATGCTTGATGCATCGATCACTTTCGTGAGACTGGGGCCTTGCTGTCGTTCACATTTTTATGGGATGAAGACATCACTATTTTACGTCAAGATATGAAGTCTGGGCAGATTGCCTCTCAAAAATTATCCCGTAGCTTATGATACCCTTGGCGATGATAGCCGAGCCGTACCAAGAAGGGGCTGTTGCTGTTAGAGGTCTAGCTTCGTTTTCGCTGTGCGGATGTCGAATAGCCCTTAGATACTTTAAATAACTTACAAATAACTTACAAAATAAATTGCAAAAAAGGCCACATGGGCAGGGGTCGAGCTGACTTCCGAACATTCTCTACCCATTCCCTCTTCACCCGCGGGACACGTCCAAGCGCGTAGATCATACAATGGCTTCAGGTTGTGTGCCGTCCCGAAATGGGTGTGTCGGTGTGTCGAGAGTTGACACAGAGTTGGCTGTATTATCTCATATTTCATCCCATTCTGCCTTTGTGTTTCAGGAGCAGGTTATCATCTGTTCGGATGAGATCATGTAGACTAGCTACTATAACGCAGCAAGCAGGTAGCAAGCTCAAAGCCAATGGGGCTGAGGTTGTGTGGGCATATATGCGACACAAGCGGACTGGCTAGTGAGATAAAATATTCATTAAGATATCTCATCGTCACATAGTATCACGCAAGTGCTGTTTGCTATTTGTTACGATTTAACGAGTTGCTTTATTAACGACGAGGGGGATGTGCATGTCTGAGACGAGGTGACGTTCGTCCTGTAACAGGACCCGCATAAGTATGACATATCATTGGTCGAGACAATAAGTAGTCCCGCTTATACTATTACGTGGCCAATCATGAGTACTCTCATCCATCACAGAAAACTCCCATCTTCAATCGACCTTTATCAGTTGAGAATTGTTATTGCGATCATAGATCAAAAAGTATTGTTTTGGGCAGGACAGTTTTATGCATTATTTCCTAGCGCTTAAAGATTATAACTGATGCATGGATGATACTTTGGTAGCTTATGATTTTCAAGTTGGCAACCTTACTAATATTTAATTCAAATAAGATGAACAAAACGCAAATTTTGAAAACAAATTGTACAGATTACAGAAAACAATATCAAACACAATGACAGTAGTACCCGTGTATACACCAATAATGAAAGCGTGTATTTAAGAATGTAAGGACTACAAGAAGAGACTAGAACGCAATCTCTCGGATCAAAGACCTAGCAGATATCAACTAAAAAGGTCGACGAGACTTGACAACCAAGCTATTAGGGAGCGGACCTCACATGCTCTAGATCATTGCCAGTATCTACCACGAAACGATCCCGTTTATGCTCAAAACCATTTGGTACGGCCATTCTCAAAGCAAGGCATGTATTTGCCACCCGCCAAGCGGCTTAATATGCTTACATAATATCATGAGATCCGGCATCGAGCCTCACATGTTCTGGTGATTGAGTTTGGGGTATCACGACAGCATGGCTTATGAAGTGATCCAAGTATAATAATTATAAGAATATGCTAGCCATGATGGTTCTATATACAGAACATGAAAACAAATAAATAGAAGCAAAAAAACAGTACAAAAAACTAACATATGCCAATAAAAAAAGCATTCTTCTTTTTTCGCCCGAAACAAATAGACTTTTCAATGCACAGTAGGCGAGAAGACAAAACAAACAGATAGTGCAAACTCCATATACTACAAAGAAACGCCCTACTCGCTGTCCTCAGCCTCAGCTTCGGCCCTTTTTTTCTCGGCCTCGATGGCCCACTCCTTGGCCTTGGTCGACACCTTCTCACGGCTCTTGGCATCGCCGTGCTGCTCCTCCCATTTGGCCCAGCGCTGGAACCAGGCCTTGGCACGGCGAGGCTTGATGCCCTTGACCTTGGTACCGCGCTCAAAGACGTCGCGCACGACCGAGGCATCGGCCTTGCTCATCTTGGCAGACTTGGAGTTGCCGGCCTTGCTGGCCTTGGCCTTCTCAGCGGCAAAGACGGAAGTCTCCAGATCCAGAAGCTGGTCCCAAAGATCAAACTTCTTGGGCGACTTGGCCAGCAGGCTCTCGAACACGGTGCGGCCACGCTCCTGGCTGCCGACGGGCGAGCGGAACTCGAGTGCGGCAATACGGGCCATGAGGTTGATGTGCTGCTTGGGATCCAGCATCTGCATGGCACGCGGCAGCAGGCCACGAGCACGCTCAGCATCCTGCAGACTGTGGTGCAGGAAGTGGGCGTAGTTGATCCAGATCTGGGGAGACTGGGCACCGAACTTCCTGGTCATGGTCTGGAACACCTCGTCGGCCTTGCTGTGCTTGTTCGACTGGATGTAGATACTGGCCGTGCGCTCAAAGACCTCGCGCTGGTCGTTGTACTGGCAGGCGCGCTTGAAAACCTCGTCAGCGGTCTCATCAGTGCCGTAGGCAACCTCCAAGTTGAGGAACGCGACCCAGACGTTGAGGCGCTCAGTCTCCTCGCGCACATTGATCGTCTTGATGGCGCGCTCGGCAACCTCGCGAGCCTTGGCCAGCTCGCTGACCTGCAGCTGGAATGCCATGTAGGCAATCCACAGGGCAGACGAGTCGGGCTGACCCAGCAGCAGACGCTCAAAGTCGCTGGCGTTCTGGGGTCCGCTGATATCCAGCTCGGCCGTCCGGTCAATGTCGATCTGTGCCGACTTCTTCTTCTTGGAGCCCTTGGCCTTCTTGCCGCTCTCGGCATCTTCCTCATCGTCGTCAGAGGCGGCACCGTCCATGTCCTTGTCCAGATCGGCACCAGACCAGTCAAAGCCGCCCGTAGACAGGCCGGAAGTGAGTGTAGCAGTAGCGCCACCCTCCTCGTCATCGTCTTCAGACTCGTCCTCATCCATCATGTCCAGGTCGTTGTCGGTACCCTTGATGAGCAGATCGTCGCCGGCGTCAAGCATGTCCGAGTCGGCATCGATGTCCGAGTCGTCATCAAGGAGAGCGCCGTCGTCAGACTCATCCTCGTCGACGCTCATGGCGTCAGCATCCTCATCATCGTCATCCTCCTCGTCGTCGTTGTCAAAGTAGGCGGGCTTCAAGCCCAGGTTGATACGACCGTTGTCGGGGTTGATGCCCAGAATCTTGGCCTTGACAGCATCGCCTTCCTTGTACAGCTTGCGAGCGTCGCGGACCGACTTGTCGGCCATCTCTGTGCGATGGCACAGACCGCTGACATTGGCGGTGTTGTCAATGACAATGAAAGCGCCAAACTCCTCGACCTTGCGGACACGGCCCTTGACAATCTGGTCCTTCTTGAGGTCGGCCAGAGTGCGTAGAGGGATGTAGTTGTCGTCGACAACAGATGCCTTCAGGGTCAGCTGGACCTGGTTCAACTCCTCGTTGACCGAGACAACACGACCGCGGACGAGCTGGTCGACCTGGAAGTGTGCCTTCCAGTCCTTGATGTAGCTATCAGACAGATCCGAAATGCGGACCATGGCAGTGACGTCACCGCCCAGGTTCACAAACAGACCCTTGTCGGCCACGCTGCGGACAAAACCACGAATGATCTTGCCGGGCTTGACGTCGGAAATGTCGTTGATTTCGCGATCCTCAACCTTGAGGGACGAATTCAGGACACGCGAAGGACGAGTTGAGAGGCGGACCTTCTTGATATCGCCCTCAACAGAGACAACCGACACGCGGATAATGTCGTTCTTGAAGAAGGGGGTAGTAACACCCTGGTCGTAGTCGTCCGAGATATCAATAAGGTGGATGGGGCCAGAGACAGTCTTGCTGATCTGGACAACCACCTGGCGCTCGCTGACTCTGGTGACCTTGGCGGGCAGAACCATGTTCTTGCCAATGGTGTCCCAGTCAATCTCGTCCTTGGCATCGGCCGACTTGGCCGACAGATCGATACGGCCTCTCTCGGCATCGACGCGCAGAACTCTGACCTGCATGGCAGTGCCAATGGGGAAGTTGCCGGTCAGATCCTTGATCAGTGACAGGTCGTTGGACGCCTCCATGCCGTAGAGGCGGCCGCGAACATTGGGCGACAGGCTGACCCACAGGCAGTTGGACTTGCGGTTGTTGACGAACCCGATCCAAGTGGATTCGGGCTCAATCTTCTCGATAGCAAGGGCGTCGGGGGCAGAGCTGGCCTTGACATTGCTGGGCTTGGCCGAAAGCTCAAAGACGGTGCGACTGTTGCTCTGGGTGATGGGGAGGTAGACGCGCTTTCTAGCGTCGTGGACACCGAGCACACGCACGCTCAGAACCTGGCCGAGCAGAAAGTGCTTCAGGGGGTTCTTGGGGTCGGGAATGTCGGACCAATTATCAAAGACTTCGGTCATGTCGACGCGACCGAAAACGTTGTCAGCCAGCTGGACGTTGAGCTGAGTAGCCTTGACACCAGTGACCTTGGCCTTGGTCAGGATGCCGACACGAATGTCGTCAAAGGCCTTGAGAGAACTGTCAACGGGCTTTACGAGCGCCGACGACGACTTCTCCTCCTTGGCGGGCTTTTTCTTCTCCTCGGAGAACAGAGACACGACCAGTCTCTCGTTGTCCACAGAGATGACACGGACGGACAGGCTCTGGAGCAGGTGCATGCCAAAGTTGGCCTTGGCCTGGGTGTTGAGGGGCATCAGCTGCTTGGGCAGCAGAGCCACGAGGTGGGCGGCAAACTGAACGAAGACGGCAGAGGGGGTGATGTTGCGGACAAAGCAGGGAACAACATCGTCGACGTTGGCCTGATCAATGTGAGCCAGCAGCTTGCCCTCCTTGCCAGCGGCAACGAGGCTCTCCTTGCGCGACAATGTGACGGCGCGGCGGCCCTCGTGCTTGTCTAGGACGAGAAGATCAGTAAGAGTCTGACCAACACGGAAGCGCTTCAGAGAAGCAATGTTCTTGGCGGACGAGCGGTCAGAAAGGTGGCCAACAGGCAGGTAAGCCTTGAGGCCGCTCTCAAGCTCAA
The DNA here is from genome assembly GCA_029299165.1 of Ophiostoma himal-ulmi. Taxonomy (NCBI): domain Eukaryota; kingdom Fungi; phylum Ascomycota; class Sordariomycetes; order Ophiostomatales; family Ophiostomataceae; genus Ophiostoma; species Ophiostoma himal-ulmi. Next base: position 6,089,882 of record JANSME010000001.1, read on the forward strand.
TCTGAAGACCGTCGTCGTGCTGGGCAGTGACCTTGCCAGAGACCAGAGTACCGGGCTCCAGACCCTGCAGGGCCAGCTTCTTGTCGGCGCCAAAGGCAGAGGGGTCCTTGCACGAAACAAAGAGATGATTGCGCTCCTCGTTAAACTTGCGGACGTTGACGCTAACAACCTGGCCAGCGCGGAAGTGGGCCTCGGGGTTGGTAATGGGAGCCTCGCTCATGTCCTCAACGGGCAGGAAACCACGCAGCTCACCGTAGAACTGCACAAAGGCACCGGTGGGGGTGACATTGATGATGGTGCCGACGCACTTGAGGCCGCGGGACAGGTCGGCAAAGGACTGGATGATGGGCAGGTCAGAGTTGACGAGAGACTTTTTGAGGGTAAGGCGAAGCTGCTTCTTGCTGGGGTTGGTGGACAGGACGCGGGCCTTGACCTTCATGCCCTCGCGGAACTTCTTCTCGGGGTGCTGCAGCTTGACATCAGCCAGGTGCATTTCGGGAACCAGACCAGTGACACCCTCGGCAATCTGAATAATGAGACCAGAGATGCCGTCGGGGCTGATGAGCATCTTCTGGACGGTGCCCTGGACGACCTTGCCGACAGGGATGTCCTCGATGCGGAGGTAGGGCTGGTCGAGGACAGACTGCTCGAAAGAGAGCAGGAATGTACCGTCAATGGAGTTGTAGCCGACAACACGGCCGGGGTGGACAGAGTCGACCTTGTAGGGGCCAGATGACTCGAACAGGGCGTCGACCTTGCCATCCTTGACGCGGGAAATGTGAACAAAACCGGGAACACCCTTGACGCCGACATCGACCCAAAGACCGACAGTAGGCTCGACACGGAGCACAGTGCACTTCTCAACCGTGGAGGACAGAGGCAGCTCCTCAAGGGGAGACTTTTGCTTGCCAAAAGCGCCCTTTTTGTCGGCGGCGACAGTCTGCGACTCGAGAGAGGTGATGTGAGGAAGAAGGGAGACGCCGATCTTGGGCGAGTCCGAGGCAGGGAACGTGCAGATGACACGGGCCTTGACTTTGGAAGAGACCTTGTACTTGTCGTCAAGATCGGTCTCGCTGGCACCAGCACCAGAGTGGATGACGTCGGCAGTGGCGTCAAGGTGGCCCAAGACCTTGCCGGCAAGACCCTTGGATGAGACGTCGGAGACGAGAATGTCGACGGCAGTACCGGGGAGGAAGGCGCTAATAGTGACGGCATCGGAAGCAGTGTGCTTGATGTTGCCAATCTGCTTCTTGAGCGTGCTCAGCTGGGCGACCTTGCTGTTGGCAGCCTTGCTGGAGACGAGACACAGCAGGACAGCACCGGGCTGCATGCGAGACTCGGGGATGGAGGCGTCGAGGTCCTTCTTGGGCAGGAAACCACGCAGGTCCGAGTTCTCGAGACCAATGTCCATGACATAGCCACGGTCCTCCTCGCTGACGACAGAGGCCATGACAGTGTTGTTGCGCACAATATCCTGGTCGGTAAGGCCGGCGTTGGCCTGCTCGGGGCGGACGGACAGCTCTATCCGGCGCTTGATCTTGGAGCTGGGATCGTTGTCCTCGGTGGACAGGACGGAGACACGGATGTATTCGCCAATAGTGAAGAGGGCGTTGAGGTCGACTTCCTCCTTGTCGTCTTCGTTGTCGGCAGCATCCTCATTGTCGCTGTCCTCCTTGGCTTCGGCCTCGAGGCGCTCGTTGAGGGTCTGGGAGATGGAGGTGAGGGCGAGGTGGCCGACGAGGTTGTTGGGTAGGGTGACGGTGACTTCGAGGGGTGTGATGGCGGCAACCTGGCCGAGAACAAGCGAGCCCTTGACAAGACGCTGAGATTATTAGTACATGATCATGGATACTCGAGGTGCTCGAGGGGGTCATACCTTGAAGTTGAGAGACTCAATCTTGACGCCGTCGGCTTCTGGCTTGGCCGCATCGTCGGTAGCCTTGCGCTTCGGCTTGGACTTTTTCTTCGACTTCTCTGCCTTGTCGTCACCCTCCTTCTCCTGGTCGAAGAGGGCGTCGCGCTTGGCCTGCACCTGGATCTGTTTGACCTCCAGGGGGGTCAGGACGCTGCCGCCGCCACGGGGGAACAGTGGTTCGTCCTCCTTGAGACGCGAGACCAGTGGTGCCGTGACGGCCGAGGGAGCAGCAGGCTCAGCGGCCTTCTTGGTCTCCGGCTTGTCGGCCTTGGCCCGTTTTGAGGGACGGCCACCATCGGTGTTGGTATCTTTGTGGTTGGTCTTGTTGGTGCCGGGGGCGCTGGATCTGGCGGTCTTTGCGGCTTTTGAAGGGCCGCCGCCCGACGAGGACTCTTTACGCTTGAGAGAACTCATTGTTGCAGCCGTATGATGCTCGTATGCCACTTCTGGGTGGTATGTCGAGCAATTGGGACGGTGCTGCGTTTGCGGTTGAGGCTCGTGAGAAGAGCGGATCAGCTGGATTGGCTGGCGAAATGCTTCAGATGGACGTTTGGATGGCAGAAAAAAAAAACTGCCATAAAAAATCTTAGCGGTGCGATAAGATTATAATTTCTTATCGATAAACTTCTGGGTGGGTAATAGTGGGCACTTGCCTTGGATGATCTAGACACAGTGCGCCGTGCGGATATCCAGGATGGACACGGCTCAGGCTGATAAGAGCAGTGATTGAGTAACCTATATTATGGGTCCATGCAGCCTGTTGGGTATGCAACAGGGGCAACCGGCATGCAGTAAGATAAGCTATGGATAAAGAGAGTTAGCGGTTACAGTGGTGGTGTACGGCCTGTATTGCCCACGGAGTAGTATCCACACTTGCCTGTGATAGCCTGTGATTGCCCGTGACAGCCTATCTGCTCGTGATGGCCCATCCACTACGTAATAAGGGCCCGCGACTGAACACGTCAAGGCAGCCATGCCAATAGCAGCAATCCCCGGATGCCAGAGAGCTCAGACAACACGCCACGACTGTTCAGCGAGTGTTTAGCAACTGTTCTGCACCTGGTCCAATTAAGCAGACACTCTTACAGGGCGTTGGCCCATCATAACAACAAACAAACCTCGCTGGCGATCTGCAGACTGCTGCCCGGTGACCCAGTCGACGACGACGACGACATAGAAGGACTACCAGTTCAATAAGGGTCACCGCAAAGACTGCAGTATACTCTCTCATCATACTTACACCTGCACCACAATCGACGACAACCTCGCCATGAGCCTGCGCAAACGGCCCCGAGCCATGCCGTCTGACGCTCCTCCTCCAGCTCCCTCCGGCGACTCTAATACCTCCTCCTCCTCAATTACTACGACCATGCCGACACCTAGCCCCTCCCAGGAGAACAACACCGCCTCTACAAACAATGACACGTCTGTCTCGGGTGTAGCCAACAGCCCAACCAACTCGGTGGCCCCCAGCATCGACAGCACTGCCAGCCGGTATGCCTCTCTCACAGAGTCCAAGACAAAGACTCGCAGCTGGTACGGGTCCTGGCCACGGGCACCCAAGTCCTCGGCTTCGACACAGGTGGCCCGCGAGTCAATTCTGGGCGGCACATCCAAGCCCAACGCCGCTGCCGATTTTAGTCGATACGAGCCACGGAAGCCCGACGAAGCAGATGGTGACACGTCGGGCGTCGGTGGTCTGACTCTGTCGCGGAAGTCATCTACACTGACACTGGGAGGCACAAAGACTAACACCAGCAAAAACAACGGATCGGCACTTAAGTACGCCGGCACACAGAGTAGTAGTACCACCTCGGTCAACACACCTACAATCGCCGTCAAAGCAGCCACGCCCACCAAGGACACCCCCAGGGGCACCCTCAAAGGAAAGCCCAGTATCCCGGATGTGAAACTTGGGCCACCTTCCGGCCTGCCGCCACTGTCGGGGACACAGCCGAAGCGCAGGTCCAAGGCGGAAATCATTGCCAGTGCCGCCGCGGCTGCAGCAGACAAGGCGATCGCAGCTGTGTCAATATCATCCCCAGCAAAGCCAAAGGCGACCGCAACTATGACTGCAACTAAGACTGCAACTACGACTGCAACCACAACTGCAACTACGGCTGCAGCTGCGACTGCAACTGCAGCTGCAAGTTCGACTGCAACTGCGGCTGCAACTACGACTGCAGCTGCGGCTGCAACTACGACTGCAACTACGACTGCAGCTGCGGCTGCAACTAAGACTGCAACTGCAACTGCAGTAGCTACAATGTCACTACCTCAAACAGCACCCAAGACTACTCAGACCACTGATGATGGCGAAGCTCCAGCCACGGCTTCCTCACCACCCGCACAGAAAGCACCCCAATCACAAGGATGGTTGTCGTGGATAGCCCGGCGGGAAGTAGCACAGCCAAAGGCTCCGGCACCAGAAGATACTACAGTCAAATCGCCCGAACCTGAAGCGGCAAAGGCCGAGGAGCCCGAGGACACTACGAACGCACCAGAGGACCAGTCAACGGCAGTTCCAGAAGAACCCGCCACACGACCTACAACGTCCAGCGGCATGTGGTCGTACTTCTGGGTTGTACCCGAACATCCCGCAGCTGAGACAGCCGAGTCGACAGACGCCAAGCTAAAGGACGTTGTCATGGAAGATGCACCATCAGCCCCGATCCCAGTGCTAGCGGCGTCGAATGTATCCATCAATACGGCCAGCCTAGCCAGTTCTCCTGCACCGCCAGCAACGGCCACTGCATCTGCTGGATCAACCTGGGCGTTCTGGTCTCGGGACTCGAGAAAGACTACGACGGGCAAGTCACCCAGCTCATCGGAGCCTGGCGAGATTGCTGTTATTGGCGACCAGTCGGAAGCCCACCCTACACCGGCAGCTGGAATCAAGATGAGCGGTCAGCCATCATCTAAAGCTTCATCAATGAAGGATGTCGCCATGAAGGATGCGGCAACCACGACAGCGGCACCAAAGAAGAGCAAGGGATTACGGCCAAAGTCTATGGAAGTTGACGATATTGCCCCAGGTCCAGGCACGCCTCCTCCCGAAGCCCAGACTGGGGTTTCCACTGCAAAGGGAGCGGACAGTGCCAGTGCAACAGCAGCCGGGTCGACAAAGACCCAACAGAATGCCAGCAAGACAGTGGTATCTAACACCCTGCTGCCGTCATTCCAGAGCACGTACCGTATGAAAGAGAATCCGTCAATCCTGCGGCAGATTACACGGTACCTGCTGCCGATGCAGGGCAATGCAAAGCCGACGCATCTCTTCTTGACCAAAGAGCCACCGCGCGTGAAGAAGGCGGTTGCCATTGGTGTACACGGCCTGTTCCCGGCAACATACTTGCGGCCCATGATCGGACAGCCGACGGGCACATCGATTCGGTTTGCCAACCACGCAGCCGAGGCAACGCGGCGGTGGGCGGACAGCAACGGCTTCGGAGACTGCGAGATTGAAAAGATTGCCCTCGAGGGCGAAGGCAAGATTGCTGATCGTGTCGACAACCTGTGGAAGCTGATGCTGAACTGGATCGACCATATTCGAAACGCCGACCTAGTAGTGTTTGCATGCCACTCGCAGGGTGTGCCCGTGAGCTTCATTCTTTTGGCAAAGCTGATTGATCTGGGTATTGTAACAACTGCACGTATCGGTGTTTGTGCCATGGGTATGTTCTCCTCTCTCCCTCTTTTACCTTGCCTCTCTTTAGTTCCCTTTACTTCTCGTCATCGTTGTGATACTGACTATTTAGCCGGTGTTTCGCTCGGGCCGTTCCCCGACTACAAGTCCGGTCTAGGCATTCTCATGGGCTCTGCCGGCGAGCTCTGGGAGTTTGGTAATCCGGAAAGCGAGGTGTCAAAGCGATACGCACTCGCACTCAGGACAGCTCTCGACTACGGCGTGCGTGTCACGTTTGTTGGCAGCATTGACGACCAGGTCGTCCCATTGGAGGTGAGTCTATCTCTATTTTTCTCAGCAGGTATAACATTAAATTCTAACAGACAGTCCGCCATCTTCTCGCCCGTACACCACCCATACGTCTACCGTGCGGTGTTTGTCGACGGCCGTATCCATGCACCAGACTTGTAAGTCGCTGCCCCCTTTGCACTTATGTTTTATACAGACCAGTACTGACACATTGTGCAGTATTGCACATCTCATTGGCTTCGCGTGTAAACTGCGCAACTTGGGCGTCTCGGACCACGGTCTGGTCCGCGAGTTGTCCGTGCCTCTGGCCGGCAGCCTCTACTCGGGCGAAGGCCACTCGCGCCTCTACGACGATCCTCAAGTGTACGATCTTGCCCTGTCGCACACTCTAGAGACGGCCGACCTGGACAGCAGCACCAAGACATCGGTGGCGTGCGAGATCAAGAAGCACGACGGCCTGACCAGCCCGAACCCGTATGTGCTGCCGTGGATCATGCGTGGTCTCTTGGAAGAGGAGTTTGTCAAGACAGAGCTGCACTCGGAGACGGCTGAGCTCGTCCGGCAGTTTGACGAGTGGAAACCGGTGACCAAGGCGCTCAAGGATGTCAAGTACCGGCTCGAAGCAGTCCGGTCAAAGCTGTAGGAAGACTAATGGCTCCGAGAGAGACTGAGGGTTGTTTGTTATTCATTATTTCGCGACATTATATCATATCTGGGTTTCAGTAAGGTGTTTGGTTATTTTCTTTCCGGTTTTTTGTCCTGTTCTTTTTATCATTGCTACTTCAGATTCCTTTCCTTTGTCTTGTCTTTGTCCTGTTCAAATTATTTCCCGTCTCTTTGCCTCAATGCTTAGATCAGAGTTACAGCCTGTGCCATCTTCTTTGATATACTTAGCAACAAATATTTAAATTGTCATTTGCCGTTCATCTTCCGGGTAGGCGTTCTGCAACAGTGATGGTGTGCTCTTTTATTAAGCTGAGAGTTCTATATTGCTTTCATTATGCTTTACTATGATTCATTTATACATGTACATTTCCATTCACACTATCCATGCAAAGCGATCATCTCTTACCGAGCTGCCACTTGTAGATAATGTCCTGGATCTCGTCCCATTGCAGCTGCTTCGCGCTGAGACCAGCGACCTGTGTCTCCTGCAGCACCACTGTTGGTGCACCGCTGCCCTGGCCAGGGTTCTTGACCATGCCCTGCACAACAATACGTGCGACACGGCGCAGATCCTTGACGGTCAAGGCGTTGATACGCTCAACCATCTCGTGAACGGGGATCTTGTGGCCGTGGACCTGGACCTGCCGGCCGAGATCCTCGAGCTCGACCATGCGGCTCTCAAGATTCATCAACAGACTGGAGCGCAGCTGGTTCTTGGCGCGGTTGACTTCTGCCTGGCCAAGAGCGCTGTAGCCGTGGTCCATGGCCAGAGACCGCAGCTCGCGGCACATGACCTCGAGCATCTTGGCGGTCTGGCCGGGGTAGCACGACGCAGCGATACCAAAGAGGCCGCTGTCGGCGTAAGAGTGGTTAAAGGCAATGCACGACTCGACCCAGCCGTACTGGTTCAGCACATTAGTGTAGAGACGGCTGTACATGCCCTTGCCGGGACCACCAGCCGAGAAAGAGCCGCCACCGCCCAGGAGGGTCTGGAGTGTTGCGAGGGCATAAATGTCGTCGGACGAGATGGGCAGGCCCTCAAAGGCGAGCTGGATGTGTGTAAAGGAGGGCATGTTGGGGTTTAGCGATGGGGGCTGGGGTGGCAGGGCGAGGAAGCCGCCTGTGTAGCGGGCGTACTGGCTGGTCTCGCCCGGTGTTGGGATGGAAGGGATAATGGGCGTGGTTTGTTGTTTGGAGGTGGCAATGTTCTTGAAGAAGGGGAGTTTGGAGAAGATGTTGCTGGATGATGCGGAAGAAGCTAATGAAGCTGGCGTAGATGTGGAAGAGGCAGAATCGCTGGCATTTTCTGCCAGAGACGATGATGTGGAAGAAGGTGAAGAGGATGCATCGGCGTCGAGACCGGCAGTGGGCTCTTCGGCAGCCTTCATGCCGCCAAAGTACTGCTCAGCTAGGCGGACAGACTCGGTGTGGGGAATACCGGCAAAGGCCACGACAATGCGGTCGGGCCGGAAGAAGGCCTTGCGGTAGGCACGGATAACGTTGCCGTCGATAGCACCCAGACGCTCCTCGGGACACAGCAGGGGGTTGCCGAGGGTGTTATCTTTGAAGGCAGCCATGTGGACGAGCTCGGGCAGGATGAGCTCTGGCTTGGCCCAGATCTCCTTGACCTCGTAGGCAGCTGTCTCGATCTGCTGTGCGATTTCGTCGTCGGTGAGCTTGGGGTCACAGATGGTCTCGGCGAGAAGCTCGGTGGCGGTAGGGATGGCGGAGTTGAAGGTGGCAGCTTGGTACATCATGGACTCGCGGGACGATGCGCACTGGATGTTGCCGCCGAGGTTCTCGACAGCCTCGAGCATCTCGTCGGCAGAGCGTTTGCTGGTAGACTTGAAGGCAAGACGGTCCATGATATGGCTGGCACCGCGCAGGTAGTCGTTCTCGAAGCGCGAGCCGGCGTCAATGTAGACACCCACGCCAGAGAATGCATCGGGAAGGGCCTCGGAGGCGACACGAACACCATTAGCGAGGGTGGTGACCTTGTTGAGGCGTGTCGGGTCCTGTGCCTTGGGGACGACGACAGAAGCAGCAGCGGCTGGCTTGCCGGGAGCTGGGGTAACTGGGGCTGAAGAAGAGGGGGGAGCGAAGCGCTTGAGCAGGGAGGTGGTCGAGAAAGGCCGGGCGCCACGGCCGACCTGGCGTTGTATAGAGGAGCGAAGCATTGTGTTGTGTGTGTGCGGAGGTGGCGGGAGAGGGACGGCACCAGAGGGAGGGGGGTCGAGGTCAAGGTCGAGGTCGAGGTCGAGGAGAACGACGAGGTTGGCGAGAATGGACGACGAGACGATGTTATGTGAACAAGTTTAGAAATTCAGCTAGTCGTGCACCATCTTAGGAGAGGAGCGATCTCGGGAGCTTGGCAGGTCTCGGTATGAGTCGTCGTTGTCGGCTTCGGAGCAGCAGGGTCAGTCAGTCACGCATTGGGTCGTACGTCAACGGCTGCAAGCAGTAGTAATAGTCATCGCGGATGGGCGCTAGAAATTTCCTCACAGTGCAGGCGCAAGGCTAGGCCCACAGCGATAAGCGATAAGGAATAGAGTGGAAGGTGGTGGGCTGCGACGGCAGAGAGGGTCTTGCTGCCTGGGTTTATATTCCCTACACTTGTAATAATCAGTCGAGTGCATTGGATTGCAGACGGTAGCTGGTCGCCGAGGCGGCGTAATTACGAGGACACAAAGCATATTTGCAGTGTATTACAGTGTACTTTGTGTGAGTATCAAGACGGGCATAGCCGTGTGAGTGTTGATTATATAATCAGTTATTATGCGTATTATATAATCATAGATTACATGGACACCTCAAACCATAATCAAATCCAATATCAGATACTAGCATCCCACTACAGTAGAGTCAGCGGTGTAAGATAAGATATTATAAGATGTAAGCATATTGCAAGGCAGGCTCGGGATTGCCAGGCACAGTCAAGGTCAGCTGCTGCTTACCATCGCGTGCCAGCAGAGGCAGACTCACAGTCCACGCAGGCTGGAGATATGGAGTAGTTTCTGTATGCAGTTGCATGCATGCTACGGGAATAAGGTGCATGAGGATGCCCGTGACAAAAGAGTGCTCGTGCAGCTGGCTGGTGGACAACTACAGCCATCACCAGAGCATCGGCAGACCCTTTTCCCATATTTTTCCTCATATTTTTTATTGAATCTGTTTCATTTGTTCAATTCAGTCCAACCTTTTTCCTTCTTCTCACCTTCTCTCCTTCTTCTCTCCTCTCCTCAGCTCCTCTCCTCAGCTCCCCTCCTCCTTTCATCTACATCAACTCTCGCTGCCCCATCTTTTCGCCTCTTGCCTCTGTAAAACAGGCCTATATGTACCCATTAACAGCACTAGCCTGATCAAGCCGTCTCCAGTGCAGCCTAGTAATACTCGTAGCAACAACTCTGCACTCACTCATCTCTCACCTCTTCCTTCTGGCCCCACCGAAGCCTAGCCCAGCCCAGCCCCTCCCATTACCACGCTTTCTGATATCTTTTTTGCTTCTTTTTTTTTTTTTTTGGCTTTCCCATTCACTTGCACCCACTCGTCTCTCTCTTTCGCCTTTCTTTCTCTCGCTGGCTTGGGAACTCTCCATCAGCTAGGCCGCTCTTGGTCTCTCTCCCGGCCTCTCATCCTCCTCCTCGAGACCCCCTCCCTTCTCTGTCAAGTAGCTCTCCCACTCTCTCCCACACCATGTCATTGACAGAATCGCGTGACTCCACAGCCTGTCAGGTTTATCTAGTATGGCTCCTCTTGCTCCGCTCTGATGTCGTAGCCACGCTCTTCCTTCAGCAGTAGGCCAAGGGTAGTCGTCGTAGTCTTCTGGTACTCTGAAGATTGTATCTTAGTCCGTTAAGAGGGTCGTCTAGTTGAATTCTAGTTCGATTAACCAGATCCTGGATGTATCCCTCATCTGTTCCTCCGTACTCGTATCTTAATTCATGCTGCACTTCGATCCTATATAGACCAATGTATATCAACTCGGTCGTCCCGACTTGCTTCCTCCGGACTCCCTTCTTGATCAATATATATGCATAGTCCGTTCCGTGCCGGCCTTTTTCATTATCGGATCTTCTATCTGTCCACACTGTTGTCTACTCGTGCACGCCACTGTCGATACGAACTGCTGACCTCGCCTGCTGTCTCTCGCATCTCTCCCCTCCCACGCCGCACCTCAGTCGCCTTGCAGCCCTGTGACTGCATTCTCGTCTCTTCACTTTTAATACCGTTGCGCCTCCTGCAACTCAGCCCTACTACACTCCTCTTTACATTCGACAGGCCACTCTTCCATCGATCGATTTGTCGAGGCTGCTGACGCTCGTCTCACCTCTTATTCATTCATCCTCTCCAATCTCACTAACTCTCTTTACTCTCTTCTTTGCTCTCTTTCTCCAGCGCCTTCACTTCTTCCTCATTCCTCACATGATACACGTCCATTCTTCTCTCTTCTTCATTGTCCTCGTGTTGTCGGCCTTGCCGGTCTCCTATCTACATTCTTTATCTGTTCAACTTTCATCCACTAGTGGCTTTTTACTTTCTTCTTCCTCTGTTCTTTCTCGTAACATCTGATCACCATCTTTTCTTCTATTTTCCTTTTTCCTTTTCCCTTTCTCCTCTTATTCTCCATTTTTTTTCAACGTCGCCGTTCTTCCTCTTCATCTTCCCAAAATCGCACGTGATTCTCCACGTGACGTTTCCTATCGAAACAGCCCCTTGCCGCCAACGTCAACGCTTAATATTGTTCTTACCGCTGCTGCCGTCACCTAATCCTCCAACCGGTGTCGCTATCATTTCTCGACTACGGTGCATCCCATAGCGCCTTGTCTTTAACTTGGAGCCTCTTTATTCACATTTGACCATTTGACCATTTGACCATTTGGCCTTCATCCTTCCCACGGTGCGGTCCTGTGTCTAGTCTTTCCTTCTACTCTCCACTTCCCTTTCTTGGACCCGTGTTCATCGCTCCTTCTTCGCCTGAACATTCTCTGATCGTCCCTTACTCCCCTCTCTCCCTCTTCATCTCCTCCTCCTCCCTTTTCCTCATTTCCCTCTCAGCTCTCCTTCACGTCCTCCTTAACCCTCACTCACTCTTCTCTGGCCCTTCTTAATCCTTCTTTCACCCCCCCTCTTTCCTCCATGTTTACCCAGTCATTACCTGCGCCTGCGCCCGCGCCTTCTTCTTCGGGCATCCACGTCTCTCCCTCAACCTCGCCAACTTCACCAACCTCTCGGAGTCGTCTACGGGGCCTCAGTTACCTACGTAACTACACTCAGAGCCACATTCTTAACCGCGAGCACAGTAACCCTAGCGCTGCATCCACCTCGCCCACCGCCACCGCCAATAATATCAATAGCAACAGCAACAACAGCTACAACTCAACCAGACAGCCAGACGCCTCTGACTCGACATACCCTCTCCGCCAGACACAGTCTGCTGCTGCTACGTCCCCCTCGGGCCCTGCGCCTACATCGTCTGCCAGCCCGACGCTTGGTCTTGGTCTCGCCCCCGTCCTCTCCCATCCGTTGTCGGCCACGCCTCCCCTGCTTACCGACAGCAACACCCAGTCTCGATCTCGGTCTCCAAGACACACCACTACTGGTCTTTCGCCGCCCGCGTCAGCCAGTCTTGCCGTGTCTCCTCTTCAAGCCTACGGCCTCGATAGCCAGTCAACGCCCCCTTTGTCATCAACGCCGACTCAGGCTACCACGCTGCTTCAGACCACGAGCAGCACTGCACCCTCGCTTGCCGTGAATTCGTTGGCTGCTACCGCTGCCAACATCACTGCTGCCACATCGACGACAATAGCAACCACTTCTACTCCAGCCCCGGCAACTGCCATCATGACACGGTCACGGTCTGCCACCGAGCCGGGCAGCAGCCCAGCCAATGCCGTCGAGAACCTGCCCTCTATCCGCTTTTCGACGTTCTACGACCCCCGCGCTACGCGCCCTTCTCTCAAATTCTCGCCCATGTCTCGGACACTACCAACTGGCAAAGAGGTCATCCGTGTCGGTCGCTACTCTGAGCGCGATAGTCAGCCAAACGCAAAGACCAACGAACCATCGGCCTCGCATGTCGGCTTCAAGTCTAAGGTGGTCAGTCGCCGCCATTGCGAGTTCTGGTACGAGAACGGCAGATGGTACATCAAAGATGTTAAGAGCTCTAGCGGTACCTTTCTCAACCATATCCGTCTTAGTCAGCCCGGAACCGAGAGCAAGCCGTACGCCGTTAATGACGGGGACATTGTCCAGTTGGGTATCGACTTTAAGGGAGGCGAGGAGATGATCTTCCGTTGTGTCAAGATGCGCATCGAACTCAACCGTGGATGGCAAAACAAGCTCAACGCTTTCAAGTAGGCTCCCCATGTCCGAGGAATTCAGTTTAGTGAATAATTGTATTGTGTGCCTAAGCTAACCTCGACAGTGTCAACACCCACAAGCGCCTTCGCAACATGACGAAGCCAGCGGACACCGACGCCTCAGGCCAGTCGACGCAAGATTGTTCCATATGTTTGAATTCAATCGCGGTATGTCCTCGCCAAATCGTGCCTGTTTCATATCGCCACTATTACCCCTGCGCAATTTCTAACTTTATTTTCTCTGTGTAGCCGTGCCAAAGCCTGTTTGTGGCCCCGTGCTCCCATACCTGGCACTACAAGTGCATCCGCGCCCTACTGGACTCGCCTCAGTACCCTAGTTTTATCTGCCCCAATTGCCGTGCCGCCGTTGACCTCGAGGCCGATGTCGAGGACCCCCCTGAGGAGTGGGATGACATGGAAGTCGAAGACTCTAATGTAGGCGTCACTGAGGAATCGTCTGCCGGCCAGATCAACGCCAGCACCACGGAGACCAACCTCCAGGCTATTGATCCGTCTGTTGCAGTCTCTGGAGCACCAGTACCCTCAGAGCCCTCAGTGTTGCCAGTGACGGCCGCAATAGCAACTGTCGATGTTAACAACCATCCCATCCCCATCCCAGAAGAAGTCAACCTCGAGCGGGAGCCCGACTTTAGTGAAGAAACAGCGTTTATCGACTCGGTAATGGAAGATGTCGACCGCCCACCAGTGCCAGCCATCCCAGAGCAGATGCAGATGCAGATGCAGAGCGATTCGCCCCAAGAGCGCTCAGACGACGATGCCGAGCCCGTCGTCTCGCACGCCACCGTGAATCCCGTCAGCATTCCGAGCCCAAATAGAGCTGCTCCCGGCATCATGAGCAGAACGGTCATCAACGGTACCACGCTTCCCACCGGTGCAGATGCAAGTATTGGTACTAGCGGTGGTGCAGCTATCCGCCAGACACGCACTCCTTCACCCACTGAGCGTCTTGCGGCTCCTCAAGCCGAAGGTCCCATTACGCCACGCAATGACCATGGCCCGTGGGTGTTTGACGGCAGCGGCATTCGCGTGGCTAGCGGCAGAGCCAGCATGGACAGCCACCGCGGTGAGATGCGGAGTCTGGACATGGCGGCAGCTGAGCTTGCTGGTCAGCCCCAAAACTAAAGGTTCCTTGGACAATATCCTATGTTGCGTTTTACATTAAGGTGATATTTCGGTTGGCTTTGGGGTTTTTTCTGGCCTTACTTGATTTTATTCCTTCTGTCTTCTCTATTGGTCTTTTTTGGCTTCCGCTTTTTACTGGCTGTGTTATCCTCCGGCGGCTTATGTGGCAGAGCAGATGCATATGACTAGTCGGACAACTAACAGGGACGGGCCGAGACGGCAAGCGAGAGACGGAACAAGGTCAGGTACTATAATCCCCCATCCTCCATACATCGCGTCCTGTCATCCCACCACATTGTTTGCATCTTCCTCTATGTCACCTATATTATCCCCCTCCCCCTCGCCTTTATATTGTTGGTTTTATATCGTTATTTTTTTGCTGCTTGCTTTTGCATTCTACCCATATATTTTGTCTCTTTTTGATCATTTTGGTTTCCTTCTTGGCATCTCCTCCGGCGTTTATCAGTAAATACCATGTCTACTGTCTTTATCGTTGTTTACTTCGTATAGTCTGCTACAGTAATAGTCTGCTACGGCAGGCTAGCTAATTTCATGTTCTCGTTTCATCATGATTGAAATTTGTCTGCTCCAAGTCATTTAAATCCTCGCGTCTCCTTGTTCCAGCGTCGACCACAATAGATGTCTTGTAATTTTCTATACTATAATTTATTGAATCTCAATATAGTAGATTATGCCTGCGCATTATACTAAAAATGATGCTACTTTTGTTGATTTTTATATCTGATAAATTACGCAATAATACTTGTAAGCCCGCAATTAGATAGACGCAAACTCAAATAAAACCATACTCTATAAAGCAGATAGTATATATCTAAATATAAATAAAACAAACAATAGTATTATGAAATCAAACAATCACAGTGTCGAGACTGTCAGAATCGTTGTTTCTAGAATCACTCAAATCACTTGTTTATTTCCATAGAACAACGTAGCACAATGATCCAGACACCACATGCACGCAGAAGTGTATGTTCTGTCCTTTGATTTATGTACTGGTGTTGTTTTGAATGTCTGTTTAAAAAGTGTTAAAAGGGAGTAAAAAGTTGAGGCTTTAAAAGTGGCGACGAGTGAAGGTAAAAACCTGGACGTGGTCCGTGCGTTGTAGTTTAGTGATATAAACGTGGCTTGATAGCTTATCGCTTTGCTGAGTTATTTTATTAACCGATACTAGACTTTTTTTTTTTAAAGTCGCGATGTTATAGTTTACTTTAAAATATTAGAAAGTACGTATTAAAATAAATAGAAAGTTTAGACATTTGTTTGTATATAACGGAAACTTTACGATATCTTTTTTGCTTTTTACTTTTCTTTTTCGACTTATTTTAACGTTTTAATATTTATTAAATTCGAGTTAATTAACTTACTTAATGTATTATTAGCTTTCCGTTTTATTAACGCGTTAGCCGGATTATTTTTTTTAAAGATTTAATAGACTTTTATAATTTTTTTTTATTTATATAATTAACGAAGTATCGCGACGTCGATTATAAAACGCTTTTTAACGGTAATGCCTAGCTTTATAATAACGTCGTAAACGTTTTTAAAGTTTATATAAATTATTAATAAAATAAAACGATTATAAATACCGTCGACGGTAACCTTAAGGCAATTAATTATATTAAAACTATATATAAAAACGTATAGCTTTACTATAAAGACGGACTTTATAACTTTTCTTAACTTAATAAACGATTAATATATAATATTATAATTGCTTATTATATCGTATATCGTAATAATATAACTTAATTAAAACGTAAAGTTTTTATTAAAAGCAAAGCTCGTATCGACGAAAGTAACTACTTTAAACGTAGACTTATCGAGTTTTACGAACTTTAATCTTTTATCGAAGTATTCGATTTATTACTATAATCGAAAGTTTAATACAGTAATCTCTTCTTTACCCGGGTCGGTATATTATATTACCGCCGAAAAATCGTACGTCGTTTCCGGCTAGTATACCGAAATAACGTAAACGTCCCGTACTCGTTACGTTATATATTATTACCGAAGTTTAAAAAGCTTATTTACTTTACCGCGCGTTTTTATATTTACTATAAAAGTCTCCGATACGGGGGTAATGTTAATTACTTAGCTACTTTATAAAAAAGTTAATTAACCGTCTTTATTAAGTATAAGTATACCGTCGTTAAATTTTAAGTCTTTATCGATAGTAAAAATATTATAAAGCTTCGTAAAGAAGCTAGCTTTATTAAAAGCGCGTTGCTTTAAAATAGTAAAAGCTTTATCGGTTAAAATAAAAGTATCGTCCGTTTATAATCTTATTAATTTAAATATATCTTTCTTACGTATTATAAGATATATATCGTACGTCGACGATATTATACTAAAATTACGAGTATAATATTTAATATAAGTAGTAAACTAATAGTTACTTACTTCGGAGACGCCGTATAAAAGCTTAAAAATATATAAGATTTCGTTATCGAGGAGGGCGAAGATATCGCGCACCGCGCGGTTTGGATTAATATAAATGTCGCGTTAAAGAAAGGTAGAAGCTTAAATATAAGCTTACGAGATGTCGCGTAATAGTAGCTTTAAACCTTTATTATTTATTTTATACGCGGCGATAAAAAGTAATAAACGTTGACTTATCTTTTAAATAGTCGGCGATTAAATAAAGATTACCGCTTTACTAACGTTATTATATACTTAGACGATAAATCTACTTTTCTTTATAGTTTAAATAATGCTCGTATATTTAATTTTATCGATAAATCGTTTATTAAAAAGTCGTATACCGTTAAAAAAATTAATACGTAATATAAATACGAAAATACTTTTTTTTAATAATCCGAAAATCTTTATACGTCGTAAAACGTTATAATTAATTAATAGTATAAGTAATATTAATTAAATTATTACCGTATTACCGTAAATAACTATAAAAGCTAAATCCGGTAATAATTTATAGCCTATAATACCGTTTAATATAAAGCCTTAACCAGTAACTTACTTTATTAATCGACCGCGACGGCGCTTAATCTATTCTTATACTATAACGACAATCTCCTCTTTTAAAAGCTTAGACTTAAAAACACGTACGGATATCGACCGAAACGTACTCACTACGTTATTACCGAAGTCTACTATAATATCTTTATCCTTTACGGCGCGTACTTTATAAAATCCCTTCTACCCTTTCGTCGTCGCCGTTTTACCGAAGCCGATCGACGGGCGCTATACTTTTGCCTACTTATTTACCTTTAACTTCCCCGCCGCCGGGCCGTTACGCTAAGTAAGTGCTTCCGTAATTCGGCGCTCGGAATAATGCTTTTTTAACTCCTTCGTAACGGCTTTAATAGCAGCGGCACGTCGGGTAATTATCGAGGACGGGGATGAGCTTTTAGTTAGTCGAGGGTAGGTGCCGAAGATTAATAAAGTAAGTATAATACCGCCCAGGCTTACTATATTATTAATAGTTTTAACGGTTATCTAAAACGATATATTTACCGTTATTTTTAAAGCTTCTTTTTAAATAATTTCGTACGTTCGTTTAAACATTATAATATTATAGTAAAGGGGAGCTTAGTCGAGCAGTTATAAATAGGTTAAATAAGAATCCGGTAATAATCTTTTAAAGGTAGGTATAGCATTAATAAAAGTCTAAAGCGTGTCCCTCTCTTTATCGATCGAAGCGATACCTTTCCTTTTCTATCTTTCGTCTCGCCGTCGACTAAGTTTAAGCCTTTCCGTCCCCCCTCTCGGTAACAACATAAAAGTCCTTCTCTTAAGCTTTTAAATAAAGACGTCTATACGACTTATTAAATTTAAACGATTATAAAAACTAGATGCTAAGTTAAGCCTCCTTTTACGTAATCCCTTTAAGATCTTTTAGTAATTACGTGTTTAAGCACCTGCTTAACTCTTTACCGAATTTATAGTCGGCTTATAAGGTCGTTTTTATATAGCTAACTAACCCGTTTATAAAATAGTCTTAAGACTTAAGCCTTCTCTCGGGGTCTCGTGACTAATAAAGGTAAGATTTGTTAGTATAATAATTATCCTTTTTTTATAATCGTTCGTCTCGAATCGACCGGAAATAGTTTTAATAAAGGTCTTCGGTAAAAATTATTATAAAAGAAAACTTATAGTAAAACTAAAACCTTTAAAAAGAAAAAAGCTACTCCTTATTATTATAAATCTTTTTTAAAAACTTTAAGAATAGACTTACGCCCCGGTAATTATACTAAATATAAAAAATTTAGTAAGGTCCTTTACTTTTTATTAAGTTATGTTTTTTAAAGAATCCCGACTTATTATTAGTTAGTTAATTTAATTTAATATATTATATTAGTTTTTTAATATTTTTTAAAACGGTAATATCGATACTTTTAACGGTTGTTTTTTTTTTTTATAATATATATTTTAATAAAATATTAATAATTTTAGTTATATTTATTATATAAACGTTAAAATAACTTTAATAATATTTATTATTATTTATTAAATAAAGTTAAAAGGAATTTAAGTAATAACGTTTTTATTAAAATAAAAAAGAAAAGGATTCTCCCTTCCTTTCTTATTTTTTTTTTTTTTTCTTTTTTAACTACATTTCTTTATACCTTTTTTTTTTTATTTATTTTCTTATAATACCTTTTACCTAAAAGTTTAGCCGCGTTAGTAAGAATCGAAGCTTTTACGGCTTTAACGGTTCTCCCGTGTCTCGGAAAAAGAATCGCGCCGTTAGTTTCGTTTAATATCGCGCCGCCGCCCGTTAAATAAGTTCCTCGTTTTTTAGTAAAATTTTTAAGCTAGCTTCTCGCCGCTTAATGTCTGCTTTAAAAAAAACTCTTAGCGAGACGGCTCCCGCTATAAATCTTTTTATACGCGTGCTATAAAACGCCGTCGGCGTTTTTAAAAAAAGCGTTAATAATAACGAAGAAGATAATAAAGATAACGATAGTTTAAACGACTTTATTATAACTATTATTGCTGCCGTTTTAGCAGTCCGTAAAGCTAAAAATAAGGCTTAAAATAAAGTTAAGTCTTCGGCCGTTCCGATTAAGACTTAAAACTAAAGTTTTTTTTAGACTTTCGACTCGTCTACTTTTATACGCGGTTAATAAATTAGTAGCGTTTCGGCTACTTTTAGTTTTTTTACTCGTCGTTAAGGTATTATATTAAGCCGTCGGTCGTTTTACGTTTATTAAGCTTTTATAAAGAGTTTAAAGTTTAAAGAGTAATATAATTTTAAAAATAAAGACTTTAATTAAAAGGTTTTTATAAACTCCTCCGTCGATTTTAATATAGCTAATTTTATAAACGACGATACTATTATAAACGATTTTATACTTCTCGGCTTTTAAAGTTTTACCGTAAGTTTTAACGACTTATTTTCTTCTTAGTTTAATTAAATCGAAGGCTTTACCCCGAATCTTTTTATTTATAAAAAAAAAAACCTTTAATACGCTTACGTTTTTCGCGTATAACGTTTTTAGCCGTGTCTAGTTTATTTCCGGGCTTAGTTATAACGGAATAATTCTTTACGCGAGCCCGTAGATTTTTATTATAAATATAACTCGGTCGTTAACTTTTTTAAATATAAAAATAATACGTACGTTAAATCTAGCTATCGGCCTATAAGTCTTGTCTTATTCTTATTTTTAGTTCCTCGTTAACCGTTTTTAACTATTAGCTATATTAACGAGCGACTTTAACGTTTACTTTCGTTTCGTACGTTAAGTCGAGCAGCTTTATACTAACTAATACGCCGATTTTACCCGGACTCGCCGTAGCCTACGCCTAGTTACTTTAAAGGCTAGTCGTAGCTTATAGCGCGTGGCCGAGAAGTATATAAAGATTTACGGCATTAATAAAAACTTAACTTTTAACGTTTAGAAATAATATTACGCCGTTATATATTAGTAACGCGTAATACTTTATATAGACGGCTTACTTATTAACGTTTTTACCTTACCCCGTTAAAAACCCGGTAACCTTTTTTACTTTAAAGTATAGATTATTTTATTTAAGTTTTTTTTAACCGTTAACGATTATATCTAAAACGAGGAATAAAAATTTTTTAATACTTTTTTTACTTAATTTATCTCGGTAATTTGCTTGTTTATTTAATTTATATATCTTTATTTAGTTTAATATTACTTTAACTTTTTATTCTTTAATAATTTCTTTTCGTAGCTTTTAATTGTTTCTTTAGCATTAATATTTCTCTTAAGAATTTACTAGTTATACTTTAATAACTACCTTACCTACTTTACTAAGTAATAGACTTTTAAAAAAATTCTTTTCTTTTTTACGATTTTCTTTACTTTATAAAATTTTAAGTCTTTATTTAAAGTAAGCATTAGTATAGACTTTTATAACGTTCTTTTCTAAAGCTTTAACTTAGTTACTAAGAATATATTATATAATTTTTAATACTAATCGGGGAATACTAATTTATATACTTATTAACCGACTTTTTATAAAATCCTAAATAGTTTAATAAATCGTAGCGTAAGCTTATATAAGTATTTCTTTAATCTTAAATTCGTTATTAATAATAAAACGCGGTTTCTTTATAAGAATTTTATCGAGATTTTTTTCCGATCCGTATACTTTTTTTATATTAACTAAGCCTTAGCTATATACTTCTTAATAGTTTCTCAAACTCGTACTAGTCTATCGATTTTACTTTTTACTATTAATACCCCTCCTTTAGAAGCGTTGTTTACGGCGTTTATATTAAAGTTTAAAGTATATTTTATTAACATTTAATAAAGAAAGCTCTTAATAAACTCGTTCCGTATATTATTATACGTAAACTTAACAGTTTTTAATAATAATAGTTATATATTTAGTATATCTTTAATAAAACAACGTAAGTATTGCTCGAAGGTTTAGTTAGTTCTCTCCGTCTGCCCGTCGGTTTATAAGTAGAATATTATAAAGAGCTTTCTTTTAATTTATAAGTGTTTATAGATATCTTTTTAGTACGCGCTCGTAAAGACAAAGCTTTTGTCCGATACGATTTTTTTTAAAGGCCCGTACTTTAGCTATACTTTTTATTTTAATAAGGATGCTATCTTTATAGCATTAATTATAGTTTAAATAGAAAAGAAGAAAGACATCTTAATTAATTTATTAACTATAATTAAAATTACGTTTACCTTTTATTTTCGGTAATAAACTAAAAAAAGACTTATTATAAAATTTATTATAATTTTTTACTATAGTTTTATAAGTATAAAAAAAGGCTATAATTAATTATATAGTTTATGTCTCCGAAGTTTCGTTACTTAATAAACATAGTAAGACTAAATATAATCCTTTACGAAGTTATATAAGCTTTTTTAATAGAATCTTACTTTAATTAAACTAGCAGTCTTTTTAATTTTAAAATACTTAATAACTAGACTATTATAGTATAAACGTAAGATTTTACGTTAAAGTAATACGTCGCGGGGAACTTAAATACGTTCCCGGCAACGGAGTAAATAGTTCTTATCTTTAGTCTACTTACTATACGGATCTTTTATAGCTTTTACATTCTTAAAATAGTCGGGGTCCTCTACTTACGTAGCCCGAATCTCTTCGGTTATAGTAAGGCTACCCGTTAAGTCTATAAAGTAATTGTCTTATACGGTTAACGCTATAACCTAAACGGTTAGCCGTTACTTTATAAATTCGCTTTAATACTATTTATTTCTAAGGCTAGTAAAGCTCTTTTTAAACTCTTAGTAATTTCCGTTTAAACTAGTTACTACGTATACTATAAGACGTCTTAATAGTTTAAGTAAGAGATAAAATAGAGAGATCTTTAAAGTTTTTATTTTTTTTAGAAGGGAGTCGATCTTTTTTAGTCCCGTTATATCTTTGCGGGGGTTTATCTTCTTTTAAATCTTCTTAAGGTAATTAGTTATATCGACTTCGTTTTTTAAATAAGGCTATCTAAATAACCTATTTATTAAATTAGATATATTTAAGCGGTATTTAATCATAAAGTCGAAAAAAAATAAATATATATATTAACAAGCTTATCTATAATTTAACACCTTAATATTTATAAAAGTACGTAAGTTAATATAATCCGATAAAACTTCTACTTAATAATTAACACCCTTAAGATAATACCTCTACTACTTAAATAATTTAATAATAGCAAACATCTTTTAATCTAAGGTTTTATATTTAATTTCCGTATCTTTAAATTTACGAAACTAAAACGCTACGGGATGCCACTTTTTATCTTTATACTAAGAAAGTATGCCTTTTATAATAAACCCGGAGATATCCGTCTTTACTTTAATTAAAAGTATCGGGTTAAAGTAAATTAGTAAAAGTACGGTAAGAAATATAAATTTAAGCTTTTTAAATACTACGATTTTTATAGAACCTATTTACGTTTTATTAAGCTTCTTACCTTTTACTATACCGTTTAATTAGTTATTAAAAGGCCGGCTAATCTTTACGAAATTCTTAATAAACTTTCGGTAAAAATTATAAAACCCGATAAATATTTAAATATCTCGGTATATGACCGGCTAAGGCTACTCTTAAATTGCCTTAACTTTATCGAGATTTATTTTAACTCCGTCTTTAGATATAATATATCCGAAAAACGTAACTTCCGTTTAAAAGAACTTACATTTTTTAAAGCTTATATATAGCTTAGCCTTCCGTAACCGGTTTAAAACTTCTTTAACGTCTTTAATATATTTCTTTTTAGTCTTAAAAAAAATTAGTATATTGTCGATATAAAAGATATAAGTAATATCGAAAAGTCTATATAAAGCTTTATTAATATAACTTTAAAACGTAGTTAATATATTAATTAAACTAAAAAGAAGTATTATATATTCGAAATATTTATAACGAGTATAAAATATAATCTTTTACTCGTCTCCCTTTTTAATTTTAATACGATAGTATATATCTTTAATATCGATTTAAAAAAACTATTAAGCTTTTTATACTTTATTAATAATCTCGTAAATAAAAAAAAAAACGTAACGATTCTTAACGGTAATTTTATTCAACTCGCGGTAATTAATATAAAGTTTAAACGAGCTATCCGGCTTTAGCATAAACAAGATAAAAGCTTTAACTAAACTTTAAGAATCTCGGATCTAACCTTTATTTTTAGTATCGTTTAAGTATTCCTATAAGATTTTTAATTCCTTTAATAATAATAAATAAATCGTACCGTATAAAAGTTAAGTATCTAATAATAAATCGATGCTATAATTTAAGCTTTTAAATTAAACGCGTAGCTCGCGGCTTATAAAGAATATATCTTTATATCTTACGAACTCGGAAAGAGGCTCGAAATTTAAGAACTCGGACGGCTTTTTATTTTTATTTAGTAAATTTACTTTTAACGTTATAACGGCGTATACTTTAAAGGATTTTTAAGCTAGTTTCGTAAACTTTTTAACCGAGATTTTTACGATATCTTTTAAACGGTCTTTAAAGTATTAAAATTACGTATTAGCGTTTAATTATATATAATGCTTTTTTAAAATTAATACGTTTAGTAATAGTAAGTAACTTTCGAGTAGTTTATTAACTTTTACGTAATAACGAATTATATAACGGAAGATATTATAAACGTTTATTAAAGTTACTAAAACTTTCTAAACTTTATATTATTTTATTCCGCTTTTATTCGTAACGTAAATTTTAAGTACGGTATAATAAAATAAGTAAAGCTTAAGCTTAACAACGAGTAATTATTTAATAAAGTCTATCTTAATATTTAAGTTAAAATCTACGATAACTTTTATCTTAAACTTTTTATAAATCTTTACTAATATAAAGAATAGTTTTTTTATTAATAATATCGGCGGACTAAAAAAAAAACTTTAATCTAATTCGCTTTTTTTTTTCCCGCTTTTTAAGTCGTAATATTCTATACGGCTATTGCTTTTTTATTTTTATTTTAATAGTAATTTTTAAATAAATATTTAAACTTATAATAAATAAAATAATTACCTTTATCTTTATCTTTTTATAACGTAAAAAAGTAATTATTTCGCTTTACGGAACTACTTTTAACGTCTTTTTAAAACGAACCTCCTTAAATACCTCCGCGGCCTCAATAGTTTCCGCGGCCTTTACGTTAAAAGTTTTTCTACCGTTTATTATTCCCGTATTCGGCTATTTCGCCGGAATCCGCGTTTTTTTTAAACGAAGACTTGTTTTTATTCGCGCGGTTTTAAACGGACTTCGTAGTACGTTAGACTTTGTTTACGCGTATAACTATTTCGGTCTTACTAAAGCTAAATAAAATACCGTTTATAGCTAAACTATTTTATAAGTTTTCGTTTAAGCCGAAAAGAAATATATTTACCGTAGTTTTAAAAGGTATTAATTTTAGCTTCGTTTTTAACGATTTAAGATAAGTATTAAACTTTATAAAAGTCTGGCTAAATAGCTACTTCGCCTTTCGATATTTTATAAACGCGGTTTAAAAAGTATTACCGGCTTTTAAATTAAGTGTCTTTAATTATACTACGAAAGTAAGCTAAGAATCCGGGGCCTTTAGTCGTTCGGTTAACGGTAAGCTAGTTACGTATTCTTTTTAACGAAAGGGAAACGATAACTTTATATTTTTAAGTACTATAAAGATTTTACGGCGGTCGAAAGTATAAACGTTAAAAACGGTAATAAATATTCGCTCTATCGCCTTCTTTTATTTATCTTTTTTTTAAAAAGTATTAAAAGTTTTATAAGTATTTAAACGATTAATCTTAAGATTTTAAATTATTAAACGGTTTTCGATAAGTTAATATTTTCGTTATATAAAATTATAAAAGTTTTTAAAGAAACTTTATAATAAAGCCGTTTATTTAAAAAAGATACTAGTCTTTATCGTTAAAAACGTTACCTTACGTAAAGCGTTTATAGTTATCGTAAGTATAAGCGGGGACGACGCGAGACTTTTCTAAATATCAGTTACGTCGTCGGTAACGTCTTCAATAATCGCGCTTAAATTAAAACGGAGTAAGACTAAAGTAAAAGTCTTAAAAATATTTATAGCTAAGATCGTAACCGGATTCTTTAAGGAGTCTTTAAAAGTATTTATCGTTAAAATAACGACGGACTTATCTTAAGTCCCGGGTATAGTATTATTAATAAAAGCTACCGAAAGACCTTCTCTATTATCGGAAGCAGCGCTACGCGCATTAACGGCCGTACGGGTACGACGAGATGCTATTATTTTAAAATGCTTAAAGAAGCTCGGGGTAGACGTTTTAAAAATATAATATTATAATAAAGGAAAGCTTAGTCGAGTAGTTATAAATAAGTTAAATAAAAATCCGGTAATAATCTTTTAAAGGTAAGTATAACATTAATAAAGGTCTAAAGCGTATCCCTCTCTTTATCGATCGAAACGACACCTTTCCTTTTCTATCTTTCGTCTCGCCGTCGACTAAGTTTAAACCTTTCCGTCCCCTTTCTTAGTAACGATATAAAAGTCTTTCTCTTAAGCTTCTAAACAAAGACGTCTATACGACCTACTAAATCTAAACGATTATAAAGACTAAATACTAAGTCAAGCCTCCCCTTACGTAATCCCTTTAGGATCCTTTAGTAATTACGTGCTTAAGCACCTGCCTAACTCTTTACCGAATTTATAGTCGGCTTACGGGGTCGTTTTTGTGTAGTTGACTAACTTATCTATAAGGCAGTCTTAAGACTTAAGCCCTCTCTCGGGGTCTCGTAATTAATAAGGGTAAGATTTGTCGGTATGATAAATATTCCGTAATAACGTTTTATTTTACCGACGTTATAATAAGCCTTAGTCGATACCGGCTTAATTTTAAACTTAAGTAAAACGGCGTTAAATTAAAACTTTTAACTAGTAAAGTATATACTTTAATTATATACGATAAAATCGAAAAGACCGACGTAAGTATTAATTTATATTTCTTGTAACTTATTTTACACGTATTATATAATTAAATTTATTAACTATTGTATAGCTATAAAATTAATGCCTTAGTCTACGATATAAATATACGGTATACCGTCGATATATATAATATTAACTACGATAGTCCCGTTAAAGACTATATCGTCTTCTTTACGTAAATTAAACTTAAAACGTCGGGGGGGACCTTAATAAAACTAATATTCGTAATAAAAGTCGCGAATTCGTTATAACTCTTTACGATTTACTTCTTTAGTACTTGCCTTCGTTAAAAGTTTATACAATCTTTTTATAGAAAAATAACCGAATCGGCGATATATACGTTTAAACTTTGTAATAATATAGAAGCTTTAAACGGTGCGGGGGTAAGTTATCTTTTTAATAGTAAAGAAGGCATAGCCGAAACGACGGATTACCGGCGTCTTTCCGCGGGGTGATACTATTATATTATATATATTATTAAAGTAACTACGTAGACGGTTAATATCTTTAAAAAACATTAAAAAAAAGGTGTCGACGGGAAGTATATAAAAAGTAATAATACCGATAAGTGTTTTGACTGTTACAGAGCCTACCGACGTAGTGTTTCTTATATTATTAAATCTTATTATAATACTTTTACTTTTCTATATGTTTATTTAAATCTCCGGCCGTAGCTTATAAAGGGCTATTAATTAAAGATTACTGTAAGTAAAGAATATGGCCGTACCGGTATCGACGATAAAGCTTATAAATATATTAACTCCGTATTAAGAAGTCGCCGATACTGTTTATATAGATAAAGTAAAAAAAGTCGGAGCTAACTTTAAGGCATACGGTATAGTCGTTAATATAAAAGGTCGGGGGGAAGAAAGAGACGTTATAAACGTTATAAATGTCTTACTATAGTCGTCGTCTTTTTCGTCTTCTCCTTCTCTTTTTAGCTTATAAATAAAACTATTATAAAAGTCTTTAATATCTTTAGTATACTACTACTCCGCGTTTTTAATAACGATAAAGTATTAAGTTATCGACTTAAAAAACTTTTTATACTACGAACGTTTATAAACGTCTTTCTTAACTTACGTATAGTTATTTTAACGGTATCTTTCTTTTTTATAAAAGTAATACTTACTTTATAACTTACCGAAAGCCTTGCTATAATTATTAATGTTTTTACGTTGATATATACGGTTAGTATAATAAGTAGTCGCCGGTACGGTAATAATATAATTATTATAAGACTTCTATATTAATATTACCTTACAACGCTCGTATATAGCAACCTCTTTTTATAACGTTGTTACTATAACATTAATATTCTTCTTACGACTAGCGATAAAACTAATCGCTACGTATATAACGGGATTAGCCTTAAAAGCATTTACGAGACGGCTATATAAAACCGTTAGGCCTTTTAGTTCGTTAGTTAAGCACCGTTATATACGTATAGCTTTATCGTAAAACTTTTTTACGATTTAAGACGTCGGCTCGTTAAGGTGTTTTTTAATAATCTTATTTAATATTATAATCGACTACCGCGTATTACAGCGACGTTAAAGTATTTCGGATTTAAACCGTATAATTATATTATTTATTACTATTTTTTAATCTTTATTATCGGCGAGACCGATACGGAAATTTTAGTAGTAATCGAAGGCTTTACTTTTTATTATTATAATAAACAACGCTTTATAAAAGTAATTAATATAAAAACCGTTATTTTAATACTTTAAAATAAAGGCTATAAACTTATACTTTAAGCTTATCTCGTTTACGGTGTTTTTATACTTAAAGCTTTTACTATAAGTCTTTTTAATAATCTTTATTTTCTTTAACTAATCTTTTTCGTTAAGTGTAATATTATTTTCTTTTTCTTTTACCTTTAATAAGCTTTAGTTTATAATACGCCGTTAACTTTTCTTATAAGGCTTATTAATACTTACCGAACGTTTATTTTCGTTACCGCCGGTTAAAAATATATATCTTTATTTAAAAAGATTATTTATAAAACGTTAATATAAAGTAGCTTAAGTAAGTTAATATTAAAAAGTTACGTCGTAATTTTATTATTAATTAAAGAAAGTATCGAATAAACGACGAAAATCTATAAATTAAATACCCGTATTATAAGTAAAGTAAACCGATACTAAACGTTATAAAAAACGTTATATAACATTACCGAAATCGTATAAAAATATAAAGTCTTTTAATATCTCGAGTCTTTTTACTTTAGCCGTTATAAGTAGTATATAAAAGTTATTTTATTTATTTAACTTTACTTAACGACTTTAAAAAAGTTTATTAATAGCCGATAATAAAACTCCTTCCCGTAGCTTATCGTTAAAAGTTTATAAAGTAAATTTTTTAAGCATACGATTACAAACTACTTTCGGGTACGGAAACATCTTACCCTTTACGATAGTCTCGGCTACGCCTCGAATTATATAAATATCTCGGTTAAACGTTTTTTTTACGTAGACTCCGCGCCGAAGTATAATATCGCGTAGCTTTATCGTATATTTTAGACTTACGTCGACGTAATATTAAAACGTTTATTTCTTAAATACGTTTTAAAGAATGTTTATTAAATCTTTATTATACGCCGTAATAAAGTTAATCCGTTTTATAAAAGTACGGTATTTTTCCCGTTTACGTACCGATTTACCGACCTTTTTTTTATTATTTTTAAAAATTTCTTTCTTTAAGACTTTTTTAAAAACTACCTTTAAAACAACCTCCGATTATAGTTATACCTTTTAATTACTTATTATCGAAGTAAGACCTCTTTTCTTTATTTTTTTTTAAGTTTCAAAAGCTTAATAACTAATACTAAGTCCCTAGTCTCTAAATTACAATTATCGAGACTGTTAGAATCGTTGTTTCTAAAATCACTCAAATCACTTGTTTATTTCCACAGAACAACGTAGCACAATGATCCAGACACCACATACACGCAAAAGTGTATGTTCTGTCCTTTAATCTATGTACTGGTGTTGTTCTGAATGTCTGTCTAAAAAGTGTTAAAAGGGAGCAAAAAGTTGAGGCCCTAAAAGTGGCGACGAGTGAAGGTAAAAACCTGGACGTGGTCCGTGCGTTGTGGCTTAGTGATGTAAACGTGGCTTGACAGCTCACCGCCTTGCTGAGTCATCCTGTCAACCGACACACAGCATATTTACATCACTCCCACGCCCTGAACCGCCCTATTTCTTAAACACGGCCTGTCCTAGCTGTGCAATCTCACGGCCCTCGCTCGTGCCCCGTCCGGCAGCCTCTAGTAGCCGCGTCCATGCATCTACATCCCTCGACTTGACGGCTTCCTGTGCTGCTTTGACACGGAGACCACACTTTTCGTACATTGTGGCAGCTGCACCAGGTTCGAGACCAGTGCACTTGGGCACAAAGACGGCCGCAAGACGGGCATTGCCCGCCTGCAAGATGAGGTTGAAGAATGGCTGTCTGTTAGCAATGTTTCTATATTAGGAGAGCAGGGTCGAATTTGCACTTATTGCACTTACCTCCCAGCCAATAGGGCTCTTCTTGATCTTGGATATCTCTTCAATCTCGTTCCAGTCGCGCTTGGCCACGAGTGCACGAAGACGAATCCACCACGCAACACGCTCGGGGACGTGGAACTCGCTCTGTAGCTTCTTGGCGCGCCCATGGTATCCGAGGCGGATAAGCTTGAACATGGTCTCGTTGACGCTCAGACCAGTAAACGTGTCGGTCAGGTCACGGTCAAATGCCTCCTGCATGCGCAGCAGCGTAGTTGCTTCCTTGAGCGTACCCAGCTCGAACGCGCTCTCCTTTTGGTTGTCGGACAGCAGCTTGGCCGCCAGAACCAGCTTATCTGATGCAGTACGGCTATCGGGCTGCCGCAGCGCCTCGCGGATAAACACTGACGCGCCGCTCTGCCGCCGGTCATCCTGGTAGTACATGTCTTTGAGCAAGGTGTTGTCGCCCTCGCGGATAGCTGCCGACTCAACCAGCGCAGTGGCAACGGGCCGGCTGTTGATCGTCAGGAAGAAGGCGGCAAGAGGCAGCTTGCGGCGCAGCTGGCCAATGACGTAGTAAGCCAGATCAGTGTCGCCCGACTCGATGGCCTTGTCCAGCGCCAACTCGTCTTCCTCCATACTCAGCAATAGAGGCACTTGCCGTCCCGCACGTGGCTCGTGGTTGAGAAGCTCAGTCGCCAGCCGCCCACGGCCCTCATCATATGCAGCACGAGCAATCTCCTCAAACGAGATACCCGGCTTGCCTGCTAGTCTGTCGACAACAAGCTGGCACAGAGTCTCGTCGGGTTCAGATCCCGTGCGCACCTTGGCGCACGCCCAGTGAACATAGATCTTGTCTGTAGGAAGGTGAAGGTAGCCAGCAATGCGCAAGGCCAGCAGGTACTCGTGGCGGTTGAGAAGTCGTGCGATCAGACTGTCGGGGCCAAGACGTTGGTATTGGTCGTAGGACAGGGGAAGACCGATTTCGTAGAAGCGCACGGCGTTGAGTACACGTAGTGTATCACACATGTCGACAAAGTCATCGCTGTTGTAGATATCGAGGACAGACTTGCCAAAAGACGCGGCCTTGAGAAGCTGCTTCTGCCAGTGCACATTGTACTCCTGACCAGATGCATTTACCTATAATGTTAGAGAAAGGCTTGGGCGGCGGAGAAGGGAACAGATAGACCTACGCAAGTATCAACTGCTTCTGTGAGATTGGGACGGATGAGCTGGATGTTGTCGTCTGCCTTGGGCGACTGCATCTCCAACTGCTCAATGGCATCGAGAAGGATCGACGCCGGCGACTCGGCACCGAAACGGAACACCTTTTCGGTGACATCAGGGACTTTCTGTAAGAATTCGCAGACATCGTTTGCAATGACCCGGACGCCATCGACATCTGTCATGTCAGTATGCTGCTGCTCTCTGGCATTGCATACATTTATATAGAGTATGGCTCACCTTGAGAAATGTGAATTCGCGAGTCGTAGTAGAACTTGGCAAGCGCGCCGCCAGGACCGACAATGTGTACCTCGTCCTCCCACGCCAGCACGACGGCATCATTGCCACACCATTGAAGGTATTTGGGGGTAATCTTGGACTTTGCGCGATGCTCGCTGAGCCGGGTCTGGAAATCGCTCGTTACGACGTGCAAAACTGCGGCTTCTGTATAGAGGGCTACAAACTTGCCATTGGGCGAGACGCCAATGTGCGCAAACGGCCCGACATCGAGAAACCGGTCCTCACAGTCGGTCGCGTCGACGACGTAGACGGTTTGGTCGATGCTGAGTAGGGCCTCGACAGACCGCGATAGGGTATGGTTGGGTGGGATGATGGCCCAGGCGTGGACCTTGCCTTCAGGGCAGGCGGCGAGGACTCTGGGACGGGGCTCAGTGTAGGAGCCCACCGTGATCAGGGTGTTGTTAGAGAGAAGCGCGACGAGGCCGGAGTCGTAGAAGCGGCACGAGTCAACACCGAATTCCTCGGCGCCATTGCCGAGGGAAAACTGGGAAAAGTCGCCCTGTAGATCATTGTAGCAACGCACAGTGCCGTCTTTTGTGACAATGAGCAGCTTCTCTTCGTCAGACCAGCCGAGGCCGCGGATCTCCGAGACCTTTTCCCAGCTGATTGTGCGGATGAGCTTGCCGGCCAGGCTGTAGATCTGGATACTGGGTTTCGAGGCTGGGCCGCCGCGGTAGGCGAGGATTTTATTTTCGTCGCGGCAGAGGGCTGCATTTAAACATTAGCTATGTAAGAAGAACCGGCATCAATTCAAAACTGACCTAGAGCTCCAGAGTACGGCGCGCCGGCGACGGCATAGTTATCGAGGTCGAGGGTGTGGTCGAAGACGGCGGTGTATAGCTGGACCTTGCGGTAGTAGCTGTCGCCGACTTCCTCCCAGCCGGCGGTAGGGTGTGAGGTGTCCATGGCAGCTCAGCTCATGATCCCATAGTGGGATGCGGCGATGTCGTCGGGGGTTGGTTGTCTGTTGAGTGGTGGTGATAGGAGTCGGTACGTATCTTGAGGCGATGCAAGGCGCGCTGAGCTACAGCTTGATTAGGTGATGGCAGTTATCAAGCTAGTGTTTGTTAGCAGACGTCAGTGGCACGTGCAGGCAGGTAGGGCAGCCGCCCATCCAAGGCTAGGCGCAGCCCCGCGTGCTATAACATCAGCCTGGTCCACTGAAACAGTGAGTCTCGAACGGCACTCTCATCAGGATGTGAGATGCTTTGAGCTTTCTACATCTTAAAGATACTGTCCGCTCTCAAATCATCACATGATATAACTCGCACATTTTCATAAAATGCCCAACTGGCGCGACGAATATCTAGCCTCGATCAAGGCGGCCGACGAGGCTGACCCGGCCAGCAGTCTTTTGATAGCAGCATGTATGTGTTGAGCGATGGGATGCAGAAATATATACAAGGTCATATATTCAATTGTATATTGGACAGAGAAGCTAACTATACAGGCTCGGCACTGCAAGATCAGGTTGCAACACTGCAGGCTGAAAACGCTCTGTTGCGGTCATCCCCGGGCAGCGGGGAGCAGCGCAGCAGGAACAATGCCAGCGCCGGCGCGAACATCAGTAACAGCGCCGACAGTGGTAACCTAGCTGGCGACACAGTGCCTGGAGAAAATGGCGTATCGACTGCACAGCTACGCGTTGACTTGGCCGAGGCGCTTCGCTCACAGGGAAAGTTCCAGACGCGGCTCAAGGTGGTCGAGGACGAGCTGGAGACCCTTCGCATCAAGACACGCAACGACTCGCGCACGATCCGGGCATTGACATCAGAACGCAACGGACTGGCGGTCAAGGTGAGCGACCGGGATGCAGAGCTGCGTGGCAAGGCGAAGCTGGTGGAAGACGTGCAGGACGAGCTGATTGCGTTGAATCTGCAGCTGAATATAGCCGAGCAGCAGCGGGACAAGATCAAGAAGGAGAACAAGGACCTAGTGGACCGGTGGATGCAGCGGATGGGACAAGAGGCCGAGGCTATGAACACGGCGAATGAGCCATTTATTGCGAAGCGGTCATCACGAGGAAGCTAGACGAGGAGGACGAGGAGGATGAGGAGGATGTCACGATGCATGAAATATATAGGCCAAAAGGCATGATACCCATGATATATCACTTGCACCGAGTATCCTTTGGTCTCAATTTAATATACAAGGCTGATTTCTCCAGCTGCTGATTAGAGTTCATAACATGCTTGATTCTGTATCTCGTATCTTGTTGAAGAGACATCTAACATCTACACCGCGTTCTTTTGACACACACAACCGTTCTGCATATGCCGAATATCCAAGAAACAACACCAAAACCCTGTTCCTGTTCCATAGGACATCCATGGCTAGTCCAAAGAGTAGAGAGAGTAAAGATGAAAGGAAATAACGAAGAATAAAAATGATAAAAGGGAGACAAGACAACAGAAGAACGGAGGAGAGGGGGAAAAAGGAAAAGAAAGACCCAATAATTAAAAGCTTAGCCGTAATGATACATATGAACAAGAAGAATAGATAATAATATACAAGAAGCCAGAAAATAATATTATAAAGAAGAGAAACGAGAGAAAAGAGGGAAAAGAAAAGGGAACAGCCAGAAATGATCACTTCCTTGTCGAAATGCAAAAGCTGCCCGCAGCGCCAGTCCAGCTGACATACTCTTCCGGGTAGCTCAGGGTCTCGACTTCCAGAATACTGCTTCCGACATCGTTGGCGTTGTACGAGGCGCTTTTGTGGTCGTGCACAAAGCTCTTGAGCGACACAATCTTGCAGCCCGGCTTGAAGTCCAGGAACATGTGCACCAGGAAGTCGTTCAGGCCAGAGGTGAACGCTTGATTGTTGACGAGCACAACATCGGCACGCTTCAAGGCATCCATGACCTGCGCGTTTGACCTAACTTCGCGGAAGTCGCCCCGTTCCAGATGCACCGGGCCAGGCTTGACGCCCCAGAGGCGGCAGCGTGCAGAGAACTCCTTCTTCTGCTCAACGGCCAGGTTGCATGCGTTCTCCATCATCTCGACACCCCAGCTCTCGCAGCCAATCTCGAGGGCCGCCTGGAGTACGACGTTGCCGACGCCCGAGCCGAGGTCGACAAACACCTGGTCCGATGTCATGTGCAGCCGCTCGACTAGAATGTTGGTGATGAACGGGTGAAGCAGCTCGCCGTAGACATTGTCGGAGCCGTTTTGGTACTTGCGCAAGAGCTCGACGTTGGGTGCAACGGTGCGATCGTAGACTTGCTGGAGGATAAAGGCGACCAGGTCGCTCGGAAGGCCGTGTTTCGATTCGAGGTTGCGCGCGAGGCTGCCATCCTTGTGTAGCCTATAGACAATGCGGTTGAACTCCCTGACAGCCGCCTTGAACATGGCCGAGTCCTTGATAGAGTCACTGGATGCGCGGTCGAGCTGGCGCTTGATGCCGGTGGTCGCATTGGTGAACGGCTCGGCCTGCTCCGGGGTCAGGTAGAAATGGGCTATGTGCGAGATGGTGGCCTTGATGTCCTTGACAGCATCAATCTTGTCCTTTCCTTCAACGAGCTCGTAGCTGAGATATTAGTAACCAAAAACTTTTTTTTTTCCTGAACGGATTCGGAACGGATTTAAACCTACCTCTCTCTGTGACGGGATCCAGGGTACTGTAGCTCGACGGCCACCTCATCCTTATCGGCGCCGAGGACCGGCCTGCACTTGAGGGCCAGCGATGCTACATCCTTTGCATGGATCAATTTGAGCTTATAGTCGTCCTTGCGCACAGGTCTTGATCTGTCGTCCTTGGCTTTCACACCCCATTCCTGTCCCTTCACCTCCTCCTTCTGCTTCTCGGTACTGTCGGTTTTGCGCGGTAAAGTCTCGAGGAGCACGGGATGTGCAAGTTGCCGACCAGGGTCATAGTGACTGGGGCGTTGTCGCTTTTTGTCACCGAGCAGCTGCTCCCAGTTGTCTTCGTCTTCGTCCGAGTCCGAGTTGTTGCCAAAGCTGACACGATCGCTGGCTGGTGATGCGCGCGCCGTCGATGTCTGGAACAGCTTGCGCTTGCGGT
This sequence comes from Ophiostoma himal-ulmi, assembly GCA_029299165.1. Classification (NCBI taxonomy): domain Eukaryota; kingdom Fungi; phylum Ascomycota; class Sordariomycetes; order Ophiostomatales; family Ophiostomataceae; genus Ophiostoma; species Ophiostoma himal-ulmi. Next base: position 6,124,839 of record JANSME010000001.1, read on the forward strand.
CACCGACAGTGCCACTATGGCTGCTCGAGCGGACTGGAACAGTCAAGTGCTGGCTAGTCTTGGCCTTTGCCTGGCCCTGGGCTTGGCTGACCCGGTTTGGCGGCGACTTGGACTCGCGCGGCGACTCGGATGTCGTGGTGCTTCTGTCGCGGTCGCGGTCGCGGTCACGGTCACTGCTGAGGACGCTCCTTCTCGCGCTCTGGCTAATGGTGGGCGGTATACTCCGGCTTATAGTTGGAGGTGCAGAGCTTCGGGCGCCTTGAGAGTTTTCTGACTTCTTGCTCGGCACTGGCTTCGGCGGCTCGACCTTGACCCTACGTATAGTCGGCTCGACCTTGAACTTGGATTTTTGGTCAAAGAGACCCATCTTGACGATTTGACGTCTGTCGGTCGGTTATAGGTTGTGTGGGTATTCTTCGTGAGGTCTGTGAGGTCCGTTGTCTGTATCGTATTATATCGTATTATATTGTATCTTATCGTACTGTATGGTGCCGTCGCCGTCGTCGTCGTCGTGCGTATGCGGATGCGATGGTGGCTGTTCAAGACAAGAGACGTCATAAAATAACAGCAAGCAGATAAGGCCGTGTCGAAAAGAATGCTTCGAGAAATTGATCGCTAGAAATGTCGTGAAAATGAGCCGACCAAAAACATCCAAAATATAACGAGTGATGCCAAAGTGAGAGGATAGTGAATGTTTGCAAATGTGCGCAGAAAGACTGAGAGGCAGAGAGGGACCAAGAGAAAACGGGCGGAAGGGACCGCAGAAGGTGATGGCGACAAAGAGAAATCCGCTAGCCACTAGCGGTCGCAGTCGCAGCGGTCGTCTTCACTCCGCGCACGCGTTTAGGTGCATGTATCTTTACGCTAGTTTTGTGTGGATAGTACTTTGGTCGACCCTGTCCCAGCGGCAATAAAGAACCCCGCTAAGCATCATGGTCGTATTACAAGTGAAAACCCGGCTGTTGCCTCTGGACTGTTGAGACTAGTAATACATCCCCGTTTTGTAGGCAGGCGCGCAGTGCACGTGATTCAAAGTTGCACGCCGGTTGGAACTGATGGCACAGCAAGCGTTATTTGCAATTGATCATATGGCTGTAATGAAGCATAATAATGTTATTCGCATAGGTAAATATATAAGAACATCGCTAGGAAATACAACAAAAATCTATCTCGTCTGGCTCTCCAGCAGCGCCTTCATCATGGCGTTGCCGACCTGGTTCGCCTCGGGGAACCGCGGCTTGAAGAAGTTCTGTGTCACTACAAAGCGCTCTTGGAACGTATCAAAGTGCCCCAGATTCACGCACTCGGCCCATCCCCGTGCAGCAAAGGTGAACTCGAGATCGTCGGACCGGAACGTGTTGTCTTCGATGGCCACACGCAGCGTCTTGTCCAGTTTGGCCGTGTCGCGGAACACATTCTCCGTCACGCCCAGCCGCAGCCGGAACAGCGGCGTTGAGCACAGCATGTGGTCGTACGGTACAATGCCCAGCTCGCTCCAGCAGTCCACCATGGCCAACAGACTCAGATGGTTGTTGGGCAGGATGTGCTCGGGCTTCTCACCCAGGCCGAACCGGTCAAGCAGGCCATCCTCGACCATAGGCGTCTCCTCCCACATTGGGTTCTCGGCAGTGCCAAATACCCGGTCGCGTGCTGCGTATACACGCCGTCGCAGTTCCTCAGTGCGGCCCTCTAGCATCAACTTGTACAGCTCGGTCGTGCTGGCGGCGTACTGCGCAATCTGCCGACGTGCCTCCGGGTTCATGATGGCAAGGCCGGCGTAGACGTGCCATTTCTGTGCGTAGATGCGCAACATCAGGTTAATCTTGACGTTCTCAATGCCGCCAACATAGCGTGCACCCTCCCAGGGAAACTGCTGCGTGGCATGCCATGCCTTGCCCATGGACAAGAAAGCGACGTGTGTGACGGCCTGGGTGTCGGCCGTGATGCGATCGTGCATCTCTGCTGTCAGGTAGACATGCTTGCTGCCGAGACAGCTCAGCACCGTCTCGACCTTGGCAAACGCCTCATCCGAGGCACGGTGCTTGATCAGGACTAGAGGCTGGCCGTGGCTGTCGACACTAGGGCCGTGCAAGGAATGACACGAGACAATATCGACGTCGTCTGGCAAGTGCTCTTCAAACGCCTTGATCTCGGGATCCTTGCACGACGTCTGGCCGCCGACAATTGCGTTCTGCTTGGTGGCTAAGACGGCAGGTAAGAAACGGGACTAAACAGACCAATACGAGCGAGCTGCAATGCATGGGATGCAGAAACGAGCAAAGAAATACAACGCAAACGGGAGGGTCAAGCATACAGGGACCGTATTCTTTTACGACATGGCCAATGGCCGCAGCTTCGACGCTGTAGATGATATAATCGCTCGCTCGGGAGACCAGATGGCCGTTGCGGAGGATTGTTATGTTTTTCTGAGACACGTCTCAGCATAGATTCACTTTACTTTTTTGTCTTGTTCTCTCATCACCTCCGCCTCCTCGTCATCAACTCCTCCTCCTCCTCTTGACCGAACACAGAACTGGAACGGGGATGCCATACTTTGCCGGAGAATTCTTCTTGAAGACTTTCGTACTTGTCCTCTCTATCACAGGCATTGATCCTACAATCAAATACAAGCCCGTCAGCATGCATTCAGGGTATATCTGTAGATCCGCGGCACCGATGCCAATGTACGTGTGGTGTTGTAAACCAAAGGGTATATCGAAGCTTTTCATATCCTGGTTAAGCTCGAGTCAGCATTACGAACAAGATCAACAGTGTCGATATGACAAGAGACAAGAGAAATGTAGTGAGATTATGGGGAAGAAAGGAAAATAGAGAATGTTTGCTCAGACAGTGTTATTAAGGTAGCTGAGATGTTTCATCAAGGAAAGTCAAGGGCGCATCTGTCGACAAGAATTGCCGCGCAGCGTGCCCAGGCCAATGCTCGAGCCAAATGCACTCAAGTCATCATAGCAAACTCGGGGGAGGGGATATGTGAAGGGAAAGACAGTAAAGATAATAAAAGGCGACTCACTCTTTGGGAGAGATAAAAAGACAATTCAGTGTCAGTTCATTCTTACCTCCAGCCTGCTTCGCCGAGACGAATGGCATACATCCGGCCCATGTCGCCCATGCCGATTAGGCCAACTGTGAACCCTTTCATGCTGGGCGGCACAATAGACTCAACTTCCGCCATCTTGTTCTTTCTTCTAGACTCCTCCTTTTTGGCTCTCTTTGGAATAGTGACCTCTTCAGCTCACACCTCCAGCTTTTTGAAAGACGCGCGTATCGCTTGGTCTCACTGTCGGCAGGGATGAAGCCGGAGTTGGCTACAAAGAATGCAGACGCGGCTCTTGGATTCTGTTTGCTTTTAGGACTGAAGAAAAAAAGATGCAGGAGGAAAACAGTAAAAGAAGTCGCGGATGCGCAGAGATGCTTTAAACTGTTTTAAAGTGGGGCTTCGCAAAAATTTGTATGGCAGGACATGGACCTGCAGTCCGGCGTTAGTTTGATCCGTCATGGCCAGGCTAGGTGCCCGTCTAAAGTGGATTATGTCATCTTACTTCACAGCCAGCCATATTGCTAAAAGAATACCAAACCAACAGAAGGCACCAGAACGCTAAAGCGTGTAAGCTATCGACCGTGCAATATCTTAAACCAGGCCTCACCTTCAGAGCTATTATCTCACCTGCCATTTTTATTGATAGTATTGTCAATTTACATAAAATAGCCATCGTCTATTCTTTCTTTTACGAATATATTTGCTCATTTTGAATACCTCAATATGGCTACCGTCTATGCCCTGGGTTCCAACGGCTCTGGGCAACTGGGCATCGGCCACTCTGAAGACGTCTCCATCCCGAGAAACATTCTTTGGGAATCAAAACCCCCTGTCTCCATCGCCAAAATTGCTGCAGGCGGTAACCATTCGTTGATTTTGAGCGGCAATGGAGAGCTGTACTGGAGTGGAGATGCATCAACTGGCGCCTGTGGCAGTCAAGCACCGGACAACCAGCCAAGCCAACCGATATTCACAAAGCTAAAGATCAACAGCGCTGGAGATTGTGTTGACATCCCAGGCCGTGTTGGACTTATTGCTGCCACTTGGGAAGCATCTTTCTTCACCAAGAGTGACGGCCAGGGGAGAAACACCAAGCTGTACAGCTGCGGCTTGGGCCAGAAGGGCGAGCTTGCCCAAGGACCTCTGGTTGTCCGGGATCCAAAGGTATCGCAAATTAAAGACTTCCCCCCTTCAGGGGTCGAAATTGTTGACCTGTCCGCGTGCATGAGCCATGCTGTCGCCGTCCTAGACAATGGCGACGTCTACGGCTGGGGCAACGGACGCAAGGGCCAAATCGGCAATCCAGAAGCCAATGTCTTCGCACCCCGAAAAGTAGACGGTGTCGACTTTCCCGTGAAACGCGCAGTATGCGGGAAAGACTTCACATGCCTGATAGGCGAAAGTGGCAGTGGAAAGCTGCTTGTTATAGGCCAAGATAAATGGAACATCAAAAGCGACGCTCCGCCAGCGGTCCCCGACTGGGTCGACATTGGTGCAGGCTGGGGCAATATCTGTATTCTCAAAGTCGATGGCAGCATCTTATCATGGGGAAGAAACGACTATACCCAGAGCACGCCACCAGACGTACAAAAGGCATCAAAGATTGCTGTCGGCAGCGAGCATGTCCTGGCGCTGTTGGACACGGGAGATGTGCTTGCATGGGGGTGGGGAGAGCACGGAAACTGCGGGCCCGTATCAAAACAAGAAGACACCAGCAAAAAAGGGCAGCGTAAAGTTGTTGCCTCGTCCAAATTTCTTCCCGCTGGAACAAGTGTTATAGCCATCGGTGCTGGGTGTGCGACGAGCTGGGTCATAATAGGAGAGACGGGAAGTGCATGATGCTTTGCCGAGCCCAATCAGTCGAATAGGCCAAATTTTCGAACCTAAATGTTAGACTCTGTGATGATACAAAATGATAAATTGAGATTTTGAAATGATCCCCAAACTTACTTGTGTGAGACGTTGAGTTGGCTCGAGCCCACCGGAAGCTCCTTCAGACACCGCATCGTCAACGGTATCCTGCAACTCATGGCCATTGTTGATGGGCACAAAGGTTAATTCCTAAAGACGTGTCAGCCTGAATATTTTGTTTCACATATCTGTAAAAATCGGCAAAGAGTTAGACATACAGGCTGCAAGCTTTCATCCCACTCAATCTGGACAAAGCCAGGATTGTCCTCGTCAGGGTTCACCGGCTCCCACTGGCTATCATCGTCTAGTAAAGCTCCCATGGGTATAGTCGACGGAGCTGCTGTAGGTGGCCGTATCTCGAACGCAGACGGCGTCACAGAGGGGGGCAAGAGTACTGGTCGGTTGCCAGTTGCAGGCTCACCCCTTGGGAATGGCGTGACTGAAGCCCCGTTACTCATAGCCATCGGCGAGTCAACATCCATTCGCCCTGATGATGCGGTAGTGCCCGACCTTGCAGATATTCTAGGACGAGCGCGCGGGGTGCTCCGCATTCTTGATTTTGCCCTTTTCGAGGAGGCTTCGTCTGACCTCTCTCCTAGGGTCATGAGTACAAATTGGCAGTACAGCCCATTGTCGACGTAGGAAAAGCGCAAGGGAGACCACGGCTGGGAGTAGTGGGCAGCAAGGTTTCCGGTTGTAGTGCAGGCATGCTGCAAGATGGCTCGAAAGTCCTTGACATTGATGATGATGTGGTGCTTGTCCTCAATATCAATTGTATCAAAGTCGTCCATCTTGACGGCGATGGAGGTGTGCAAGTTCATGTTGAGAATACCCTCTGTCTTGGTGTACTGTTTTTCAGTGAAACAAGTGAGATTCAGAACACTGTTGCCCTCCGTGTTAATGTCGAGCAGCTCGACCTTTGGCCCAAAATGCTCCATCAAGCGCCGCAAGGTGTGGGCAGAGATGGACCAGTGATTGTCGGCCTTGGACTCGTCAAACGTGGCCACTGTTGGCGTCTTGGACTCGAATGGGATGGCATGTGTTGCCGTAATGCCTAGATCGTGTCAGTAGCAGCTCGTCCATGCAAGAATCTATGTACGAATTAAAGACTAGCAAATCTCACCGTTTCGCCATGCAATCTTTGCGACAAATCGGCTTTTCGTCCGAGGGCCATCCTCAATCGACACATCACACCGCTCAATGCTGGAGTCTGAGTTGCCGCCCTTGCCGGCATCGCCAGTTCTGCTGCGGAAGATGGAGAGTAGAGCCTACGGCGATGTTAGCCCTTTCTTTAATACAACGTAGATATAAAGCATGGTAGAGAGACAAACCCGGATCAATATAGAGCAGTAGAACTTTTGAGGTGCGCTCTCGCTGCCTTCATACTTGTAGCGGAAGAAGTGTGACGCTGCAAATGTAAGTGACACAAAGGCCGACTTGGTGTCGTTGAGTGCACTTAGAATGAGCTGTTATGGGGTTAGCCCAAGTCTCCTCATGTCTATCAAAGCATCTAGACATACCTTGTCACGCCGAGCATCGAGGAAGACGTTCTCGCTGAAACGCAGGATGCACGCCAACGCGTTCTGGAAGGACACCACGCCTTCATCGGATAGCGTGAACGAGACGACGGACATTGCAGCAATAGACTCTCCGGCCCTGCTACACGTGTATGAGTTGAGTCTGTCTTATGGCGAGCTATCTCAGTGCCTCTGGAGAGATGTGTTATACGTACACAACCGGTGTAGTGATGTCGTGAGATGCCTGGTCGCTAAGTGGGCGTGACTTTTGGAGCTTTGTCTGCGATGTGCTCAGTGGGCCTTCCTAAAAGAGCAAGATCGAGTGTATGAATTAGGAAAGCGCAGCGGGCTCTTGTGTAAAGATTATGTAAGGCGATTCGGATATGCTCGATTCTGAAGCACAAGTTTAGCTGTCCTGTCGTGAGAATCGGCATCTATTAGCAGCTAAAATAAAGTACTGGAATCTACATTCAACGATTGTCATTTCCAAACCATTGTACGTGTGAATTTGTAGGACGCTTTTGCTGGTGGTAAACGCTATGACGTTCAACGCCTAGCCGTGTATTAGATAAACCCCATATTTTTTCGTACAGTGCATTAACACGCTAATAACTCCCCTCTGGGCGGTTCGCGTCTCGTTTCCCCGCGTCATTCCAATCAGCATCGGCAGTCGACCTCTTGAGATATTTCATAAACCATATAGACCATATACCCACGGCTTGCTGATCCATTATAGTTGACTATATGTAAAAGAAGTCTGGAAATTTGCATTTTATACATTTCACCCAACTTATACGACCTTTTCCTCTTTCTATGTCACCATCATTGCTACTGCCAATTACTACCGGCCGCGAGAGCTCCCTGGAGCATTGACATCACCATCAACCACATTGTCGCGTCTGCTTAAGCCTTTTAGACGCGTCTTAAGCCGCCTGTTTCATAAAGCTTACAGTAGTCCCCGATATACTTTCAACACTGGATATAGACAATGTCTGAAACATTGCCTCTTGACATATGGTGGCTCGTCTGTGAAGAGCTCACGGCGAGCCTCGACTTTGATGGGCTGTTCAACTTTGCACAAACATGTCGAACCATGGCAAATTTTGCCCTTCCCAGTCTTTACAGGTATGTGCATGAGTTTCCTGGAAACAATTGACAACAAAGTGCCAAAAGAGAGATATATATTTTGAGAACAAAACTAACACATTAGTATACACGAACTTGCCTCGGCGAGTGCAGAAGATGCCTCGATTATCGGCAAGCAGAAGCTGGCTACGCTATGGCGTGCAATCATTCTGTCGAGTGTGGGAGAGACGGCATTTCCATACTGTCTGTGGATTCAAAACCTCAAGCTTGGCGATTTGAAAGAGCTGCTCACAGACATTGCACCAAACCCTAGCCTGCGTGCATCCTTTTTTAATGGGCACATGGCTCCTTATGAGATGGTGCTGCAGCTCGACCAGGCAACGACTAGGTCGGGGAAAACAGCAGCACCAACACACAACCGCTCGACACGGCGTAACCGCCCTCGATTGGATCTACAAGGCATCAGCAACAAGGTTGGCGAAGACGTCACTCTATTTGTCAAAGAGTCTGCCGAGCGGGACAACCGAGCCGTAGCCCTTACACATCTTGAGGGCCAGTACATTCCCATGGATGTACTTCCGGCGTGGACATCGCGCCTTGCCACTCTCATGTCCCTGCATATCCAGGACGGCTCGGTTATTGGCGAACAAGTTGCTGTGTCTATTCGTGACAACTGTCCCAAATTCCGCGAGCTGACCTGTTTTTACTGTGATGGTCCGTCCGTCGACGAGGACCTGGCGTCCTTTTTCCGCACAATCCGATCCAACTCACTTGAAGTTTTCAGTGTGAGCAGCAAGAATCGGCTTGGTCGTGAAGCGTTTGAAGCGCTATCGATGCATGCATCATCGCTTAAGAAGCTTGTGCTGTCGGATCTCCAAGGCATAGCGTTTGAGCATGTCGGGGCACTGCGGTCATGTACGGCGTTGGAGCAGCTGGAGCTCGAGGCGGAGCGGACTGCGGTGGTCAACTGGTCTCAGGACTACCCCGAGTCGTTTGCGCAGACGGTACTGTGGCTAGGTGACTGCAAGGGGCTAGTAAATCTGAAGCTGCGTAATGTCCCGGGTGCATCGGGGCTGCTCGAGCGGGTGCTAAAATCTGCAAATGTGCAGCTCAAGGCACTAGATCTGACCCTCATTGATGATGCCGATGACGCCGACGATGCCAAGCTCAGCTTTTACAAGTCTCTTGGAAAGCAGGAGAAACTGGAAAAGTTCATTCTGCGCAGCGACGATGTTATGCTAGACTACCCATCGGCGGAACACACGCAATTTATCAAGTCTATATCCAAGTGGCGGGAGCTCAAAGTGCTTGACGTGATGCAGACCAATCTGCTCGAGGGCGATTTAGAAGCTTTGGCGGCTGCACTGGAGAACCTGGAGGAGATCAGCTTTGATGGTGACCAGATGGGAGACACAGTGCTTGAATCGCTACTCAAGATGCGCAAGCTCAAGGCAGTCAATATCACGGCGGGCACGGTGTTTACTATGCAGGGCATTCTTGGGTTTATCAACCAGCTCAGTGTAATGAGCAAGTCAAGGGTGGTAACGCCACCTCTAAAGTCAGGATCGCCGTCATCATCGTTGGCCCACACTCACACCGGTGTGAATCTGGTCATCATGAACCAGCTGTTGCAGGCACATATTTCGCCGGGTGAGGTGCAATTGCTGAACGAGCATGCGCAGTCAACCCGTGTTGGCAAGATTGAAATTGCGCACCCAGAAGAAGAGCACGAGAGTGACTTTTCAGATTAATGTAGACGGGGGCCCTCTTCTGGGTTTCATTTGTATTTTAAAGTGGTCTTGGTTATGGCGTTGGCAGTTAATTTGTTCTGATTTTGTTTCCAGTATACGACAATACATGACGCCAAATGGCACACTATACAAACGACTCAAATGGCACGAACGATATAAAACACAAAAATAGCCATAGTGAGACAGTATTATAACACTAAACTGCATATGCTGAAGATGGCCAAGTACGAATAAACAAATGGATTAACAATCAAACAAATAGTACTACACCTGTGTGCCAGGATTCGTCACATCTAGGCACCAGTCCAGCCTGGTCGGCTACTCTCGACCTTAATAGCGGCCTCTGCAGCAGCAGCCATGAGAGCATCTGCATTGCTGGACTTGGAAGAAACTAGCTTCTCGTTGAGCTCAGCTGTGATGTTTTCGACATCCAGGCCAAGGTACTCGCGCAGAAACTTGCCAACATCGGTGTTCTCCCGGTTTCCGTGCAGCGCCTCAGCAGCCGGGCCGCCAGAGCTGTAGATGTTGACATCGACTGCAGAGTGGCCATGTGTGCTCCAGCCAATGTGGGCGCGGAAGCTAATAATAGCGGCGAGGGCAAAATTGGCATCGACCGAGTTGGCAGCAACAAGGGCAAGCTCGTCTTCAAAAGCATCGGTGACGCCAAGACCTTTGATGACCAGGTTGGTATTGATCCATTCCTTGAGAGAAGCTTTGCTCTGGCCAGCGCCCTCGGAGGCAATGTGCTGGCGCAGGAGATATGCAAGGTACTCGGTCGAGGACTTGGCCTTGGCTAGGAACGACGGGTACCAGTTGTAGATGGGAAGTTGGCCGGGCTCCTCTGTATAATGTTAGTAATCTGCACAAGTATTGGTCAAATAATATGTAGATAATAAGAGTTTGGAGTATAAAACACGTACGGAGGGCAGTGGAAAGACCGCCGGTTTCGTGGTCACTGGTCGACACAAGCACACCCTCAGTATCGCTCTTCGCCAGAAAGTCGAGCACGATCTGGAAAGTCTTGTCAAATTCGAGGACCTCACGCACTTGAGCGGCCGGGTCGTTAAAGTGGCCGGCATGGTCGATGCGGCTGCCTTCGATCATGAGGAAGAAGCCTTTGTCGGTGTCGCGCGTTGCCTTCTCGAGGGCTGTGAGGGCAGTCGTGGCCATCTCGCTCAAGCTGGGGTAGATGTCGGCCATGTTGCGACGGTCGAGCTCAAAGGGAATATCATTGCGCGCAAACAGACCCAGAGTGGGTAACTTGACGTCCTTGCCGAGCTTCAGGCTATCGAAACCGGCACGGTTGTCCACGTACGTCCAGCCCTTCTTGGAAGCAATGCCCGCAACGTCGACATCGTCTAGGCGACAGCTGCCGTCTGACGAGTTGGCCAAGAAATGGCAGCGGCCACCACCCAGCATCAGGTCGACGACATGGCCGAGGGGGCCCTCGCCGATCTCGTGCAGCGCAATCTCGTCCATCTGCGTGCGCATATTAACGTGGCTGGCGAAACAGGCGGGTGTCGCATCGGTGATGTCGGTAGTGACGACGAGGCCAGTGTGGTAGCCGGCGCGCTTGGCAGCTTCGAGAACTGTGCCGCAGGGGGTGAAGTCGGGCAGCATGCTGATGGCCCCGTTGTATGACTTGAGGCCGCAAGAAAATGCAGTGGCGCCAGCAGCAGAATCAGTAACAAGGCTGTTGCTAGAACGAGTACGGCTTGTGCCCCAGAAGTGGCGGTCGAGAGTCAGGGTATCGTTGATCGGGATGTCGTCGACAAGCTGGCGGAAAGAGCGAGTGAGGGAGAGCGATGCAGGGCCCATGCCGTCAGAGACCATAAAGATGAGATTACGTTTACCGTGTGGGCGTAGGGAGTCGGAGTCGGGAGAATGGTTATGGTTGCGGTGGTCGCGTTGGAGCCAGACGGCGAGAACGATCACGGCGGCAGTGGCAACAAGGGCCCATACGAACAGGATGAGCTCGCGCAGGCGTGCAGCCCAAGGGGCAGCCTTTACCGTGCGGGCGCTCGGGTTGGCGCCGTGGAGGGCGGCATCTTCCTGCTCTGCGAGATCGTCAGACCGCTGTGACTCGCCCGAAGGCCGTGCCGCAGCTAGCAGCGGTGTTCTATCGGAGAGCTATAATACCGGGTTAGACGATGAGATCGTAGATGGGTTTGAAGAGGCAATACGAACCATTTTGAGGTATGATGAAGGGGGGCGGATGTGATTGCGGCGACCGAGAGAACGGAGGAGGAAGCGGACGAAGAGGAGGTGAAGATATTACAAAGAGAATAAAAAGATGAGAAGGGCAAGGAGGAGGGAACAGTGGATGCGAGAGACAGAGCCAGCTGTGGGGAGGGGATTGGGATGCAAGAAGAATGATGGGCCAGGTGGTAGAGACAGAAGCTGTGATACGTCTACGGCGTATCTTGGCCAAAGGCAGCTAGGGAGGCAGTGAACGATAACGATAAGATTAAGACAGGGCTGCGATAGCCGTGCCTGGTAGATAATAGTGCGATAGCGTATTAGATTACTACGAGGTACTGAAAGATAGTGCTGAAGGTGTCGCAACTTCCTATTTAGGGCCTTTTCTAGTGGCTTATGACATCACATGGCCGCTTTACTCCAGCGCCGAAGCAGGCACCACGATAGAGAGTTGAGTCAGTCGGCCGGCGGCTTAGTCCGTTTGAGAGCAGTCGATTACAGTTTCAAAGGAAGCCAAAGGCCGTCTCCAGTGCCGACGATCTATTTTGGTCTGGCCTCGAGTCATGCTGTGTCAGATATTACAGACACCAGCTACTGTCAAGGAGACCCCATACGGGGCCTGTAGTGGCCAATAATAGGGCCATGTTTGTAATGGACGCGGGCTATATCCGCTGTAGCGCCTGGAGGTTGTTGGGGTGGTAGTTTTAGTCTGATCTGACAAAGCAGCAGAAGTGTTATTGGGAGGCGGTTTGGGTGGCACTTTTGAAGGCATTTGGCATTTGGTGGTATTTTGAAGATTTCTCTGAATAAAAGGATGTGAGATCTGTAGACGTAAAAGATAACGCGTGCCCTTCTGTTTGAATTCTTTTTTAAATTCTTTTTCCTCTTTGTGTTTTTCTCTTTGAGTCTTTTGAGTTTTCTGCCCGATGCGCCTGTCTCTGTCGCTGAGAATATTGATCTGCGAGAGCACGTCTGCCAAGCGGTCATTCATTGTATCGATATCTACTAGATTAAAGTCCACGTCTACGTTTGCGAGCAGGTCTTCTCGGAGTCTTTCTACGGCATACGCGCGCGCATTCAAGCCACTATCGCCCCGTCTTACAAACACAAGAGCCATGTCGTCGTCTGCCGCAGAGGTGCCGGCCAGTGGGGTCAAGGCCGAGACATGTGAGGTCAAGCCTACCGTCAATGCCGAAGCAAATGAGCCTGTCATTGAGAAGGTCGAGGAGGAGGAGCCAGAGCAACCCAAGTTGCCCTCATTGTCGGCACAGCAGTTCCGCGAGTTCAACCGCATGGCCGACCATATGGACTACTTTGTAAGTTGCTCGTCCGCTGTGGCATCGAGGTGAATCTAGTTCGCCAACTAACAAGATAGCACAATCACTTCCGCCAGATCTGGACAATGATGTATACGGCCTGTGAAAACAAGAAGCGACCGGCGGGCATGTCCATCCGCGGATTCCTCGACCAAGGCCTGCACTTTGTCAGCATGCTGACCACGCACCACTCTATCGAGGAGGCGCATGTGTTCCCCATGCTGGCCAAGCGCATGCCAGAGTTCCAGCAGCCAGATAAGAGAGGCAAGCTGACGGGCCCCAAAACCAAAGGCAGGGTCAAGGCGGCCGAGCTGGTGAAACAGCACCGGGACATCCACAAGGGCATGGATGCATTTGAGGACTACCTGCGGCGGTGCCGTAACAGCGAGACGGAGCTAGAGATGTCGGTTCTCAAGGCGCAGATGGACACATGGGGCACTGTACTGTGGCAGCATCTGAACGAGGAGGTGGCCGCCTTGGGCGCTGAGAACATGCGCAAGTACTGGACCATTGAGGAGGTTCGTCGGATGCGGATGTAGATGGAGTGTATTTTACTGGTTGCTGTTTTAATGATCGATAGAGTTGCCTAGTTTAAAGAGTTTCTTTTGTTTATCCAATTCTTAGTGTGTCGTTATGGTGTGGCTGTCTTTGATGAGCGCTGACAGCCATAGGATCTAGACTGACTAGTAAAGCTGATATGTTTGGTCACGTGTAAAAGCACGTGCTAAATGACAACTGTCAACCCGTATTCATAATCATGCGATAAAGATAAAATGAAATTGTAGAACCATCGTGTTACCGAGGCAGGGATTCAGCAATTCCGTGGGCCAAGGACAAGGAATAATTTCTCTCTCTTTTTAAAAACAACGGGGTATTGTTTACAAGCTACTTGACTGTGTAATAATGCCAATCCACTATGGGGTAGATTCTCACCTTGCTCTCGTCGACTACGGACAACTCGACTATCAATCAACCAGTTTTTAACATTTTCAACCATTTTCTGACATTTTCAACGATTATTGACCATTATTAACCAAAGCACAGAATCAAGGTCAGTAGATGGCAATGTAGCTCTACCAATGCGACGCAATGGCACAAACCAGTCCTGGTCTGTCAGCAGCCGTGACGCGATGCGTTGTCCCCGACATTCGTCCTCCCATTCGCTTGTTTACTTACGAAGTACCTTATGTAGCACGATATTACTCGTACTCCGTTTCTAAACACTACTAAACAAGACTAGAACAAGCATAGTCGGCATGAGGGCATGCACCAGCTTTATAGCATCAACACGCTCCAGTATTTTATTACGCGCAGCTTCCCAGCTGGAGTCGTGCAGGGCGTGGCCAGCTCTAAACACAATGTAGAGATACTTTCAAAGTCTCACATTATCCATCCAAGCCTAGCTCTTTTATGTACCTCTACTTATATCAAGTCTACCTACAGGGGTCATAGTATCCAATCACAATGCTACTCGATCCACTAGCGTGCATCAGCCCAGCTTTCCACCCAACCTCGTCCTCTTTCCTGTTCTCTCTCCGCGTCGGTCCACTTCTTTTTCACCCCAGCCAGCCTCTTCTCACCCCCTAGTACATCCTCTAGCGTCACTGTGTCTCTAGCCTCTAATACTTTCTATGCTTAGTGCCTGTTACTACTCGTCTCCCGGGCGCCCGGCCTGGCCAAACGCGACGACGCCAATTTCACCAAAACAACAAACCCTCTGTTCTGTTGTCTCCTCTCTTCCTCTTCCTGCCTTCCTGCCTCCCCATTTATCGCTCCTTCCCAACTCCGCCTGCTCACGGCCTCCAGTTTTTTCTATCCTCTCACCATCGCACCCTGTTGTTGTACTCCGTAAGTAATTCTCCTTTGGAATACCCTCACTTCTCATCATCTCCCTCATAGCCTTTTTCGCTGTGTTGCCCAATCTGTTCGTCAACACTCCTCGATGCCCGATAGCTCGCATTCCTAGGCCATCGGTTTACCACAACTTAATGTTTGTCCACCACATCCACTGCTGTAAATCAACACCATCACCACAACACACAAGATTGCAAGATCACAATACGCAAAGCCATTGGTCTTCCTCGCTTTGGTCAACATCGCCATCTTCACCGCCTGTCACATTCCTCCACCTTGCCCACCCTGTCTTTCTTGCCTTGCCGTCTTCCCGCATTCCTCGGCTGTCTCCGTCACCTCTCCCTTCTGCCGTCTCCCTTTCGGCGCATCCCAGCCTCTTTCTTTCTTTGCGCCTTATCTCGTCGTTGTTGTCGTTGTTGTCGTTGTTGTCGTCGTAACCTAGTCGTCACTTGACATCGCTTTGCATAACTCCACTATCCATGGACTAACACCGCCAGTATAGACCTCCTCCCTCAGATGCAGATTTGAGATCATCGCCACCATGTCGTTCAAGATCGAGCGGGACACTTTCCAGCAGCAGGGCTCGAGTCCCTCCGTCTACCAGCCGCAGTCGGGCCCTGTGGGCTTCCCTCTGGGTTCCTCCAACTTCGCCCGTAGCGCTCCCAACTCCAACTATGCCAGCTCTAGCTACACCCAGGGCCCTGTCGCCAACGTCCCCCGTGGCGGCCCCAGCTCCAACTATGCCAGCTCCCAATTCGCTCAGAGCCCCCCATCCAACGCTCCCCGCAGCAGCGTCAGCTACTCCCAGACCACCTCCCACCAGGGCCCTTCACCTGCTGCCTACGCTGCCGGCGCCGGCGCCGCTGCTGCTGCCGCTGGTGCTGCTGTTCCCTCCCAGGAGACCATCCAGAACTACCAGCGCCACCCCATCCAGGCTGCCATTGCCGGTCCTCCTATTGCTGGTACCAGCGGCAAGCACCCCATTGCTGAGGTTGTCGGCACTGCTCTGACTGGTGGCCGCAAGAATGCCGGCACCAAGGGCTACCTCGCTGCCTACATCAAGCAGCTCGAGGAGAACCCTCTGCGCACCAAGATGCTAACAGCTGGTACTCTGGCCGGTACCCAGGAGCTTCTTGCTTCGTGGCTCGCCAGGGACCGCAACAAGCATGGCAACTACTTTACCTCCCGTGTGCCCAAGATGGCTGCCTACGGCGCCCTCGTCAGCGCTCCTCTGGGTCACTTCCTTATCTGGATTCTGCAGAAAATCTTCCATGGCCGCACCAGCCTGAAGGCCAAGATCATGCAGATTCTCGTCAGCAACCTTATTGTAAGTAGTATCCCTCTATATTGCGAGATCAATACACCATGCTTACATCACCACAGGTTGCTCCTATCCAGAACACCGTCTACCTGACTGCCATGGCCCTGATTGCCGGTGCTCGCACATACCACCAGGTCCGTGCCACCGTCCGCGTCGGCTTCTGGAAGGTCATGCGCGTGTCGTGGATCACTAGCCCCATCTGCCTGGCCTTTGCCCAGAAGTTCCTTCCTGAGCAGGCTTGGGTCCCCTTCTTCAACCTGGTGTCCTTCATCATCGGCACCTACATCAACACCGTCACTAAGAAGAGACGGCTTGCGGCTCTGCGCAAGAAGCACTTCGGTGACGGCTCCGGCCGTGGCGGCTCTGTCGTTGGTCGCCCCGATGACTACCCACCCCCGCCCCCGATGGGTGGCCCCAACCCTCCCTACTAACTGCAGCCGCCGCCAGCAAAGCATTTTCAATAAATTGACAAATGACGAATGACAAAAAGAGTTGGCCGTCGTTGAGCATTGCCTCACGTGGGGGCATATGCTAATGCCCAAAACCAGTTATCAAACACGGCCAATGTCGACAAGCAAATAGGGCGCTCCACGCGGAGGTGAAACAATCGTTTCCACTGTAGCACGCAGGCTATCATGCAAACATCGAGATGTCTTGTGACGGCTACGATTTCTATTTTCTTATTTATCTGTTGGATTTTATTCTGTGTGTTTACTATATTCTTTTTCTGTTTTCTATTTTTGTTTCGTATTTCAATATGTAGGATGCTTTTTTTCTTTATTCAGCTTTGTGTTTGATTGTTTCACGCTGCCCCATGGTACTTTGAATTGTGCATTGGAAAAAGAAAAGAAGTAATGGTACGCTTGCTATGCTAAATCAAATAAAACCGCCAATGGCTTTGTAGTTGGGTGAACCCATACTCATCACACATCGATGATGGCATCGTGACCTTCTAATATAAAGCCTGGACTCCAGTACTCTATCTCGAGTGATTGCTTGTCAACCCATAGCATGCTATCGCCAACAAGGTCGTCTAAAACAGTCTGCGCCCGCGGTCGTGCCCACTTCAAGTTGATTATCAGCATAGACACGCTGACATAGCCTAGCATCTGTACAGCTTCCAGAACGGCACTCTGGTCGGTGTTCAGCTCACGAGGCACGGAACGAATGTACGGCTTGCTTCCCACTTTAATGACCGCGTATGATGATCCAAGTGGCTCCAGTGTGGCTACGGCTCGTAGAATATCATCCCTGGCTGTTAGTTTTGTTTCCCTTGTATCGTATATCTGAATGATGAACAAAACCTTGACGTACTCTGTAACTTCTGGTGAGCCTTCCATCCGAGCAAGGGCGAGCCGGTCACGGACCTTGCGCACCTCGATCAGTCCGCCATTTTCAGTCCTTGTTGCCGCACACACCTCGACGACACGTACGGCAAGCTCAAAGTAGAAGTCATTGACAGACCGGCCAAGTAATTGCGCCCATATTGACCCGCCGTTAGCGCTGTTACTGCTAGCTAAAGGGTCAACGCCAATGGCCGAGCACATGCGGGCAAATTGGGCACGGAAGGTCGGGTTGGAGCGAATATCTTTGCCGTGTGACTGTGCAAACTGCTGCAGTAGTGATCTAAAGACAGCGATCTGGGTCTCTAGTGCCTGAGCATTTGACGACCGTAAGTTGGAACCGTGAGAGGCATACTGAGCTGAAGTGATGCGAGAGCGGTCAAAAGCCGCCAGGCCAACGCCTTTCCGTGACATGATTTGTGTTTATTTGTTGTCTGGCGAGACGGTCGGGCTCCTCTTAAGCAAAAGAGAGAAGGCACATCTACCGCTCTGATGCTCTTAGTGTTAGCTCGTTGATAGTGAGGGGAGATGATATGTAGCTAGCAAGTTGTTATCACATGGTTGATAGACGTAATAGCATGGCTTCTATCTAATCTTATCGAAAGATTAAACTTATGTCAGCGAGATGTATGTGATTATGTCATCGGGTGATAGTATCCACCCATTTTCACAGTCGTGCCCCAGCACGTGGAGTGAGCTCTTGAATATTTTCAGCTTACAACAGGTCACCTGACAGTTGTCCCTCCAAAAACAGCATAGTGTGTAAAAATATCCCACAAACCCTAAGATCTCTGAGAGAAAGTTTGCCCGCTCCAGTAGCAACTTTTTTTTGTGCTCTCCCAGTCCACCCCCCCCCCCCCCCCCCCCCCCCCCAAAATTTCTCTCTACCAAGTATCTCAAAAATCTTTTGCAAAAGCGACGACTTCTGACGACCGACGACTTTTCGACATTTTTCGACAATCCCCAACACAACCACACATCAGCAAAAATGGCAACAAAGCAACGGACCATTTGCTTCGGCAAGAAGGCATGTTGACGACAATGTTATTTTTTTTCGGGCGAACTTGCGATGTCGAAATTTTCACAAATTGGATGGCGACGACGGCAAAGTCAACGGCGACGGGACGGTGGTAGTGATATCACAGCAGCGATGACGATCGTCTTGAACCCGATCACAGATTTGATTGCGGTCTCACTACAATCTCGGCTTCAATGCCATGCGTCGACGTAATACTGCCATCGCGGAGTTGTTGTCATCACTTGGCAGCACGCCGAATCAATCGACCACATCCTTCTTCGACGAAAATTTTGACATTGACGAGCTAGCCCAGCTGCACACTCGAGTAACAGAATTCTAACTCAAAACAGAAGACCGCGACCGCTGTCGCTCGCTGCGAGCCCGGCCAGGGCCTTATCAAGGTCAACGGCCGTCCTCTGCAGCTGGTCCAGCCCCAGACTCTGCGCGCCAAGCTGTACGAGCCTGTATGTACCGACTCCGACACTTCTTCTAGACGACAGGGCGGCCAGACAACGAGATGGCCGTGCGGCATGACTATTACTGGAATGTTCTGCACTGGGCCGTCGACTTCGTTTGGGTCGCGTGTTGTTTGCCCGTGAATACAATCACTAACTAGAACAGCTCCTGGTTGTCGGCCTTGACAAGTTCGCCGGCCTGGACGTAAGACACTCTTCATATCCTCTATACTTGCTATATCTCGTCATAATGCTAACAATCTAGATCCGTGTTCGCGTCTCCGGAGGTATGAAAGACATGGAACACATTTGGTAACATTAGGAAACAAAGAACCATTTCTAACGCATAATTTTTTTTCTGTCGTCTACAGGTGGCCACACTTCGGTATGCACTGCCTAAACATTGTCCAACTGCTGCAGTCCACGGCATGCGGTGCTTTATTGCATCGTGTGTTGCGGACTGGGGTATAAGAAATCTTTTAAGGGGACAACTGAGCTAACAGTTTAAAAGCAAATCTACGCCATCCGTCAAGCCATCAGCAAGAGCCTGATCGCCTTCTACCAGCGCGTGAGTTACCACCACTATCACCTTCAACTTTTATCGTTCATTGGCAGCACATGCTAACCAGGCACAGTACAAGGATGAGCACTCCAAGGCCCAGCTGAAGCAGGCCCTTGTCTCTTGTAAGTTGCATCAACTATATCTCATTAGCAAACAAGTCAGAATCTAACTGTGCACAGTCGACCGTACCCTCCTTGTCGCCGACAACCGTCGCTGCGAGCCCAAGAAGTTCGGTGGTAAGGGTGCCAGATCTCGCTTCCAGAAGTCTTACCGTTAAACAACACGGTTGCTGGGAGGCGTTCGCAAGAGACCGGACAAGAGCTGTGCCGCGTCTCAAGGAAACCTCGACTGGTCTTACCTCTCTGTCTTCTTATGCCTGTTGTTATTTTATTATACTGCTATATTGCGTATTTTGCTGCCGGCTCCCGACCTCGTGTTTGTCATAGGACGGGTTGAACCCTGACTCGGTATCCCCGACACAAGCATGCAAATGCAATCAGCAAGGTATCGATAGGGAAGATGACGAGGTAATCCAGGACAGGAAATAGGAAAAAAACAGGTGGGGGAATCAACGATGTCTACAGATATCAGCATGTATTTTTTTCACGTGTGCAGCAAAAAAAAGACAAGTCAAAACAAAACGTCTAACGTCAAAACGGTTGCGTACTTGGTGTTATTACTCATTGACCTATGGAGTTCGGAATTAATGGAAAAAATGAACTTATTTTTTCTCGCCGTCACAACATGACTGTCATATCAAATTAGATCATGTCCGATGATATAGGGTGTGCGTGTGTCTTGATGTAGATTGGGAACAGTATATGTATCAGTCCCACGACACGAGTCCGACTTCATTGCCATTCTCATCCATCTCGACAATGACCGGCTGATAGTCGTCATCGTCATCCTCGGAGTCAGACAGGGCCGAATGGACATTGGAGTGGCGTGTGCCCTCCTGAGCTCCCTCCTTAAGAGGTGTATCGTAGATCTCAAGCTCATCGTCGTCGTTGTCCTCATTGTAGTCGTTGCGTTTACCGGCGGATTGGGCATTATCCTGTCTGTCGCCGCTGCCGCTCAGATCCCAGCCGTACTTCCACAGTAGAGCCTCCAGATCCATAAAGGCCTCGCTCGCAGATGCCTCGGCCAGTGATGTAGACAGAATCGACTTCTCGTCAACTTGGGCGTTTTGGTCATTGGTCCTGCTGTCATTATTGCTGAACTTAAACTGCCGTCTAAAGACAGCGAGCGAAGCCTGCAGCCGTACTGCGCCCTGTGGTTTTGCGTCGAATATGCTAGTGCCGTGGTCGTTGCTGCCGCTATCATTGGCTTCAGAAACCAGCCCAGTTCTGAGCGATAGGCGAGTAATCTTGCCAGTCGTGAATCCCTCGAGGTAGGTGAGCTGAGCATGCAGGGTCTCTAGAAAGGCGCGGCAGAGGCTTGGCCGACGAGCCAAGAGATGACGTGCACGGAGGAAGACACGCAGGACAAAGTGCCACCACTGTTCGAGACACGACAGGTTGCTCAGCACGATACCTGTCAAGAAGGCAAACTGTAACTCGCCGATAATATCTGCTTCTGTAAGCTTGCTTTGCGAGTGCTCAAGCAGTGCCAGAATGCGCTCCGTTGTATCAGATGGGTCCGGATTGTGCTCAACGTTGTCGTTGTCGGTGTCTTTGCAATCCTTCTTTCTTTCCTGGGCTATGAGGCGGTATGCGTCAAGGTCGTCCTTGGCGAACAAGAAATGGAACTCGGAATACTCGTTGTTTGAGCCAGTGCCAGTTCCGGCGTCACCATTTAAATGCGTATTTCCTCCCATCATAGCCACCTCATCCTTAGAGGTGTCAGTCGTGGAAAAGAACCACTCATCAGGCGTGGCTACTGTCGTCCCTAGGGAGCCGGCGATGCGACGAAGAACCGATACTGTGATGCACGAGGTGAGCTGTCGCCACAGCTCTATATTATTGTTGGCACCGCCATAGCGGCCTTGGCCTGGCAATACCGGGGCCGGTACTTTCTGGTCGCTGCCGGTGGTGTATGGGATCAGCTGGGAGAAAATAGTGGCCAAGTCACCAGTGGCTGGCGTTCCCAGGTCATGATTTGAGTATTTGTAGTCGACAAGCACTTCATGAGAGCGATCCCACTTCTTTATGCGCACAACTCCAGTCGGAGATCCATTTCGAGCAGCAGTGCTTCGGCGTTGTGCTATGAACCAGCAGCCCTGGCGAGACATGGCACCGGGAGCAGCTATCCAAGCAAAGTGGGCGCCCGGTGGAATGTCCCGAAAGCCGCAAAAGCCTGTCACTTTATGTGCCTTCAAGTTTCTCGCCTCATTACTGTCTGCGGACTCTGCAGCTTCCTGGTTTGTGATGCCAATCAATGTGTCACAGCCTACATGGGCACCTGGAGGAAGGTCGAGGAAGGCAACGGCATCGCCATTTTGGGAGAGTTGCGACAGGTCAGAACGCACTTGCAGCCTGCCTCCTGTGGTTTCAGTCTGCTCATTGACAATACTCTTTGATTCAAACTCTGACAGGGGGGTTGTTGAGCGCCCTGCAAAGGGTATAGGGAAGTCTAAAGACATGCCGATGGGTGTTAGGTAGTGAGGGGGGCCAATGATGAAAAGATAGGCCGCAACCTCGGCTTGTGGATGAATCAATGCTGGTCAAACCGAACTTTTCAAATATCTTTAAACACCTGTCGGTATATTTGATTGATTTGTGTTTTGTTTGCTGATATTGGTGTTTGTCAGGGTGATAGTATGGCAGCTGCGCCGTCGTCGCTAAAGTTGGTGATCAGAGGTGGTGAATTTTCATGACCATGCTTATGTAATCAAACAGCAACTAGCTGCGATGCAATATTGGTCGACAAGGCTGTAATTACTGAACCACCAGAAAACATTGCCAATTGTGGGTTTTATTAGTCGGCTATATCAGGAATTTCAGAGTAAGCATAATAAAGTCTGAATGACTACCTCACAAGTTTATAAACAAGAGGCATCACATAACGCATTTTACTCTTTGGCTCGCATAATTTAATGCAAATATAGGCGCTCTTTGCCCAGCGTGACCACAACTTGCGACGTCGTGCGGCCCGTCATAACTCGCTATTGTGGCTTGCTCAATTCGTATTACGGATCAAGGTATGATTGTTAGTGATTACCACGTAGATATATATCATCATCATGCAAATCTAGGACATCATCCGGCACATGCAAAATATGCTATGCACGCCTATCCTGCTGGCGCTAGTTAACTCCGTGCAGCTACTGTGAAGAAGTGTGATCTACTAGATATACGTATTTGATTCTCAATATATGGTCTATGATCTTCTCGGTATAGAATATGACGGCCTATATTTATGATACATCTTGTTTCAGCTTGGGTATACGGAGGGATACTATACAACATTGGCCATCTGCAGCTAAACTAGGATGACACGCAGAAATAAAACTTTGGTCTACTAGTCAAGTAGAAGATCAATAGAGAATCCAATGCAAAAGGAAATAAATACAAGCAATAGAGACTTAACTAATTGCGCTTGCGCCGCGGATGGAGAGGGGTGTCTTGATGCACGCCCGGTGGCCGCCCTATTTTAGCTGCGTGTCGACCCGAAACAAGTCGATCAAAGGACAAACTAGAGAGTAATGAATTGCATGAATTCAAAGAGGTCGGGAGTACTTCAAGCCAGATGATTACTAAAACTTACCAGCACTACACGTAGACAAGAAGCATCAGAACTAGAGTACAAGGATGTCTCGGTCGAGCTTGTTCACCAGTTTCTGCAGGCACGGTGCTAGCTGTGAGCACATATAGCATGTCAATCCAAATTCAGCATATTAAAGATATATCCCATACGCACGTGCATACCCGGAAAACTGGTCGCTACAGTGCATAAAATGCATCGCCATGTCACGGAGGCCGTGTGTTGTAGTGTCAGATCGTCATGGCCCTGACGTGGGCCGTTGCAGCACTAGCGGTGACCGAGAACGAGACCGTGACCAGGTTGTCGGGACTGGAGAAGAATTAGAGAGAAATGTGACAAAAGTAAATAAAAGGGGGGTTCGGTTTAGATCCAAGAGATCCAGAGATCTCGAGTGACACAGAGACTGACCGGATGTTTCTTTTTCAGGTCGACCTGCAGCTTACTTACATAAGCCTAGCGCAGAGCTTAGAGTAGTCAATGTTTCTCAAGCAAGCATACACCATACTCAGTAATTCTAGAACATGTCCTAAAATACACCCCTGTAACTCGCTATGGCGCTAGGCACCACTCTAAAGTAGCCCCCAGTGACACAGGTGGCATGCAACTAAAATGCAGCTAAGAAGCACCAAAGCTACCTAACAGCACCGCTAAGGTCTCTTACGGAGCACGACCAGGGCAGCACGTCCCACGCGGCCTATGGCTAGGCCATACAGTGTTCTGTACTGAGTACTGTATTATCCCATCCCATCCCGTTGCAGCCCGCCACTAGCCATAGCGCCATAGCGCCCGCTCCGTATTAGTGATGCATCAGTAGTGTCAGTAGTTCCTAGTGTAGTGTCATAGGGCTTAGTTAGTACAGCGTAAATGAGGTCGTGATTATGACTTGTTGATAAAGGCAGAAATGACTCGAACGTGCACCCTGTAGATACCCATGATGTCAAGCAATATGAAGAACTCAACACTTCCGTGGCGTTGTCCCGCCGACCTACCATCACCGGCCTGTTGTCATGTCTTAGTAAGCATGACGCTACTTGCCTATTCATAACGTATGTTTAGATAGCTGTATGTTTCATATGAAATGATCATATAATGTTTTAAACTGTTTATCTTAGCTATCTGTCAATATTCACGATCGCACTAGTCTATCCCAACATGGGATGAGCCTCCCACCGTGTCACCCGTCCGCATTACACACACTCCTCTTCCCGGCAATCTCGCAAGGGGGTGTGCATCTACCACGAGTCTAAACAAACGCGGCAGCATGCAGTAGCTTGTGCACATATACAATGTACATTGATGTCATGTCCGGATGTGCTGAACAACAAAGGCTCGGTTTGAGCAGGTGCTACAGCTCTATGTATATATCATCCCATAGTGTGCTATATTGTGCTAGCTATATTTTGTGCCCATGGCCTTGTCATATCATGCCCACATCTACATGCAACTCAGTAGTGAATTTAATACACCCATAGGTTATTGCACGCACTATATCAGCCATAATGAGGCGGCAACACTCTTTGTTACCCAGCCTGTTCATCCGTCTTGTTGATTACACTGGTTAGCCCAGCCCTATTGCACTACCACAATGAGTCAGCTATCATGCGAGACACGCATTGTCATACAGCTTCCCATGTTCACATGCAATCTTCACTCTGTCAACTGATTTAATAACAAACTTATATTAACCAAATTATACAATTTATGACGCAATCTCTCTCAGCTTTCTCCGCGCCAGTTATACATACAAATCGCGCGAGCGATCTTCAAGTATGGTGTGGCTAGCCGACGTGCACAGCTAGCCTAGCTCTAAGGAAGAAAGGTATGACAACAGAAAACCGCAGAGCATCAAGTAGGGCGCAAAGAGCACAAGAACTCCATCTTCATCGAGCCATGTGTGACAGAGCACGCCCCATAAATGACGGTCAGCTTGCCCCCAGTAAACACGACGCCTCGAACTTAATCGGGACGGTGTGAACCACCAATAAGGCCGGAAACCAAGAACGAACCAAGAAACAACAGCGAAATAATCGGAAAGGAAGAAGGGATAAAAGAAGCCAAAGTAATGGCACTGTAAAAAAGCAAAATAACCCCCCAGCCTAAACACCACTTGTCCCACCCAATAATGCAGTGAAGTGACATGACCGCCCCGAACTTATAGAATATAGACAGGTGGGGAAGATTAAGAGAACAAACCAAACTGAAATGAGGATGCTCAGAGGAACAGTTTGAGGGATGAATATGAAAATTACCAGAGTCAATGGAGACATGAACTGCCTCACCAGAAATCCAGCAGAAGAAAAGAAAGTGAATAAGGAGCGTTGCGTCGTAAAACAGATAATTCCCGGTAGTAAAAGGGAGTGCAAAAACAAAAGGAAATGAAAAATGAGGTAAATCACAGGAAACCATAAGCATAAAGTAGAAAGCAAAAGACCGCCCACCAACCAAACCCCGGTGCCCAAAGAGGAGTGCACAGGAGTGCATCATACATTATTTGTTATCCTGAGGCTTAACGAGGGCCATACATGGGGTTCTGGCCCTGGGGCGGGCCATACGGAGAGCTCGGGGGGTAGCTCTGGTGCATGTAGCTGTTGTTGTACTCGGCAGGGATCGAGGCAGGTGCAACACCCGACGCCGGCGGCGCGGGGTATTGATTGGGCTGGTAGCCAAGAGGCGGCAGCTGGCGGCTTCCGGCATATGATGAGGCAGGGGCACCGTCGGGTGCAGGGCCGCCGTTAGGGTCGCCACCTCCGTTAGCAGCATTGGCAACAGCTGCCTGGCGTTGGCGCTCGTCCTCGGCCTTACGCTGAGCATCCTCCTCCTTCTTGCGCGCCTTCCACTCTTTCCGAATCTCTTTGAACTCTGTATAGTAGGAAGAGGTTAGCTACTTTTCTTTGAGTCTTTATGGTCTTCTGTATATCGAACAGGAACAGTAAAGCATCTCTCTATGGTGCACAAACAAATCGTAACCTGACCCGACAATCTGGTTGGCCCTTGTCTAGGCCCTAGTTGGATGCCCAGTGCTGTGGTTCGTCCGCAGCTATGGGGCTGCTTCACAACTGAATCAATGCCAGACGAATGCAACCAAATGGCGGGCCTTTACGCTACACACAGCGCTAGAGCATGTGGTGTGCACGTGTAAACTGAGAGACGATAAATGGCATATGCGACAAATGCGCAAAATAGACGACAAAAACAACGAATGCAACAAGTGGCGAAAAATATTTACCTTCTGGAGTGCGCTTCTGGCCGTGCGACTGCATGGTGACATGCGCATTCAAGTGGTTCAGCGTGCCATAAGCCTTTTCGCATCCGTTCCAGCCACACTTGTACATGCGCTCAATCTCTTCGTAACGGCGACGGGGACGCTTGTGTTGCTGTGCTCCAGGAATTGGCACAAACGAGTAGACCTGGTGAACAGCTGTCAGTAATCAAGCATCAAAGCACAGCAATTTCAAATGAAGAATATTACAGGCCTACCTGGTTGGGGCGAGGCTGCGGCGGCGCGGAGTTGGGGGTCGATGGGAAGACGTGGTGGCCGGGGGTAATGGGGGTTGGGTGGGCGCCGTATCCAGCCCAGTCAGGGCGGGGCTGTGCGTACAGGCTGCCGCTATGGGGGTAGCCGCTGTGTTGCAAGTCTTGGGACGGCGGAGCATAAGGCGAATACTGGCCATGCGTAGCGTATGTCGGGCTCGACGCCGGGATGTTAGGGTCTGTAAGAGACAGTCAGTAACGTAGACGGGGACCAGAGACCAGGGCGCGGCCGCAAAGTGGCTGCGGGGTCACAAGGCCGAAAAGCGAGAAACGCAAAGCTCATATAGGAGGGGAATACGCACTGCCTGGGTTTTGTGCCATTGTTGCGGTGTTACCGGGGTGTCCAGGTGAAGCTTGGTAAGGACGTTGAATATGCTCGGCAAAGGAACCAGAGCGAGCCGAGGTTGGGTAGATGCCGTACTCGGAGGTTGGAGTAGCGGTGGTCGAGTAATTGCTAGGACGCACTTCTTGTTGTGTGACGTACTGCGCACCAGACGCGTGATCTAGAGACGACGCTTCAGCACGCGTGTTGTTGTCGGGAGAGTGGACCGAGTCCGAGTGATTGGGAAAGGGCGAGATCAAACCTGGTTGCGAATATTCGGAAGCGCTGTTACGATCCATAGAGGATTAGTTTCAAATTCCGGGTGGGACAGAGCAGACGGATATGGAAATTGCAGAAAGTTAAGTAGTGAGACGAGAAGAGAGGAGGCGGCGAAACGAGATGGCGAGGAGGATGAAAGATGAGACGAAGACGTGAGGGGGTGGGTAAGACCGAGATGAGGTGCAGAGAGAATACGGGGAGGCTGAGAATGCTGATGAAGATTGAAGATGTGAAGAAGCAAGAAAGGAAGAATTGAGAAAAAGGTAGAGAGGATGTGAAGAAGACAGAAAGAGTATGAGAAGAAGAAAACAATGCAAGGCGGAGAGAGGCAAAAGATATGCGCGCGACACGAGGGACGTAGACGAACGGATTGGCTAATGGGGACAAACGCACCGGGCAAGAGTTAGTCGAAGAGCTAGTGATGGCGGCCACGACGGGGGTAGCAATAGGCTCGGGTATTGATTGTATCGATAGTATCTGTATCTGAGTGCCTAGGGTGGATGGGAGATCGAGAGATATTGAAACTATGGTGGAAGGTATTAGAGGGTAGAAAAAAGAGAGAAGAGAGAGGGGAGAAGAGAGAAGATGGCAGGTGGCAGATGGCAGATGGTAGACGATAGAGAGAAGGCGAAAGAAGATGATTAAGAATTAATAATGATGAATTAAAAGGTGAAGACGGGGAGGGGGGGGAGGGAGAGGATTTGTAGGGTGAAGAGAAGGAAGGAGGGGGGACAAGGTAGAGGTACTTGTAGCGAGGTAGGGAAATAGAAAAAGGAAGAAAGAATAAAGAGTTAAATTAAATGGCGGAATAAAGGAAAGAAATAAAAAAAAGAATGGAAGCAACGAAAAAGAAAGGAAAAGAAGAATGGAAGAGGAAAGCGAGACAAAGACCGGAAAAAATACAAGACACAAGATAGCAGATGAAAGAAAACGGAATTAAGACGTACGAAGAGTCAATTGAGAGTCAATTGAGAGTCAATGAAAAGTCAATAAAGGAGTCAGAAAGTATGCTTAAGCATAGACTACAGTGATCTAGAGATACGGTTGAATTGGGTCGCATTAGTGAGACAGGAGTACAGAGGCGATTGGGATATCAAAGCCGGGAGTTGATCTGTCTATTTGCAGAGTGAAAAGTCGGAAAGAGCAATCCAGAGGGAAACAGCAGGACACTAGAGGAAGGAGCGAACGGGAAAAGACAAGCACACGGAAAGAGGGACAGATAGACAGGAAAGAGGCAGAGCAAAGAGGAAAAGAGGGAAGGAGGGAAAGAGCGAATGGGGAAAAGAGAAATATTGGAGGGAAAGAGGGTGAGCAAAGAGGAAAGAGGAGAGAGGAAAGAGGAAAGAGCGAGGGGGGTGTTCTCAGTTGTTTTGGCAAGACTTGACCGCGATCTCCAGAGGACGGCTCAAAGCAGCAGCAACGATGACAGGACAGGCACTCACCAAAAACGGAGAAGAATGCGAGACCTGGGCCCGAGACAGCAGCATTGATGTTTGCAGGCTACCTAAGCAGAAGAGAATACAGGCCAATTTAAATCCTACTTTGTAGTTGTGTTTCTTGAATCTTGTCGCTTATGTCGCTTCTCTATCGCTATTCTGTGCTTTTGAGACAAAGCAGACAAAAAGAATAGCAAAAGTTTGCGGTTTGCGGTGGAATTGCGCGAATGCGATGGAAGTGGGGCATATTGGGAAATATGGTTGCGCGTGCATGGGGGGGTATGCAACCGTAGAGCAAGGGCATGGTTGCGTGTGTGGTGGTGGAGAGGGGGGTGCATCTATTGGGCCTCGAATGGAAGACTGGAAGGAGCGACTCTCATTCTTTTGGGTTAACTTGCATCGCTAGCTTGCTTTTTTTTTTCTGGGAGGTGCGAGGTGCGAGGTGTGCGTGCTGTGATGAGCGGACAAGCGAAAACAGCAAGAGCGGTCGACGCAGTCAGTCTCCAGCAGTCTCAGCAAGGCGATGTCCTCCGATAGTCCCTTCCTGAAAAGGCAACAAATCCTTGGTGGAGCCCATGAGGCGGAAGGCAGGGCAGGCGCGAGTCAGATGATTGCAGATGAGTCGCGTATATTTACGTGACAGGACACTGGATTGAGAAGGTGCGATGCGCCTGCAAATGAATTATAATCAGAAGCACAGGAAGGAACGGTTGAAAATAAATTATGCCTTGCGAAAGAACAACACCATGGTTATGGCGTCACTAGGACCACGATATATGGCAGTTCCGTGCCATTGGGTGGTTTCCTGTAGGTGTACCGTTCCGCCATGCATGCGTTTCTTTTTACCTTTTTCTTCTTCCTCCTTGACTTATTCTTGTTATTTGCCTCACTGGATTTCTATGTTGTTTTTTTCCTAAATCTATAATTTGTCATTTTTTTCGTTTCTGATTCTTATTCTCTTTCAGAGAGGAGACTGTGGAGAAAGATTAGGAGTGCGAGAAAGATTATTTCCACTGTGTATGTGTGTGGGTCATCTGGCTATGCATACTTGGAGGCCCAAAAGCACCAGTCAACCAGCCAGATCACCAGTGCAAGGAGTGGACGCCATATTAACGCAGATGCAATAAGCTACATTCAGTAAGTATTTAAGCCCATGAAATGCAGGATACGCGGGGTTTAGACCGGACGCTGTCGCCAAACTTATACAAGGACGAACGTAACAAAGTATCGATGTATCTCATATGTTGCCCGCCAAGCCGAGCACGAGCAGCTGCTTGAATTTGCAATGTATCTTCTACAGTGCTGAGCCTTGAAGGAGTCGACGAAGCCGGTGAGCTATGCGATAATGCATCTTCATATCGTAGGTCGATAAGTCATCATGCGATAAAAGGCGTACGTAAACAACAGACCCTTTCTCAATTCGTCTCCTAATCTGTACTGTGGGCTGCTGGCCTGGCCAATAATCCAGTAGGTTTAGGAGCAAAGAACAAGGTGGTGGCTGGACGGCAAGCAGTGATGAGAAACGCAAAGGTGCGTGAGCTGAACATGTTGACACGGAATGGGCAATTGTGCAGGGATCAAAAGCGAAGGATGGCGGCAGTGATGACTTGTGATTATAATGAATGAATGTATAACGAGAGAGGGGGGGAGGCACTCGGCTTGAGAGTACTGAGATTGCGTAGGGTGACGAGGTACAATAATCAATACAATATTATGCTGGTGAAAGTTTCGCTTGCAGAATATCTATATTTTGTTCGTTGTCATTCCGAAAAAGCGAAGGAAAAATAAAAGCAAATGTGGTGTGCTGACTAACATATAAAAATACTCTATTTATGACCTGATATAAAAGTTGTAGGGTTAATAATTATATACCATGCGGCAACCATTAAATCTTGAATTAAATCATTTGTATTAATGGGTTGATTGCATGGCCCAGAATCGATTTACACAAAAAAATCCCTTCTTATCCTAGCCCGAAACCAACAGCAATATCAATAACTACCGCTCCCAGCCACTTGGTGCGACCTCACAAGTTGCCAGTCAGATCCATCAAAACTTGCATTCGAGATCTCGACGCGGGCTGCAAGATACTAAAACTAACCGCCAGGCCAGATGTAGTCAAGTCATCCTAAAATACACGCCATCTAAGCATATATAGTATTGATATTATCTGAACGACTAGCCTTACTTCCATGAAGTTGAAAATGCCAGCTAAACAGCCCCTGGCCTATGGTGGGCTTCTAGCCTGCTTCCCCAGGTATCTTAACCATCAATAACACCAGTGCATAACCAGCTACTAATTACGCCATCTGCAGTCCTTAACTTTCTTATTTATGCCCAGTTGCTGATCTTGCGACAGTTTCTAGCAGCCCGCTTCACACTAGAAGTCAACTAATAAAATAAAACAGTCACCCAGGTCCCCGCCCGTCAAAGGACCTCGTGGCCTGTGGCCTAGTGCTGTAACTACGCCAGCGTGAAGCTGCTCATCCAAACTACCCTGCCCTACAAGACATCATCCATCCTCAGTCGGTTAGCGAAAAATAGCAACAACAACAACAAGAAGAAGAGCAACAACAGCAACAGCAACAGCAACAGCAGCAACAACAACAACAACAACCATGCCAGAAGCGCAACTTGAGCCGCAATGTAACCAGCATGTCTTCTTTCTCCTTAAAGCGTGCATACACATTGTATGTTGGTCTCTACAACAAATACAGTTCTTTGATATCTTACAACGTCGTACACAACGTGTGAGAATCCCGAGGGTGTGGAGTGCTACCGATCGCAAAGTGCAACAGACAACCCGCGCACACGCCTTCAGAGACATCACGACGCAGTAGCGTATGCGAGTGTTTCCTTAGTGTAGTGCTCTAAGTCTTAGTGTGTTCAACCGAAAAGATGGTTGCTTCTCTAGTCCTGGTCTTGTCTTAGCTGCTGCAAGTCCCCGGCTGCTATCTTTTAGTATATTATCCATCAATATGCCAATTAAATGTCCGTAGGCTGTTCAACCCTCTTGCTGATTATTAGCTCTAGAGTCGTTGCCTTTTCCGTCTTAAGATTCAACTATCGGGTTATTCTTTACATATCTTTTATTTTCATGGTTAGCGACTGGCCTGTGTCGTTTTGTTGTCCATGATGGAAGCATAGGCAGTAGCAAATGTCTGCATGTCACATAGTGGCTTATAAAGGAGCAATGGAAGGCTGTCTCGCACACAAAGAAATCGCATCCAAGATAAAGAAAGGTTTGCATCATATGCTCGCATGTAGTGGCGAAAAGGAATGCCAGACCCTCTTCTCATTATTTTATATTTTATTTTAATTCCAGTCCATTGGCATCTCAATGTCTTTGTCTGCTGAAGAAGGAGCCGAGCTTGCATAAGTCATGTATCCAATGGCATTAACTCCGGATGTTTGTTCTTATTGGCCTTTTCGGTCTCGTCGGTACTCTTATTACTCTGTATCCTATGATTCGTCCTTAGTTTATCTTGTCCCCATTACGCAGCGCCGCTCCGATTGCCTGCCGATAAAGACAAGGATAGACAAAGAAAGTCAGGTTGTGGAAAAATACGGGTCAAGATACCAAGATAACGCTCAGAAAGGAATCGGAGTATGCCGCAATGTAAGATACAGTCTGACACTTGTAGAGGGCGTGTAAACAGGGATACTGTCACCAACAATAATAAAAATACTTATATTACTTGCTGTAAAAAAGAGCAAAAAGAAAGAAGAAAACTACCCCGGCTCGGCGAAAACGGCCTATGGGACCCATGGGTAGTAAGCATCAAGATGTAATACTGTGAGACATGTTTTGTCATTTTACGCTTTCAGCATTCTGATCAATATACTCAGTAATTACTTGCATCGTCTCAAGCAGATTTTTTTTCTTTCTCTTTTCTTCTGTCTTTTTTTTCTTCTTTTTTTTTTTTTTTTTTTGGCATACGATATTCGTCATCAGAGTAGTCTCTACTGATATCCCAGATTCTACCTCTCTTAGTATAGCGGAGCGTACCAACAACTTGTTATTTTTCCCTCGATGCCCGAGGTTATGCCAAATACATCTGAGGGCGTATGGATGCTGGCAACCATTCCAGATCGAGACAACGAAAAGGTTCTTGGTATTAGAGTGGTTGTGTGGAGCCACTGCAGGCATTGCAGGCACAATACTTGCAAACGACAACTGCGTGCTCATTTGACGTGCTGATGGAAGAGAACGGAGCAGTTGGGTCAGTAATACTTATTACATGATTGTGCTCTAGTTGATACGTTGATGGGTGCCAACAGCGTATCAAGCATGTGCTTGATCACGCGTCATGTTGACTTTGTAAATGTCGACCTCTCGCATGTGTCACCTACTTTGATATGTTTTCTTTGTCGTATTTTCAAATGCATATATATTTTCACATCCTACAAAACACAGCATCAGAACATACTTGCACACCCCGGACAAGAGCCATTTATCGAGTAACAGTGGACCGAGATTACTGGATACGACGTACAAAGACACATAGTCTTCGCATATTGTTCTCACCCATTTTCTGGGATGCAATACAAATGGATGGCTGTCCGTGCTCCGTGCTCCTCTTGGGTGTGGGGTGTGCCCCATCCTCCATGGCAAGAAGGTAAAAAGGTAGGCAAGAACATTGATCATCAAGTAGGTGACAAAGAAAAGGTGAATAGAGGATAATAATAAAAGAGGGACAGTGGACCATCACCATGAGACGACAGGGTTACTGACCATGGCCTATGCCAAAAGTGTGATAGTGGCCTCGCTTCTCGACGACGCCAATAGGACAGCACAGGGTAAAAAGGAGACGAAAGAGGGCAGGGAAGGTCAAAGTGTAAAAAGACAAGAAAGGCAGAGCGTCTGCTATGAGTCCACGACGATACTCCTCCGTAAGATACTATGCGTAAGATACAAATATCATGAATGATAAGATGACCACGGTGAGGGCGTGAGAGTGGAGAAATTCGGGATCAAAGACTATCCCGTTTTTATTATATATGGAGCATTACAGAGCGGAAAGAGAGTTTCGTGACAAAGGACGAAGAACGGGACAAGATGGTATTAAGGAAAGACGGGTGAGGAATGAACTGGCCCAGATTCGACAACGAGAAGAAATGCCCACCATGGAGCGAGAGTCTGGGCAGGTCAACGCTGAGCAGATACTCAGATACTTGGTTACACGGATACTTGCAAGAATTGCAGCATTTATATTTTATGCCATGATAATACTATATCATCCCCTAGGATGGTGCCCCTTGATCACGCCAACGACAAGGGCACCACACCACAAAGCTGAGTACTAATAATGCTTAGAAGTGTTGGTGGCCCGGCCTGGCTGGCCCGATTTAGCCACCTCGAATCCACTGTTGCAACATCAATGGCGTTGGAAGATGGCTCATGTGAAGTTATTATGTACAATGATGGTGAGCCATGCTTTGTATCTTGCGGAATACATGCAATCTTGTTGGCATGATGCCCCTGCATAAAATATACAGAGCGCGTTTCGCAAATTTTAAACATGGCATGGTATTATGTGCTTATATTGTTAGTATCTCAACATAATTTGCTACTTTTACTTCTACATATGGCCGGCTTTGCTACCTTGCGGCTCGTGGCGTTAATACACTCACTAATACTATCAATTTCAATATTGACTACGATGCGTCGACTTGAGGCCAAGATACGCATATTAAGATGCTTTCAACTTTACTGGGTACGGAGTAGTAGGATATACGGAGCCTACTAGTTATATGTATGCCACTCTTCGTGCTCCGTGCTCACCCGTACTGACAGCTGGGTGCACTAAGAATCCTAAATAAATAATAAAAAAGGCGCCAAACTGTGAATCTTAGAGCTAGCTTGCCCAATATACGTTGCAAAGGGTCCATCTCTGGTGTTTGGCGGCCATTTGGCGTGCGTTGGGTCCGGGGTTGGTGGGCTGCTTGTCGTACAAGAAGCGTGGTATCACCAAGATCATCGCGTACTAGTATCTGGCTCTGTTTGGGTAATGGAATCTGTCACTTGGAGCTCCGGGTGGGCTGTATTTCGATACAAGCATGATAAAACCCAGAAGAGAAGAAAATCAGCCTCATAAAACCAACACTCCGTACCTCATTGTCTACGCCGGTTGGTTGCCGACTATTGACCCGAACCCAGACAATAAATAACTCTCATTCTCTTCTTATCGCGGTCTCCGCCTGTGGGCGGAATTATTCGTGTATTCATCAAGCTATTGGCCGACTTCCAGTAGCAAACCAGCCGACATCCGAGTTGCGCGCAAAGGTGATTCCTGTCTCTACCCGGAAAGATCGGGCTATCGGGATTGCCTACTACCCATTAAGTATCTTACTATGTAAGATACAGGCAAAGCAGGGCACGCTATGAACACTTGTAAAGACTCACGGTGAAGTAACGGTGCTCCAACCTCGATCGTCAGCAATAACCTTCACCTACGCCAGCGAAGCTGAAGATGCGGAGGGAAGTGTTCAAACCCCATATACAATAGGCTGTATGCATACTGAGAGCGTTGACCTCCAGACCTGAGATATCAGTAAAACGCATTCTCGCCAAAGTCACAGCACACATCAGGCAAAATTTGCTGGTACGGGCGGGGTAGGCAAGTCAAATTGCTCATAGGTAGGGATAGGTAGGGGGTAAGTGTCCAAGGGAGAGGGGGGGGGGGGAAGTAGAAGAACTACGGTGTTCGGCGACCATTTTTAACAGGCATTAATTCCCCTCTGGATGAAGCTTCTCCGAAGTAAGAATATCACTTTACATATTTCAGTTTAAAACAAATCACCCAAAATATACTCAACAAATACGCAAAATATGGTTAACAGGCCTGACACATATATAGGTGAATAATGATACAGTTTCCGGTGAGCGGCCTCGGGATGAACAGTATCACGGCTCTATATTGGAAGGCAGACAATAAGACGGAGGTATTGATGGAGCCAGCACTCAGACTCGTATGTGCAGATGTTGATAAATGCTGAGGACGACACGGGCATGGCCTGGCCAAAGTGAGAGAGCCAGCCCGAGGTTGCGTAGAATACTCTCCGTTCAGGCCCTCGTTCGACGGAACAACCCATCCGATCTTACGGACAGCTGCGGAGCAAGGCAGTGCTGGGCAGGATATGCGTTGTTTGGTATTGGCCTCCGCAAGCAGAACAGCAAAATAATGCTGAAGACATTACATCTATTTTCTTCAGCAGCATGATTACCAAAATCTCTTTGGCTGCCGAACGTCTCGCTGTCTATCCGCTACCTAAATCGAACATTTCCTTATCACAAACTTGAGAGTCATATGAACAGAAGATAGCAGATACGAAACAACAATCGGCCACGGATTACAGTGACCAATCGTTATTGTCTGTACGAGTTATTGTCTGTACGAGTTTGTCCAATAAGTAGAAAAAAGCATATAGTTGGCACTCGAATCCTGGCCAATCAAGACGAGAAAATAGATGGCAAACAACAACGATGTCCATTGAATTGCACCAACCAGCTACCGATGTGGACATGTTCGGATGAGAATAAATAATTAACAGATAGTACAAATAATCAACCACTTATAAAAAGAGGCACACCCCTCCCCACCGTTCTTCAAAGCGAACACAATAAATGGAATAATCTTCAATCAATTAATACCACATGCTTGCGTGATGAATGTCGCACAAGCTGTCATTATCGGAGCCTATGGTTTCGCTG
Source organism: Ophiostoma himal-ulmi (assembly GCA_029299165.1). Classification (NCBI taxonomy): domain Eukaryota; kingdom Fungi; phylum Ascomycota; class Sordariomycetes; order Ophiostomatales; family Ophiostomataceae; genus Ophiostoma; species Ophiostoma himal-ulmi. The sequence goes on from JANSME010000001.1 coordinate 6,161,214, forward strand.
TCGTGTATAGGATGAATAAAGCCAAGGAGCATATCGAGTATAAATATTGATATCATACCACTCGTAGATTCAGTTGGTATTCTGAAGAAGACATATAGCCGAACTGCAAGATATATTGTATGTGTAAAATTGACTGCTTTACTCCATTAGTTGTCAGTAATGATTGTGTAATAGAATAGAAAACAGAATAGTTCTAGCGGCTGCTTTCCTTTCACCACTTTCGTGTCGCTTCTTGTTCTTTTGTACACTACCCTGGAAATACTCCAATCCGGTTGTGTGTGCTTAAGATGGGGCACATTGACCTAAGTAACCTTCACTGATTTCCATCGAATATTGTTCGTCTTCGGGCTTTGGTTTGGAAACCACTTTTTATCACGCAGGAATGTTGTTTGACGTAAGCCGCAACATACAAACATGCTCTGTACTGTTCGCCTCCGTGTCTACGTGCCAAATTTGCGTTGCAAGACTCAGGTTATCTACAGCAAATTGCCAAAGTATTAGGCCGTATGCTGCTGTGAAAGAGCTTGAGCGCAAAAGAACGACCCCAATCGCGATCCCAATGAGATCTGCGTGGCTGCAAAATACCTTTGATCTATGGATACCACAGAATTCAATCACTTGTGTATAAAAACCTCATAATGAGACAATTTACTTGGTGACACTATCTAAGGCGCAGTATCTCGGGAGCCCGCATTGTCCAGCCCTGCTGCCGTTGTATGTTCGGCGACTGTTATACCCTTCCACCTGTTCGTCCCTGGCGCTGTGCTTCTAGTTTGACGGGAGCTAAATTGGCCACGGGTTCAGCCAAATCAAAACCACATCTTTGGCCTCTCGGTACTGTAGCTAAATAGCTTGTGGGATGTGAATAAACGGTGGGTGGTGCTGTATCTAGTGGTCTAGTGTAACGAACTATGAAAGCGAACTAGTAAGGTGGCTCATCCAAGATGGTGAATGTAGTAGTCGGCCCTGAATCTTGTTGGGTTAAAGCGCGGTTGTTTTGTAGACATCGTCCAGGAGATACGTTTCTACATACAACGTCTCGGTCACGTTCTACTTGTCGTCAAAATTCAAGCATTGGCGTCTCTGTGTGGTATATTAGTTGCTTAATATGTAGCAGTTCTTGGTCACGGTCGAGTTGCAGCCAGAAACATCTAGTCTGACCCAAGCCATCGGGAAGACACTAGGACGTCAATCACCCTGACTTGATTTACGGAGTATGAGTAATCGCAGCCTCGAGGCGCGATGCTAGCCTGTTTGTGCTAGTTTGTTGTGTGATGGGTTTCAAATGTGATATGTCGAGCTCAAATAGGTCTAACGACCTTGAAAGGCCTATTCTGGCCAATGTAGTGTGCGGTGCGGACGTGGTTTGTTTCGTGTCGTTTGAACCAGTATCACCTGTGCTCTAAGTGCTCATTTTGGCTATCCCGCGCCATGCCATTGCATATGCATAGCAAAGGTGATCTGCATCTTTGACTGTTTTTTGTGCTTTTTGTTTTTGTTTTGGTCGTGTATCTGGAAGGATATAGACCAGCGGCTCCGTGTATACATGTCTTTCGAGGTGTGTGGGATACACATGACCAAGGATGGTATCACATGTGCACACTTCTTTGCGTCACTTGTGGTCACTCGCATTCACTCATACTGGGGCAGGGTGTGTGTTTTGTGTCCTTGTTACCCGCAGTAGCCGACAGAGCCCTCGTTGGACATCGCTAGGGGTGCATTGCATTGCTGACTGCTCCTATCCTCCCACCGTCAGCCCTTTACTAAATATTGTTTGTTGAGGCGGTGTCGAAACTGCTGCCTACGTATGGGATCTCATGTTGCTGTCCGTTCGTACCAAATGACCCGCATGTTTAATTTCTTGGATCTTGCTTCGCGTGTGCGTGTGGCTGTGTGCTTTCGGTTGTTGACTGTGCTGTTTGTTTGTTAATCATGTCTTTAATTTTGATTGGTTAGAGTGATATATTGTGTATTTTTAATTTATTTTATTATTATATGAATACTCACTGCTATTATTATCCTTGTATATTTTGACGATTATCAGCATGTCACTCGATTAATATACCCCCCGAGATAGTAGCTATGAAGGCACATATTAGAATATGACATATCAAAATGGAATAAACCAATACAAATACAAAAGCAACACCGAGAGACACATAAAATTGTTCACGGTTCACCTGTAATATTTCGCAGTGAAGCAAAGCTAGTAAATATCACGACCACATCTACCCGCCGCGAGCGACTGACATTAACTACAGGCAATTCCACCTACTACTTCCCAGCCGGCATACCGGTTTAAGCGTGTGCCTATTGACGATGACGGACAATGTACGAGAGTATACACCATCAAGTACACATTGTTAACGAAGTATACCATTTCATAAGCAAGGCTAGGTCATTAACAGGTGGAGGAATAGTAGCAGTATTAGTTGTACTTCATGCATGCATAGAACAAACAAAACCACACCGAACAAGTGGCGCCGTATATTGCATACTCACAAACGCATCGGAAACTCTTTGTGATAGAAAGTAAATTTGCCAAACAGTAACTTTTGGTCGAGTCTAAAAAGTTCCGAATTTTGTTCCCCTCTTGTTCTACAGATAACGCCAACCGACAGCGGATAAAAACAAACCGCGGGAAGAATAGAGCAGTTGAAAATGCAATATAAGAACAGAAAACGCAAGTATTAGACACGCAGCGAGGCGATGGGAAACATGTGAAAACAAAGCAGATGCAGCACGGCAAGATCAGATACGAGGACCGGATATACATCGGTGAGCCTGGCAGAGTCCGTAAACTCAAGCCCTAAGCGTCATCAGCATACCGGCATACACGCATTGTCAATTTACCAGCGGCGGTTGTTCAGAGGCATGGCGTTAGCACCGCCACCACCTCTGTGGTTGCCACGGTGGCCGCCGCGGCCGCGGTAACCACCCCAGCGGCCGTGACCGCCACCGCCGCCACCATATCTCACCATCTCGGCAAGACGGGGATCGATGTTCTGCTTGGCCTCCTGGAGGACGTTCACAAGATCACGGGCCTGCTTGGAGTCTATAGAATGATTAGCATATATCAAAGCGATGAAGGCGTAAGTAACAGTGGAGAAGACACTTACTGTCAGTAGTAAAGAGGGTGATGGCAGTTCCCATTGCACCAGCACGGCCAGTACGACCAATACGATGGATGTAATCCTCAGAGTTGTTGGGGTAGTCATAGTTGATGACGTGAGTGATATTGCGCACATCTTTTCAAGGAGAAGAATACGGGTTAGCATACGAGATAGAAGAGAGGCAACGATTTCAAAGATCATTGCGACGCTCCAGCTGAGACGCTTCAGCCAAGACATATGTGCCGTTACAGCGACATTTGTTTACTGAAGCCCTTTGGCGCTTTGCTCCTGGGTTTATGGGCTGTCCGTTGCGGAAAATAGGTACACCTGAGGATATGACGCGGTGGTGCAGAGTCCTTGGAACCTTTCCAGGCGAGTGTGATGCTTGGGGGGGAAAAAGACCACCTGATCGGACAGAAACAGGGTGTCAAGACATACCGACTCCATACTTGCACCGTGAATGGATCTTACAATAGATCTGAAGAGGTGCAGGCATAGAATCACGAGCGTGTAGCACAGCGCGGCAAGACTATAGCTGTGCCGCGCTTACGTCCCAAACATCGTCTTGAACAAAGACTGGAATGGCACTGGCCTGTCGCCACCTTTGGGACTGTGACAGGCCAGCGCAAAAGTTCGCGCAATCAAGAAAGCCCCTAGACATAAGAGTAAAGCGCGAGAAAGCTCAAGAGCTGATTCGACGCTGCAGATTTAAAGAAACCGAAAAGAGAAGAAGAGAGAAAAGACGGAGTAGAGTAGAGACGGAAGAGTGTGTTTACGATGGGGGTCATCAGGAATAGGTGAGGAAGTGGAGTAGAAATGGGCTGGGGACTGGGGAAGAGGGGGAGGTTTGGGGGGTTAACATACCGATACCACGAGAAGCCACGTCAGTGGCAACCATGATAGGAGACTTGCCAGTCTTGAACTGATCCAAGACCCAGTCACGCTCGTTCTGCTGCTTGTCACCGTGAATAGACAGAGCCGGCCAGCCATCCTGGCGCAGAAGGCGGGTGATGTCGTCGGCAACACGCTTGGTGCCGGTGAAAATGAGGACCTTGTTGCCCTTGTCCTTGTCCTCAAGAGCAGCCTCCAAGTGCTTGGTCATGCGCTCACGCTTCTCGCTCTCGGAGACAACCTCGACGATCTGGGTAATGCGGTGGTTGGCCGACAGCTCCAGCGAACCAATGTTGACCTGAATAAAGTCGGTCAAGAAGTCAGAGGCCAGGTTGCGGACCTCCTTGGGCCAGGTAGCCGACCACATCAGAGTCTGACGATCGGGGCGAATCTGGGAGATAATCTTGCGAATCTGGGGCTCGAAACCCATGTCAAGCATGCGGTCAGCCTCGTCCAGGACCAGGTAGGTGACACGGCGCAGGTTGGTGCGGCCAGACTCCAGCATGTCAATCAGACGGCCGGGAGTGGCGATGCAGACCTCGCTACCGCGGGACAGGTCGCGAATCTGGGGACCCTTGGGGACACCGCCGTAAACACAAGTGTTGCGAATGCGGGAAGATCTGCCAAACTTGGTAATCTCCTGCTGGATCTGAACAGCGAGCTCACGAGTGGGGGCAAGGACAAGGACAATGGGGCCATCACCAGGGGCCAGCAGAGGTTGGGCGTTGATGTGGACAATGGAGGGCAGACAGTAGGTGAGGGTCTTGCCAGAACCAGTCTCGGCAATACCGACAACGTCACGACCAGACAGAGCCATGGGCCAGCCCTGCGACTGAATGGCAGTAGGCGCAGGGAAGCCCTGGGCCTTGACCTCGTCAATCACGTAGCGGGGGAAACCAGCCTCGTCAAAGGTCTCGACGGGCTTGGGGACATCCTTGCCAGTGACGGCCATGTTGTGCTCCTTGCGGAACTTCTCAACCTCACCAGCAGAGCGCTCAGTGACGGTAGGGTGCTCCTTGTAAAAGTGCTTCTCGAACTTGGGAAGCGACTCGAGGTCCCACTCTTGCTTCTGCAGACCAGCACCGAGGTTGGACATGCGGTCACCACCGCCGCCACCGCCGCCGCCGCCGTAGCCGCCGCCGTAGCCACCACCACCGCCATAGCCACCGCCGTAACCGCCACCGCCGTAGCCGCCGGATCTAGAGATGATAGTTAGCATTATGTTAGGGGTGTCAGTCGGATGCGATCAAGGCCGAAGACCCGAATCGCGAGACTGTACTTACCCGTGACCATTAGAGTTGCCGCGGTCGTTGCCGCCGTGGTAGCCGCGCGAGCCACCGCCGTAACCGCCGTGAGACATATTGAGACTGAAGGTTAGGGTTGTTGTCGTGTTTTGGGGTATGAAAGAACGAGAATATCGTCAGATAAAAGAGCGTGATGAAGGCGATGAAAGAAATCTTCTGAATGTCGAGGAGTCGAGATGAGCACAGCTATAGAACAGAGCGCGCGTGTATGGGAGATATGTGACGATGAAAGAGAGTGAGAGAGTGAGAGAGTGAGATGAAGTGATGGAAGAGCGAGAAGAAAAGTAAAGGAAGGGGATGAAGAAAGTGGAAACAGATTAGGGATTTTTTCTATCTACAAACTTTTTCTTCCCTTTTAGCAGTCGCCTTCGAAAATTTCGGGCAACAACAAGGGATCTCTCTCTGGGACCCATTTTTAAAATTTAGCTCTGTTTGGCCTGAACTTTACAGTGGACCAACTGTAACAGCTGCCGCGACATCACGTGACATTACTGAATAGCGGAAAAATCCTTAGCATTATATTTCATATGTTCAGCGTCTTACTGGACCAGACGCATCGATGCTACTCGAAGCTGTGCATCTCCCAAAACGCAATCTCATTCTGAAATGGGTAAAATGTTAGAGAAAAAATCAGCCATACGCGATAGATGTGAACCGGTCATATTGGTGTCTAAAAGACAAAGGGAAAAAAGTTCTCACCACGATGGACTGCCGGAATATCTTGACCAGCGTCTCGATTCTTGACGGCGACTGCAGGACAGCATGCTGTTCAATCCGATCTACACAAAGTGAAAGGTAAGGAAAGGTGGTTAGCCGGCTATTGATATGGCTACTATATGACTGCAAGTGGTGCTCACCGGTTGTGCGCTTGGCCAAGGCATTGTATGCCTCGTTGGTGTAGTTCTCGACCCAGTTCCAGTAGGGGTGGTCGTCGGCCTTGGTTGCGGCATGCTCTTGGTGCAGGGCTTTAGCAGCATATCCATAGCCAATGATGCAGGGAGTCAAGGCAACTTGCAGTGCAAACCAGTCCTCTGAATGGCCAATATCCAAGAGGTATCGGCTGTATGCAGTGCACGCTGATGTTCGGGCTTCGGTTAGCAACTCGAGTGGCTACAATGTCTTTTATATAATCACGCAGGATGGTTCTCCTTCTGGACTACAAGGTCCATGCGGGGAATATGGCATACCGGTCTTCTCTTCTGACACTTCCATCTCGGCTTTTGAGATGCCAAACTTGGCACAGTACTCAACGTGTAGCTTCATCTCATCGGCGAGACTTTGAACCATCGCAGTAGCCTGTCAAGGGGGGTTAACTGGTATGATCTTGTAATTACTTCGTCCGAGATAATACGCGAAAGCGAGGGACTGAGTCCGGTGGGTAGACAAACACTTGTGATATCTGGCATGTTTTTGGCCTTGTAGGCCGCCAGCGCACTGGCTCTCGAAAAGTGAATCTGGGCACTGTCAGAACTGCCACAGCCGAAAATAAGCAAGTCAAGAAGCGATATGACAATGTTTCTTACTAAATAGAGATAATCCTGAATTAGATAGCCTCTGAAAGACTCTTTTGGCAGACTGCCGTCGCCTAAAGCCATGACAAAAGGGTGGTGGATGAACCGGTGCCAGACATCAGCCACACTGGGATGCTCAAAGACATATTCAAGGAAGTGGCCGCGCGAAAATGGTAGAACAGACAGAGAATGGAAGTGTCCGAGAGGTCCGTGACCTTTGCCGAGTCCAGGGGCATACCGAATGGCTGCTTCGACGTACCGGCAGGCGGCTTTGACAGCAGGCACAACTTCCATTCCCTTTGCCAGGTTGGATGCAATAGCGGCTGGTGTTTTCGTTAGCATACTAAAGCAAGCATCGCAAAATTAACATATATGAGAAGTACAGCGACAGCTTGTTCGCCACCTACATGCTAATGAACACCCAGTGCCGTGTGTGTTGTTTGAGTCCTGATACTTGCTCTCGATTCTCACTAGCTGTCCACCGGGCCCGGCAAGAACGTTGACAACGATCTTGCGCTGCTCAGGGGTTTTCGCCGCTGTATGGTCCTCTTGGAAAGGTACATGGCCACCTTTTGCCAGTACCCATACCGAGCCCAGGCTGAGGCATTGCTGGGCGAGATTCTCCAAGTCTTTAACTGAGTCAATCTCCTGATCGGTGCGCCCCAGTAGAGTTTTGAGCTCTGGGATGTTTGGAGTAAGAATATAGGCAAGGCTTGCAAGCTTTCCAAAATTAGCCATTGCATCTTGTGGTAGTAGGGATGCTCCTGTGGTGGCCACCATGACCGGGTCGACAACGACCTTTGTAATTGCCCGCTTTTGCAACGTGTCGGCAACTATATTTATTGTCTCGGATGATGCAAGCATGCCTATGAGTTGTCAGCAAGTTTGACAATCTTCCAGGTGAAGGGCATCATAACTTGGACCTACCAGTCTTCACCACATCTGTTCCAATATCATCAAGACAGGCATCGATCTGCTGCTTGAGAAAGTCTGGAGGCACCGAGTGGATAGCATACACCCCCATGGTATTCTGCGCTGTGAGTGCCGCCGTCGCTGTCATCGCATAACAGCCATGGGCGGCAATGACTTTCTGATCAGCCTCGAGACCTCTGCAGAGTCAGCGTTGTATATAGGGAGAGCACGATACCCATTTTTGTTGAGGTTGATAAAAACTATGAACTTACGCTCCACCAGAGCTGTCCGAGCCGGCGATTACGAGCACGCGGCCGTTGTTCATATTTGCTAGAGGCCGAAAAGAAAGCGTGTTTGGTATTGACGCAGTGCTCTTCGATGACGATTTTGCTTATATGCAAGTGTATGACGTGAATGAGCAGTAGAGACTGACTCACGCTCCGTATATTACTCAAACCTTCACAACCAGTGGGGGTGGATCACCCGTCATCGGAACTTCGGAACTTATATGGTGTCTTACATGGAGCGACGGACATTAACTCGGCGCTAAGAACGACGGTGTCGCATCTTAACTGGTCAATTTCTGTAAAAGAACAAAACATTTTGATAAACAAAGATACTCAAGAAAAGCAATAAATAATGAATATCCCTAGAAACGTCCAAATGCTTCCAAAACATTAAGATAGATGCAAGATGATGCACGCCGTGCCGCTATACATTTTTTACTGCATAAAAACGATAAATCCCGAATACCAAACAAAGAAGCAAAAAAGCAAAATAAATGTACCTCAACACTGATTCGTACTCAATCAGACAGCCAACCGCCTTGCAGTGTCTCGTCTCTGGAGTTGCACAGGGTCACTGATGCTTCGCTGCCTTTCTGTCCTCTGCTCATCCCCAGAGCTCTCGTCTCCGGAGTTCATCCCCGGGCCGCTTCTAGGCTGAGGTGTTTTTCATTCGTTCTCAGCCCTGTGGCCAGCCGCCAAGTCTTCATCGGTGCTGTCCTCGCCCTCGCCCTCGCCCTCGCCGCTGTCGTCGTCCTCGACGTCCTCGTCTTCATCACTCTCATCGCTTCCACCGGTTTCACCTGCACCGACTGCCCGACCCTCGTCATCGTCCTCGTCATGATCCTCGTCATGATCCTCGTCATGATCCTCGTCATGATCCTCGTCGCCATCGTCCTCCTCGTCATCGTCCTCCTCGTCATCGTCCTCCTCGCTATCACCATCTCTTCTGAAAGCCCTTCCCATATTCTGACCATCATCACTGTCGTCACTACCGTCATCCTCCTCTTCTTCATCAAAAACAATGCTTCTCAGTACACTCTTGTCAAAGAGCTCCAATACCATACGCCGGATGGGTAACCTATAGTGCCGGCATTCCAGCAATGACAGGACCTTGCGGAAGAGACGAGGTTGGGTAAAAGATGCATAGCCTCCTTTTTGCTTGATCTGTAGTAGCTCGCCAGCTGCACGTTTGAAGATGACCATGTTACCCATTTCAACAACGAGCTCCAAAATCCGTTGATTGAAAGGATTTGTATCCAATACGGCACCACCCTCAGCGGGCTTTGCGATATCTGGCGTGTGAACAGGCCCGTCGCTACCGGTAATTGAGTCGAGTCTTGGCCTGAAAGGCATCGCCGGCAGCTCCCACTTCTCCGTCTTTTGTGAGGCTGGTAGTTGAATCGCCGCGGCAGTCTGGTGCTTCCACGGTACTAACGAGAACAGCTGTCTCAAATCTGTGGGGATGCAGAAACCAGAGGACATGCCCAAACTGTTTGTGCTCGAGTCCCAACCGAACTCTGACAATATCTCGAGACCGTGCAAGGAGCGCGAAATAAGGCCCAAAACGAAGAATGCAGTGCCTCGTAGACTCAAAATCTCCTGGTGTTGTGCAATGTTGATCACCTGTTCGACAACGTCACAGCTCTCCAAGAATGGGGCTCCGAGCTCCATGGCGCCAACGTTACCAACGGCCCATAGACAGCCTTTGACCTTTGTAATCTGCTCGGGGTCCGTCGTCTGCATTCCATAATCACGGATTGTTGATGCAAACTCATCAAAGTGTCCCTTTTCACGCAGTAGCCGGCAGCCCTCTTCTGTCCTTGTAAGCTCGCGGTAGAAGTGAGGTGGGATGTGCGCATCAGTATCGGCGTCGCCCTCGTCGGCAAAAACTGGAATGCGGCCGACCTGCTCATCTGAGCTTTCTACAAATGCTCTTGCCAAACTAGCCTCGATCAAATCCACGTAAGCGTCATTACGCCCAAGAAACCAATCATCCATTTCATTGCTGATGTAGTCGAGGCCATCAAGGTAATGATAGCCGATAGAAGTTGACAAAAATCGCAGCAATAGTGGTGCGCCAATCTCGCCTAAGTGATCCAGCGCAGGCCGGCATTCGACGATAAACTCAAGCGAACTCTTGTTGTTACAGGCCTTTTCCAGTATTTTGACGGCCGTAGCGCAAACCTCAACCTCTGGATCGTATAGCTGAGTGACAAGGAGCTGAATAGCCCACTTCGAATCCCCAACATGACCAAGCATGGCTGCAGTTGGCCGAACCACATACTTTCGTAGCACGTTCGTTGCGTGAATGCGGATATCTTTGGTGCCGGCTGTGAGGGCCTTGGATAAAAGCACGCGATGGTGCCCGTTGAGAGTGTAGTCGAAGTTGGAAAGAAGAAGTTTTATGAGATCAGGGCGTTGCTTAAGATCGACAATGTGGTACATCATATTGAACATCTTCCAGCGCTCAAGCATCTGCAGGCCTCTAGGATCGCTGCTCAGCACACCAATCATTGGGAGATAGCCTCCGCAGAGAGTGTCTGTGAGCCGATCTCGGGCAAACATTGGGTATTGCGCAGTGATGCCGCTAGTCTATTGCAAAAAAAAAGCTGTTAGCTGTGGTCAATGCTGTGCGAGGTATCATTAACGGGTTTGACGAGGGGCAGTAATAAGCGAAACATACTGGATCACATTGTGCTAAACATTCGGCAATTTGCCTGAGAAGTTTGCTGTCGACTAGGTACCGGAATCCCTCCGGTGTCTGAAGCAGGGTGTGTAGCAAAGCGCATCCTACACGGACATATTTCTGGGTGCCCTTTGTGCTTTTGATATCGGAGTATTTATACTTAAAGGGCCGGTAAAAGCTCATGAGACGCTTCACAAACTTGGAGGCCCTGATAGCTTCCTCGAGGCGTTTACCACTTGTAAGTGGCCCTTCGATGATCTTAAGTATGATATCCCAGTTCCACTTGAGGAAATTGGAGCTGTTCACAACTCCAGAGTCGAGCTGCAGCTGGCGAAAGGTGGCCTCGTCGAAGCTCATATTGGCACCGGCCTTGGGCTGCTCGTCCAGCAGTGAAAAATCAAGACTGCTGCGGGCAACCTCACCCCCGGATGTCCAGTATGAGGGTGATGATCGGTACAAAGTCCGGCTAACACTGCTGATTTGATATACAGTGCCTGTGGCGATAAAGTGAGATTCGTCTTGGAAACGTGTAGCTGCAGCAAAGAGCTCTGGTAGCAGCTGGAGATCGTCGCTCCAGGTTGGGGGAAGAAGCCGACTAGATAACCTTAATACTTCACCGATGAGAAGTGTAGATTTTCTCTTTAGCATGGAGTTGTCAGTCTCCTGAGTGAGGTGGAGGAGATGAGGGAGCAGATCTGACTTGATTAAGACTGCTAGTATGAGGGCAGTATAGTGCTCGACGAAGTTTTGTTCGCCGCCATCATCATCAGAGTAGGTAATCGTGAGAGTTTTAGGGGCAGATGTCTTGAGACTTGCAACACGACCATAGGTGGTGAGACGGCGGCCGGCAAGGAAGGACGTTGCCCAAGCAGGGGATTTGATGCGCAGCAATGTGTAAATGAGCTCGATGACAGTCTCTCGAATTGAGGCGCTAGGTAGCGCAAGACTTGCAACGAGCGAGCGGATAGCACGGAAGTTATACATAGAGAGAGTCATGATGCCGGACCAGGTCTTAAGAGCGGATGTGATGGCTTTCGCGTTTTGCTTGAGAATGACCTCTGTACCGAAGAACTGATCTGTGAACGCGGTAAACAGAACTTCAAGCTCATGTCCGGCACGGAGGTACTTTCTACCCTGCGGAGCATCGAGGAGGAAGAGAATTGCAGAGGTCAAGCTCTCCGGTGCCTTGTAAACGCCTTCGGCCAGTGCATCCGACAGCGACGACAAGCCACCAGAGGCAATAAGGAGGGCAGGGTCTCGAACGAGGATCTCGGCTAAAGTCTCCAAACAGATGGGCCTCAATCTATCCTCTGCATGTTCAGCGACAGCGGCGATAGTGCGAACGACGGCCCTAGATAGCTCACGGACACCATCCTTGGTGTCTAAAAAGGCACGCACAAACTTGAGGGCCTGTTCACGCTCGACGTCGGCCTTGCGGTCCTTAATAAGAGACAACACAACGAGGTAGTCAGTATTGAGGGCGCGAATCTTCTTGATAGAGGTGATGTCTGAAATGGAGTAGCGAGTCATTCGATATGCGGCGGCAACTATTTCTCTGCTGTCACTGAGGAGCATGCTCTGTATACGCAAGCCAAAAACAGACCAGACAAGGTCATACTTGAGGGTGGGATGACGCTTGAACAAATCCACGAGGCTGTTGGCGCGCGCGACATAATACTCGGGCGGCATACCCTCGACCTCGAGAGCCTGGAGAATCTCAGCCAAGACATAGGTTGGTGATTCAGAGGGTTCCTCGGCGTCTGAGCCAACACCACTGCGGGAAGTGTTTTGAGGTGAGCGAGGGCCGCTTGGTAATGGGAGTGCAGGGTCAACACGGGGTCGAGTGGGTGTGGTAGGAGACGGCCGTGGGCGCTGATAGTCGCTAATCCTCTTGCGCAAATCTTTGATGCGTTGATTGGAGGAGTAGAGTTCGGCTTCGACACGCTGGCGCTGGTCTTTGTACTGTTTTGCCTTTTTGCTGTTGAGGGCTTCGAGCATGTTCTCACTGCCTTCTTTTATCTTCATCTCACGGTTGAGATTGTCCCGTAAAGAAGCGAGTGCACGCTCGTTGACGACAGTGTCGTCATCGGCATCGTCGTCGTCGTTGTTGCTGTTGGCGTCGGGAAGCCTGTCGGAGCCGTAAGTGTCGAGGCGTGAGGTGCCACGAGACAACGGGATTGGGGCCCGAGAATCAGGTGCAAGGCTAGCCGGGGCAGGCGAAGGATTCAAAGATGAGCCTCGGGGCGCAAACATGACGGAGGAGGCAGCAAGGCTACGGCCACCGGCGGCAGAAGTCGGGGCATTTCCAGAGGCCATGGGTATTTGGAGGCCATCACGGTCAAGACCACGGTCAAGACTAGTTCTGGGAGGATTTGTGGGTGCCACGGAAGCTGGTTTCTGAGAAGCAAACGACCTCTGGGTGGGTGTTGCCGAAGAGCTCAGCACGGGGGTAGGTCCGGCCATTAGCCTCTAGCTCGAGACGGGGCTCGTGGACGCACGCATCCGACCGAGTATTACATTCGAGGAGGCGGTGGGCAAGAGAATTGATCAACCGAAGTACCAAAGAGGGAGCAAGCCTAAGACAAATGACGAGAAAGGCAAGGGAAGATGAAAAGATAGGGAGGGGGAGTAAACGACGTAGACGAGTGGATCGAAGCAAGCGCAATAGATCGGTATCGAGAAACAGTTTCGAGTCGGCTGAACCCGCTAGGGGCAGTTGTCGAGAGGGTCTGAGAAGGCGGGATTTGAATGTTGTGAGTTGTTTGAAATGGCAACCAAAGCGGCTTGTGCGATATATACGGTCGGTATGTATTAGCAAGGGTGTACAAAAGAGCTGTCGAGATGGCAGGGTGGATGGCTCGTTGGGATAGGTTTGAGAAAGAAAAGGGTGTCGAGGTGATCAGCGGTGTGGTGGTTGTGGTAGATTGGCGGAGAGTAAACAGAACTGCTAGAAGAAGCCAATATAAAAAGCACAGGTTCTTGTACCGAATTCCTGGCACGAAATGAACTGTGAAGGGGGATGCCACAGAGCTGACGTTGATGTAGATTCGTTAAGATCAGCAGCAAGATGACATTTCGATGAAGCTGGCTGTGGAGAGGCAGTGGGATGGCCGTTTTAGTGCATATTGCACTGATAGTAGGGTAGAGGTGGGTGCTTACGAAAGCTTAAAAAAAGTGATGATTATGTAATACCGTTCCTTAGACGTATAGAGGGCACATCCAATATTACATAATCGTATATTATGATTCCAACTACATCAAAAGGTAGTTTATGCTGGCAATGCATAGACCAGATAGCGCGGACTACTATCAACATGCATGTACGGCCGTTGCGTGCAAATCCGAGGCTGAAGCAGACATAGACATAGGTACACATATACATTTATCAGAAGCCGCGAGAAGCCCGGGAGAAGTCTGCCCGCTCCACAGCAGAGCCCGAAGTGTTTATTACTATAAATTTATTATATAATAGAGTCGACATGATAATGAGATAATGCTTGGAAGCTTGAGTGGGTGGAGGATATGAAGACATGGAGAGACGCAAGGCAAGATCAACATGGAAAAGACCATCCAAGGATCGGACGGCGGCGGCATACCATGAAGATGTGAGACGACAGAAGAACGCCAGAATTGGCAAAATGACAGCATGAAATGGGAGTGATGGAGAACATAGGCAGAAGAAATACAGTAGACGAAAGAATGGGAGGTAGAAATCAAGAGAAGAACGAGGAGGACGTCAAGGAGGATGACAAGAGAAGCAGCCCTTGGTCATTCAGATTCTCACCAGAGGAACCAAAAAAGTGCACAAGCCGAATTAAATTTGTTGCTTTCGTTGGAAGCACGGAGCATCAACTAGACAGCGAATTAGAAACACATTGTGGTTGAGATCTCATAAGATTTCCAGGACGTTGGTGAGGTGGTGGGTTGCTGTCGAATGCACATTGTAAACGAGGCTCCACAGGCGATATTGCCTGCGTCCTGCCTGCGCGGGCAGCCCACCGCTAAAATGCTTAAACCCCGCGCAGCCTTGGTGTAGCAATAATACCAGACGAGCGGTGGAGGCCCTGGACGGTGGCTATCGGCGGGCTCCGGATTCCCACTAGAAGGCTCGAAGCTGGGACATGCGTCATTATCCAATCATAGGTGTTTAAATAATTGCAGCCCCGCATAATACGGCAGCTGGTCCAGCGGCTGAGGTGAAGGAAAAATGCAGTAGAAATAAAGAGGGAGCTGCATTCACCGCGCCATAATAAGCTATCCTGGCCCGATCAAAAGGGGAAAGTGGTTCAAATGGCGTTTTCCGACGGTAGCCAGACAGTACAGCGTTGCAAGATAGATCGAACGCGTAAGATATGTAAGAGGTAAGATATAATCCAGCGGCAAATCTAGTTGCAGAGGCGCGCGAGGCAGTGGCTGGTAGCGGCGCTGTTATCTTGATTATCGAGTTGATATGATATATTAGATGTATTTGATTTGCTTGATTTTTTTATTTTTATTTTTATTTTATTTTTTTGGCAAGTAGCTCGTCTACAATATGTGCTCGGCTCATTCTGTAGTGTGCATATCCAGGCACCGGGAAATCGATCAATGAGCCAAGAGCATCTCCTCCTTTCTCCGACTACTTATACGGCATCCGCCCCGGTGTCATATCATCTCTCGACTCTAGCTCCTTAGCTTCACCACTCTATTACACTTTATCATCCATTCTCAGCCCACCCAACTCATTGGTCCCTCTTGCACTTCTGGCTTCTTTGATCTACAGTACTTCTTCCACTTTAGACTCTTACATGGCCCTCTTCATCTCCATTCCATTTCCATCTCGTCCGTCCTCGTCGCGTACATATTGCGCCTCTTCCCTCTTTCCTCTTCCCTGTCACCCTGTCACCCTTTCACCTCTTCTATCTCGCCTTTATCTTTCCTCGCTCTAGCTTCATATCTTCATACCGTGCTTGACCATATATTATTTGAAGTCATTTCTACCTCCCTCTCATACTCTCGTCCTCTCTTATCGAAACCTTATCTTATCATTGCCGCTTGTTGATAACCCCCCCCTGCCATCGTCATCATCTTTGCCAGCTGCCATCACCAATGCCCCTCATTGTGCCCGACATTTCTGCCTCTATCAAAAACCTCCATCTCTCTTCCAACGCCAAGATGCCTCGCCTGACCGCTGCCCGCTATGGAAAGGACAATGTCCGTGTCTACAAGGTCCACAGAGACCAGGAGACCGGCGTCCAGACCGTTACTGAAATGACTGTCTGCTGTCTCCTCGAGGGCGAGATCGACTCATCGTAAGTTGCAAACTTGGAATGCAACCCAAGAAGAGCTCAGTAGCAAACCATACTACTGCTACACTTGCTAACTACCTAGATACACCGATGCCGATAACAGTGTCGTCGTTGCCACCGATTCCATCAAAAACACCATTTACATTATCGCCAAGGAGAACCCTGTCAACCCTCCCGAGCTTTACGCTAGCATTCTCGGCTCTCACTTCCTCGAAAAGTACGCCCACATCTCCGTTGCCAATATCTCTGTCAAGGTGCACCGCTGGACCCGTCTGAACGTTGACGGTGCTCCCCACCCCCACAGCTTTGTGCGCGACAGCGAGGAGACCCGTAACGTTGAGGCTGTTGTGCGCCGCGATGGAATCTCCCTTAAGAGCGGCATTGCTGGTCTCACGGTCCTGAAGAGCACTGGCTCGGCTTTCCACGGCTACGTGCACGACGAGTTCACTACTCTGGCCGAGACCTGGGATCGCATTCTCAGCACCGATGTCGATTGCGGCTGGCGCTGGGCATCTTTTGCCGACATAGCTGCTGTCAAGGCAGACCTTCCCCAATTTGATAAGGCTTGGGAGGATGCACGCACTATCACCACCTCCACATTTGCCACCGATGCCAGTGCGTCAGTCCAAAATACCATGTACAAGATGTGCGAGAAGATCCTTGAGGCTGCCCCTGGTGTCGCGGCCGTCACCTACTCTCTGCCTAATAAGCACTACTTTGAAATTGACCTGTCTTGGTACAAGAGCACCAAGAACACTGGCAAGGATGCCGAAGTGTACGCACCGCAGTCTGGCCCCAACGGCCTGATCAAGTGCGAGGTGTCCCGTTGAAGCATTCAGACAGTGGCAGTAATGACGACAGCATACCGCGACAGGCTATTCAATGAGATGGCCGCTGATTATTCATAACTTGGTTTTATGCCCTTCTCTAGCTTTTTTTGGGCTCTTTTTTTTGGCCCAGCCTGGCTTGTTTGGATTTCGACATTTACTCTGACAGGGCATAGTCCTTGAATCAAACTATGATCTCTATACTGTTTGATTTATTTGATATTGTTCACTTACCATTATCCCTTATCCTGATCTCATTTTGCTCCTTTGCACTTTATTTTTGGGGTTGCTAGATTTCTTTCTAGGGCTGCTTGCTTTTGCTATGATCATTGCTGCAACAAATTCCATACACGCTTGTTCAAATAGTTTAACGCATAATAACTAGGAAATAAAATACACAAATCTATTTTGCAGAACATACGCTAATGTGGTAGCTATGCACAATCACAGAATATACAAAAACACATTCAGACACTGCTAGAAAATACCAAACACAAGAAGGCAAACTAGACATAAAGGGGTACAAATAGATAGTCTTGATATCATAGTATCGTACAAGTAACGCTTCTGTCCGGTTACTGCAAAGTAGAGAACAATTGAGAATGCCATAAAATACAAATAGGAACCCATCTACCAAACATCATACTCGCGCCTTGTCGGCGTCTCGTATCGCTTGCACAGCACCCTCCCAGCCATCGCTGCCCACCACAGTTCCGCCAAACCGGACCAAGTTCTCCTTGTAGGGGTGTGCATCGCCCTCGAATGCCTTTAACCGTGCTAGACGCTTATCCCGCAGCCGGTTCTTGGGGAGCATACCGCTGACAGCTTTGCGTAGCACCTCGGCACCACCAAATTTATCCATCAAGACGTCCATGGTCACGCTCTTGAGCGAACCTGGGCGGGTGTTGTGCCGGTAATATTGCTTGCGGTACTTCTTCAGGCCGGTCGTGTAGAGTGCTGCGCAGTTTGTGACAACGACGTAGTCGCCACAGTCGGTAGACGGATCCCATATTGGCTTGTGCTTGCCCATAAGAATCACAGCGATCCGCGATGCAAGTCGGCCGAGCGATGGCGGTGTGACGTCGGCAGCAGGAGCCTTGATAGTCGAAAGCTCAACATGTGGCTTCGACGCCGACACGTGGTGCCATGTTCTGGAGTAGGCCAGCCTTGTCTAGGGTTGCCAAAAAAGAAGAAAAAAAAACGTTAGCCAACCCGAACTGCTAAAGCAGAATTGTGTTGTCGCCGGATCAACACGGCATGCGACATCGCCGGAGCTCCGCGAAAAAAAAAGAGACCGCTGCAGGAGAAACATAGCTTAACTTGGGTGTGGCCCGTTGGTTGACTTACCAGACCGAGAGTTTGAGACATTGTGAAGAAGATGCACAAAAGACAAGACTCATGCAAACCGAGGTGTATAGAATAAAGCCGGTTGGTGTGTGTTGAAGTATGTTCGGAGAGCCAAAGTTCAATCAACACCTTTTCGTTCGTGACCGATCACTTGGAAAAATTCGTTGAGCAGTCTAGTGGTATGCTGACGAATCACGTGCCATTTACTCAAACGGCTTCAACCGCTAATTATGAAACAACATGGCGTAATTGAAGAGCGCTATTTGGGCTAGCGTGTGACCTTGTTAGTGGGAAACCGGGTCACAGAGCGGCTAAGCAGCAGAGCTATGTCGAATGCTAGCCGGTGTCGCAAATGATTTCAAAGCAGATTCTGGAAGCCCCTCACTGAGAGCAACGGCTTTGCCATCAATATAATACTGATATCCTACACCTGCCACCAAACACTCAAGTCTCATGAACTCTGTACACCGAAGATTTGCTACAAATATAACTGGCCTTGCTCTCACAGCCGGAACATATTTGTGGATTTTTCAGCAGCGAGGCGATCAAGAGGTAAAAAAAACCTTGCATCCCAAGACAAAACACACTTCACAGTCCACGATGACTGTCACACATTCTTTCCGGGTACGTTTATGTGTAAAGTGCAAGTTTTCTAGGGTGCTTTGGAACGTTGCTGAGGGCTCCTTGAACTACTAGAACCGTGTTCCAGTCCGTGCTTTTATCGTTATTAACTTTCCCTTAGACACTCTTTGCAGTGCCCCTGTCATGCGACGGATGTATTGCGGATGTCTCGGCAGTTTTGCACAAAGTGCCGGGAATCACTTCGGTAGAGGGAGATCTCAAAGAGCAGTTGATCACCATTGAAGGAACCGCACCCCCATCTGCAATAGTGCAGGCCATACAAGACACCGGAAGGGATGCGATTTTACGCGGTTCCGGCACGTCAAACAGTACGTCTACCGTGGAATTGGCCGACTTTCTCTAGAAACCCTTATGCGGGCCATTGTGGGAATGAAGCTTTAATATGTGATACCAAGGCTGACAAGTATTTTCCCCTCTTCTCCCCTTCCCCCCTTTTACAGATGCAGCTGTGAGTATTCTTGAAACATATCACCAGCCTGTCAGAGACGCAGATGCAGCAGGTTCGGACAACAAGGACCACAAGGACCGGTATGTGCGGGGTCTGGCACGGATGGTGCAGGTGTCTTCCGACGTTACAGTCATTGATCTTACAATGCTTGGTGTAGCACCTGGCAAGTACTTTGCAAGTATTCGCGAGTATGGTGACCTTAAGGACGGCGTCATCTCGGCCGGGCCTGTTTGGCGGGGCTGGGACGGCAAAGCTTATTCAGGGGAGAAGGATGGGGAGGCACGGGCACGGCGCGGTGACCTGGGAACAGTAGAAATCGGGCCCGATGGGAAGGGATCCGTATTCCTGGACCGGGAATTGCAAGTGTGGGAGGTGATTGGACATGCCTTGGTGGTGACGGCGTCGGATGAGTCGCAGGCAGGCACGGAGCTGTACAATGACGCAAACACGGTGGTGGGCGTTATCGCAAGGAGTGCAGGTGTCTGGGACAACGATAAGACGGTATGCTCGTGCTCTGGCAAGACGCTGTGGCAGGAAAGAACCGACGAAGTGAAGAAGGGAATGCTGTGAAGACGTGGTGCAAGTGAAGCCAAAAGCCAAAACTTGAGGAGGAGTACGGGGCTGGAGCGCACGGAGCTGGAGCACGGGGCACGGAATATAGAAAGGGAGGAGGGAGGAGGGGTTTAACTGCGAGGAAGCAGGCGTGCAAGTGCATGTTTGCGTAGGGTGAGATATATATATGCCTACTTATTCAAGATAGGTATGACGTCTTATAAAGCTTTTGGTTTGCAAATACTTTGCATAAAATATACAAGACAGACAAGGTATACCGGCGTGGACCGGAGACGACGAGAGCCGGTTCGAGGACGGAGCATGTAGTCTCGGCTTATATAATATACATTGGCCGGGGTGGTAGCCGGGGCGGGGGGTTTAGGATTATGTAATATAAGAGGTAGAGGATAACTGTTAACCAATAATAACGAGCAGTCTTCCCACGGCGCAGGACACGACAAGCACAAACTCGAAATATCAGACTAGCCGTGATTAGTCTTTTTTTTTTTTTTTTTTTTTTTTTGGCATTTGGGCAGCGGAGTGATCTCACAAGAATATTAAAGGGTGTTTTATTTTAAATTCCCTTTTCATCTTGCTTTTTGTACTGAGTATTACGAAGCATCGATACTCTGAGGTGTTGTGTTATTCTACCCTACGCGCCCTTGGAAACGCCGGATGCTAGATATGGAACAGCTTGGGTGGGGCATGTGATGGGGTACCCGCCAATCAAGAGCCCAGGCATAGTCCTGGAACACTTGGAACACATTTGTTGCATGAGGCCACAAACGGGGCCGGCCCCCTGGACGAGCCATACAGCCCATCAAGACACAATATTGCATTGACGGGTCTCGGCCATGGCTGAGTTGTACACATCTTAGGTTTGGTTGTTGTTGAAGTGGTCTTGGTCGCATGGGTAGGCATGCTCAGTCATTTCGTCACGACGGCGGCGGTAAGAAGGACGTTGTCATAGGCAGTGAGTGAACTATATCACCGACAGATCACAGATACTAGCAGACTATATTCAGTTGTGTGTGCGGAGTAATGAAAAGATATACGACGTACGCAACTAATATTCAGTAAATGCGGTGTGGGAGATGCCCAGGCTGGACACCGCAAGACAAGAGACCGGCCGTCACACCAGAGAGCCAAGGGCAGAATCGCACGACATTGTCTCCTTGCCGACAATGCAAAGTAGATGGATGGTTGGCATAAAACTCGTATAATAATGGATTCGGAATAAGACACATCTCGGATCTACTATCAATAGTCATAGCCTTAAATGCGTGGCCTGTTGCCTTGTCGTCTTGTCGTCTGTCGTCTGCCCCATCGTTCGATTACTCGGCACCAGTGGCACGACGCCCATAACACTATAATAAGATAGGTACTTGATGTCCACGACGCCAGCCAGCACCGTCCCAACCGCCCATCCGAAGTGTCTGCATCTGCATATGGAGTCGATGCATGTTGAGCTGTCCCTAGTCTCTTTATGTAATGGCAGGTGCGGAGTCTGCATCCTATGTGTAGATTCTTGGCTCGACGAGGACCATCCTAGACCTTTTTCGTCGTCACCACTTCTCTGTGCACTCCTATCACGTTCCTCACCTCGTCACCGTGTTATATATCTTGGTAATATCCATTGTCTCAGTCACCTTGCTACTGCGTATGTTATCGTCACCATCACATTCTATCCCATCACCTCAACTACTGCCATGATCACCACCCTCCTCCTCCTAAACCATACCTGCCAAGCAACCATATCATCATATAACATACCTCCACTTCACTACCTCTACCACCAACCACGACTCTCATCTGCTTACCACGTATCTGGAATCTTCATCCTTGGCACGCAACTCAACCCAAATACAATATAGTTTTAGCCTCCTCTCGCTTCTTTAAATAGCTTTCAATACCCAATTTCCCGCTAGCATCCTTTTCCTCTCCTACGACTAACACCCTTTACTTGTGGAAATACTTTGAATGTCATACTTCTCATATATATTCTTGGAGTCACGTAGTCATATAGTCACACGGACGGCGCCATGCCGCTGCTACCCTGCACTGTCCGATCCACTCCTTCTCGTGCACCCAACCATCTCGTCCCAGCCTCTCAACGTCGTACTCCTGTTTTACTTGTCCCCTTTTTTCTCCGGCATCGTAGGCCATCCTCTCTGCTCCCGCACAATTATTATCTTACCTCGCTCATTCTCGCCCAACCGCCCACCCTCACATGCAACATACACTCTCGTACACCCCAATCACCCCAAGTCCATCTAATCTTTCTCATCGCAACCCTACCTGTGCCTGGATTGCCTTCGATCTCTATGTATATTTGAATTTACAGTTCTGTTTTGGTTGTTCGCTTTCAAATATACACGGTTCGTTATCTTGTAAGATAATATAGCTTTAGATCAGTGCAGTGTCAATTCTCCGTATGCTGCCCTTTTCAAGAGAATTCATTGCTTCTAGTACCCCCGACATCCTCACTTGCACCCCTCCTACTCCCCTCTCCTTTTCAATCCCATCCTAACTCCTCTCATTAATCCATCTTCGAATTCTTCCAAATAGCAAAGACACTATCTCACTATGTCATATATATTTCAGCTTTTTGCTTTTCTTCTGTTTCCTCTGTCATCTATATATTGGCCTTCCTTCGTATTACCCTTCATTACCCCCCCCCCTCCCTCCTCCTCCTCCTCCTTCATCGTCTCAAACAGTCCACCTTCGAGACACTTCTACCCACCATTTTTACTTTCCCGTCCCATCCTCGTCCACCCCTGCTTTCCTTAAAGTTCTCTCGCCGTTCCAGTGTTGCCCTTGTTTCCAATCAACTCCATTCTCATATTCCTTGCTTTCCTACCCCGTAAAATTAACTTCTAACCCTTCTTTTACATTCATCTACCCCCCTTCCCTCTCTGCGTCTCATTCTTCTTCCCATTTCACTTCTTCTTCTTCTCCTCTGCTCCTCGACTCCTCTTCCTCTCCCAATACTCCATCGTTCTCTCACTTCTCTGCCTCTTGGTCCAAACCATCAACATCACGACATCTGAACCACCTTGTATACCGATATCAGTTACATTAATTATTTCACCTCACCAGCTCTTCCCCAGTCTTCCCGACCTTATAAAGCATACAGCCATATAAATCTATCCTCAGGACCCTAATCCTATCCGATTCCAGAATAACAATTGCAACGCCTCCGGCCTTCGTCACACACTGCATCGTATTGTCTCTCTCAAAAGCCGTCTTCGGCGAGAGCGCGGCAAAGTGTCAACACTCTTTTTGACTCCGACCAAGCTACATTTAGCTACTGGCCGTCACTTCCATAGAAATGTCTCTTAAACAGGTAAGAGTTTGGCTCACATAGCACCACGCCGCATATAGTCTATCATTGCGGAGTCGGCCATGACATCTTGCTGACTGTGGCCTTTTTTTGCCCATGGTGTAGGAAATCGAAACATGGGTGGCAGCCCTCTCTAGCTATGACAACAATGAATTCGACGAGGCCCTCGGTGAATTTGAAAAGGTTTCCGACACCTCCAAGATTCTCTTCAACATGGGTGTTATCCACGCCACCCTCGGCGAGCATGAGAAAGCCGTAAGTCGAGCCTTTCGCGATACACCCAAGAAAGACCCGTTATGAAAATGTTCATCGAACTAATCGCTTCGCCAATTTTTATAGGTCGAGTGTTACCAACGTGCCGTCCGCCTGGACCAATATCTTGCCGTCGCCTACTTCCAACAGGGTGTATCCAATTTTCTCCTCGGCGATTTTGAGGAGGCCCTTGCCAATTTTAACGACACCTTGCTCTACCTCCGTGGTAATACCATGATCGACTACGCCCAGCTCGGTCTTCTTTTCAAACTCTACTCCTGCGAAGTCCTATTCAACCGTGGCTTGTGCTACATCTACCTCCAACAGAAGGATGCCGGCATGCAGGATCTGTCGTATGCTGTCAAGGAGAAAGTCGTCGAAGACCACAATGTCATCGATGAGGCCATACGTGAGGAGGCAGAGGTATGCATCTTTACTCGCCCCTTTCTGCTAGCTACATATGCATCGACTGTGCAGTACCCTTTTGCTAACACTATTATAGGGCTACACCGTCTTCTCGATTCCTGTCGGCGTCGTGTATCGGCCCAATGAGGCAAAGGTCCGCAATCTCAAGACCAAAGACTACCTTGGAAAGGCACGCCTCGTAGCCGCATCAGACCGTGCCAATGCCTTCACCGGTTTTGCGGGATCAGAAATAAAAAATGTACGTTCAAACTCGGCACTGCCTTCAATCACGCATCTTACTAACTATTACTTCTTCTCCTTCATAGGCCGGTAAAGTCGAAGTTAAGGATGATCGGCCTGCCGATAACATCTCTTTTGCTGCTACCAACCTCGTCAAGACCGACATTCAGAGTCGGAGGCTACAGTCTGAACCCCCAGCTGGCCGCAATGTATTCCCGCCTACACCACCACCCGAAACCGACAAGAATGGAGGAGTCAGCAGAGGCGCATCTGTACGCAATGGACCCAAGCCTATGCCTGCGAAACTCAATATCGACAGAGCCCGCCCCAACGACCGCTACGAAAAAGCCAATTCTCCCCAGGATGGCCGTGCCAGACCTCAGCGCTCCAACTCTGCAACCCCCTCGCGTGGCTACTCTCAGCGTGGTGACCCCCAGCGTAATGACTCCCAGCGCGGTGGCCAAAGCAGAAGGTCAACCGAGGACGATGACGCGTACCCAGATGAGCTCTACGATATGTACCAGGGCGGTGGTGGTTCCAGGGGAAGCCGGTCACAAGGTTCGCAACAGGGAAGACGCCCCGCCCAAAGGTATATCGAGGAAGAGGACGAAGGTGGTAGCGACTACGATGATGGCTCTTTCGATGAGGGAGACTTTGAGATGGTCTCAAGTCGCCGTCCAGGGCCTAGCTCCTTGTCAGGGAGCTCGCGCGGGCAGTCGCGGCGGCCTGAAATCAGAAAGATCCGCGTCAAGGTGCATGCTACCGACGATGTTCGCTACATTATGGTCAGCACTGCTGTTGAGTTCCCTGACCTGGTGGACCGTATCCGCGATAAGTTTGGTATTCGCCGTCGGTTCAAAATCAAGATCCGTGATGATGACGGCCCCGACAGCGACATGGTCACCATGGGTGACCAAGATGACCTTGACATGGCCGTGATGACAGCAAAGTCCCAGGCGCGCAAGCAGAGACTAGACTCTGGAAAGATGGAGGTAGGTTCAAGCCAATGTTTATGCAATTCTCTGCAAAGCCCCCATTGAGGGCATGCCACACTTATACTAACGAACCACAGATCTGGATCCAGGAATTGTAAAACGTGCCGGCAACGACAGTATCATAATCTAGAGGAGGGCGAGAGGACATTATTTTTTTTATTTTCTTTTGGTTAACGGAGACACTGATACCCTAGCCACCAGGGCTTTTCATGCGTTTGATTTATACATCATGATATGGCTTCACAAGCACTGAAGCGCAAATGCTTTTCTCATAACTATGTAGTCTTGTTTATTTGTTTTGTAATATACGGATGATTGGTTTAATATTGTTTACCGCAGCCTAGTCTCTTACCATTTCGTGCTTCATCTTTATGCTTTATCTCCCCTTTTCTTTATCAGAAATCAGAAATCGGACAAGGAAAAATCAATGGCTTAACTTTTACAATTGCCACTTCGCGATAGCGCTGACACGAGATATCCCTCTTCGTTGCTATGTTATCACAGTAATGTAATGGCTTACCTTTGATGAATTATCTAGACTGGGCATATGCGTAATTACGAAGTTGAAGGTGGCTGGGGTCTAGTCAGCCAGCAAGCAGTTAAAGAACCACCATAGCTTTAGAAAGAATAAGAAGCAATCAGCACAGTACTTAGATAGTGTATAAGTGAAATAAAGCCCCAATGGTATCCAAACAGCATACCCGATGTCACCCAAACGAAAAATCCTCAAGTCCCAAACAGTAGCACAAAGTAGTAAATAAGCAACGGGTGCTACGCCTAAGCAGGCAGAACAGAAGCGAGCAGTGAAAGCGACCGCAAACAATAACAGACGAAAAAAAAAAAGCATAGCACAGCGTAGTGTACGTTGACAGGAAGAGTCATGGCATTGGATCTACCGTGCATGAGGCCAAGTGAAGCACGCGGCCGCACTTCGGCGCGAGACATGCGCGATTTATACTCATCGCATAGTTTCTACAGCATCTCGGCTGAAAACTAATAAACAAGGAGACATGAACAGGTTACATGACCCCAGATGATAGCATGCGCGAATCGACATCATCTACTAAAGGCATGTCAAGAGCGCGGGATTCGATACCACCCATCCTTGCCTCGGCGTTGTCCAGTCTATTTTCCATGTTCTGAAATCCCTTGGTCCGCTCTTCCAAGGCAGTCAGACGAGCATCCATCTTTTCAATGAGCTCAGTGAAACGCGAGTTCAACTCTTGGAAACCTTGGCTAACATCAAGAGCGACACGGTCCATCTTGCTACTTATGTTTCTTAGATTCTGAACCATGGGAGTGGTCTCCTGGCCTGGTGTGGCCGCAGGAATACGTGCCTCGTGGTTGTGACGAGCTTCTTGAACGACGAAGCGCCATTGGTTAGATAGTGAAACTTCACAAACGGCCTTGGCGCGGAACGGGCAGTCGACTTTGCGGGTAGAAGGATTCCTCTTCTTGGCTGTGCTGCTGTACTTGACACCGCCACGGTCGCAAACAAGGTCGTAGCGCGTGGGTTTGGCATCACGGTAGTTTGATGCCCGCAGCTTGACAATCCCGTAGCCGTTATCTTTAGCAACGCGCTGCACAGCGGACAGGAGGTCGTCAAAAGAACGGTATATGCCCTCCGGAGGAGGGGCTAAGTTGGTGACCACAGGGGATGCCATTGGGGAGAGGCCCGAGGCCAAAGAGCGGGCGGGCGTTACATTTGCATGGGCATTAGCTAGAGCGGCAGCGTTTGCGACGTTGCCGTTGACGCGTGTTGGTGTGGCCTGCGGCTGGGGAGGAGGGACCGCGGACACAGTGCCAGGGCCGAGGCTCCAGGCCGGAGGTTGTGTAGGGGCGGAGGAAGCCAGGTTGAAGTTCGGGGCCTGCAACAATAGAGCAGGCGATGCGAATGATGCGGTGGTGTGATGAAGAGCGTCGGTTGCCGGGGAGAGCACGCTGGAAGAGTTGTTGGTGGTAGCGTTTGTGGTGTTGACGTTGGCGGCGGAGCTATGAACGGCAGACTCAGAGTCAGTCAGGCCCGAGGAGACGTTGGAGCTGACGACTGGGATATCCTGGGGAGAGAAGCCCGCCGAAAAGAAAACAGGTGATTTCTCCGTGATTGTGAAAAGGGAAGCTCAGAGACAGCAAGGCTTGCTGCCACTGAAGCTTATAAAGGACGGTGGTGGTGGTAATGAAGGTAGCAACGGTGGTGGTGACGGTAAGTGATGAGGAGCTAGAAATGTAAGGGCAGTGTGAAATAGGCAGGGCTGAAGATAAGAGAGACGACGATGTCGATGTCGAGATGACGAGAAGAAAAAAAAAACAAAAAAAACAGCAGCAATTGAAAGACGCGTTATGCTTAAAATAAATAGGCAGCCTGGCTGCAGGTTGAGGTTGCAACGATAGGAACAAAAGATTATTACAGAATGCAATAGTTGTGTCGTTGACTGAATGGAGCCTAGGTGTGAGATGGTAGAGCGCGCACGCGAAGTGATGTTGTTTAGATGCAGTGTTAGAGCCAGCGCAAGAAGATGGAGCGAGGGAGGTTGGACAGTGTGGCCTGACGAGAATATACGGTCTAGTCGCCAATATATATCACTCGGCCTACACCTTTTGAAACAAAGGACGTGGCTTGCGCGCACTGTCGGGTCACGTGAGGAGCTTGCCACAACAACCATGCCAAGCTCCAAGGTACTCCACAGGTTCTACTCTGGCAGCCTTTTTGGTGAGGAGCTGCCGAGCCAGAAGTAGACAACAGTCCAGAGCAGCATCACCAAGCGGCGGGCAACAACACGGCGACATTAACCTCCATCACAGCATTGCCATACCAACCCATGTCAAAATCACAGTGTCACATTGTGACAAGATAACACTACCGCACATCCACCATGTCATCGAATAGACCATCGGGCAAAGCGCCTCCCCGGCCGGTGCAAGATATGAATTACGAAGAATGGAGTGAGGAGCAGCTCGAGGCAGCGTTGGACAAACTAAAGGACATTCACCTAAAAGTAAATACCATTGGGGCCGGTGCAGATATTTGCCGTTGATCACTGATGCATTTGATAAAATATGGCTCTTGTTTCGCTGACATTTCTCGCCGCCTCTTGAAGCTTCGAAGCCTCCGCAGCACTATCCCACGAATGGTTCAACCATTGACGAACGAGACCACACAATCACGTAAGTTTATACCAAACGGTAACCCCAGACTATACGGGTGCTATCTTTGCCTACTGCCTACCGCCCCGTCCCCCCCCCCCCAAAAAAAAAAAATCAATATTAGACAGCCGACAAGCGAGTCCTATCCTAGACACAAGATATATACTGATGCTTCGTCTACAACAGCAGAAATATTACACGCCAAATGCTCAACGTCACTGGTGGCGGGAGTTGAGGAGGTGCGAGTGTTTAAGGAAGCAATAACCAGTGACGAATACCGCAAGGTTATCGACCATGTAGCATCGAGTCGGAGGAGGAACAGTAAAAACATCAAGCCGTGGAAGCCAAGAGATGATCCAAACTGGGCATCGCCCTCCTCGTGAGATGAGATACAGGCTAAGGTAGAGGCTATTATGGGAGGTAAATTATGACCTGGCCGATATTTCGCGACTTGCATGAGGGTTGTCAACTAACTGGAGATTTGTTAGTCATGATTGTGGGTCTTACTAGCCACATGTGGCGCTATGCTCTGGGCCTTTGTATTTTTTTCTCACTTTCTCCTAGTCATGTGATATAGCCCCCCCCTTCAAGAACGCACCAAAAAAATTACAATTTTTTTTCTTTCCCTTTTCCTCATACAAGCAGCCCCGAAATTTCACATCCGACAACGATTCTACGAGTTCTCACCAATTCCTACCACATCATCAGCAACAATGGCCAACAACAGAGTTGTCTACCGCCGCCGCAACGGGTATGCCACCATAATCCTATACACGATTGTCTTGATTTCGTATTTCTACTCGATCACACCGGCCGAACAGCACATGTGCCTCTACGACCGGACGTGACGGGTTTGAAAGAGGGACAGAGCGAAACAGACGGGAGGATGGAACAAAATAGAAACCATCTGGCT
Organism: Ophiostoma himal-ulmi; assembly: GCA_029299165.1. Taxonomy (NCBI): domain Eukaryota; kingdom Fungi; phylum Ascomycota; class Sordariomycetes; order Ophiostomatales; family Ophiostomataceae; genus Ophiostoma; species Ophiostoma himal-ulmi. Next base: position 6,190,314 of record JANSME010000001.1, read on the forward strand.
GACAATATTCTTCCAGCTACAACACCACGTCCAACCGGACACGTGTGATCAAGACCCCCGGTGGTGAGATCAGAGTCCTGCACATCAAGAAGCGCGGCACTGCCCCCAAGTGCGGCGATTGCGGCATCAAGCTCCCCGGTGTGAGTTTTTTTTTTTTTTTTATTCAATACATCAAGACAATCCAAACAACCAAGACACCAGGCGACCGTCCGACGACTGTTAGACACATCCGAATCGACAACAAGAACAGATACAGCATGCAGACTGGAGGGGATACGAATTGATGGCTTGTGGTCGAGATACTGCCGCTTGGCTCAAAAAATGATCAGCTGTCCAGATGCCGCGCTTTCATCTGTGCTACTGCCCCTGTTGCACCACCACATCTGGCAACCCGTCACAATCTTCCCGTTGTTGTCTCGGTTACATGCCCATATCGACATCAACCTGTTCAGGTTTTTTTTGTTCTCGGCCTGCATGCTCGACTTCAGTTGTCTTGCAATACGTTACAGTTTACCTACGTCCAGTCTCGTCTACGTTGTCGCCTGTTGTCTTGTCGTTATCTGTGGTCACGTCACACATTTTTATTTATCTACCATACTAACATAACCAGGTCCCCGCCCTGCGCCCCCGCGAGTACGCCCAGATCTCTAAGCCCAAGAAGACCGTCCAGCGTGCGTACGGTGGCTCAAGATGCGCCAACTGCGTCCAGGACCGCGTTGTCCGGGCTTTCCTCATTGAGGAGCAGAAGATCGTGAAGAAGGTTCTCAAGGAGCAGAGCGGCAAGAAGTAAACGGAAACCATACGGACTTTTGTGTTTTGCAAAACGAATTTTGGGAGGTCAGCTACTTAAGGAATGCGTGGACCGGGTAAAGTCATGGATCTTATGGTGTTTAAAAATTTTAAAAAAAGGGAACGATGCGACAGGATAAGCTGGCTGTTTTTTTCTTCTTCTTCATAGCAGCCATGCCTACATACACTTGTCGATCTACGTCGGCATGCTTCTCAGTAACTCATTAAAAAAATTACTAAAAATGCTCATTCTATCCGTGTTGGGTGTTTTGTGTGATCTATATCATCTCCTGCTAGCAATGCGTCTGCTCCCGTAATTGTAGCTGGCTTCGTGGGTCGAAATTTTGAAATTGTTAGGAGAAAATACTTGCAGATATTCTTTTTAGCGGGGTATGCACAATGTGGAGTAGAAGAGTGGCCGTAAGGATCATGCTTATATAATTATAAGAATTCGTCTTAAATACAACAACAATCAAGCACATCAAAGTAATCAAGCGCTTCATTCCACTACACCATTTTGTTCTCACCATAGACATGCCTGTACAGCCAGTATTGCGGTCCCTTCTCCGGGGACTGCCGGCACCAGCACGCGGATCAGCCGCCCTCGCATGTTTCACTGCTTCCTTTCACACATCACTAGCCACCCAGAGTCTAAGGCGGCGGACAGTGCAGCAGAACTCCTCTACTGCCCAGGGCTCACCACCTCCGGCGAGAGGACCAGACTTCAAGAGCCTTGATATCCTTGGAAACACCCCGGCACCGTCAACGTCTGTTGATATTTGCATGTCAAATGGCTTCCGACTTGACAATGGTGTGCAAGTATCAAACGGCGACGGTATATTGCTGGTCGGCGGCGAAGCATTCTCGTGGCGCCCGTGGGCCCAACGCGAGAAACAGCTCGTCAATGCTAAAGGACAGTGGGAAGTTGACAGCAACGCATTTGATCTTCTCGGGCTGGTGTGGCCCAGACCAGGTAAGCCATGACAGAATGGATCAATAATTTCTAAGTCTATGAGTCCATATACGAGTCTATATCTATGAGTATATAGATGGGTTTATATATGTATATGTAACACCTTTTACAGGCCAAGACTAACAACGAAATAACACAGACCTCCTCATCCTCGGCCTGGGACCTGAAATCCGGCCGTTGAGCCCCGAGACACGACACCGCATCACCGCACTCGGCATGAGAGTCGAGGTGCTAGACACTAGGAATGCAGCGTCACAATTTAATCTGCTTGCCACAGAGCGAGGTGTGGACGATGTTGCAGCTGCACTCATTCCGATTGGATGGAAAGATGAAGTGCCCAAATAAGCCGCATGTAGGTGTTATTGCAAGGGTCGATAGTGCTCGGGCTGCCAAAGCAAGACATCCATTATCTATTGGTGATTCTGGAGGTGCCTTCAGATCTCTTTATGCCATTGCAGGCAATCTGTTGTTGGCCTGATTAGCACATTCAAAATCAGGTTGTGTGCTTTAGTTACCATAAAGACGGTGTATGCGTTAAAGCGGTTGATATATGGCTTATAAGGGTTGCATATACTCAACTAAAATCTTATCTTGCCTATCTTACAGGCTGGAGACCAATAATTAATTAATTATCGTGTTGGTCTTTGATTATAATGCCAGGTGTCACCCTGTCTTGTAATATGTCTCTTTGTGGTTTCAAAGCCCAGTTTTCTTTCATTTCTTTGGGCCGTATACTTTTAAGTCTTCCTTTTTACATGTGGTGAGTCGTGACTAGGGCCACCTGCAGATATTTGCAGGCAACCTAAAACGGCAAGGCTCAGCCTGATGGCAGTATATGTGTGTGATGTCACCATTGTGAGTGGCTAGTAGGCGATCTGACTGGTCAACTGAACGACAAACAGCCACCTAAACAGCCTATCACGGTTCAGTCGCGTACCTCTTTGTCACTATTCGAGCTTCACTCTCAACTCTAGCTCTTATTATTTACTGTCTTTTTTTTTCTCCTTCTTCGCTCTCTCGCACGCCTCTCCCTTTCTCTTTTGCCTCATTTACTGTGTTTCTTTCGCGTTTTCACGAATTCTCAGATTCTTTCATACCGTCTCTCTGATTGAGACACCCAATCTCACAACTTTCACGGCGAGCTCAGCATCGTTTGCGTCCGTGACCCTTCCTGCCCACTACGTAATCGCCGTACATAGGCAAATCACCACCCTACGTACGCAGCCTTCTATTCACTGCCCTGGCGGTGGGTGACCTGTCGCATCCGTCACGATGTCCTCCGACTCCTTTGGTTTGTATCTCATACCCATTGCTCGGAGCATATTTTCATATTCCTTGGCTAATTTAGGCTAGATGCACATGCAAACGATCCGCCACTGCTGCGGAAGCACTCCTCTTTTATTAAGGTTGAAACCAAAAACTACAGCTATCCTTCTGTGCGCGTCTTCTTTAAGAGTCATGAGCAACAGGATCAGATGCCGGTTGACCCGGCCCCATTGCCTCTCCTTGTCTTCATCCATGGCTTGGGCGGCTCCGTCTCGCAGTTCACTCCGCTTTTGACCCGTCTGTCCAGCTGCGCCACCTGCTTAGCCATCGATCTTCCGGGCTGTGGGCGCTCTAGCTTTGCTCCAGAAACTTGGGCTGCTTACTCATACGAATGTCTACTTGATGTACTAGAGTCAGTCATCGCTCAGTACCGCCAGCCTGAACAAGGCATTGTTTTGATAGCCCATAGTATGGGCTGCAGTCTAGCAGCTTCTCTAGTTAGTCGCCAGTCTACCCAAAAGGACAGCTCTCCCTTCGGTGCCGAATCTCCTTACACTGGCCTCGTCTCTATCTGCCCACCTGCGGGTATTCAGGACAATATCCGGGCTGCTCTTTTTAGGGCTCTGCTTTGGATCCCGACTCCAGTATTCAACCTCATGCGTGCCTGGGATAGTCGCGGAGGTTTGAACAGTGCAAGTGTCACCCGTTTTGTCGGTGAGGGGGCTGATGAGGACAGCAGGCTCTCGCAGGTAAAGTTTAACAAACAAAGCAAAACGCCAGTTTGGCGCCGCATAGCCTGGGGGTGCCTTCCTGTATTCGACTCCTCCGGCATCCAGGTAGCCGGATTGGCAAGCGAGCATGTATGGGGCCAGGTTGACTTGCCTGTCTGCCTCATAGCAGGCGATGCTGACCATGTGACACCCCCGTCAGACACTCAAAGAATCGCATCTTTCTTGCACTCTGCTCACGTCACGAGTTCAGTTGTAGCTCCTCATCTCACGGATGGCGATACCCTGCTTCTTCCCGACGCCGCAGACCCGACCATCCCAAATGCCCCAGTCACACAATATATCACTGTGTCAGGCTTGCCTGCTGCTACATCGCAATCAGGCTCGGCAAGCAAGAGCACTAATGAGCATATGGTAAATGACGCCGTCTCTCATCATTCTTCAGCTGCAAATAACACGCCTTCTACACCAGCAGGTACACTGTTGCAAATAAAAATCCCTCCCATTTCCCGTCACCCTCCGAAATTTGTTGAGTATCACGTGCTCCCATCTCCAGCTAGCCATGCTCTGCTGTATGTTTCGGCGACAGTTGGTGTTGTCTCTGGTATAATTGCAAATTTCCTCGCACGACATGTGACTGGTCGACTGGACAGGGGCTGGCAGCTCAGGTTTCTTTCTCGGGAAGGCAAGTGGGATGTCAAGAATCTCCAAAAGTGGTCCAAAGTTGAGCCTGTTTCTCGTTCGATTGCAGGAATCTTCCACGCAATGAAGACATTGCGTCAAGTCGACGATGTCCACAGTCCACGTGTCTTTGTAAAAGCATGGTCAGGGGTCGTAAGACACGTTATCGACATCTCCCACGATAACCCTGTCTACGACCCTCGCGATCTGGAACGTGGCGGGATTCATTATCACAAGTTTCCAACTATTTCCAAGATTCCACCGACTGACTCTGAAGTCGACGTCTTTAACTCCCTTGTGGACAAGATCCGAGCCGAGCACACCCACTTACGTGAGGGGCCTACGGAGTCCACGGACGATTGTTCTGGCAAGGGCTTCTTCATTGGCGTACACTGCCACTATGGTTTCAACCGCACTGGCTACTTTATTGTTTGCTATCTCGTCGACCGCTGCGGTTATACACTTCGTGATGCCACTAGCGCGTTTGCCAAAGCGCGCCCGGTGGGAATTCGCCACTCACACTTTCTCGATGCACTGTCCTTGCGGTATGCAAAGGTGGTCGATGTCGAATAACACACAGGTTCTATGTTTTCTACAGAGTGTGGCTTCAAGCTCTTTTTTTTACGGCTCACTCTAAAATGCTTGCTTCGTATGATTGCGGAATCCGGGGCACGGTTCAGAGTTGGAAAGTATGTGCTGATACGTTATTCACGCTATTTGCGTTTTGCTTATGATCCCAGTCAGACCTTGCCCAGAACTACGGCTAGCTTTGTTGTTGCGGTTGACTGTATTGGATTAGCAATATGTATTTACTCGAGTTAACCCTCAAACAGAAAACGGCGCTGAGGGGTGGGCGGCAGATATGCCTGTACTTCATAAGATAATAGTTGAGAATGATGAAATGATGAGTAAGATGTCATTGATACATTGGTTACACCATGGTTCAAAAAAAAGTGAAACAAGATTCATGAAGCAGTATACACGAAATCAGTAATGGATAACCAAACAAGCCGATCAGGAAAAAAATCCCGCTGGCATTTCCTCAAGAAAATGGTACTTCTACTGTTGCTTATAAATTAAAAAGCAGTTTGCTTTCACATGAACGTCTTCCCTGCCATGATGTTGGTTCTCCAACTCTAGAAGTAAAAAATTGTTTACTAATATAGCAGCTCCTCGTTTCGATCAAGGGACCTCCGGGTTATGAGCCCGGCGCGCTTCCGCTGCGCCAAGCAGCTGTACCTGTATAGTGTGATTTCGACTGTTTCATAGGCTTTATAACGATAAAATGAAAACTAATCAATCTAGGTAGAGCCCATATTAAACTGAATCAATACTGATGGAAAATTTTACTTTAGTATACCAAAGTGAATTTTTAGATATCATACTAAATTAATATCAACTACTTTCAATGACCTTTTAAAATACTAAATATATAGAGAGGAAAACATCTGTCCGCTACGGCCTCGCTAGGCGGTAGCTGTTAGGGTTAACAATTCAATTAATACTAATTAATTCGTAGTAAATTCGTTGTTCGACTTATAGTAATAAATAATGATTAAACGACTAGATGTTATATGTCTTTGAATAAAAACATTTGGTATAATTTAATTGAGTCCGTGTAGTTCAATCGCATTAATAAACCAAATATTAAACATATTATCTATTTATCCGATAAAAAAGCTACTATATTTCATTTGCTTTTAAAACGCATAAATGTTTTAGGTTAGTTGAAAATTAAATCTATCTATACGGCGTTAATTCACTCCATTCATCTTATTAAGAACAAACAAAAACTACCATATCATTCACATACCTTCATTCCACCACCGAATAATTATATAACTAGTTTGAATAATTTATTATTAATTATCACAAGTTTTATTTATTTTACTGTTTTTATACACTGCTTTCTATTTCCTTCTTTTACTCAAAATGTATATTTCTTCTACCTCCAACGCACCCACAGACGACCTGTCTATGATGTATAGCCCTTCAAGGGCGCTAAACACTATTAATATTACCGTTTTATACTAAAAATCGGTCGATTTCAACGATGAGGACTATATTTTAGACGACTCTACGTCGTTGATATATATCATCGAAAATAACCTCGTACGCCGTACTTTACTACGTGACTAAATTAATACTAATTACGTTGGGTGGACTGCTAAAAAATTAATTTAATATGGACTAATCACTTAATTTAGTTATGAAATTGATACTAATTAATCGGCGTGGCGTGGCAATAGTCTAAATTAATAGTAGTTAAAAAATTATTTTATTTTCTAAATTAATTTTTCAAAATCACTAACTAAATCAATACTAATCAATTTGAGTGGCGTGATAAAATACTAGACAAATACTAAAAAAATTAGCATTAATTATTTTAGTAAGGAGTGACTAGTAGTAATTTAATTAGTATTAGTTAATTATACCAACCCTAGTCGAGAGTGAACAGCAGGGTTGGGAAAAAAATTAGTTAATGTACTAATTAGTATACTAATGATAATTAATGCCAAGATTAATTAATTATTTCTAACTATTGTAATTACTGTTATACTAATAAATGAATTTTAAGGGGGATCACTTGTCGTATTTAATTCAAGCTGTTAAATTCGGTTATATTAAATTACAAGAGTATTACTTTGAATCACCTACGCCCGAAGACTTGGATAGGTTATAACCTTTAATATTAGGGGTTTTATTAGATCCTCGTTTTAAACGTCGGCATTTTGAGCCTGGTCGAGTGTTATAACTATTTTTACCGTAATGTCGGTATTTATATAACTGAATTATTAAAGACCGAATATACGAAGTAAGTTTTTATTAATTACTATTACGATAAATTCAATATTAATAATTATAGTCTTTTATATAAGACTAGCGGAGATATATAGTCGTCGGTAGATAAATTAGCATTTAATACTAATTCTATCGATAATATTCAAGACGATAACGACGACGACGACGACGACGACGGTTTTTTTTTGTTACGGCGGCTAGTCGATTAGACGAGTATACGATTTATTTTAATGAAGAGTGCGAGCCCGGTAACGTAAGTTAATTTAAAATATTCAAAACGGTTAATTAATTAACTAATTCATTAATAAATACTAACGTTTTCAATAGTCGGATCCTTTACAGTACTGGAAGCGGAATAGCAATAAATTCCCTCGATTAGCTGTATTAGCTAGGAGGATTTTAGCTATACCGGCTACTTCAGCTGCTGTAGAGAGGGTTTTTTCAGTTAGTAATAACGTGGTTACTAAGTCTAGAAATAGACTCTTACCTGATACGGTAAAAAAAATCATGTTATCAAAATACTGGGGGGTTCTAAATGCTCCTTTATTAGATATTGTACTAAGGGAGGAAAAGTCTAGTGAATAAAGGTTTTAGTTTTTCATTTAATTTAATTTACTACGTTTTCAAATGATTTTTATTAATTTAATATAGTACTATAAACTATAAAAAAACAAAATATTAAAATCTAGTTATTAAACTACGACATTAAGGTTTATTTTATTTTATTAAAATTATTTATTGAATATTTGAATATATTACTTTATAGTAAATAAATAATTAGTTTCTTAATAGCTAATTAACTAATAATTAATTTATTTTAACAAGCCTCCCGATTGATTAATTAACTAATTAGCACCGCTCTAGTAATTAATTAATCTTAATTTTTTTTCCTAACTTTGATAGCTACGGTACGTTTTTAAAGTTAATTAACTACTTATATAGTTAGTAAATTTTTTTTTTAGAGTTAATCCTACGTCTTCGACGTCTTAGTGATTTAATAAGATATACGAGGGACGTAAAAGAGCTTTTATAATCGGGTATAGCCTACTGTAAAACTTAAGACCGTCTGCCTGCCTCTTATAAAAGGCGTATACTCCTTTTAGGTATGTGTTTTTAGTTTTTATTCACTTAGTTGAAATTGTATTAATCATTTTTTAATATTTAAATAACGTGACGCGGCGAAACTCTACGTATACGATGATTTCGCCTTTTCTAGCTTTTAAAGAGCCTTCTTTATACGTTGATAGTTAAACCGTTAGTAACAAATTTAAGAAGATTTTTATTAAGCCGGAGGAGTGGCCTTTTATCTAGTATTTGCTGTTCGTTTTTGAGGTTTTTGTTAAACCTTCTATTAAGCTTTAGGGGTAGGTGTATACCACTTTTCCGTCTGTACTACTATATATATATTAGATATATAGTACGTTATAGGCGATGATTACCGCTTTAGAAGCCGGTAATGGGGTTGAACTCCTTGAAAGGGACGAGCCGGTAAGTTTGTTTTATGTTTTGAATTATTTACTTCGATTAATTGATTATTGTTTTAGTATTGATTAATTAACTATTGTTTTAGAGTCAATTAACTAGTTATATATTTTATTATCTTTTTTTATTAACTAAGTTCTGACTATATGAAAAGTTAAAAACCTTATTCACTAGACTCTTTCTCCCGTAAAAACATATTTCAAAGATCGAGTATTTGGAACCCCCTAGTTATTAATAACATTATTTGTTTACTGTATCCGGTGAAAGTCTATTTCTTGACTTAATAATAACGTTATTACTAACTGAAAAAAACCTTTTTATAGCAGCTGAAGTAGCCGGTATAGCTAAAATCTTCTTAGCTAATATAGCTAATTGAGGGAATTTACTACTATTCTACTTTTAGTAGTATAAAGGGTCTAACTATTAAAAAACGTTAGTATAGGTAATTATTTTATTTAATTAGTTAATTAATTAATTAAATATTATTAATGTTTAAGTTAAAGCTACATTACTATGCTCGTACTCTTCATTAAAATAGATCGCATACTCGTTTAATCGATTAGCCGCTGTAACAAAAAAACCGTTGTCGTCGTGGTGAATATTATCGATAGAACTAGTACTAAATGTTAATTCATTTAACGATAATAGTATATCTCCGCTAGTCTCGTATAAAAGACTATAATTATTGATATATATAACTATATAAATATAGTAGTAAATAAAATGTAACTAAATTATTCAAAGCCGAATATACGAACACTCGACTAAGCTTAAAATGTCGACGTTTAGAACGAGGATTTAATAAAACCCTTAGTATTAAAGGTTTTGATCTATTTAAGTCGTCGAACGTAAGTTTTTTAGGGTAGTACTTTTCTAATTTATTATAACCATATTTAACGGCTTTAGCTGAACAAGACAAGTAGTTCCTTTGAAACATAAGTTATTAGTATAGTATTTACTAGAATCTTACCTAACTAAAATTATTAAAAACATACCGAAACTGAACCGGTTTTGTCGGTAAAAAGGATTTTAAGCTTTAACATAGCGTCTTTTAGTTTATTAAACGTTTGGTAAACGTATAATAAACGTAAAGATAACATTATATGTACCTTACTTGTAATAAAGAAGTAAAGTAAAGTAAAAGTTAAAAACATAATAGTAGATTAATAAAAGCGTGATTAGATAAGTTATTAAAAGTCGGCGAAGTAAAAACTAAAAGGGGATTAAGTGATATTTATATAGTTTAAAAATAATAAAGATGATAGTAGTTTACTTTTTATAAACATATACTACTAAGCCAATAAACTTTTATTAAGGGGTAAATTTTTTTAAAAAAAAACAAGTAACTAACACCTTAGTGTAGCAAATTATTTGAAAAACTAGTAATTAATATCTCGGTGTAGTAATATTTTAAAATAAAACTAGTAATTAATACCTTAATATAGCAGATTACGTTAATGTGGCAAATTATTTTAAAAAGTCGTCGACAGTACGGTTTATTAGTAAAAATATTAAAAGTCGTTATATATAGTCATAATTTTATATATATGATTTTTAGTAATAGCTAAGTGATTGACTTTATAAAAGCATTGTATATAATTAGTTAGTTAATCAATTAACTAATAATTAGTTAATCTTGGCATTAATTAGTATTAGCATACTACTTAGTATACTAGTTAATTATTTTCCCAACCCTGACGAAAAAACTCCTTACTAGGTCCAGTAAGTCCGATTTACGTCAGCTACGTCCTGTTTTATATAAAGATTTTGTTAAACCTTAGATTTAAAACCCGTTACTTCTAGTTTAGTAATATTCTGGCTTTCTATACCGGTATCGTCGACGATGTGAAAACTTTTTTATATAAAGACTATACGCGGTAATTTTGTTTTTGCTTTAACTAGTTATTTTAGTTTTTTAACAACTAATTAGTTAAAAGGTCTAAAGACGACGCAATAAATGCTAGCCAATAGTCGGTTTTAATGAATAAGTTAAGCGACTATCTTTTTAGTTATGTGCCTGAGTCTACTACTATCGTTACTATAAGCAACAATAATGCCGAGTTTTATGTAAATTGAAACGACTAGACGGATAGATGTACCGTTTATTTTAGGCATCGTTACGAAGGACGATCGGTAAGTTTTAATTATCTGTTTTTATTACTAAGTATGAAATTATTAGTTAACTAATATATTTAATAGACTGAACCTTTACGTTTTTTGAAGAAGAGCTAGAATACTTACTTGTTTTTAGCTGTGCTGGCTAGACGGTATTTAGGTATCCTTGCGACGTTTGTAGCTGTTGAGCGTGTTTTTTCGGTTAGTACTGCTAAATTAGTAACGTGGTATTAAACGTTATAAATAGGCTTTTACTTAGTACTGTACGGCGGTTAATGTTAGTGAAGTCTTGGACGGCGACCGATGTTAATATACTGTATAGTATGTTATATGAGGACGATAGCGATGATAGCGATAATTTGCTATGATTTTTTTGTTTTATTTCGTTTGTTTCGATTTATTTTGTTTTATATGTTGTTTGATTTATTCACTATAGATCTATTGTTTTTTAATTTATTTGTTCTACTACTTAATTAATATTCCGCTATTAAGATATTATAATTAATTTAGTTATTAAGTTATTTACTCCTAAAACACGAATTGAATTAATATTGATTAGTTACTTAATCTGATTATTGAATTGATTTTTGTAAGAGAGTGAAAATAAATATATAAGTACTGATTAATATCGGTGGCGTGGTAAAATACTAAAAAGTACTAAAAAGCTTGGTATTGGTTATATTAGTGAATATTAATTAGTAATAATTTAATTAGCATTAATTTAATTAGTAATGACTAATTATGCCAACCTTGTATAATTATATTAATACGTTAATAGGGTTTATTATACGTATTCGCCGTTTAATAATTTAATACGTAATACCGGTGATATTCGACGGCTTTTAGACGACGGTATTTCTTTTTGTGAATTAAATAATACTTTACCCGTTATTATTGGTTTAAAAAGATTGCGTTAGTAGTTTTTTTAACTTTGACTGACTAGTTAATTGATTATTAATTATTTATTTACTAATAATTTAATTAAACACTACGACCCGTTGGAATTCGAAGTTTGATATATTTACGACGTTCTTTACTAAACGTTTGATAAACTAAAAGACGTTATGTTAGAGCTTGAAACCTTTTTTACCGACAAAAACGGTTCAATTTCGGTATGTTTTTAATAATTTTAGTTAAGTAAAAATTCTAGTGAATATTTACTTTAATTAATTGAAGCCGTTAATAGCGGTTTTGATAAATTATGTAAGTATTATCCCGAGTTCCCTTGCTTCGACAACTTGGATAACTTATAGCCTTTAATTTTAAGGGTTTCATTAGATCCTTGTTTTAAACGTCGACATTTCGAGACCGGTGACGTTTTGTATTTTTACCGTATTATTGTAATAATATAACGGAAATAAGAAAAAAATTTAAGTAAGTAACTATATTATTGTTAATTATATTTATGATAGTTAATTATCAAGCCATTTTACGAATTCGATACCGGTAATCCGTCTGAATTATCGGTAAACGAGTTAGCTTTAAATACTACTTTGGCTATTGATAATATCGACGACGACAACGACTAAGGGTTTTTTATTACGGTTGCTAGTCGTTTAGATGCGTGTACGATTTATTTTTAACGAAGAGTATGAGCCTCGGAATGTAAGTTATTTATATTACTTTAACGTTTAAATATAAAACTTTTAAAAAAATAAAATAATTAACTACTTTAGTCGGATCCTTTAAAATACTAGAAGTTAAACTATAAAGAATTCCTTTAATTAGCTATACTAGCTAGAAGGATTTTAGCTATACCGGCTATATCGGCTTTTGTCGAAAGGGTTTTTTTTATTAGTAATAAAATTATTTTTAAGTTTAGAAGTAGATATTTAGCCGAAACGGTAAGGAAGACTATGTTATTAAAATACTGGGGGGTACTAAGCATTTAATCGTTAGATAGTTTACTATAGGAGGAAGAAGACGGTGATTAAATTGTATTACGAATTTTTTATTTAGCTAAATGTATTTTTATTCTATTGTTTTTATTATCTTCTTATTTTATTAGTTACTTATTACTATAATTATTACTTCTTACTTTTAACTATAAATTATCATTACGTACTACTAATAAATATGCTATATAAAGTAAATATATGATTGATTATTTTTCCTAACCTTGAAACTACGTAAACTAATTTTAAATAACCGCTTTTTTTAATCGTTATAAAAACATCGCGACATCGTACGGTTAATTAGTAGCTATCTTTACCTTTATTGAAAATAGTTTTAATTACTTAAACGTATATATAAAGTATCGAAAAAAGGGGAGTCGAAAAAACAATTAGAGGGGCGTATTAATATATAATAACGAAGACGTTTTTAGTTAAAATATTGATATATATAGCGTCGACGATACTACTACGTATCGCCGTCGCGATATTATAATTACCTATCTATTAATCGCTTTTATTTTCTAATAGCCATTGTTTTTCATTTATTATTTTTATAATACGATGTTAGCGACTTTGAAGTATTACTTTAAAAGATTTTAATATATACTATACGTTTTAAAATTTATAAAACCGTACTTTACTTTATATTTATACTTTTCCGACTTTATACATATCCTCGACTTTATAATAACACTTGAAATATACTTTTATCGAATTTGTAAAAAACGTTTTATAAGCTAGGTTAGATTATAATCTACTTTACTATACTCTATTAATACGTAAACTTATATAAACACAACTACTAAAATAGAACTAATGTAAGCTTAACTCCGGACTAGCCGCCGACTTTAATAAGACGAGATAATTAATCTTTAAACTTTGAAGGATTATATCGAAAATCGTACGATATTTATTAAACAGTGACCGATTAAACGATATTATATAAAAATTAAACGATATTATGTAAAAAACCGGTTACGGGCGGAGCAACGTTATAATAAAGCAATAATATAACTATAATAAAGCCAAATATCGATAGAAAACTATAAAAGCGAAACTAAACTATAATTATTATAAAATACTACTACGAGAAAAGAAACGACTTATTTATTTATTTATTTATTTATTTATTTATTTATTTATTTATTTATTTATTTATTTATTTATTTATTTATTTATTTATTTATTTATAGTAGGGACAGTAATAACTACTTCACTGTTGGTTTGAAAGGGAAAATATCTATCCGTTACGGCCGCGTAGGGCGGTAGCTATAATAACGATAGGGGTGTTTATATAGATATGTATAGATTGAGTGTTTTATTTGTTGTATGATACTATTTTACAATAGTACGTTTTTTTAAGTCGTCTCGCTAACGCCTATGCTCCCGACTAGCGTGGTCGCACCGGTACCGTGGCTGCTATCGAGTTTAAAGATATAGACGACGATGATGATAAAGAATAAAAGGATAAGGAGGAGGGAAGCGACTTATTAAACAAGTAAAGTAAAAGTATCAACGAAACTTTACTATAACGACGTCGATAGACAATCGTAAATTATAACGGACCGAAATTTAAGCTTATATTAAAAGCTATAAATTATTAAAAAGCTATCGACTTAATATTAACTTTACAACGTAATAGCGGACAAGCCGGGGCGACTATATATATAGCTTAAAGATTCTTTCCCTTTTAATAAACTTAACCGATATTTTAAACATTTAACTAAACAATAATAAGATTGAAATAGATAAATAAGTAATTCGTAACGATATTAAAGAAACACTAACTAACCTCTCGTTATATAAAGCTTAAAACGAGGACTACCTATTAACTAACTTCTTGAAAGTAATAAAAGAACTACTTTTAAACATACTTTAAAATGTTGCTTAAATAAACATCGACCTCGCCTATTTCCCGTTGTAATTCCGTATAATTTTCGTAGTAGTCTTTCTTAAACCGGGCAAATCTATACGATAAAAGAAAAAAAACCAGCGCGTACCGACTTATTTCGTTACTTAAGACGATAATAGGCATGGTAGTCGATAGTCCAGGGTTGGGAAAAAAAATAATTAATGTACTAGTTAGTATACTAATGATAATTAATGCCAAGATTAATTAATTATTGATTAATTAATTTTACCAGGCCTACCGATTAATTAATTAATTAATTACTTAATCAATCAAAATTACTACGGTAGCGTGTAAATAATTACCGTCGAGGGTTATACTGGGGGGCTCCAAATGCTCGTCCATTTGATATTGTACTAAGAGAGGAAGAGTCTAGTGAATAAGGGTTTTAGTTTTTCATTTAATTTAATTTACTATGTTTTCAAATGATTTTTATTAATTTAATATAGTACTAAAAACTATAAAAAAACAAAATATTAAAATCTAGTTATTAAACTACGACATTAAGGTTTATTTTATTTTTTTGAGATTATTTATTGAATATTTGAATATATTACTTTACAGTAAGTAATTAATTAGTTTTTTAATAGCCAGTCAACTAATAATTAATTAATTTTAACAAGCCTCCCATTAATTAATTAATTGATTTTCACATCTCCGAATAATTAATTAATTAATTTTAGAAGACCTCCTGATTAATTTATTAACTCATTTTCTCCAGGCAAATAATTAATTAAAATTAATGTTGTCGTTAATTAATTAATTCTAATTTTTTTCCCCAACCCTGGTCGATACGTTTCTTAGTGAAAGGTCAATTACGGTAACGGAATAATACTATATATTTCCCGTAGATTGAATAGGCAATAGAGTTTTTAGGTTAGTAAAGTTCGTTAAGCTAGCCTCTACAAAGTATTATAGAAGTAACTTCTACGTAACGGGTTAAACGACCTTACTATAGTTAGATATTAACGGCGTTTAAAATACCGTTAACCATAAAATACTCTTTTATATAATATATGCCTACCGTTAATTACGTTAGATTACGGACTAGCTTCATAGCTTTATTACAAATCGTATAACCAGATTATAGTTTAACGAATGAAACTTAGTTTAATAATTATTACTATTAAAGTCTTTTAGAATAGGCAATATTACTAATCTTAATCATACTTTATATTAGGGTTGGTATAATTAGTATTGACTAATTAAATTAATATTAGTTTAAATTAATACTAGTTAATCCTTACTAATAAAATTAATGCCAAGCTTTTTAGTATTTATTTGGTATTTTATAACGCTACTCAAATAAATTAGTATTAATTCAATTTGTGTTTTGTAAGTAGATGACTTTATAATTAGATTAATCATAGTATTTTAATAGTTTAGTATTAGCTAAGTAGTGGAATAAATTTAATAAAAACAGTACATATAGTAAATAAATTAAACAACGTGTAAAATTAAGTAAATTGAAATAACTGAAATAAAACAAAACAAACGTAGTAAATTAATTGTTTCGAATATTCCGAACCATTTATATTTGTTTTATTTGATACAGTTGAATTATATCAACTTTTTACTTAAGGTTATATTACATCTAGTCGATTAGTTGTTATTTATTGCTATAAGGCGACCACCGAGTTTATCACGAGTTAATTAGGTTTATATTTACTTTGAAAATATAAATATAGTATATAAGCGCTGAGCTTACTACTTAAGTTTATACTACCTGGTTTTAGATCTCTTTAAATTTGTAGTATATTATATATCTCGGTATAAATAATAGTTACTACTATAAAGTAATGAACTTTAACACATAGTTACTATTATCTTTAGTCCTAATTTGATTAATCAATCCGTACAAATTTGATTTACTTAGTCTTAATGTTTGTATTAATTGTTTTTTAACTGTTTTTTAATCTTTCCTTAGCCTTGATTTGTATTACTACCCCTATAACGAACTTATAAAATACACGAATACTACTATTACTGAATTTATAAATATTATCATTATAACTATAGTTAACGATAGTACTAAACTTAATTATCGGAACCTTATAATTATGTAATCGATATACGAAGTCTAAATATGTGAAAATATTGTATTAAGCTCGTACTTAAGAAAAGTAAACGTATATACTTTATACGTAACTATAAAAAAAACTAAGCGCCGATTATATTTAACGATAACGTAATTGTACCGGTCGAATGTATAAAAGAATTATAGGATTTTAGACTGATAAGATAATATTTTAGTAATAGCATATTTAAATATAAAGAATAATAATATAAATACGTAATTATTTATTTTTGCTAAACTTATAACAATGATATAAAAGTATGATATAATAATTGAACGTCGACTATATATAATATATATAAAATCGGTCATTTTACACGCCGTATCGGTATAAGATAAGCTTTTTAAACTTATTTTAACACGTATTTAATAAAAACCTTCGAGATGGTTATAAACGGATAACGGTTTACGCTGTTACGTTTACTCGAACTCGAAACGGGGGTTATTAGTCGATATCGTAAGATATTAAACGCTGTACGGTAAAAATTATTATATAAATAATATATGTGAATAATATCTCGAATAACTTTTAAAAAATATACTAACTATATTATAACCTTCCGCTACTTCAAAATATCGTAGTTTTAACGTTAGCTTTTTGTAGTCACGACTAAGTTTTATGAATAAATAAATAGTACTTTAATCTTAGCTCGTCCGAAAATAAAGTTAAAGAATAAATTATTAAACTAACTGCGACTACTATATACTGTCGTAATTTTTATATTGATACCGACTTACTAGACGATACATTTTTTAGAAAAAAACTTGGACTTTTCTAAATATAAGAGTAGCGTTATTATATAAATAAGTATAAGAGATATAAAATTTAAAAGTTGTTTATTTTTACGCCGTGTACTCGGTACGACTATGCTGCGATACGACTATAGTTAATGAAAGGATATTTATCTTATTATAGTATAATGCCCGTTAATAAAAGACGAGAAATAAAGATTATATAAATACTTAGAACGGCTTATACGAAGTAAACGAGTCTTTATAAAAATATTTCACGATTTTATAAAAGCTTTACGGATCGTGTAATAGTTATCACAAAACTACTATTTTTTTTCGTATATTTTATGAAAATATAAAAGAATAGTTTAAGTTTATATATAAAATAAGTAATAATCTTGTAGCTATACCGTATGTACTATACTAACTAAAGAATAATTAAACTACTTAATATTGGTAACGATATTTATATCGTAATCTTTTTCTTTATCTTTTTTTAATTTTTTTATTATTACCTTTATTTTTATTGTTATTTATATTTATAAACTCGATAATAGTTACGGTACTGGTACGACTACGTTAAACGGGAGTATAAACGTTATATAATCGACTTAAAGACTAAACAATCTCATTAATAAAATTGATTTACCGAGTTAGTTAAATATAAGTACTAAAAGTTATTTTAAGCTAATGACGTTGATATTTAAAAGCATTATCGGAATTTTAGTTTACTATAAACGATAAACTTTTAATACGATTTTATATTATAAAACGACGAAGTAGTTTGGTTTAAAAAATAAAGACACGGTATTTAAGTAAAATCGATTTCGTTAATGTAGGTAATATTTTAAGTTTGGTCGTAAAAAGAAAGCCTCGACCTTTTAATACGACGAGTCATTTAATTAAAACGTAAGTATATATATGTAAAGAAAATAAATTGCGTAAAACTATCTATAATGGCGTAAAGTTATTTAAAGTCGGCGTAACAATAATATTTTCTATTTTTATTCTATAGAGTAGAATGATTTATAACGTTTATATTATAGAAAGTTAATACTTTGTTATCGATATATATTATAGTAAAATAAGTATCTATAGCGCGAATATAATAAAAGTAATTAGTTTTAATATTATAATATTTATTTTTAAAAAAACGAACGAATAAAAATAAACTAAACAATAATAAAAAAACGGCGACTAAATATATATAAAGCCGTAACGATCGTACCTTTCCGTTTATTAAACCGTACGTTTTTATTTAGAAGCTAATAAATAAACAAATAAAACACCCCGTACTAATAAATATAATAATACAACTAAACTACGTATATATCACGAACAAAAACCGTAAACCACGTAAAATATATAATAATAGAGACCATAACGGCCGACGTTTAGCAATACTATGCCGCCCGACCTATCCTGACTTAACATAACCTAACCTTTTATCCCGTATAAAAGTACTTAAATATATAATATTATACTTATACTAGTAAAATATTAATACGACGCGAAGTCGTACCGGGCTATTATAAAATAGTATAATAAAAATTAAAATATAAAAGTATGGGAAAATATAATATGTAAGTTTTATATATTAAGTTGAATATTTCTTTACTTTTATTAAATATTTTATTAATTTAGTAATCACTTCGTATATCTTTTAATAGTACGATCGGTACGGCTTTATCGGTCAAGTCTTTTTTAATTGTTTTAATGTTAAAGTTCCGGATTATGAATTCGTAAAAGAAGCTTTCTTAGTTTATTCATTTTACGACAGAGCCTAAGCCAAATTCTATAAAAAGCTCTCTTTGAATAAGTAAATCAGCCGATCGGCGTACTATATAACTATAATCCTATTTAAGACGGTCGTAAGTTAGTTTATAGTTTATACGGTAGTGAGCCCCGTCTATATTTAAGTTTTTAATACGATCGTATTAATGTTAGCCTTATTGTTTAATATAAATAATTAGTCGTTATTATCGTTATTAACTTTCGATATAGTACTATTATTATATAAAGTATTATATAAGCTGCTATTATCGTCGGCTAAAGAAAAGACGATCGCTGACTAAACATTAAATATAATAAATAGTCTTACGTTTTACTTCACTATTAACGAGGCGTCGTATATTTAAACTACTATTAAAAGGGTTAATATAATCTAAGCATTAAAAAGACTAAAAATTACTTTTATTAAAACGCGGGAAACTAATACCCGCTATCGTTTACTAAAGATCGTAGTTATTTAAAGTCGCGTAATTACTCGGGTACGGTTATAAAGCTAAGTAATATCGACGAGATAGCTATTAGTATTTAAGTATAGGCTAGTTTAAAGTTTCGCCGGAAAACGGAGCGGGGATAATTCTTCGTAGCCGAACTTCAAACGGATTATTACTATTTATTCGACTATTATAACGATCGTTAGGTTATTTACCGAGGCGTCTTCCTTAGTTGGCTTTATTACTTTGGTATACGTTCGGAAAAACTTTTAAAAAGATATAATATTAGCGATTAATACGTAAAAGACAACGCTTTCGTACTTGAAAAAAAAACTTTAATACTATCTAAGTAATATAGACTATAAGCTTAATTATTTACTTAGTTAACCGATTGAATATATATAGCCGTATATTTTATAGTAAAGTTAATAGTATCAGTAATAATTAAATATTGTAAAAAAGCTTTGCTTTTAACGCAATATTTGATATTTATATTAAAAGCTATAAGATTCTAACGGTGTAAAATATTTTATCAGTAATTGTTACTATAAAAAATAGCTAATTAGAAACGGTATTACCGGAAAGCTATAGCTATAGTTTAATTGAAGATACTTTTTACATTAGCTTAAACCAGAGTTGGGAAAAAATCTAAAATAAATATTACTCTATATTAATAGGAATAATACTAATTAATACTAATCAATGCTAAGACTTGAAATTAAATAAAGCTAAACTAATACTAATTAAATCTAATTCAGTATATACTAGCTTAATTTCTGGAAAGCCATTTCAAACTAATACTAATAAATCTGCGTGGCATAATAAAATACTAAAAAAATCAAAAAACGGAGTATTAACTTTTATTAGTATGAATTAACTAGTACGAGTTGGTTTTAATTTCTCGTTTTAAACCCGAATTTCAATTTTCTAGACTATTTTTCGAAAATAAATAGAAAATTAATTGTACTACTGTATCTACGATAAATATGAAACATACTATTATTATTTATTTCCAACCCTGGCTTAAATCACTCTTAAGTAGATATAAACTAAGCCGTTAAAATCCTATAAATTAATTCAAGTTTAGTCTTTAAAGTACTATATATAAAACTAGTCGTTGTTTAACGTAAGTCTTTCGAGATTATAAAGTTTATAATATAAAAGTCGATCGTTATTTTATTAGATTAACCGTTACGGTATATAATATGAGTAAAAAGTCTAGCAAAACTATTAAAGATATACTTCTTCTACTAGTTGTCCGAAAAGTTAATATAATAATAAACTAACCGATCTTTTAGCTTAACTAGTATTATAAAAGCTGCGGGAAAAGTTATACGTAAAAATAAACGGCTAAATGCCCGATCGCGAGAGTTAATATTGCCCGGCTATTATATTAATTCGTAGTAGGGTTAAGAAAAAAATTAAAATTAATTGATTAATTAATTAAAAGGCCTTCTAGAATTAATTAATTATTAATTAATTTGTTTAGTCTAGAAAATTAATCAATTATTAATTAAATACTAGAGCGGTGCTAATTAGTTAATTAATCAATCGGGAGGCTTGTTAAAATTAATTAATTATTAGTTAATTAGCTATTAAGAAACTAATTAATTATTTACTATAAAGTAATATATTCAAATATTCAATAAATAATTTTAATAAAATAAAATAAACCTTAATATCGTAGTTTAATAACTAAATTTTAATATTTTGTTTTTTAATAGTGTATAGTACTATATTAAATTAATAAAAATCATTTGAGAACATAGTAAATTAAATTAAATGAAAAACTAAAACCTTTATTCACTAGACTTTTCGTCCCTTAGTACAATATCTAATGAACGAGCATTTAGAACCCCCCAGTATTTTGATAACATGTTTTTTTTTACCGTATCAGGTAAGAGTCTATTTCTAGACTTAGTAACCACGTTATTACTAACTGAAAAAAACCTCTCTATAGCAGCTGAAGTAGCCGGTATAGCTAAAATCCTCCTAGCTAATACAGCTAATCGAGGGTATTTATTGCTATTCCGCTTCTAGTATTGTAAAGGATCCGACTATTGAAAACGTTAGTATTTATTAATGAATTAGTTAATTAATTAACCGTTTTCAATATTTTAAATTAACTTACGTTACCGGGCTCGCACTCTTCATTAAAATAAATCGTATACTCGTCTAATCGACTAGCAGCCGTAATAAAAAAACCGTCGTCGTCGTCGTCGTCGTCGTTATCGTCTTAAATATTATCGATAGAATTAGTATTAAATGTTAATTTATTTACCGACGACTGTATATTTCCGCTAGTCTTATATAAAAAACTATAATTATTAGTATTAAATTTATTATAATAGTAATTAATAAAAACTTATTTCGTATATTCGGTTTTTAATAATTTAGTTATATAAATACCGACATCACGGTAAAAATATAACACTCGACCAGGCTTAAAATACCGACGTTTAACACGAGGATTTAATAAAACCCTTAATATTAAAGGTTTTAATTTATCTAAGTCTTCGGGCGTAGGTGATTTAAGGTAATACTTTTGTAATTTAATATAACCGACTTTAACGGCTTCAATTAAATACGACAGGTGATCCCCCTTAAAATTCATTTATTAATATCACAGTCATTAAAGTAGTTAAAAATAATTAAAAATAATTAAAAAACTAGTAATTACTACGCCACCGTGGTAAATTATCGGTCAATCTACCCTCGACGGCAGTAATTAGTACGCCACAGTAGCAAATTATTGGTCAACTTACCCTCGACGGTAATAGTTTGCACGCTACCGTAGTAATTTTGATTAATTAAGTAATTAATTAATTATTTAATTAACAAAATAATTAGTTTTAATTAATTGGTAGGCCTGGTAAAATTAATTAATTAATAATTAATCAATCTTGGCATTAATTATAATTAGTATACTAATTAGTACATTAGTTAATTTTTTTCCCAACCCTGCTTCTTATATACGAAGTAGTATACGGGTACATTCGCTTTAAGTACTATTCGTAAAACTTAGAATATACTTTATACTTGTTATGAAAATTGTCATTAGCTATTAAAGATCTAGTTATATTATAGTCGACTTTAAACGTAGATAAATAATATCGCTATAAGTGTAATAGGCCAGGGCCATAGAAGATAAAGGTAGGCCATGCCTTGCCCAGTGTATATATATTTAATCTTATAAGAGTCGATATCACGTGACACTGACTCTTATAAGATTAAAGACTCGGCACGAGGACAAGGGATCGGAAAGACCCGTACGAAAGTGGGGACGGGAGGGCAAGGAAGAGAGGTCGGGGGATGAAGCGGGCTTGACCTTCTTTCCCTCCTTTCTCTTCATATGTATATATTATTGGAATCAAGCTCATTGCTCCGAGGTCCCACAAGTCCTGACTGCGTGACCCGTTACAATAAGTATAGTACGCTGACGCGCTATTAATTTAACTACTTTGACTGGAACATTAGTCGTAAAGATGACGTAAAGTAGCCTCTTTTATTATTATTTAACTCGAATTCTAAATAAACCTCGTTAAGCACGTTCCTTTTTTATTTAAAGGTATGGCTTTGAGAGTTTTATTTTTTATAAATATTACAAAGATCGTTTTTTATATATTAAAGTAAAACAGCTTAATAAACTAACGCTTAGAAAGCGAAGAAACCAATACGGGGTAGGCGCGATAGTTAATAAAACCTAGGCCTATACTTTTAATAAACGGCCGCGGCGTCCGCGAAGGGGATTAGCTTAGGTAAAAGGCTTTTAGTTATTTAATATACTCTTTATTTATAATTCGTTTTCAGTAAATTAAATATCAAACTTGTTTTATTTCTATAATTTTAATTTATAAAGTATATATATTCTATAAATCGCTATACCATTTAGCTATACTAATATATAAGCTTTCTTATCTAAAATCGTAACGATCTGAACTAGCCCTCGTTACTTATAAAGCAGCTTTCTATTTTTAAATATATTATTTTTCTTTTAATATCTGAATAAAGTACTACTGAGTCTTTATATTTCCTGTCTAATCAGCCGGAGATAGTGTTTATTAGCTTAATCTCGGCCGGTAGTAAGCTTTATACGATATACTACTATATACTTCGCCGTAAAGGTTTAATCGGATGTAAGCCGTTGTAAAATACGTGCTCGGAGTATAATATAGCCTTTTATAAGTATATTTAGTTTATAATTTAAAATACGTTATATAAAGATACCTTACTGGAAAAGAAGTATAAGTTCTCGGTCCGAAAAGTAAAAAGAATGGTAATTTACTATGAGATTTATAGACTATAGCCTGATCGGCTAAGAGTATACGCAGGGTTGACATAATTGAATTAATACTAGTCAACCCTTACTAAAATAATTAATGTTAAGCTTTTTAGTATTCTTTTAGCTTTTTACTACGTCACTTAAGTTAATAAGTATAAATTTAATTAATGCTTTTGAAAAACTAGCTTTAGTTACTGAATTAGTTTTTTAATTAGTATTAATCTAGTTTTGTTACTACGTTACGGAGATTAACTGATATTAATTTAATTAGCGATTTCGAAAAATCAATTTAGTAACTTAATTATTTTTTTAGCTAGTATTAATTTAATATTTTATTACGCCACTCATATTATTTCAGTATTGGATTTGGATTATTTAGTGATATCCGAGAATTGATTTAGTAACTAAATTGATTAGTTAGTTAATATTACTTTAATTTGTGGTTTTTTTAGTAAATACATTGATAACTAAATCGATTATAGTATCTTAATAGTTAGATAACAGGGTTCGGAAAAAAAATTATTAGTAATTAATAATTTTTGTTATACTATGAAATTCAATAGAAATATCAATAATAATTAATGATAGAGATTAAAACTTACATTTTCTTATAAATATGAGAATAAAAGTCAGATTAGTAGTATAGTCGAGGGTAGGCCGAATAAGATTAAATATTTTACTTTTTATAATTATATTAATAATAAAGTTTTAATTGTTATTAATTTATTTCTTTTGAAATCCGGATTAGTTAATATTAACTAATTATTTGCCTCGACCATATTAAGTAATTAGTATTAGTTTGTCTTGGCATTAATATCAATAAATCAGCTATTTTCAAAAATGCTATTAATTATTACATATATACTAGTTAGTATACTAAATAGTTGTTTTCCCAACCCTATTAAATAATATTTGAGTAATAGATTAAATATAATAAAAACAATAGATATAGTAAATAAATCAAACAACGTGTAAAACTATATAAATATAATCAAACTAAATAAAACAAAAAGAACGTAGCCAATCAATCGTTTCGAATATTTACTACGTTTTATATTTGTTTTATTAATGCAAATGAGCTATACGGACTTATTACTGAACCGTTTCGAATAGTTGAAATATTTGATTTATTAATACATTTGAATTATATAAAATTATATTAAATGATATATTACGTGTAGTCGTTTAATAGTTATTTTATTGATATAATTCGACCAACGAATTTATTACGAATTAATTAGGTTTATATTTACTTTAAAAATATAAATTTAGTATATAAGCGGTGAGCTTACTACTTGAGCTTATACTAGTTGTTTTTAAGTCTCCTTGGATTTGTAGTATATTATATATCTCGGTATAAATTATAGTCATTATTATAAAGTAATAAACTTTAAGACAAACTCATTATTATCTCTTAGTTACTATGTTAGTCAATTAATTAGTACACATTAATATTTTTACTACGCTGCTAAGATTAATTAGTATTATTTGAACTACTTGCTTTTAAGAATTAACTTGGTAATAAATTAATTCATTAATTAGTATTAATTTAATTTAATGAATCTTGATTGAGTTTAAATTTCCTAATTATTTTCTAATCATTTGCCTGACCTTACTATCAACTAGCCAAATTTTAAATAGCCACATCGATGAACCTATAATATTTATTATTAAAGCCGCCGATACTACCGTATTATAGAAAAAGACCGCTTTTAACGACTATACCGCGTAGTAAATAAACGAAGTCATAAAAGTCTCGCGTTTTTTTATAACGTATATTGAAGATAGAAAACGATATATATAACGTTCGATTAGAATAAATATAATAAGTAAAGGATAATTAAGAAAAAGACGATCGTATAAATAAAAATAAAGCTTTAGTGTAATATACTATAAAGACGTTAAATAACGATAACTTAATATGAAAAATAAAAAAATAAGCCCGACTTGAAAACTATAAACCTTTAGATAATATTAAGCTGCCCCCGCTACGAAATAATAGTAAAAACGTTAACGACGGCCGACTATAAAAAAAATGCCTTTATTCTCGTATAACGATTCTTCCTATCTTTATTAACCGACCTTTTTAATCTTTTTTAAACATAGCTTTTTAAAGATTAAATCTACGTTGAAAAACCCGTTATTTAGAACGACGTCGAAACAATACTATAGCGACTCCTAGGTTTGTGAAAACTATTAAAGGAATTTTTAATTTTATACTAATGGGAATTTTTGCCTATACTAATACTAGTATAACAATTAATGCTAAGACTTGAAGTCAAAGAAAAAAACTCAATATTAATCAATCTACGTGCCGTGATAAATACGAAAACTGATACTAAAAACTGTGGAGTCGATTTTAATTAAAAATTATTAATTGATATAATTTAGTAGTAATTATTAGTTTTTAAGACTTGATTTTGATTTTTGAACTTTTTTCGAAAATAAATAAAAC
This sequence comes from Ophiostoma himal-ulmi, assembly GCA_029299165.1. NCBI lineage: Eukaryota > Fungi > Ascomycota > Sordariomycetes > Ophiostomatales > Ophiostomataceae > Ophiostoma > Ophiostoma himal-ulmi. The sequence goes on from JANSME010000001.1 coordinate 6,216,722, forward strand.
GGTACTTGTATTACTATACGGCTGACATAGTTAATTAGTACTAATTAAATTAATATTAATCAATGTTTACTAAAATAAATAATGCTGAGCTTTTTAGTATTCTTTAGTAAATATTGTATTACGTCACTAAGATAATTAGTATTAGTTTAGTTTCTCGAAGGCATCCTCCTGCCCATTAATTAGTCTTAGTTTTTGCATTACTTTTTTTAATTCATTTTAATTATTTTTCGAACCTTGGTAAGGCGTTAGTTTTTTTAATTTAGTAATAAGACGTAGCTTTTTTTTTTAATATTAAGAATATAACTAAAGACGTAAAACTTAAAATAATATAAAACTTCTTATATATAATAGGCTAAAGCTATAAGCGATAAAGGCAGGCCATGCCTTACCCAGTACAGTAACCTCCCAAAAGTACCGACTAAGGCGACTTTTTTATTTTCCCAGCCAAAAATATTAAAATCAATCGAAAAATAAAAAACTTTCAATTATTCATATTTAAATCTATAAAAATTATATGATTTTCAAAAGTAGTTAATTACGCTAAGAAAAATATTTTAATATTTCGTATACCACCCGTCGTTATCGATGACGGCTTGAAGTCGACGAGGCATGCTTTTAATCAACGTCTGAAAGAGGCTTTGCGGCAACGCTTCCCATTTAGTAATAACACGTCGGACGAGCCTCTCTTTTAACGATTGGTTAGATCGAAGTAGTGCTAAGGTCGGGTCTGATTTATAGACGTTTTGCTTGAGGACTTTTTAGACATTTTTAATAGGATTAAGGTCGGGTAAATAAAAGGGCTACCGGGCCACCTCGATACCGTTTTTATCTGCGAATTTACGAAGCCACGATTGTACAACTCCGGCAGTATACGTCGAAGCATTATCTTGAGCGAATACGCTTTTCGGCGATGCTATTATTAGGAGGTTTTTTTATAAATAGTCGAGCATAACGCTGCCGGTAACACCTTTTTTCGTTGAGTTTGGGTCGTTACGAAGGGCCGTGATTGAGGTGCGTATATTAAAAGAAATAGCTGCTTAGAACATTTGAGAATGACGTGTCGGTTTGATCTTTGGCTGGATATTCTTATAATATAATTGCCGTATTTATATTATTAATAGTTATTAAAATATTTAAATTTAAAGTCTACGTACTTTTTTATAAAACACTTACATTATAATATCTTTTTCGTCGTATACGATTATTAACTCGTTATTAAATATTTAACGACGTTAAAACTTTAAAAGTATATCGATATATAGCTTTATAAATATTAATCTTTATTAAATATATTCTTTAATTAAAAAAAGTCATTTAATAACTTTATTATAAAAATAACGTTTTTAATAAAAATATTTATTAATTATTTACAACGAATAAGCAATAAACGACTTTTCGATAAAATTTCGCATTTAAATAAAAAGCCGAGTCTTAATAATTCGAATAATACTTCTTTTATCTTATAATAATATTTCAGTCGGTCTCCCGGAACGCGTTTCTAAACGACTATTTTCTTACGTCGCGTATCTTCTAACGATTCCTCCGATATTATTAATTAAGACGTTTTCACGGGCCGCAATTTGCTTATATAGGATGCCGTTAATTCGAGCTATCATAATTCGCCCTCGCTTATGAGGGCTATACTCATGGATTTTCACCATAATGCGTGGTTGTTGTGTAATGATTTATTTTGTTTGGTGTGTATAAAAGTCGCGATAGAAAACGCGAAAAGTCGCGATTTTTAGTATTTTTAGTCGTTACTCTTAGGACCCCACTGTATGTCTATTTAATCTTATAAAAATCGATATCACGTAACACCGACTCTTATAAAATTTTATAAAGACATTAAAAAAAAACACGTAACAGAGACTTTTATAAAATTAAAGACTCGGTACGAAAATAAAGAATCGGAAAGACCCGTACAAAAACAAAGACGACGAAAGGTAAGGAAGAGAAGTCGGGGGATAAAGTAGGCTTAACCTCTTTTCCTTCTTTTTTCTTTATCTAGATATTACTAAACTAAGCTTATTATCCCGAGGTTTTATAAGTTCCGACTACGTAGGCCGTTAAATTATATATAAGTCTTTCTTATTAACGAAGGTAAGGCGGCACTTACAAAATTTAAACAACTTTATAAACAAAAGAGACCGAGTAACGAGGCCCATATTATAAAAGACACGAGCGCAACTCCGAACTAACGGGCCCAAAAAAAAGAGGAGGATCGTTTAAATATATAAGGTAGTATAAGCTAATTTTATAATTATAAGAAGCTTGATAATAATATATGTTTTGTTAGCTTTAAAAGACGTTGTCGGGTATTAGTATTTTTATGATAAAGTTATTAATGTTTACATTAAATATGCTAAACGGGTAGCCATAATCTTGACGAAAATAAGCTTCGTCGGTGATAATAATTCGTAATAAAAGAATTTTTTGAAAATAAATTACTATTAAAAATAAAATATCAATATATAAACGAGGTTTCATGTCTATAAAAGCGTAAACGGATTTTAGTATTATATTTTTATTATATTTTTAAACACTTAAAAATAAAATAAAAAATTAGTACAACGACGTATGTATAAATAATAAAGAAGTAAAATTTAATTTTAAAATATATTCTTATAAAATTTAACTCGTTCTACTATAACGTAAATGAAGTTAAAAAAAAGTCGTAACGAAGTTAGCTTAATTAAGTTAAAAACCCGGAGAGATAATTAGTTATTTTATTATCAAATAAAATATGTTTTTATATTAAAACAACGTAAAAGACTAAAAAAAAAGTTTAATATTAACTTTCTTTTTAACACCTTTATCGTTAAAATATGAATTCCATTCGTAAATATTACCCTATAACTGGATATTTATCCTAAATATAAGTAACTAATAAAATTGATTAAAACCCGGCTAAGAATAATAAACTTAACTTTATTAATGATAACTACGCGAACAAACGCCTACTTATAACTAATAAATACGCGCGCGGGCGTAGCCGCGACGGCAATTCCGAAAAAAATAAAGCTAAGGGTTTCGCGGCAGCTGCTATAATTATAATAAGTAAAGATATATAATTAAAAATTACCGATCGAAAACAACAAGCAAGACCGATCCGAACGGCGGTAAAAGCTATTAAAGAAACGAACGAAATCGAGTTTAAAAATACCGATAATAGTATATCGGAACACGAGTAGCTTTTGGTTAAAGTTTCGAAGGAAAGCACGTAATTGTATTATAAAAGGAATGGCGCGCGGTAAAGATAAGGATAAACAACGACGGAACATATATAGACGTAATAATAAATAGTATTTACTTAATTTAACCTTTAATTAATACCGGCTATTTGATTATAGCGATTGTATCCAAGTAATTTATATATAAAGTTAGTATAAAGTTATTAAATATCAAGTTGCGAATTTTACGATAAATCGTAAAAAAGACGAAAGACCGCCGGTAATTAATTAAACCGCTCGGTTTCGGTTAAATACTAAAAACATTATATAATAATATAAACGTACGTCTTAATAAAATAAAACGAAAACTTAGTTTTAGTATAATAATAAATAAATACGTACGATACGCGGCTTAAGTTAACTTACTGCCGTAACGTAATTTTAAATATAAGGCTACCGATACCGGTTTTCGGTATAAAAAGACCGTACCGCGAAACGGCTTAGAAAATATTTACGGCGAAGTTAGCGCGAGAAAAAAGTAGGCTAAACGTCGTAGTATATAAAGTTACGTTAAAAATTATATAACGGGCCTTTCATAAATAAAAAAGTACTTGAGACTCTTTTATAAATTGAGGCATAGCTGCTTGAAAAGTTACGCGACTTAACGTCGGCCTTTAATTAAAAAACGAGTAGAACGTTACCGCCGTACCGACTGAAAGTCAACTACGGAATCCGATTAAAAAAATAGCCCAACGAAAGTAAAATACCGATTTCAATATTACTGTTTTTACTACCAAATAAAAAAAAGCTATCAATTATACGAGAGATAGTCTTAGACTTACTCAAGTAAAAATTTATTCGACTAAATAAATCTTTAACGGGCGTTTTAATATTATTTATAAAAAAAAGTAAAGAACGGGCTTCGGTTTTACATCGATTACCGAAAATAAATTAAGTAACGAAAGTAAATATATACCCGTTGCTATTAATATTAAAGACGCTTTAATCGGTAGCTTAATATACTTAAGTAATAAATGTAAACGTAATCTTAGCCTTTTACCAGGTCCGGATACGGGCCGGCGACGAAATAAAAACGTTATGATATTTATAAACGATATTACAGTCTTTACTTTAAGCAGTTAATAAAAACTATAACGACGGTCCGAATAATAGTTTAAAAGTTTTAAACGGCGAGGCTATAACTAAATATATATAAAAAAACGTCTTGATAATATTAAAAGTTAAGTTTTCAAGCTACTTATTACGGACGAGCGTAAGATTACGAATAAACCCGGAGAAAGTAAAAACTATTTAAATATAAGAAAAGAAGTAGACAGGCAGGGCTATAGGCATAAACCTAGGCCAGTCCTTTAAAAGACGTCTGCTTAATTAGTTAATTTACACGCCAGTATGTCGGCTATGCACCGACGATATGTCGGTAGTCGCCCGACGATAAGAGACCCGCTAGCTAGATCAGACAAAGGGCAGTAAGCCTAAAGGTCCAGCGTTAAGCACTAGCCAGGGCCCTAGCAGAGAAAATGTTTTCACGCTACGGTCAGAGGCGGGATGCGTCGGCAACGGGTGGCCGACGACTATGCGAGAACTTGTATAAAGAAGTAACCTTTTAGTTTACCGAGTAGAAATAGTTCGGTAAGTAAAAGTCTTTGTATCTTTCTTACTACTTGCTCTAAGCTATTCTTTCCTTCTGTCTACTATCCGTCGTATACTCCTCGCAGTACGCTCGTAGACTTTTGTTCGTTATAATCTTCTTTACTAAGATATTGTTTTTACGGTTATCCCGTTTTCTTATTATAATATTTAACCGTTCTAATGAAAATAGACGCGATTTCTTTTTATCCAAAGTACTTTTAGCTATTTAAACGTATATATAAAATATCAAAAAAAGAAGAGTCAGAAAGGGGGATCGAGGGGGCGTATTAATAAAGAATAATAAAAACGTCTTTAACCGAAATATTAATACGTATAACCTCGACGATACGGTCGGACTACACATCGCCGTCGCGATATTACAAACAACTATTCATTAATCGCTCCCGTTTTCCAATATATTTTTTTTAAATATTTTTCAATGCTTAAGAAGTCGTCGTCGGGGTCAAGTAAAAGTTAAGTAAAAGTAGCGGTATCGCTACTTAAGGGCCGCGGTTAACGTTATCGGTCGGGGATGTCCCTTTCGCTGTCGCGCAGTGGGTACGCGTAGCCGTTACGGCCGTTACCTATGGAAGCGATGTTGGCGATTTCGATTCTGATGTTTGTTTGATGGGTTTGCGACAACGCAGCTCGATAGCAGCGTTCGTAGGTTGAACGCTTTTTATTATTATTAACTAGTATTAATTAATATTATCAATTAATCTTGTTGACTTTAGTCTTTTGGACGAAACTAGCGGAGATACACAGTTATCGTTTAAATAAATTAACATTTATTATTAACTCTATCGATGATACTTACCAGGGTTGGGAAATAGTTATTAACTAGTATTAGATTAGTACTGGATTAATTATAGTCCGAATCAAATTAAATTCAACTAACTTGGCCAGTACTAATTAAAATAACGAGTACGAATGATAATTGATGAGTACTGATTGGAGTTGAGTTGGCTGACTAATCTATAATCTGATTATCAAGCGTTATATAATGTTTTGTTTAGTAATTATTATTATCTTGATGATTTTACTATAGTTTTACTTATATTAAGAAGATAAATATTAATATTTAGTAGCTAAACTTTATTTATTTAGATCGATACTTATCAACAGGGTTGGGAAAAAAATTAATACTAATACTAATTAATACTAATTAATCCATACTAAAAAAGTTAATGCTCCACTTTTTAGTATTTTTTTAGTATTTTATCACGCCACCTGAATCAATTGGTATTAATTTAGTATGAGCTTCCGAAAATTAATTTAGTATATACTAAGTTAATTTTAATTTTAATTAATTTATTTTTTTACCAGGCCACTCAATTTAATTAGTATTAATTTAGTATGGCCTCCCAAAAATTAATTTAGTATATACTAAATTAATTTTAATTAGTATTAATTTAATTTCTGACTTCAGATCTTGGCATTAATTAGTATTAATTAGTATTAGTATGGGCAAAAATTCCATTAGTATAAAATTAATTTTTTTTTAGTATTTTTCCCAACCCTGCTTATCAATTTGTATTAGTATTAATAAGTTTGAATTAGTATTAGTTGATTTAAAGTAATACATATCAAATTAAACTAGTACTGATTGATCTAAATTAGTACTCATTAACTTGTATTGGTACTCATTGATTTGAATTAGTACTGGATTAGTACCGGATTAATTTTGACCAAAATTAAATTAACTAAATGCCGAGAATCCCAGTACTAACTAAAACTAGTCAATGGTCAAAAAGCCAGTACTAAATCAAGTTACATCAATAGCCTGATACTCAGTACTTAGCAATTAATTTTATTTAATTTAGTATTGATTTTTTTCCCAACCCTGAACTTGCTAATGTTAGGAAAAATACTAAAAAAAAGAAAACATCTATACTAAGGGGAATTTCCGATTATACTAATACTAACTAATACTAATTAATGCTAAGACTTCAAATCTCAAAAAACCCTAATATTGATTAAAATCAATTTAGTATATACTAAATTAATTTAAGTAGCGTAGTAAAAAGTCAAATTAATACTAATTAAAATTAAATACTAAATTAATTTTCAAAGGCTCATACTCAATTAATACTAATTGATTCAAGTAGCGTAATAAAATACTAAAAGAATACTAAAGTAGAGCATTAATTTTTATTAGTATAAATTAAGTAAAACTAGTTAGTTTTATTTTAAACACTAATAATAGTTAACTGATCAACTCGTTAATCAATAAAATAAAACAATTAGTCATACTAACGTTTTTTAATAGTCTGATCCTTTACAATACTAAAAACAGAATAGTAATAAATTCCCTCGATTAGCTATACTAGCTAAGAGGATTTTAACTATACTAGCTACATCAGCTATAGTCGAGAAAGTTTTTAAGTTGGTAATAACATTATTAAAATACTAGAGGGTTCCAAATATTCAATTTTTTTAATATTTTATTACGGGAAAAAGAGTTTAATGAATAAGGGTTTTAAAACTTTATATAGTCGGAATTTAATTAATAAAAAATGTTTATAATATATAAAGTAAGGTATTAGTTTGTTTTAGTATATATTAATTAATATTAATTAAATTTAGTATTACTTTAAATCTTTCTACTAAGCCACCTCAACAAATTTTCTATCGAGCTACTTAAAGACTACTTTTGAAAAGTTGAGTTTACATAAGCCAGAAAGTTACTTACGCTATAGTCATGGTTAGGAATATAGTTAATTAACATAGTAATTAATATACAATTATTAATTAATTTATTTTACTAGGCTTACCGATTAATTAATCAATTAGTTTAGTATGTACATATTTTTCTCAAAGTCTACCAATAAGCTATTAATAAAGATCATATATATATATATATAATAGTAAATACATATAACGAGTACTTTTAATATACTTATAGAGTATACGTAATATATAGCTAATTAATTGATTTTTCGAAATCAAATAATTAACTAATAATTGATTAATTTTAGCAGGCCTACCGATTGATTGATTAGTTAAATTTCCGTAACCATAAAATCACTCAAAACTAATTAATACCAAGAAAAATAATTAATAACTAACTAATTATTTCCCAGAAAAACATTATTTGAAATTAGTTTTAGTTTTTCCCAACCCTGGCTATAGTCGATATATAAACAAAATAAAGGTTAACTATACGGCAAAATAAAATAAAGCCGGTATACAAGTAACTATTATATAAACGGTATACGTATTAAAATCAATTAATTAAATATTACTACCTCGTATATTTAAACGTTTCTCGTAAAAGTTCGACGATGCTTTTAATTAAAAAAAGTCTCTGGGTGGCTCGATAGAAAATTCTGGGCGGCTTGGTAGAAAGTCCCTACTTTTTTTCCCTACCCTGGTATGGTTTATTAGCCTATTATCAACTTTTTGATAAATATGATTAATAACGTCTGTCTCTATAAATATAACTTGATTTGTGTATTGTATTTATATAGCCAGCAGGGTATGGAATAAAGCTAATACTAAACTAAATTGATTTTAGTGTGATTGATTAAAGCTATTGATTCCCTACCCTGAATTAGTCAGGCTTTTCTCATATTCGCAATGAATGATGGGTCCCTAGTAAAACCAACCAACATAGTGTTGTGCATGTAGAGACTACACGTTGTAGCCGTACAATTTCCATAGCTGTATTTGGAGATCTAGTGTCCGAATGCCCCTCAACAGTATCATTGGAGCGGCCTGAAATACAGACAGCTCCGATCTCAGCATCGCAGAGAGCTCAGAGCCGAGCAGAAGCTGCAAAGAGTAGACAGGCACGTCCAGCTGTGACCATTCTTGTCCCGGGGTTTCTGGACCCACACCATTGGGGAGATGAAGTACGCAGCCCTTCTGGTACAGCTTTGAGAGTTGAGCCGGGTCTGTGAGCGAAACGAGATAGCGTCGGTTGTCAGACTCGCATATTCCTGCAAGATATACGAGCTCTTTGTATATACGAAGACGCATTAACCCAAGAACGTGGACATCCATGTCCTCTCTCCAGATGGCTGAGTTAAGGAGTCCTTGTAAGCCAGTCTTACTGGATGATCTTAAGAATGTCTTGTGCCCATTGCGATACTTCCCCGAGGGGCTCGCAAAGGCACGCAACAGATCAATACGCGGTAGGGTATATGAAGTCGGGCCTCGACGAAGAGAAGTGGATGCCGGTGGTTGGGCTTTGCCATCCGGGTCAGACGGAGGAATTTGTGGTGCCGTGGGTAGCAGATCAGGAGGCACCCACCAAGGCGCACCAGTGCTGGGATGAGCAACAAGCATGAAGCTCTGCAAACATCCGCGTGGAATATGGACCTTTGTAACAGGGCAGAACCTATCAGGGGTAGCCAGGATCTGGGCTGAAAAAGACTTCGATTAGTCCGAGCTATCTTTAGGAAAAGTGACTATGATGCTTACCAAAGGGATTTCTGGCAATTTTTCTCCGAAACGAATTTGGCTTGAAAGGAGCCCGTTTTGGTTTTGGCTGACTCCATCTCGAACGAGCTTTCACAAACGAGTCGTCGACGAGAGGAGATACTGGCAAGGAGCTCAGGAGCACATCCGCAGGGTGGGCAAACGGCTCGCTCTGAGAGGCATTCTGAGAGGCGACTTGAGAGATGGGATAATATACTGGGCCCAATTTGTTTTCTGTGATCTTGGAGATGCTGTCGTCTGGGAGCTTGGCGGATGCATCATGTGTTGACAGACCCCTTCTTTTGTAGCTATAGCTAGGTAGGCAAGATTGGGTGAAGCCACGAGGCGCCCGCATAGTACCAGGGCCTTCAGAGCATCTATGTCGGAGACACACAAAGGTGCCCCGTGGTAATATGGTGGCCATTGTACCGGTAGAGTGACAAAGGAGGGTTGTGACTCCGGTACTCATGCGACAAGAGTATCAACGAGTTGATGCATTTCGAACCCCACATGTGTTACTCTGATGACGACCTGCAACAAATTGATTTTTAGCGAGGGTCTTAATAGTGCACAAGGCTGACCTAATATTGAAGCACTAGCCTGACTTGGAAGGACCCACACGGAACCAGGTACGTTCTTGAATTGGGAGAAAAGAGAGAGGGCTATTCTTGAAAATGACATCTTATCTCGTCTATCCATTTATCACATAGATCTATCTCATATACTTGAGACGACACATTACATCACAAGCACACAATGAATAGCACAAGGAGCAGTTTTTGGCTACTTCGAGGAGTAGCGCTCCAACAGCGCATCCGGGTGATGCAGCCTGCACAAATGGCACGGTTTTCTGGCTTTCCTGGTTTCTCGCCGGAACCGGCCCCGAGTGCATCGATCTCGATGCCGTACATCACAGAAGTCACGGTATGTACTGTTCACAACCCCTCAAACAAGCACAATACTTGTGTATACGCGATGAATTATATACTATAGTTGGACGAGCGCAATACTGACTTATAAGAGCGGTGGCTGGCGAACATGTATGTTGCACTGTTTTCTTTTCTGTTTACTATACGCGTAGAGAGGCCTGGGATTGACATATACTAACCTGGAGATGCAATGCGACTCGGATACATAGCCGATATTTTTTCAAAGCTTTTACAAGAACGAATCATCTGTCTGAACGGGACTATCGACAGCACGGTATCGGCGGCGATTGTGGCACAGCTTCTCTGGCTCGAGTCTGACGCGCCAGAGAAGCCAATCACAATGTACATCAACTCGGGCGGCGGCGAGGTCAATTCTGGTCTGGCAATTTACGACACAATGACATACATCAAGTCGCCAGTATCAACTGTCTGTGTCGGTGGAGCTGCATCCATGGCGGCAGTGTTGCTTATCGGTGGCGAGCCGGGCAAGCGGTATGCCCTGCCAAACAGCTCCATCATGGTGCACCAGCCACTAGGTGGCACGCGAGGACAAGCATCAGACATTATGATATATGCCAACCAAATACAGCGGCTGCGCGAGCGGCTATCAGAGATTGTGCGCAGCCATCTGAACAAGTCGTTTGGGTACGAAAAGTATGGCGCACAAGAGGTTCATGATATGATGGACAGAGACAACTATCTGACGGCTGAAGAGTCTAAGGCTCACGGCATTATCGACCAAGTGCTGTACAAACGACCAGCGGGTGAAGCAGAGGAAAAGAAAGACAAGGGAGAGAAGAGCAAGAATGAAAAGGAAGAAACAGGCTCAGATGACAAAGCGAACTAGACATGAGTAACATGATGACTCTGAATAAAGATAAGGGGCCTATCGAGGTTTATCCTCTTTATGGATGGATAGACTATCGGGTTTTAAAAGTAATCTCATGTTAAACAAAACCTGCTAGTATAGTAGCCGTCAAGTGGTTCGTGGGACATAATGAGTAGGCCGTGAATAGTCCGTGAATAGTCCGTAGCTGTCAATTGCTAGTACAGTACAAAAACAGTGCACATACATAATAAACGCAGTGCGATGACATAGTGTGACCCAATCACAAGGCTCCTAATTAGGGCGTCCGGAGAGGCATGTTCCTCCCCGGCGCGACTACCGATCTAACAATTTTTTTGCTGGTGGCTGCCATTGACTCTGCCAGTTGACGCACAACCCAATGCAGGGCAGAAAGGAGGAGAAAAAAGCGACGAAACATCCGGGCATAAGAGCCATCCGTGTTTACTCCCCGCACTGGCATACTTAAGCCGTGTCTTATCTCTCCTATATATAAAAGATTAAGTTTCATTCTTTCCGTTTAAGTCGGCACAGCCAACACTTGACAGTAAAGTAGTCCGTCATTATTTAGTGGCTCCATTGGCAAAGGTTGCCTTATCTTATCGCCGCTTTCTCTTCCCCATATCCATCTTTTCTTTCTCTTCTTCTTCACGCCTCCTCGTCCTTGTTCTCCTCTTCGTCTTTCAGCTGTGTATCTTCTTGTTAGCTTGTGTTTCCAAGCTTGCTTCCAGACACCTTTAACGCGTCAAGCTGCCACTTCTCTTCACAATGTTCTCTTCTGCCCTCAAGGCTAGCAGAGCTGCCCCTCGGCGGGCATTTGCTTCTAAGCCATGGACCGCTACTACACAATGCCGTTACTTCTCGCAGACCCCGGCCGCCCGTGCCAACTCCAAAAATAAACTCAACAAGGTCTCGGCCTCCATCACACAGCCAAAGTCCCAGGGTGCCTCGCAAGCTATGCTCTACGCTACTGGCATGTCTGAGGAAGATATGAACAAGGCCCAGGTCGGTATCTCCTCTGTCTGGTACGAGGGTAACCCCTGCAACATGCACCTCATGGACCTGTCTGGTCTCATCAAGAAGTCCGTTGCCAACGCCAAACTCGTGCCATTCCGCTTCAACACCATTGGTGTTTCCGACGGTATCAGCATGGGCACCAAGGGCATGCGGTACTCTCTCCAGAGTCGTGAAATTATTGCCGACAGTATCGAGACTGTCATGAGCGGCCAGTGGTACGACGCCAACATCTCTATTCCCGGCTGTGACAAGAACATGCCCGGTGTCCTCATCGGCATGGGCCGTGTCAACCGTCCCAGTATCATGGTCTACGGTGGCACCATCAAGCCCGGCTGCGGCAAGAGCGGCAAGCCCCTTGACATTGTCAGTGCTTTCCAGGCCTACGGCGAGTACATTTCTGGTACCATCACCGAGGAGGAGCGTTTTGACATCATCCGCAATGCATGCCCTGGTGGCGGTGCCTGCGGTGGCATGTACACTGCCAACACCATGGCCAGCGCTATTGAGACTCTGGGTATGACCCTCCCGGGCAGCAGCAGTTACCCTGCCGAGCACCCCCTCAAGCTTGCTGAGTGCGAGAGTGTTGGCCCTGCTATTCGCAACCTGCTCAAGGAGGATATTCGCCCCACTGACATCATGACCCGCCAGGCTTTTGAGAACGCCATGATTCTTGTTACCATTCTCGGTGGCAGCACCAACGCTGTGTTGCACCTTATCGCTATTGCCGACTCTGTCGGAATCAACCTCACCATTGATGACTTCCAGGCCGTCTCTGACCGCACCCCCTTTTTGGCTGACCTGAAGCCCAGTGGCAAGTATGTCTTTGAGGATCTGTTCAAGATTGGTGGTACCCCTGCTCTGCTCAAGTTCCTCGTCAAGGAGGGTATCATTGATGGCAGCGGCATGACCGTTACCGGCAAGACTATGAAGGAGAATATTGCTGCTTTTCCCGACTTCCCCGAGGACCAGCCAATTATCCGTCCCCTCAGCAACCCCATCAAGCCTACTGGTCACTTGCAGATTCTGCGTGGCTCCCTGGCACCCGGTGGCTCTGTCGGCAAGATCACCGGAAAGGAGGGTCTTCGCTTCGTCGGCACCGCCAAGTGTTATGATGCTGAGGACGACTTCATTGCCGCACTGGAGCGTGGTGACCTGAAAAAGGGTGAGAAGACGGTTGTCATCATCCGTTACGAGGGCCCCAAGGGTGGCCCTGGCATGCCCGAGATGCTGAAGCCTAGCTCTGCTATCATGGGTGCCGGCCTGGGTAACGATGTTGCTCTGCTGACCGATGGTCGTTTCTCCGGTGGTAGCCACGGTTTCCTGATCGGCCACATTGTCCCCGAGGCCATGGAAGGTGGCCCCATTGGTCTCGTTGAGGACGGTGACCGCATTGTCATCGATGCTTCGGAGAGAGTCGTTGATCTTGACGTCTCGGAGGAGGAGCTGGCAAAGAGACGCAAGCTGTGGAAGGCACCCGCCGTGCGTGCTACCCGTGGTACTCTGCGCAAGTACGCTGCCCTGGTCAGCAATGCCAGTCTCGGCTGTGTGACTGACAAGCCATGAACATGTGTTGTTTGAGGCAATGAGATGTCAGGGTAAAATAAAAAAGGAAAGAAGAAAGAAAGCAAAAGGTTAAATTTTTTCAAACATCCGCCATCTATGAATATACAGATAATAATACGGAACAAAATAGGGAAATGGACAGGGCTTGCCGGTTGAAAGGGATAGGTCCCCTTTCTTGTTTTCTAGTTTTCATGCTTTATTATTTGTCTTTGTTTTTTTTTTTTGCAGTGGAGTTAACAGTTCTTGGTATCTCGACCAGGCGGACTCATATTTATTTGCGATATATCGAAGAGAGAAGACATGATAGTAGACTGCATAATGATCTAATTGTATTACTTGTTTATCACTGATATTTTTTATTTATTTACATTGACGCTGATTAAATGTTGCTCTTGAAATACAGCAATCCAGTCGCAAGCTGGCTGCGTTGTCAACTGCCGTTTTTTTTGTCTTTTTAGTTTACTGGCTCTTCTTTGGCTTTCCCCAAGCCTTTAAGAATGCAACTTTATCAGTTAGAGTCAGGCCAACTCTCTTGTTCCGTCCCAGCCTTGCAAGCGAATCGGCAACGCGGTCAAGCACGCCCTGCTCTTCTGAAGTCAGAGTGGCGTCTGCCTGAATCGGACTGCTAGTTGTATTGAAGATACCCTCAGCAATGCGCACTCGAATACAGTGTGTCGGACGGCTAAGTAGCTTCCAGAGAAACGATGCCCATGCCCCAGGCACCGGCGTGGTGATATCTGGTGGTGTGTATCGCAGGCTGATGGGAAAGATGCTGGCAGAGGACGGCGTGGCTAGTAAGGAAGGGCTGAAGGGCAGGACACCTTTGCCGTTGGTTGTACTGCACTCTGGAAACACAACAATGACACGGTCGGGGTGCGCTTTGACAAGAGTACCAATATCCGTCACAGTTGTATCGTCACTAGGTAGGCCCGGCTGGACAGGAGCCAGAGCCTGAGTGACGGCCTGGAAAAGGGAGATGCGCCGCACCTTGCGAGTCCCCGGGTAGGACACTGTGAAAATGGGGTCAAAAATAGCAGCTAGGTAGATGGCATCGACGGGCGATGTAAAGCTTGCTGCAATGACAGAGCCTGGGTGAGGCACCCGCGATGCCGGCTGCTGGGAGAGATGACCACGCTTGACGCCGTCAATCTGGAGATCAACCCACCAGATACCAGGTATGCCCATCAAGGTCCATAGCAAGATCTTCCGCACAGCAGCAGGAAGGGGAAGAAATTGCAGAAACAAAAAGTAAACGGCTGCGTAGGCAACGAACGGGATGAATCTCAGGAGAAAGACAAAGACGCGGGGCACAGCCGAGAGGGTTGTCGATGGAGTCGTGACTGGAAGAAACGGGGAGACGCCGGAGCCTAGATAAAATATGGAGTATTAATTAGCAAGCTGCTACCGTTGGCCAGAAGAGCGCATCGTCGATCATGCGCATTACGTCTGTTGTTTGTCTGGCAGAGCTTCGAATACCTCTGTCCCGGAATTGAGAAAACTTCTCCATAATCGGTGGTGCGAAAGGGTAGAGAGCGGTTATTCGACCATGAATTGTGGTGTTGTAGTCGCGTGCGAGTGTTCACCAGACCCAGTTCGAGTGGCCGATAAAAAAAAACATAGAATATATGCCACTTTGAAGCCTGGCGATGTTCAATGCCCAGCACGAGTTGTCCGTGTTGGCTATGGATCATATTAGCATGTGAACGTGTGTTTGTGGCTTACTTGTGGCTGGTGCAACAAGACCCACAATGCCAATCGTTGCGCACGCAACGACAAGTAAACAAAAAGTGTGTTAGTGACCCTCTTTAGCGTGTAGAATGGACCAATCAGAGAATAGAATATACCAGCACACCAGACGTTATGGGATTTCATGCGCGATCCCAAATAGGGCAGACAGTAAACACCTGCGGAGTAAACATCCACAGTCAGCCTGGATGGACTCTGGAGAAACGACCAGACCCATGAGGCTTGTCTCTTTTCTTTTGATTGTTGCTTCTCTCATTCAACTTGTATGTCATAGTCTTTCCCTTGCTACTGTTTCACAACACCATTCGACTTAAGTCTCCAACCTCTTTGCCGCCTCTGCCATCTTTTCGCATCTCACAGCATCACAGCATCACGACATCACGACATCACGACACGACACACAACACCACACATCTTGATATCGACACACGTCACACTTCTCGACACTAACGCTTTTCTCGGCACTCATCTAGCCCCCTCAACCATACCCGCCTCGTTCACTCCCAGTCCAGGTTAGCATTGTCCAGCGCACCTGTCCCGGCATGGATGGCCTTGAAAACACAGTAAGACCAGCACGAGCCCTTGACTCTTCTCTTCTTCTTGTTGCTGCCAGCATTGGACATCATACTAACACAGCATAAGGGCCTCCGAAGTTCACGAATTCCCCATCCTCCATCTGTTGCCCCTCCGATTCTCCAAGAAATGAACGAGTCACAGCACAACTCGCGCTTGCAGTCATCCATGATGCGCATCCCCGCGCCTACAGGCATCAAACGGCCTGGCGCAGATATCCGTGAGTTGCCCTGCTTATTTAGCGTGACCATTTATGCTAACTGGCCGTTGGGCACAATACAGAGCCCCAGCCAGAGACAAAACGGCAGACACTCGCTGAACGAGCAGCAGAGTATAACGGCAAAAGCTCCGTCGCTGGTATCCCTACATCCACAACAGGCTTCGCCACTGGCCTCAAGCCCTCATCCATAGTGACACTGGCTGCAAAGGTACGCAGTTTTTATGCAGACCTGAGAACCTGTATGGACGTATCGATAGTCTTATTAACGCCAGCGTCTCCGACAACAACAGAATGGAAAAGTATCCAAGCCAGCCTCTTCTCTTACCAGCCCAGCCCACACAACAAATACAGTGACCCGTTCAGGGACTTCACAAGGGCGCTTTGCTCAAAGCGTCACCTCCAGTAATACAGGCACGCATTCCTTCAAACAGTCCGTGGGGGCAGCGCGGCGCAAAGTACCTGCTTCCTTCCGGCCACGACCAGCCACTGCAACGGGCCGCTATGCCCCATACAACATCGATGAAGATACACCCACCGCGACAAAGCAGCAACATAATGGTACAGTCATTTTACCCACAGATAAATGCCCTACGTCCCAACGATCTCACTTGAGGCAGTCGCATGGCAAGGCCATAGCGCAGAGCCCACACTCGTTTGCTGCTGCACCCATTCAGTTGAAGCAAGGTTCTACTATTGGAGATATGGTGACGAGTTTCGCGACTTTGCAGATGAGCGACGACGACCTTGACAGGAATGACGATACTTGTTGGACTCAACCGAGTGGCCCGCCCAAGAGTCGCCATCTCCAGTATAGAAATCGAGCAAGTGCAAACGAGCCACCAGCACCACCAGTCGTGTATGGCCTCAGTCTTTATCACAACGACACATCTCAGCAGGAGCAGTGCAGTAGTAGCAGCACCTGTAGCAGTGCCACAGGTGCACTCAGCAGACCACCTAGCTCAGCCGGCACGGCACACCAGCCCTCTTTTGATGGGATATTTGCAAAAGCTGGCACATGCACCCCCCCCAAAACATGCCAGCTGCTGGCCGCCGAGATTGCAAAGATGGATCTTACCCTGTCTGCTGCTAAGACAGCAGGGATCCCAAACATACCTTCCCCTGGAAAAGCCAAACCCCTATTCATGACTAAGGAATCTAACTCTCGTGGGTTTTTAGTGTTGGATGTCGATGAACGTTTACAAGGCATAGAATCACAGTTCTCGACTATGAAGAACGTCTTTGATCAGTCTGTGGCCGAGCGCAGCTCGCTCACAGAGCTAGTAGAAATCAGCAAGGCACGAGGTGAGCCAGACTGCTTCCCATTCACCTCTTCGCAGACTTGGTGACTACGATTCTAACCATAGCCACTGCCAGCCAACGAACTGCAGCGACAGCGCGACCAACTCGAGGAGAAGCACGCCTCTTCTCAAGCCGAACTTGAGACTCTTCGATCCGAGCTGCAAACTGCAACTTTGAACGCCGAAAGTGAGCGCAGACAACACGCATACGAGATCGAAGACCTGGCTCGCAAGCACACCCTCAAGCTCGATGATTTGCGCAGGGAGTTCCAAGACGACCAAGTCCGAGCACAGCGTGACCACCGTGAGGCGCTTGAAGCTATAGAACAGCACTATAGAGTCGAGCAACAAGAAGAAAAGAGCCGGTTCAGCCGGGAAATCCAAGAGCTAAATGCCAAGCTTGGCTCGGAGCAGCAGGATCTGAATATTGAACTGCAAAAAAAGGACATAGAGCTCCAGCAGTCACGTACGTTTGTTGCCGAGTTGCAGGGCGAGCTTGACTGCGAGCGGTCATTGAAAGCAGCTTTGCAGAAGCGGATGGCTGAAGCAACCTCGATGAACATGGAGCTGGAAACCCGTGCGCGCATGCTGCAAGGGCAGGTGGACTTTCTAAAGTCGGACTGCAAGCAGCAATCGGATCATTTTGCCTCCATGGAAGCTCGGATGCAGGAGGCGCTGAAAACTGCCGAAGAAGCGCGCCAAAAGCTCATTAAAGAAGAGACGGAGCGGCGGATCCTGTTTAATAAGTACCAGGAGCTCAAAGGCAACATCCGCGTCATGTGCCGAGTGCGTCCTGCGATGGAGGGCGTGGAGAGCGACGAAGCCAAAATTGGATTCCCAGATGCAAAGACGTCATCAACTCAGATTGATGTCGTGGGCCCGGAAGAGAAGAGCAGTTTGGGAACAACCAGCCGCAAAATTATGCCTTTTGAGTTTGACCGCGTCTTTGCGCCTGCAGTCCAGAATGCCGAGGTCTTTGACGAGATATCTCAGCTTGTGCAAAGTGCTCTAGATGGATACAATGTGTGCATCTTTTGCTACGGGCAGACTGGGTCAGGCAAGACGTACACCATGTCGTCGGCTGACGGCATGATCCCGCGCGCCACACACATGATTTACGACAACATCAGGCGCCTGGAAGAAAAGTCATGGTCATACACAATGGAGGGAAGCTTTGTCGAAGTGTATAACGAGGAGTTGAATGATCTTTTGGGTGGAGTCTCCAGCAGCCCTGGCGCGGACTATAAGAAGAAGCTTGAGATCCGGCACGACGAAGCTCGCAAAACGACAACCGTTGTGGGCTGCAGATCAGTCCCGCTAGACTCATCAAACGAGGTGGAAGCCATGCTGCGCTTGGCCCAGAGCAACCGGTCTGTGGCAGCAACCAAGGCGAACGAGCGGTCGTCCAGGTCCCACTCCATCTTCATTCTGAAGCTTGTCGGCCACAATACTGCAACAGGAGAGCGCTGCGAAGGCACTCTGAATCTGGTAGACCTGGCAGGATCAGAGCGCCTGAAGCATAGCGGAGCAGAGGGCGACCGCAAAAAAGAAACACAGAACATCAACAAAAGCCTGGCTTGCCTGGGTGACGTCATCGAGGCCCTTGGACGCGGTGCTCCTCACATTCCTTACCGCAACTCGAAGCTCACCCACCTCTTGCAATATTCGCTAGGAGGTAACTCGAAGACACTGATGTTTGTCATGGTCAGTCCGCTGGAGACACACCTCAAGGAGACACTCACAAGTTTGCGCTTTGCTACAAAGGTAAGAGAGCTGTGGAAAACGATGCGATAATAGAAGTATGGCTAACGAATGATAATTTGCAGGTCCACAATACACACATTGGTACGGCCAAGTCGACCAAAAAGATCGAGAAAGCATGAGGAGAACAAAAGGAGAGTGGTGGGATACCTCTAGGATGATAATGATTGAGGCTTAGCACGTAATTTGAGTACAGTTTTGATTTTCATGGTTTGCTTGTATGTTCTGTTTCGGTTTGGCTTTGGGTCTGGGCTTGATTTTATTAGGATGCAAAAATTGCTTTGATTCTCGTGTCCTATCATTAGCTATTAGCGGATAACGAAACCACATTTGCTCGGAAAGACAGTCATATTATTTTGATTATTACTTTAGTAGGTTCCCACAGACGCACATCTAGGGTGGTCGCTATAATGAACATGAACGCAGTGCATGGAAGACATTATGTGACAAAAGACAATATATATTTTCAAAGTGCCATGTAGACAAACATAATCAAATGCACCGGTAAAAAACAGATACGCTAGCAATCGTGTATTACCCCTTGGGACATCCCATATAATAAAAGACAAAAGAAAGAAGAAAAGAGACATGAGAGGCGGGGGACGAGTTGAAGTGAAGGCGAAACCGGTCGCAGAACTCCGTGTGGTGACCATGATAGTGTCATATACATATTCCGTGTACGAGACGCGGATAGAGGGGAAGACAAATGCAATAAATAATAAGACGAGATGAAGGAGGAAAGTAAAAAGAAGAGAATATGTAGACAGAAATGAATGGCAAGGGTAAATAGATAACGCATAAAAAAATCATTGGTATTATAACATGAAGCATTCTAGTCCGAGACAGGCCCACCTGATTAGCTGCATTTTCGTAATGGTCCGTCCCTGGCAAAAGAAATCACCGTAATGCCGAAAAGTCCAGTTCGGCACCTAGGCTGTTCATGCCTATTGGACTGAGAGTGCTAATGTCGGTATTTGCTCTTTGGAGGGCTTGGAAATCGCCTACTGTGCGAATCTGCTGTCCAGGCATGGCGAAGCTGGATGATCGCTGTGACTGAGGACGCATGGCGAGGTTGTTATGATTGCTGTTGCTGTTATTGCTCATGACGTTCTTGTTCAGATTGTGTATAGGGCCAGCAAATGCTTGGTTACCTAGAGCACCGACCATATTGTGCGACTGGTCTAATGATCGTGCAGTACCATTCATGGGTGTTGGAGATGTGACTCCCACATTTGAACGCGGTTGCATCGACATGGATCCACCAAGATTCTGACCAAGGCCTTGCAGCATGGCCATAACTTGGTGCGGTTGCTGTGAATGCTGCTGCTGCATGTGCTGCTGCTGATAGTGTTGTTGCTGAGGCATGTGTTGGGGCAATGGCTGTTGCTGCGCCATGGTTTGCTGCGGCTGCTGGCTGTGGTGTTGCACCTGACTGTGATGTTGCTGGTGCGGTAATTGCTGTCCAAGCTGGTGCTGCTGTTGTCCTTGTTGCAAAGGGGAAGACTGGTGGGGCTGCTGAGTCTGGCATAGTTGGGTCTGGTGTTGTTGCTGTTGCTGGTGGCTTCCAGGTGAGACAGACGAGGTGCTGCTTCCAACAGACTGCTGCATGACCATGTCAACCATGGGGGGGAAGTCTCCGCCCATGCTATGAGAAAAGTCCATACCCGGTGACAAAATTGGGGGTGACGAGACAAAGGGGGAGTGAACGTCCTGTATTGATGGGGCGGCGCCAATTGAGCTGGCAGGCTCGGTCTTGAAATCCTCAATGGGCATATATGGCGGCTGGGAAACCATGCCCGCAGAACCAAAACCATCAAAGATATCAACTTCACAGCTGGAAGACTCGGGAGCAGCCTGCAGCATGGGGTTGACAAGGATGGGAAGAACATCGTGAACCTTGACGAGCAACAGCGGGGCGAACCGGTGCTCTCCGACACGAAGAGTTGCTAGGATGCCAGCAATCTGGTGTAGGTGGTCGCGGGGGCTGACAGTAAAGGGGCTTCCTGATGAAGGCATAATGGACAGGGCATCTGTCAGGTCACTTGTGATGCTAATTAGAGACTCAATCTAGGTTGTTAGTATGTGAGTTTATGCGAGGGAGAGCATTGGCAACGACCGATGGGCCAAACATACCAATCCCGAGTTGAGGAATTCGGTCGAGCCCTGGCTCGCAAAAGAGGCGGCCATGGGCATCATCTCATATTGGTAGGCAGCAATGTCGTTGTTAGAGGAGCTCCCGTTGCCCTTAGCAATATTTATCTGCCAAGCGAGGTTTTGGAGCCATTGCTGATTACGAACGACATCGTTCAGTTGTGGATCAGCACCGGCAAGAGCAGCAGTGACATCGTTTTGCTGCTTCTGCAGAGTAGCAATGAGAGACGAACTGCAGTCTGCACGGGTCTTGTTCCAAAGGTCGACAAAGTGGCCGTCAAAGTGGCGGAAGACGGACACCTGGCGACAGAAGATGACGAGCTGGTTTGCGTATGGGTCATTTGGGTCATCGGTAGGCGTTGGTGGATTGACAGTGGCCTTGAGTGACAACGGGCGGTCCTCCTGGAGGCCATAGGCGCGCTCTGCGGCGTACAAGAGCCAGTAAAGACGGCGGCGACGCACAATCTCGCCCTGGTCTCCAGATTGATAGGCCTCTTCCTTGTTCATGCCAAGCAGATGGACCATGGTGGTGGCCTCCCGAAGACTACACCAGGCCTTTGTCTTGAGATCAATGGCGTAGTGGATTCCGAACAAGAAGTAGCTGGTGGCCATGGTGTAGAATGTCGGGTTCGTGAGGTAGTCGTAACCCTTGCGGACGCGGATAGTCTCTTCTAGGAGAAGCGTGGCAGTGATAATGGAGGCACCAGGGATGCTCTCCGGCCCGTAGGGATCAGCGGAGGGAACAGACATGCCAGGCTGGAGCATCATAAAGGCGCAGAGCGAGGACAACAGGCAGTAAGTATCGAGGGTAGAGTCCATGGCCATAGCGTCCTGTTCGAGGCGTTGACGGTTGAAAATGGGCATGGATGGATACATGTTTGCAAAAAAGAAGTCGATGCATGACTTGATCATGTCGTTTGTGAGTAGACCCGAAGTCGGAGCAAGAGTAGCCGCGGCAGGGTTTGCGATGCCGTTGATGCGGTTCTGGATGCGTGCGGAGAGGCTAGACTGGCGCTGGTTCTCGCGCAATTCGCTGATGACTTTGGCACGCGAGCCCTTGGGGCCCTTCTTCTGGGGAATGGCATTGTAGGTGCAGGAAAGCTGGGCGGACGAGCAGTTGCGGCAGGGGTTGATGCCGTCGCACTTGACCTTGCGGCGATGGCAGGCATCACAGGCCCGCTTGACGGCGGTAGACATGGTGGGAGTTCAAAGGTTGAAGCGACGATAGTTTGACTATTTGAGGGTAGAGTGGACGGCGTCTGATGGGTTTCAAAGCAAGAGTGAGGCCACAAGAGGCACGTTCGAAGCCATCAATGTAGAGCGTAGAAGATATTATTCGATGTCGGAGTATATTGCCGTTTCTGTCTTTGTCGATACGGTTTGATGTAAATATGGCGATGCGTTGATCTGGTGATGTCGATAGCGAGGCCGATCAGGATACTTTTGTGGACGACACGAGATATGCGGAAATCGGTAGGTATGGTAGATAAGATAGGTGCGAGTAGATTGAGTGACGAGTGACGAAGATATGAGAGAAGAGAGAATGAGAAGAGGGAGAGAAGAACGAGATGGAGTGAAGATGCTGAAGAAGAGATGGAGACGATGGGTATAAGAGTATGGGGAAACGGGGGAATGCGATAGACGAAAAGGAAGAAGGGAAGAAAAGGTTGATCGATTGATGGACAACAGGCCAGCAATCAGAGGGATGACGGAAACAGGAATAATGGCGAGAGACGAGGCAGACGACAAATGGAGGCAGAAGAAGAGAGAGGCGGAAGAAGAGACGGAAAGAAAATAGAACAAGGAAAATATAAAAAGGACGCAGAACGGGCAGGGGATGGGAGCAGGTTTTGGAACATGCTTTGGGGAAGGGGGGGACAGAATCTGGGGGTGGTGGCAGGTTGTGTGGTGGCTGCTAGGGCCTACGCAGCGAGTTTACAGTGGAAAAGCCCTAGAGATTAATATGACAAAGATAAGATACAGTCACAAGTGTAACGAGTATGGGGAACAGACGGGGGAAAGAGGGAGAGAGGAGAGGGAAAGAACGATTGAAGAAAAGGGGACCGGGACCAGACTAGGCAAGAGGGAAATGAACGCGGGCAGGCGCAGCTGGGGAGAAGGGTCTGGGCAGGACAGTGATTGGTCAACATATGTTAAAATGGAGACAACAAGACGATGAGCATTGTCGACTAGGGATAAATAGTGGGTATAGTTTTGGTGAGTGCACTAGAGTAAGCATATGCTTATATTTCACAACAACACAGAGTAAGATTCAAGTATGTTTATATTTACTGAGTACAGAGTAATACATGATGAATGCAACTTTTAAAGTATGAGTATGCGTGCTAGGCTTCTTAAACATACAGAGTATAACAGTGCGATAAGGAGCAACGTTCACGGCAGAGCAGATCAGGTGGAAGCGCACGTAAAGGGAAGTCGCAGAGAAACCCTTTAGTACCCCATAGTGCTACTTGCACTGGCTAAACTGCAGTACTTTTTGTGTATTCCTCTTTATATGGTCTTTATATGGTGACACTCTAAGGTACTTGGGTCTACCTCTACAGAGCGCGCCTTAGGTACTATGTGGGACTTGTACGTAATTTTAGCCAATAACATACTGATAATTATGGGACACTGCTTGATGGAGGAAGGAGCAACCCGAGCAGCTGCAAGAAAAAAAAGAAAAAAGAAAAACAACAAACGAGGAGACGAGGAAGGAGCAGACAAGTACCTGTGGGTCTGTCACTGAGGAGCACTCTCCTCTCACACACAGAGGTACAAAGAGAGTACAGGGTACGGGTACCGCTGCGGAGCTTTCAAGACGCACTAGCACAAATACGGCGCACTAGTGGACATGGGCTCAAGAGGAAGGTGCTGTATTTGCTGGGGTGCGATTTGACGGTTAAGACTGAAGAGTGCCTCCCACAGTGTGTAACGCTCTTGCCCTCTGCGACGTCCAAGAATACCTCTTGAATATAGTGTCTATAGCATGTAATACGCATAAATATAGAGACTAGAGAAACAAGCTGGCACTACTGACAGATAACAAAACGGTTGAGCAGATTCTAGTATCATACTCCATGCATACTACCCCAGACTCATGCTAACGACAACGGCTCTAGCGGGCTGCAACCGTGCCGTCTCGGTCCGATTCTGCCTTGGGATAAGTACGGAGAGTGGTCTACTTTGTATGGGGAGGACAATGTCCAAGTGATGAGTCTCGGAGAAGTTTGAAGATGGCGGGGAAGCGGTATGTTAGGGAGAGGCATTTGGCGTAGTTTAATGAGGAAAGATTGAGGCCGAAAGCAGACGAGTGTGAACGAATAGCAAGGTAGTAACAGGAAGAGACGGCAAGACGTGGCAATGGCAAAAAGGGCGTCACAAGAAGCCTTGACAAGAAGCCATGATAACACATAAAACGAAGAAGCAAGAATAAGATGCGACGCCCTGGCATAACCTGGGGATGCTGTGGAAGATGATAGAGATGGCATATGAATGTGGAGATGATGGGGATGATGAAAGTGACGGACATATTAAACATAATAGAGTAATAGAGTAATTGGCATAAAAACAACCAACAGCATTGACGAGACAAAGACGGCTGACAGACTGGAGACGGCTGGGCAATCAAGAAACAGCCACACACGGCATAATAATGGGCCTGTGTTGTAGAACAAGGGGAGATTGACCAACAAATTGCACCGTTGGAGGAGGTAAGACCGACGACGCTGTCTACAGATGGCTACTATATCTCGAAGCGAGTCCGGCGACACTCTAGTGCCAGACAACGGTCCGTTTGTTCTATTGTTTGTAGTCTTGGTTGTGGAAGTGAGTAGTAATGAGTGATGGGATCATAAATGTGCAGGGGTGTCTGACTCTGGTGAAGTTGATGTGTAGTGTTAATATATCGGCTGGGCTGGAAAATTGCCGATGAGAAGATAACACAGCAACCAGGCACCTTGGCCTCTCTCTTTTGTCAAACGCTACATCCGCTGACAGGCCGTCATCTGTGCAATCAGGTCAAGTAGGACGAGTGACAAGTTATAAGCATCACGACGGGAGCTGGTTGGCTGCTGACACTATCAAGCATGCTACGCTCATCATGTCTTTAGGGCCTATATATGCTTAAATATGCATATAAATCCTCCGGGCTCTGATCTCAGCCGTATACCGTTCAAGACTTAAAACTGTCCGTCACTCCGCTTCCTATGCGAGATGCGGGCCGTTGTAGCTATATCAACTGGCCTAAGCATACATATTACACCGAGCCGGAGGGCAGGTCATATGCAAGTTAGGGCCAGCTAGATAGGCAAGGAAGACAACGAGCATGACAACAAGCCAGACTCATAATCACGCGCCTGTCTATAATTCATCATCCCGACTGTGTTGACAAACTCAAGTACTGCATATATGCCCCGGAAAATGCATGGTGCCGGGCACTAGGCACCGCAGAGCCATCTGCCAGCTTGTGAGTTGGAAAACAGTACGGGTCATCTCTCGGGGTGTGTGTCCGGTAGCTGAACGACACCTAGGGGATTTATCGACCACGGAAGCAAGTAATATATCAGCTCCGGTACGTGGCCAAGCATACGGGCACGAGTGAGCTGCCACCTGGCAGCCGACTTATATGAGTAATGCACGCTGTACTCCTATAATACGGCAGCCAGGGTAGACTAGGCAGGCATCCTGATGTTGCTGTTGCACGAAGAAGACAACACAAGGCTGGCTCAATTATGACTTCGTTACGCAGCACACATGTTAGCACATGAATTTAGTGTTCATGCACTTTGCACTTGCTGTATTCGCAAACTATACTGCATTATCATATATTGCCATGCACAGCATAAGAATAATTTTTATACAAGCAAAAACAAAAGCAACAGCAAAACAAGTTACACAATCAATAGACTTTTCATTACAAGACCCAAAGTACTATTCGATTACATACTTTATTGACATGATACGATATACTTGGAAATCGTAATGCGAGCATGTATTCCACTGCTAACCACATGATCTGCGTCACGCCGTACTCCGTTCCTTGTCCAACTCATGTCACCTTCTGCCGAGATGCAACCAGCTTTCAGCTTCATGACGCGCTTGCCTATAGTCCGCACTTGTCTGCAGTTGTCTGCACAGCCACGACATCCACACGTCCGAGATTCACAGCCTGGTTGTTTGTCAGTGCATTCATAGCCGTAGGGCCGATATTCAGTCCGCTGGCTGCGTGGTCAACGGCCAGAACATAGATGCTTGTGTTGTTGTAAGAAAGCTCCCAGCAGAGTCCGCACTGTCACACAGCTGTCAGCAGTTGTCTGAATAGAGTAAGATTATTAAGACATTATGCCGAAGAGACTTACGTTGGGGGAGTTCCATCCGGTAATCGACTCTGAGCCGCCAATGTACGGGAACCGGGGAATATCGCCCTGAGTCTGCCATCCGTAACGCGTGATGAGCCCGTTTACACCATCCGAGCAGCTAACCACAGTGAGAGACCGGGTGGCATCGTCATATCCTTGGTCATATGAGACTGCGAAAGAGTTAGTAATACTGACAGTGCCAGGCTGATATGAGATGCTCCTTCTGATTCGTGAACATACGACTTGTGGCGCTGATAGCAGCGGCCATGGAGAGTAATATGGTCTTTGAAAGCATTTTGGGTTTTATTGAAGTTGAAAAGTAGTGTTAAGGATTAAAGGATTGAAAATCTTCGAACAAAAAAGTTGAATTGTGCTGGTGAGATGAGATTAGAAGGCACACTATTTATCACAATCTGGATCTATCAAGGGAGCAGAAGGTTTATTTTATATACTATGGGATTTACCAGTATACGTATGATCCAGATTCAGAAGCTGTGTTCTGTCTATTGTTTCTTGTTTTACTTCTGACTCCATTCTCCTCTTCATCGTCATGTGCCTCTGATAACGTATGGTCGGGGCAGCGGTAAGCTGCGATCGACAACGCACAAATCTCGTGATGCCCATTACGAGGTATGCGGGTCGGAAGAACCAAGTTGGAGATGCACAAACAACATATAAATAAGTAAACGGTGAGTGCGCCCTCGTATTGATTTGGCCTGTCTTACGTACAAACGAGGTTGACCCGCAACAGGGCATCTAACAACACATCACGGTGCCAAGACTAGTGAACCGAGCCGGGCGAGAGACAAGCAAGGATTCGCTGTCTGTAGTTGATCTCGTATTTTGACCTTGTAGCTTCGCATCTTCTTGTCTTCTGATCCTCTTTCTTGTGGAAAGCAGGATACATGCCCTCAGGCGTTGGATACACGGGGTGCATATGGCCATGCATTGTATTTACATCTTGATTAATGGAAATAGAAACGCAATATACGAGGGTATGCAAGCCAGTGGGCCAAGTGGGATTACCGATATCATAAAATTCGCTGGATGCGATTGAAAATAATGAACAGGAACACGCAATGGATGTGAGGTATAGACGACAACAATATCTAGCCACGTAGTGACGGATTTGAGTAAGAGAAACCGAATCTGCGATTGACCCTTTTAGTCTTTTAACATACTCATATAACCCTACTCTCTCTATAAGTAAATGAGACGTAAAGTTCGCCGCACTCAAAACTTCAGTATCTTCCGGACTCTTGCTCGATTGTATGACAAGCTTCTTTGATGCAGGCTGTGACCTCGTCTAGCCGGTCAAAGGCAAAGACATTGTAGTGGTTGCCAGACACTTCGAGTACCTGGCAAAACATCACCGGATTGTAGTTGTCCCAGCCAAGATTGCGGTCACTCCGGCTGAGGTCGACGAATAAGAGCCCGTTATCAGGAACTGGCACCGTTTCCTGGCACCGTATCAACACGGCGGGCGGGAGCTGTGCCGTGGGTGGTTGCCACTCCTTCACCATGCGGAACGCCTCTTGGAAGCACCATTCCACGGATGCTTTCGTTGCGGGTGCCGTAGTGGCTGGCCAATCGATCTGGCGAGCAACGATCCGCGCCTCGGCACCATTCCATCCACCCGGTGGCTTTATCGGGCACACGCTGTCAATGAGAACAAGACCGACCACGTTGATATGTGGGTAGGACTGGGCTATGACAGCGGCTATCTCGACGGCCAGCAGACCTCCAAGGGACCAGCCACCAAGAATAACGGGTCCATACGGAACGGCCGTTGCAATGTACTTTGCATACGCGACACCCATCTCATGTAAACCGCCCTCCCAGGGAATGTGAGTCTTGAAGCGAGGGTTGGCGACACCCCAGACCTTGCGGCCTATCTCGTCGATAAGGTGGTAGCTGAAGATGGTACCGCCACCATCATGAAGGAGAACGAGCGGCGTGGAAAGACGGCTTTCCGTGGTCCGCAGGCCATCCTGGATGAGATTAGGATTGGTGTCAAACATATTTGTGCAGACAAGTCACGGTGCGGCGGGTTGCGATCATTCCTTTAATTGCGGCACGAGACGTAGTGGGACACAGTAAGCAAGCGGTGCAGGGTTGGAGGGGGAACAGTTCGATTATGTAAGCATGGAGTGCAACGTCTATATGCGTACACACGTACGATTCAGCGTAGTCGCCATTCACAAGCACGCAACACAAGCAAGAACAATCGTGAAAAGCTGAACCAGAAACAAGTTATAACGACTGTAAATCGAATGTATGCCACCCATGTGGGCGATGAGCCAACAGACATGCGGCCGCTGCAGCTGTCGAAGTATTAGTCGCATAAACTCCATCTGTTCTTCTACACTTGTGCACTAATAATACTGCACCTGTATGTATTCTGATTAGTAAGCATAGTCTTTGTGTCCTCACTTGACGACATGAGCTTTTGCTCGTTTGCGCAACGGAATTCGTAGTCGTCTAGTCATGTGCATAAGCTTCATCCTGCCTATCATTCCTCTTCGTCAATTGTCTGCCTGGCACTCCAAAGCATGGCCTGGTTGTTTCAGTGCAAGTTCTGACACTCGTGCAGGATGGACGCCTAGCCTGGCCAAGCATCTTGAGGGTAGCACCTCCGCAGCTTAGATGACAGTCCAACACACCAGTGCTTGCAACGTTGGATACAACCTACCCTAATACTACTAAGGCGGGCAATGTATCTAGGTCTATATCATCCAGCAAACTGCGCAGGTGCTGACATCGACAAGCCGTTCCTCGACGACAGAGCCACAAGGACCCCCCTTGATATGTTCTGATGACCTTTGCAGTGTTGCCATACCGTGCGTCTGCCGAATATTTCCATCGTCCACAAAAGAAGGACATTGTATTACTCACTCTTTGGGGGCCGACTACACTCACAGGGGAAGGGATCCGCCCAGAGAGCACGTTGATAACAGTAGGCGAGCAGGCGAGCAGGCGAAGGAGAGCAAAGAGCAGAAAGCAAATGAAAGTATTTCCTCCAAAGCTAATCTCCAGATATTTACATGCGATCTCCACGAAAGTACCTACCTATGACGCCCTGGTTATCAATCAAAGCGCCTATAGCGTGCGTGGAAGCTCCAGTACTTAATACGCGGAAATATCTGATTTGTGTTTGTAAAGACTACATGCATATAGTCGTGGCTGCTTGCTATTGTAGATATACTGCCGTTGAAATATCACTACCCTGATACCTATGTGATAGTAAGCATGAATTGTTATGTCATTATGCGTGTGTGCTCCAATTTGGAATGTACGTGTATAGCTGCTTCCTTCTCCTATATCTAAACACCCCCCCCCCCTTGTTCTTCTAAATCAGCCTGATTGGCCTGCCTCGCCTCACTTCAACCGGGACGATATTTTGGCCGGTGGGCTAATGACTTCCGTCTCAGACATCGGATACTCATAAAATATTTGCAACTGCTACCCATAAGGGAGCTGTGAACTCCGCCATTTCTTTCTTTCCTGTCCCACAGACGGCACGTCTTCCGGCTTCTATATTATTGCAGCCCGTCTCTTCGACTTGGTCTGGTCCTGGGCACTGTTCATTCTCATCGACACCGGCATTTGCCTGCATTAATCCGGTAGCTATCTGGTGCCAGCTCCGGTGTGCACATACATTTGCAATTACATCATTATCTGGTCATATCTATACCAAATATACATATCTATATCTACTTACTTCCACCATCTACTTTCACATACATCTGTCACCATGGATGCTCTTCTTGAAAATGTCGCCATTGTGCGTTTTCAAAACTGGCCCGTCACTGTCGCCATCCTTTTGCTAGTCGCTGTCGCCGCCGTCATCCTTAGTGCCGGCACCCGCATCGCCTTCCCCAAGACTGCTCCCGCGTACATCAGCCGGGGAGCGTATCCCATCCTGGGCATGTGGAGCTTCTTTTCCGACCGCCGCAACTTCATGCTCTCCTCCAGTCATTCCACCAAGTCGGGCAACTTTAGCTTCTACTTTGGCAAGCACCAAATTGTCGGTCTCGCCGGTACCGAGGGTCGCCGCACTTTTTTTGACTCCAAAGACCTCAACATGGCTATTGGGTACTCTGTCCTCTTCGCCAACACGCCCCAGATCGACGAGAATGACAAGGATGAGAACCCCCTCTCCTATAACCGTTGGTTCCTCAACTCCCTCATGGTGATGATGCGTAAGGAAAACTTTGTGCGCAACCTACCCATCCTCGTCGGGGACACGCAGAAGCAGCTTGCAGCCATTGTGGAAGCCAACAACGGTAAAGCCACTGGCACTTTTGATCCTTTTGACAACCTCTACCGCACGGTCTACCAGTTGACCATGCGCACTGTTGGTGCCGACGATATTGCCGAGGACCCCGTGCTTTTGAGCAAAACCCTTCGTCTCTTTGAAAAAATTGACGCGGCCAGCTCACCTACCCGCATCGTTTTTCCCTGGCTGCCAACTCCTGGCCACATCAAGCGTGTCACCGCTGGCATCCGTCTGTATCAGATCTTCAACAACATTGCCGAAGACCGCCATAAGACCGGCCGCCGTGGCGAAGATGCCCTGCAGTTTCTTCTTGATAGCGGCGAGAGCATGGCCAAAATTTTGACGGTTTGTAATGGCCACCGGCGTTGGCAACTATAACAACCACCTTTGAAACTCCAACTAACCACCTATAGTTTGTCATCGGTGCACTTTTTGCTGGCCAGCTCAATAGCGGCATCAACGCTGCTTGGTTTTTTGTCTGCCTTGCGTGCAACCCGGAATGGTACAAGCGTGTCCAGGACGAGGTTGACGCCTCTGTTGCGCGCCATCGTGCATCCTCAGACCTGTCCGCCAGCAATGTCCTGGCCACTTTGGCTGTCGAGCATTGGGAGTCCGAGTTTCCCATGATCGACTTGTGTCTGCGTGAGTGCATCCGCTTCCAGCTTGTAGGAAGTGCATTCCGCAAGAACATTACCAACAAGGACATCCCAATTGGAAACACTGGCGAAATTATTCCCAAGGGTGCCTTTGCCGCCTACATGGTTGACGATGTACATATGAACTCGGAGATCTACACCGACCCGCTGCGCTGGGACCCCGGCAGGTTCCTACCTGATAGGGCCGAGGACAAGAAACATCCCATGAGCTATGTGGGCTGGGGCACTGGCCGCCATCCGTGCCTGGGAATGCGTTTTGCAAAGCTGGAGATGAGCATCATTGCTGCCTGCTTTGCGGCTACCTTTGACTACGAGCTTCTCAATTCCGCAGGCGAGAAGATGACTGAATCACCCTTGCCAAATCGGAACAATACCTCTGCCAGTCCTCCAGACGATCCTGTTCAGCTCCGGTACACGGTGCGAAAGCAATAAGTGGGCAGTGCGATGATGGGCCGATAACCTCTCGTCATCTTCTTTTGACGCTGAATGCCGTAAAGTGATTTCGATGTCTTATTACGACCTATGAATAAATTAATAAATTAATCGATCAATCAATTGAGTCTTTGATACATTCCGTGAGGGTTCATAATTTATCGACACGCAACGCTATACGGCCTCCCAGTCCATGGCATCGACCATGAATCTCCATTCGTCGTCTTCTACTGCTTCCATATCCACGGCCGTTGTATTTGCCGGCCTATCGACACCAGTCTGTTTTTCTGCACAGTCAGCTGCAAATTGACTTGCAACGACAAAGGCCTTGTCGAGCCCCTGGTGGATAGATGTGAGGATTCCTGCCAGGTTATAGCTGGACAGTGGTGTCGCTTGTGTCGTCTTTTTGCTGCGCGTACCCGTTGCTACATCTGCCTTTGCTGTGTCGTCGTCGGCATTCTTCCAGTGGTTGCGAAGGTCTTTTGCCCTTGCCAGGTGTCCGCGCACATCACCAACACCCAGCACCGCATGCAGGGGATTTTCCTCCATGTCAAGTGCACTCAACACATTTGCGTGGTATCTGTGTGTGTGTTTTTGGTTGTAATTCAATTCGACAGTTCTAGTCTGCAATCCATGTTTGACCCGGCCGGGACTATTACTGTCCCGGCCGATTGTTATGCCAAATACCCCTTGCAGATGTACCAGGGCACGCTCGCAGAGCATGTAGTAGTCAAAAAAGTCAAGCTTGAACATGAGCTCAGCCTCTGCCTTGCTGGCAGCGTCGAGACCGTGATCTGTCGTGGCCTGTCGATAAGCCAAGTCCAAGAACGGTAGCTTCCATTTCATGCGCCGGACAATCTTGGAGTATCGCGAGAGCTCGGCTGTGGCAGACCCAGCACCTATTTGCGGTATTGTTGTAGGAGAATAGACAATATCATCCTTTTGGCTCGTGCCAGCTGTGTGGCTCCGTGTAGACGGTGCCGGAACGGAACTTGATCGAGCATCCCGAGCATCTCTATGGTCACGCAGCGCCCACCGTGAACTTTTGAGTCCCGGCATGGCCACCTCCGATGTGGTGGAAAGTTGATGAGTCCGTTCTGATAACTGTCCAAAATAGCCACCAGCCGTGATATATCCAAGCTCGGTGTGGCTTCTAGGGTTTCCGCCCCCGGTGATATAAGTCTAAGGAGAGACTGGTGTTGATGGTGACGGTGATATGAATAAATGCGGTGCGTTTGTCGACTGCCTCCATGGATCTGGGCCTCCGGCCACTCCCTGTGTGTGTTCTTTTCTGGGGCGAGACCAGTTCAGGAGGTGAACGAACGAGACGGTTGTCGATGAGGCTGGGAGAACTAGCGGTATCTAATGTGGTGCATGCAGTAGTGTGTGGTTTATTTAGTGGTTTTTGCGGGTGATTTCGATAATCGTGTCGTTTAGTCATCATCGGTCACTAAGTCTATTATACTGGTTTTCTTTGGCGTCTTTATTGTAATTGTAAAGTGGGTGTTAAGTTAAGTGTAGTGATGTGACTTTTTTTGTTTATGTTTTCTTTTCCTTTTCCCCTTTTCCCTTTTCCCTTCCTTTTTGTATAAATAAAAATAAAAATAAAAATAAAAAACCACACTGAACAAAGCCAGAGATTCGCTGAATATGAGGGTTTACTAAAATAGAAATCGAGGCACGTCAATTTAATTTAACCAATATTATCAGAGGCAAAAAAAGTATATAACAACAACAAGGGCAAACCCAGACAGAAGAAGGCGACAGCAGTATAGTAAAGAACACCACACAACGTTACACATGTACACCATACACATTTGCTATTACGACACTTAGGATCATCACCCAGAATGCACTACGAGGAATTAAACAGGCCATAAAAACAAAAAGATGCATCGCATTATCCATATTTGTCCAACAGAGGATTTCACCAGTAACCAATAATAGTACCACAAGTAAGCCTTAAAGGCAACCCAACTAGTCTGGCTATCTATGCATACCAAATTGTACACAAGAACGCGTAACCAAAGCATAGAGAGAGCATGGCGAGGGATCGTTAAGACGATATCTGAGCAACGTAGGATGATACAAGAGCCGCGAGAAAATAAACACACAAGACGCCATCATAACCAAGAGACGACGGAAGCAGCCGCATCTAGACAGGACTGGCCGGTTCACGACCACTACCGGTGCTACCAGTGCCAGTGCCGGTGCCAATGCTACTACCAGAGGCAGATGCCGAGCCCGAGCCCCTGCGGGGGTGGGTGAGGCCAAGGCCCGGAGGACCGCGGATAGTGCCCACGTGCGGCAAGTCGGGGGCCGGGGATGCCGTGAGACCGATAGATGGACTGGCAAAAGCACCATTGGTATTATGAGATGGCGCATTCCCTGTAAAGTTGACGCCCGGCATGAATATGTTATCGTCGTCGGCTGTGCTAGACTGGGTGAAGCCTGAAACATCACTAAGCATCGATGACGACCGGCCCCGCATCCGCAGAGGCATCGGTAACCCGGAGCTAGCGTACGGCGACGGTAAAAATGAAGACACCCCTGCAGTGTTGTGCATTGGCGCGGGCGAGTGACCCGTAGAAGGAACTGCAGAACCGGGATTCCACAACGTGGTACCCGGTACAAACATAGTACTACCAGACGTGAGCGGCGTCGTCGACGGGTACGCCCCGGGTGTAGTAGCTGGAAGACCGCCCATGCCCGCAGTGACCACAGGCATAACGGCACCCACAGGGTTTACAACGCCACCCATGCTGTTCATGGCATAATGTGTGCCGTACGGCCGATCGGCATCAAAGGACGAGTAAAAGGCCCGCATCGTCTCGTGAAGCTGGTCAATAGTATGCGCCTTTTCGGCGTTGACCTGCTGTGCATATTGCAAACGTTCTCGGTAAGTTCTCTGTGCTCGCCCAATTTCGTTCTCGAGATTGACACGTTCCTGGCGTCGCCGCTCAGCCTCATCAAGACCCCGCGTGTTGGCATCCGTGATCTGGGCATGCTCGTTCTCTGCCTTGGCGATCCGCGCGGCGATCTTGTTCTTCTTGGCGGCAAACGTGGCCTCTTCGTCCTTTAGCAAGCGGATCTCCGCGTCGGCCAGGTTCTTGAAACTCTTGAACGATGCCATGGCACCATCATACTGGGCCTTTTCCTTTTCCCACTCGCTCTTTTTGCTTCGGTGCTGCGCCACAAGGCCTTCGGGAATGGCGCTCTTTTCACTGAGCTCACCCTCTAGCTCCTTGATGGCTTGTTCGGCCTGCCGTTGCTGCACAGTGTTTTGCGTTATCTTCTGTTTCAGCTTCTCGTCATTGCCACCGGCGGACTGCACAGACGCGTTCAGGCGGTCAATTTCTTTCCGTGCGTTGTTTATTTTACGGTTGTTGTCCTTGCGCAGCGTCTTGAGCCGAGACTTTTCGGCATTGACTTTGTCTTCCAGCGCTGCAATTGACGAACGAATTGTCGTAGCAGGCGACTTGTGTGGCTGCAACGGTCCAGGCGTCGGCTGGACCGCGTTGACAATGGCCACTGTATTGCTGGTGTTATTCAAAGGCGCTGCTGTAGTCCTAACGCTGGTGCTAAAGATGACTTCGGAGTTGCGAGTACTGACAAACTCAATCTCGTAGCTGGACAATGACGTGAGGCCGTAAATCTCTACACTCCAACGAGTAAACTGATTTGAGGTAGGAGACGGCGGCATGGACGACGTGCTCGTCAAAGAAGAGGCTGTGGGCAGGGGTCCAGCTTCCGCTTCAACAGAGGACTGCTCGGTATCGGTTTCCCCACTGGTGGTGGTGTCGATGATGCGAGTGGGTTGCCACCTTGCATTGTTGACACGTACGTAGAATGGCTTACTGGTGTCAATGTTGGATGTGCTCGGTGCCGACGCCGAGGCACTGGCCTGCTTTTGCTCTGGGACCTCGTTGGGAAACTCGCTGGTACCAAAGAAAACCTCGTCGTGGCCGACATAGCACACCCATATTTGGCCGGCCTGCTGGTAAAATGGCGCATTGCCCAAGTTGTCCACATCCGTAGCTTCGGCACCAGCTGACTCGGATGCGGCTTGTGATAGCTCATACTCTTTGATCATGACAATCTTGGTGCTAGCGAGAGCAGCCCACAAAGGTTGTCGTAGACGAACAAGAGCGCTTTGCTTCTTTTTCTTTCGCATTGCAACATGCCGGGTATTAGCATTGGCTGTCGTATGTGCGGGTCCTGTGATGGGAACAGTAGGGCTTAGATCAGCATCTACTGAGCCGAGATTGGGACCTGAGCCATTTCCTGCATTGCCGTTGCCAGTGTTGCTGTTGGCCGGTCCGCTGGCTCCAGAGCCAGTCGCATAGTGACCGCTGCTGGAATCGTTACCCAAAGCCGTGCCTCCGTTACTCGAGTGGACACCGTCAGCATCACCTGCATTGCCGGGAAAGTTCGCCTCCATGGGCGTCTCTACCATATAGGTTCCCTTGCCAGCCTCTGGGTCGACAACACTGTGGGATGTCGAGTTGCGCTTCTCTCTTCTAAGATACCACTCTCTGACATATCGAACGATGCCCTGTGTGAGGATATGGATGGCAAACGTGTTGCGCAGCCACGACACCCCCCCGGAGCGGCGCGTAAAGAATCTTGAATATGTATACAGTGCAGAGTGCTGATCTGCAAAGACTGGTGAATGGTCAGCGGCAAACAAAGGACCCAAGTGGGGGATCCTCTCAAAGCTGAAAATTGGACTGATATGAGTAAATGTGATAATGCTTATGCAGACGAGGATGCTGTTGGCAGAACCCTGGCGGGAGCTATTGCCATTGCAGCCGCCACCGAGTGTGAGAGCGATGACGATCTGAGCAAAGTCAAGGATGAGATGCTGCAATGGGCGCCATAGAAAAAGCCAGATAAGTAGAACACAAACATCCATACAAACAGTCGTTGCGAAAGCCGGTGTGCCGAGACCGCCCTCGAACATTTCGGTGAGGCTGAGGCCCGAGCTGGTTGTGACAGGAGGTACAAAGGTCAACAGAGTGAAGAGGACGTAGGTGATGGAGAGAACGACAGGCGAGAGCTGCATGAGGATGATAAGGATGGCAATTGTATCGTAGAGGGGACATGCTCGAAGGATAGAAAAGGCCAGATCAAACGGCCCGGTGTCGCGGTGGACATTTGAGTTCTTAGCGGCGTTAACGTCGATACGTCGGTGTGAATCATCAAAGGAGACTGCGAGGGCCGCAGAGGGACCGGGGGAAGATGAGGTGTAGGAGGGCAAAAAAGTATGGTTGTGAGAGGCAGAAGCCGTGTCGGTAGTCGAGGTAAGGGAGAGGGCTGAGGCGGCATTGTCGATGACGGCTGAGTTTGCTAGGTTATGACGATCGGCCGCCTGCGGAGTACCAATTAGACGACGACCAGGACCAGAGGACGCCATATTAGACGACGAAGCGGTGAGATCGGAGTTGCGGTGGCGCTGCTGGTGGCTGGAGTAGACAGAAGTGTTAGAAGGGGAAGCCATGATGTCGCCTTCGCGCGTGCAGCCATTAGCAGCAGCAGCAACAGCGGCAGCAGCAAGGAGATGAGAGGGAGATGAAGATGGGGCGGTTATGGTAGCAGAGGAGGACTGGGTGGAAGAGGCAGGAATGCCAGCAGAGGTTGACGGGCGGGCTACAGCATCGCCGCCGGGTGACGGCGAGCCGTTGGCAGACGACTTGTGACTTTTAGCCACGCGCTTCCCATTGCTACCCAGGCCGTTGTCGATGCGACTGCTCTCGCGTTGGTTGGAGGCCGCACCCGGCTGTCGTTTGGCCGAGGGCGAGGCACGAGGCATACAGGAGAGACCGACCCAGAAGAGAAGTTCTGAGCCAGCTGAGTGGAGAGAAAAACAGCGCCGGTTCGAACAGTTTGAAGATAAGCTGATGGATGTTGTTGCTTGGCTAGTGGCGGTGTTGGACGTTGCGACGACGCGAATGATCTAGTAGTAACAGGCAACACGGCGAGAGTGACAAACGATGAGGCTGAAGACAGGGTGGCGATGCGAAATCTTCGAGATGCGGGCCTAAAAAGAGCAGCCGATCGAGGTTGAAACAAAATAACGAATGTATGTAAACACGGTCGGGGTTGCCAAGCCAAAAGTGCTGTACTTGGCCGTGACACGGTCGTGAAGGAGAAGCGGGCAATGAAAACGGTGTGAGGCGGAAAAGGAGTGACGAGGATGCCGTGATGATGCTAGGATACCCAATAAAGCAATATACAAACAGAACCCCAAAATTTACAGAATGAAGCAGGTGCGAGCACGGGAGGGAAGGAGCGATGCACTGGACAGGAAGAGAAAGAAGGAGCGATGGGAAAAATTCAAGGCGGCAGAATTTTGGGTTTGGCGATGGGGTTGCCTGGAGAAGGCGCACTGTGACTGCTGACTACTGCTGAAAGAACGGAAGGGGCACTAAGCCCCTAGCTAAGACACAGTGTGCGGGCCGCCCTAGTTAGTGGAGAACACGGAGTACATGATACAGGAAACAGAGCCACAAAGAGGGACAATGTGGGATTGGAGAAGGTGAGAACGAAGATGAGGGGAGAGTGGGGCGATTCATGTGGTAGGGCGATGCTCTATATTTATTACGGAACCGAGTCAACAGAGGCACTATTACTCTGTTCTCCTTCCATAGCGAACATAGCTTGCCAGCTTGCTGAAGTACTAGAACGGAATATGCATGCTATTACTACCGGAGATACTGGCCATGCAGTAGATATGCTGGGGTTGCTAAGAAAGATTGTGAGAAAGAGGCGGAGACGACACCAAGGCTATAGGGTGGTAGGTGCTAGGATGCGTCTGAAATTGCTTAAAATACAGGCGGTCGTAGGCACAGTATTTAAATAAACAGCACTGTGGGGAGTGGCTAAGGTACTAAAGTCTACCCGAGGTTCGTATAGGCTCAGAACTTACTAACACTAGCAGTGTGGCGATAAACGCACTATAGAAATACAGGCACAATGCGGCAGGAAGCAGGAATGTACGACGACGCAAAATTGATGAAGATTAACTACAACGGTACCTAGGGATGTATGTTGAATGAAGATGTTGATATGCAAAGTTGATATGCAAATAAGCTGAAATAATATTGATTCAAGAGGCATGATAGGCATGATAGGCATGAGATATACGAGAAGCACGACCGAAAAGCGAGATGTTTAGTTGCTATGGCCGAATGCGCGCGCGGGGGGTTGCAGTCTCGCATGCCTCACGGCTTGAATTTGGTGATCGACAGTGCGTGGGAGCGGCGGTGAGGGAGGAGAAATGACAAGGAATCAACAGTTAAACAGTGAGTTTAGACGCGGAGTGCGGCGGTTGTTGCGCGTGTCGCGGTGCAGCCTGAAAAAGCAGCATCGTGCAATCGCGACATCTCAGCCATAACGCGAAAAGAGCTTCATCCAAGAAGCAGAAGCCACCGGGCATAAGAATATTTACAGGGCGCTGCGGAAGAGTGTATACCCTGGACTTAGTTGGTTCTATGCTTAGATATATTAGGGTTAATCAACATCGCCGCAGCTAGTTTACACGTGCAGTAGACATTGAAAACCAGTGGAAAATGACGACACTTCTCGACTATATTTATATCTATGCCGAAATATATTAGATACTCTTGGTATATGCAACTCGGTGCTTTCAATACCCAACCCCTCTATATACGATAGAGTCATCCAAAGCCACCAGATACATCGAACTGCATCTCCGAAAAGGCCAGAAATTGATTGACTCTGTAATAAAAGATTGCTCAACTCGTTCGCATCCACCCTTCACAATCAAGCCTACAAAAGGCAAGGCAGGGTAGATCCTTCTCGGCACTTGGCTATTCCCACCTTCGCTCATTCACCGTGTTCGCTTTCTGTCCGTCTCCATCTCCCTGTAATTACCGCATTCCATCACATGCATGGCGCCATCCCCGCCCTCCTCCCTGCCTGGCTATCTGAATGGCAACCTGTCTTGTCTGTCTGTGTCTATCAGTATGGACTAGCAAGACATCTAGTTACGATTAACTGTACTAGAGATTTAATATCGCCTTGGGCTCATTGCCTATTTATTACGCTCACTAGCTACTTCGTAGTGTCTCCCGCGCCCACAATCTTATCCTAATCTGCCGTGTCGGAGAATAAGCTTTCTTATCGATCGGAGTATTTGTGTATCTGTACTTCGTATGGACTAATTCTCACTGGCTACTATTGCAACCCTGTCAGACGGCGGCGTATGTGCAGATATTTGTATATATGTCGCTTGCATAGGCTATACTGAGATGCTACTTTGATCATAAAAGTACCAGTGTATAACCCGAATACCTATAGTATGATATTCTTGGAATCTCGTGAACAATTGCGGTATCTTCGACATGTATAGCTACTCTGAACAACAGACACTAAATGCTCTTATATCTAGACGTTTCCGGGCGAAGAATCCCTACTGCTCGTTTCCCTTGTTTCCTTTTTTCCGTGCTTCCCCTCTGCAGATCACTCGTGCCAGCCAAAGAAAAGAGACGCACGACACACAACGCAAGTTGGCAAAGCCATGCAGCGGCAGTTCAGCTCCACATCCATCTGGACTCAACTGTCTATCATCTTCCGGCTGCACTCCCGTTATCCTCAACGGCATCTGCACGGTCCCAGGTCGCCTTTTCTAGCTGCTCTACCGCCACAGTCAGCTCCTGTATCCGGGTGCGTGCCCGAAGAGCCTCAGCTTCCTGTTGTTTCCATATTTGCGCTAGCACCTCGCGCACAAAGTCCGGCATCTGTGTCTTGCTTGGTACTCTGTAGTCGTAAAATGACACTTCCTCATAAAACCGAGCCGCAATGCGCCGGTGGTTGTGTGACAGCACAATGCCATCAAGCAGCAGCGAAGTTGCTTTGGGATTTGACTCGGGCGACACCCGTAGTCTGTGGTACACCGAGATTGAGTCGGGATATGTCATGGGCTGTGTGGGAGTTAGTAAGATAAAGTATAGATGTCTTATACAAGGGGCATGCATAACACAAAGAGTACACAATGCCGATTCTGTCGGCCATGTAAACATACAAACTTGAATTCTGTCGTGATGCTTTTCAGGATCAAACCAATAGTTTTGGGCTGCATCAACTCAAGCCATTGCTTGCCGCGGCGTGGGTCGACATGTGTGGCAAAGTGCGTCACCCAGTTGACTCGCGACGATTCTGCATAGCGAGTATAGACAACGTTGTTCACATGAGCCTGGACGTTGGTTAGCGCAAACACCAATACACACCATACCGCCAACAAAAGCACTTACGAAAGAATCCATCTCTCCCCAGACAACCTTTTGGTCTTCGAGACCACGCCGTCCGCCGGTGAGATAGCCCTCACTGCCGGCCACGAGCTGTCGCCACTCGGTGGCCAACGCGCGTAACACAATGCCAACATCAGCCACTTGTGCTGGCGAGCAACCGAATATGATACATTTACCAATGCGCGACCGGATATCGGCAAGCCATCGCGGTGAAGGAGCAGGTGGCAGAGACAATGGTGCTGTAGCAGAGCTCATTGACCGGATTGACGGGCTGATAAATGCCGCTGCCTGTGTTGCCCAGGCTCCGGCCGCATGGCTGGCGCGGCGAGAAGACGCATGTGCGAGAAGAGGGCCGCATCTATACATTTTAAGATTCATTTTTAGAGTTTGGTGCTTTCAATGATTGCTCAATATTGCCTATGTGGTTGTGAGCTTGGCCACAAGGACTAGATCTGTGATGACGTGCTTTCAACAGTGGCTGCTTAGTTCATAGTGGCCTAAACCATGTTAGTAACAAAGTTACCAGCTGTTGAAAGAAATGATAATAGATGTAAACAAATCGAGAACATCTAGAACATCTATCTACTTACCAAAGTTCACTCGCCTCGACTTTAAAGGTCCGTCGTTTTGGCCGTCTTTGGCCGCGAGCGGCGTCCACCGTTGTGAGGGGCTTTCAATAGCGGGCCGCTTTAGCGGGAATATAGTGAAAATATCTAGATCTCGCGTGAGAGCAGAAGGCTACTATAGAGAAGACTATTAACACCTCTCCAAATTGCCATGCACCTAGCCTCGGGCACTACATGCCTGTCTTATAACCGAGGCGTGTTCACAAATTGCACCGGTGCCAGAGATAATAACACACCAATGATTATACGTTAGACTCTACTGAATTGTCATCTCACAAGCTACAGCCTGGCCGCAGCCTCACCTGCCACGCTGTACACTGTAG
Organism: Ophiostoma himal-ulmi; assembly: GCA_029299165.1. Classification (NCBI taxonomy): domain Eukaryota; kingdom Fungi; phylum Ascomycota; class Sordariomycetes; order Ophiostomatales; family Ophiostomataceae; genus Ophiostoma; species Ophiostoma himal-ulmi. The sequence goes on from JANSME010000001.1 coordinate 6,259,014, forward strand.
CCATGCCGCCGCCTGTTAACCCCGAGCTGCGCAGGCAGGTCATCAACATCTACAAGGGTAAATGCTTGCTTGTGAGAGATTGTTGAGTCTCTGATCTTCTATGCTGACGATGATACAGAGCTGCTTAATCTTGGCAAGGACTACCCTCAAGGGCAGAACTACTTCCGACGCCGACTGCACGCCGCATTTTCTGCCAATGCCGGCCTGAGAGATGGCAAAGCCATTAAGAAAGGCATTGAGCGAGCCCAATTTGTTCAGAAAGGTACGTAGCGAGATGACGCCGCTCTTGATGTGCAAAAGTATATGGCTAACATGCGATAGAAATCGAGACATTGTAGGTTTTTGGCCCCCGACAAGCCATGATCACAAGTGACTGACAGCAGCAGATACTACCTGAAGCGGTACCGCACACTACGCAAGAGATATGACGGCGCTTAGTTTGGAGAGATACAGCACGTTGAACAATTTGAAAGGGCGTTAAAGATCTAGCCACTTAGGCTCTGATGCGTCTATGTAGTTATTTTTTTGAAGAAACGAGGTCAGGGTAGCCGGCTGAGGGGTATATGTGCCAGCAAGGTGGACAAAGGACAAGACAAGCAAAAGAAGCAAGACAGGAATAAGACAATAATTTAATGACCAGATATAGACAACAAAACAACACGACAACAAGAGACAAGAGACGAGGCAAGATACGTCGACAACCCCTACCGCTTCTCTGCCCACCATGCTCCCACCTCGAGACACTCGCCCCAAAAAGTGCCATTCTCTTTCATCAGGTTGTTAATCATCTTGCCGGACCAGCCGTCCCACTCGTCTTGGCTCTTGCCACTCACTTCGCGGAGCACGGGCTCTAGGCTCTGAATCAGCTGTATTACTGTCAGCAACGCAGTCCGGCGCAGTGCACTCTGTGCTGCCGTCAGCTTCTTCTTGCCCTGCTGCTCCCCCTCTGTGCCTGCTGCCGCACTACTGTCAACGCCCCCTGGACCCATGGTCTTGGACTTGCCCTTGGACTCGACATATGTCTTGCCGTCCTTGGTCACCACCCCGCCGACGCCTTCACGCTCCCAGCGCATTTCCGACAGTGGCACGGCCAATCGGCGCATCGACGCGTCTTTTAGTAATTCGACCTCTTGCAAGAAGAATGCACTAGCTAGAGCACAGGGCGCAGGTGGAATAGACCGCGCCTCAAATGCCTTCTGTAGCCAGCTGTTGTACTCAATAATGTATTGATTTTGAGGTGACGAGAGTGGCGTTTTGGGGGTTATCACATATGCGCCTGCACTGGCAGCACTGTCATACTCGTCCTCTTCGCCATTTGATACTGAGCCTGACGTGATTGGGTAATGCGGCCGCAGGAGTCGAACGGCATGATCTGCGTCCCAAATCTCGAGCGTACCAGCGGGCTCTAGAACACGGATGCACTCATCAATAATGTGCTGGAAGTCCTCGGACCGGACTGTGAGTGAGATATCCTTGAGGATAATGAGGTCGAACTCTTCGGCCTCTAAAGGCCATGGGTAGCGGCGTATGTCGTGTTGTATGAAGCGCCAGTCCATTTTGTCGGTGTCTGAGGCTGTGCTTGCGTCTGCTTCCGCGCCTGCACTCTTTTCTGTGCTTGTCCCAGACGTGGTACTTGCTCTGGCCTTCTTTTCACCCTGGTTGCGGTTCAGGCCCATGCTCATTGGCGCGATATCGATACCTGAGAATGAAATACATTTGTGGCCCTGCCGTGCATAATACTGATTGCACATGATGCTCCAGAATGCGTTGCCGCATGCAACCTCAAGCACCCGCTTGGGGGGCTTGTTGGCAAAGTTTGGCGAGCACACCGGGCCACCAAACAGCTGAAATAGGAGTAACGAGCGTAACGACTGCCGGTTTTGCTCGGGCATGTCTACTGGAAGGCAGTAGGGCAAAGTCGGGTCAGAGAGGTAGGTGCGGCCGTTGCGTACCATGTACGGCTTCGCCTTGGCCTGCTCCGAGCCTGTCGAGAGCAGCGACTGCGATGAGCCTTCGCCACCCAAGCCTGGGCCGCCCGGTGCCCCTGAGCCGCTGGTGCCATCGTACACACGCAATTCATTTGGAACGATGTCCTTGGAAGGCAGTGCCAGGGCTCCTGTCATGGAAGACATGGTGGCGTTTTCAAATGGTGTGTGCGAGTCGGATATGTGTTTGGGCACCAATGATACATAGCTGGGCTGATGCTGTTGGTGACGCTGGTGATGAAAATGACTTGCTTTGCTCTGGTTTTTGCTCAAGTGGTGAGGCTCAAGGTCATGCTCGCGGTGATCCGGGTCGCGTGATATATCGTCCTCGTTGCCAGGAGCTTGGCCTTCCCCGGTGCAGTGGCGAGAGAGCTTGCGTATCCGATTCGTCTTCCGTTTGGGCCCTAGAGTAGGAGATGTTGGCGGCACTACACGTCTTAGGCTGGGCGGTGCTGAAGAAGGTGAAAATGAGGACGAGGGGTTTGAGGGCCGGTTGGATATAGATGCCGCCGATCCTGAAGATGCTGCCGACGCTTCAAAATATCCTGCACCAGCCGGGCCTCTTGATGATGGTCGTGGTAGTAGTGGCAGTTCTTTGTTTCGGTGGCTTGTAGACACAGAGTTTGGTGACTTCTGTAAAGACTCCTGAGGATGACGCTGTGGTGCAGACGACGCCGACGCCGACGAGACAGGCACAGGCCCTGTGGGTGACGATGCAAATTCGGTTGACAGCCGACGCAGTGAACCGTCGCTGGAGTTGTTGGTCCTCCGGTGGTCGATATTCTCGGTCTTCAAGTGGTTGTTTTTATTCGTCTTCGAAGAGTTGGCTTGCTGCGGCGGCAGCGGCGACGACGAAGAAGAAGAAGAAGAAGAAGGAGCCCTGCGCAAATAGTATTTGGGTGGGGGGTTGTTGGTCGCGATATAGCCTAGATATTCCATTTTCGTGGTTGTGTCTTCTTTTAATTCTCTTATTTAGTTGGCTTCGGCAGCCTGCACTGACGCTATCGGGCGCTATTTGGCGCTCAATGGCACTCGGTGGCAGGTCTTTGTCAGTGCTTGAGTGCTCCTATATTCCCGTCACCACCAGCCCACTTAAACACTGCATCCCCCTTTTAATTTATGGAGACGGAGCCTTTGTTAGCGGCAGCCTTGTTTGGAGCTTCGGTCAAGCTCTTTTCAGCGGTGTTTGTCGCCGCCGTGCCCAGGGTATTCGTCTCTATTATTGCCCTCTTCTTCCTTTTTTTTTTCTTTCTCTTTTTCTTCTCCGTTCTCTTTCCCTTTCCCTTTCCCTTTCCCTTCTTTTGCTTCAGATTGACTTGGTCTTGTTTGTATCCTCTTGTTGTCCTCTCGTTTCCTCTCGTTTCCTCTCGTACTTTTCGTTATCTTCCTCCCACTTTGGCCTCTCCGCCGTGCCGCGTGTCTTTTTGTTGTTACGTTGGCCGATTCTCGTGGAGGCACAGCCCTGCTTCCTAGAGGCCTGAGCGTCTCGCGTGTGTCTCGAACAGGGGCTGCTAATGCCAAGTCGGACTCTGGCCGCTTGCCTGATTGTCGATGCGATGAAACAACGACGTTGCCGCCGCGGATTGGGCGTCGAGCGAGCCGGACAGAGGACTTGTACGTAGTAGTAACCAGGTGCTAGGCCAGTGAAGATGGCGAAAGGAAGCTCTTGTGGCGCTTTGTTGTGTGGATATCAAAGCTATGGCGTAACCCACGATGTTGACAAAGGAAAGGCAAGACCACTCAAGCTAAAAGGCTGAGAGTCATGACGAATGGAGCGCGTATATATATCTCTTTGGGCAGGCGCAGATTGCGGCAGAGAGGGAAGGCACGACCGTTGTCGACGACCAACTAGGAACGTAACCTCGTGCCGTTCCATAGGCCCGATACGCCATCAATAGGATTGGTGGAGATATGTTGGAAATGGATGGAGATAAAAAAAAAAAAAAAAGTTTAATGCTCTAACTTGGCGATGGGCTTGGATGCTATGGAAAGTGGCGCCAAAACTGCAGGCAACACGAACATGTTTACAACAAATAACGCATTATGCAGGTCTCACATACCAGCCTGACCTGTCACGGCGACGTGCATCAACCGCCAGATAAACGGCACATATTGCCTATATGCTACTATGCCACTGAACCAAACACAAACTGCAACTGCAAGCCACATCACGGACCAAAACTAGGTACCCCGCTCAATGGTATTGATGGATGCCTGTTCCGTGCACTCACAGACGGCCCGTCGGCCGAATGAACAGTGCGAAGCAGTAGTACTAGTCTGTCTGTGGCGGCTATACTGCGGACTGAAGTATAATACCTGACTGAGTCTATTGATTTGTGAATTAAAATCGGTGGTAATACATGCCATCTCTATATCGTCTTGATGTGCTTGATTAGTCATATATCCGTCTCAACAGTGCGGCCCGTCTTTGCCACTGCCCTCCGTTATATGCAATGATCTTGAAGCATGATAAAAGCATGCCAACATATACAAGTATATAAACAGTCATAAGAAACGGCACCTCGATATATACCAACTCTTCGGATTGGATTGTATGACACTTGATATGATCCAAACCATGGTTGGGAGCGTCAAGTAATCTCACCCGGTATGTCGCTGGTATATAATCCCTGTACCCAGTATAGCCATCGTTATACTCTATTTGCTATTGACGCAAGGCTTACCTGTCTTGAATCACGTCGACATATACTCCATACGTACGTATATGTGAGTCTTCTCCATGATACGACTAGATCATCTACCAGCTGGACTTTTTGGGAAAAGGATATCATCGCTAGCACGTCCTTGCTCTGTCATGCTTTCGCAATAGCACCCAGGCCCTAAAATCGGGATCAGCAAATATGCAGTATTGCTATCCTCCTTATGGCATCATGCCCTCTTTACAATCAACAATCTGGTGCGAGGTCGTCATAAGGTGGGGCCTGTGTTCTTACAGTGTATTGTAGAATTATACTGCAGCTGCGCACCGTTTCTACTGTACGCCCCGCCGATACGTTCTTTGTTCCTATCTCTAGTTCTAATTTGTAGTTCCTTTGTCTACACTAGCCGTGACTAGTCACATGACCAGAACAATCCGCTTTCTGCTTTTGCCACGTCCCGTGACTCCATCCTCGCTTTGCTCAGCGCCCACCACCACAACAAGCTGTCGCAAAACTCGACCAACGTCGTCTGCACCACATCGCCATCATCACGTCGCCCACATTATTCCCTGGCAGTATTAATCGACTATTATTTACATCTAGCAGGTCCTGGCGAACATTCAGGTCGCCCTGGTATGTCTGCTCCTTGCCTCTCCCTAATCGTCCCCGGCCAACCCCCTCTCCTCCCCTTACCCCCGCCAGCCTTCGCTTTTCATCTGCTTTTCTGCTTGCTTCCTTCAGCCTCCCTCCCTTTGCTCACCGCGTCTCCTGTACCGCCCACGGGAATTGGCGTTTCTCCGTTGTCTTGTCTAGCCCATCCCTTGTGACCACTTTCATAATCTCCCATCACCTACCTGCCTTTCCCTTTGCTAGCCTCTATTGGCCCTACTGGTCTTGCTGGCCTTGCTCCCATCGCTATCGAAACTGGATTGCTGACCATAGCCTTATCTCCCTCTAGACCTTCTATCAAAATATCAACTAAGCACGAGATCTCGGATAAGAAGAGAACCGCTCTGGCCTTCTTCTGACGCCTCCTCTTTCCCCTCATTTGACTACTCGTTCCTGGGTATTAGCACGTACTGTCTGCACCGTGGACCTCCGTGCTCGATTTCCTTCTGCGTGTCGTTCATGGCCAATTGAGCTTCTCGTTTGCAAACACTAGCCGTGTACCGCGTCTTGTGTCCTCGTGTCCCTCGATCAACACCCTCCCTCTTCCTCCCCTAACGCATCGATGCCAGCGGAACCGGCTTCAGGACCCTTTGCAACACCCCCGACTCTCCCATCGAGAATACCAAAGACAAACACACAGACAACCGACGCAAACGACTATCGCTATAGCTACCAGAGCTACCCTTGCCGCAAACGACACCTCTTGTACTCTCTTCCTCCTCCTACTTTCACCATAGCCTCCGCTTTTGCCGTCTGTTATTAGCTGAGAACGACAAAACTTCCTTTCGACAGCTCCTGTAGCTTAGCGTCTCTCACCTGCCATCGATGACAACTAGATGGCCGATGGTTACCGTTATCTGCAGTCGGCTGGAAACCTCTACTATCTCCCAAACCAACATCTTGCTAGTGTCAGCGCCGCCCTGCCGCCGCAGTCCGAAACACACCTAAATACCCTCCTCGGTCAGTTCCTCACTGAACCCTTATCGTCGTCCAAGTCTCCCGATCCGGCCTCTCGAGGCCCGTCCACGTCCGCTCTCGGCATGTACAACCAACCTCATCAACAGGGCCATGCTTCCCGGATCAATGGCAACCCTGTCTCGCGGAGTATGCCGGCTATGCTGTATAGCTTCCAGCAACCTAATGCCCATCAGCACCAGGCCATCCCTCAACATCATCATGTCCTCCAAGGCTCCGATCAAGGGGCCCACAACTCAAACAACCAGGGCTTAGCCCATCATTCAGCTTATGCCGGTGGCGTGCTGTCCGCCAACCACTTTTCAAATGGCCTGCAGAACGGCCAGGCCAACTCTCTGCGTGCTGCCCAGCAAGTTACTCCCATGAACGAGCACTGGGCTGAGCAGACCCGCCTGCACAAGGAAGCCGACGCTGCCAATCATGCCATGGTTGACAATGGTCAGGCCAACTACTTTGCCAGACTCAAGGCAAGCGAGAACAAAGGCATCGGAGGCCCTTCGCCTGTCATGAACAACTCCACACTAGCCGAGGGCGAGACAGAAGACATCCGGAGACCTTGGTCAGTGGAAAAGCCAAACCGCCAGCAAGATTGGCACAACCTTGACCTGAGCGGCCAGGGATTGCGTTCACTCTCTACTCAGCTCTTTTCGTACGACTTTCTTCAGGAGCTCTACGTCTCGTCCAACAAGTTGACTGTGCTACCCGCCGCCATCGGCAGCCTGCGCCAGCTTCGCATTCTCGAGGCTTCTCACAACCAGATCGGCGAGCTACCCCCAGAGCTGGGCATGTGCACCTTCCTCAAAAAACTCATGCTTTTCAACAACAACATCCGCACACTTCCCTATGAAATCGGCTCCTTACACATGCTCGAGGTACTCGGTATTGAAGGCAACCCGCTCGACCCGGAGCTCAAGAAAGAGATCATGGAGAAGGGTTCCAAGGCGCTGATCAACTTTTTGAAAGAACAGTCACCCAGTAAGTTATTTTTATTTATTTATTGGAATTTTATTGGAATGCAACCAGTTTCCACTTTGCCTTTGCCTTGCTAAACTAACAATCTCTCTCAACAGTTCCTCCGCCACCTAACGATCGTAAGCTTGTGACTATCCAGGAAGACGTCTCTCCCTCTCTGGAGCGTGTCAAGGTGTTCTCTTGGAACATCCTGGGTGAGAGATACGCCAATGTACAAACCTACGGATACACGCCGACTGCCGCACTCTCTTGGGACTACCGCAAGGAGAAGATCATCGAGGAAATTCGGCACTGCGACGCCGACTTCTTGTGTTTGCAGGAGATTACAGCCGACGCTCTTCGAGAGACATTTGGCCCGGAACTCGCCCACGACGACTACAAGTCCATTTACTTCCCCCGCTCAAAGGCACGCACAATGTCGGAGAAGGACGCGAATAGTGTTGATGGTTGTGCGATCTTCTACAAGGGCAGCAAGTTCATCCTTATCGACAAGCAGCTCATCGACTTTACGGCCGTGGCCATCAATCGCCCAGACATGAAGTCTCAGGATGACATCTTCAACCGTGTCATGCCCAAGGACAACATTGCTATCGTTGGCTTCTTCGAGAGCCGCAAGACCGGCGCACGTGTGATCGTTGTCAACGCCCATCTTGCTTGGGAAGGCTCCCTTGCCGACGTCAAGATTGTGCAGACTGCCCTCATCATGGATTTTGTCACGAAGCAAGCTGAGAAGTACGCACGCACAGCAGCCCTCAAGGACAAGGAGAAGAGGATGATTGAGATCCCAGGCGCTGAAAAGGACACCAAGCCTGCCGAGTGTGCGCCTTCGCAGGAGTACCGTAGCAACACCGACATTCCCCTTTTTGTTTGTGGTGACTACAACTCGACTGCAGAGAGCGGTGTCACGGAGCTTCTTCGCATGGGCCGCCTGCCTCCAGATCACCCCGAAATCGCAAAGTACCAATACGGCAACTTCACTCGCGACGGCATTGAGCACCCTTTCAGCCTCAAGTCCGCGTACCAGCACCTGATCGGCACCCCCGACGAGCTTCCGTTTACCAATTATACCCCGGGTTTTGTTAACGTCATTGACTACATCTGGTACTCGACCAACTCACTGGAGATTGTTGAGCTGCTGGGCCCTCCTGATTTCGACTACCTCAAGCGTGTTCCTGGATTCCCCAGCTACCACTTCCCTGCTGATCATCTTCAACTCATGGGTGACTTTGTCATCAAGCCTCGGAAGGATAAGAAGGTCGGTGGTCCCTAGGCGTAAACAGCGCTTATAGCACACCGTGCGTGAGACGTAAAGTGGCGAAAATGGAGATGAGAAAGACATTGCCAACACGTTTTGCTAGATGTGTCTTATGGAAGTTGTCATTCTCATCTCTTTCACTGCAGCTCGTTGGTCACTCTACTTTTTTCTTCTTTCTGCTTTGATACCAAGGTTATTTTATTCCACTCTCTCGTTTACTGTTTTCAGCGTTTCGGAAACTGGTGTTTTAAAGGATCTAGGATATGGGCTACCACGGCTTACATGGCAGCAGTGGTTCATTGCTGTTTGGCTTTTGAAGTGTGCTGGCGTATGTATGTGGGAGATATTTGGACACAGTCGAGCAAAAGCTGCTGTATCAGCACTGGCACTAGCATTGGCCCCCTGCTTCCAAATGACCATGGCACACCCCAGCGACAGCAAAGTACAACCCGCTTACAGTCATTAATGGGCGAGTTTGGGGCAGGACGCATGGGTTTTTATTTTATTTTGGAGTTCTTTACATGATCGGCCAAGGGTTTTTTCTTGTTTCGGTGGGGGAACGACCAACGCCTGATTTTTCATACTCTCACGGACTCGCTCACGATAACAAGACGGACACGACTTGACGGCTACCGCCGATGCACATGCCCTGCTTAGCCTGCTCAGATGCCATTCGACGTTGGGATCTCGATTCTAGGACGGACTTGCCATCAGCACGCTGTGTTTTTTTTTTGTGTGTGCATCACACAAAGCAATCTGTAGATGGAGAGTTGGTCTAGATGCTGGGGAGGATGAATGAGAGGTGTTGGGCTATAGATGGACAAGGCTGGTACAATAACCAAGGAAAGAAGGGTGCCACGCAAGGCGTCTTCTCTGTCTCTGACTATCTGTCCCTGGCTGCCCTCCGGCTGTCCTCTCGCTGTACTATCCATTATAGCACAGGGAGGGCCGCCGGCTTAGCTGGGTGGTACGACGCTTGGATACTGCGTGTTTATGGTCGGGCATGTTTGTAATATTATGAGTGCCTGGTGATTCTCTCTTGTTTTTATTTCCTTTCTCTTTACTGTTTCTTTCCTGTTTCTTTAGCTGTTTCTCTTCCTGTTATTCTCTTTATCATTCTCTTCTCTTCATGCTCATGTTTTCTTCCATTGTTGTCTGCCGTTCTCTTTTCCTTTTTTACACTTCTTAGTATTTGTCTTGCTTGTTTTCATTTTTTTTTCTTTTCTTCTAACTCTTGGGATAACACAACTTGATGGTTTCTTTCTATTACCTAACATACGGCCCCGTATTGCCATGCTGGCGTGTGATGTAATGTAGATATGGACGGTGTGATCATCCATCGGCATACGGGACTACATACGACATAGCAATAGAGTGACATATGATGGAGACCAGTAGAAAATGAAACGCATGGTATATATTTTGGAAAACAAGAAGAAATAAAGGTATATTATGCCCAATGCAAGAAACTATGCAAAGCGTACCTCGTCAAACAAGCCGGCCCTCGCCTGCAACAACGCTGCAACCTCGAACAAAAAAGACTGCAAAATGATGGCGTTGGTCAGGACATGGGACACTGTCACTGTAGCTTCCTCCTGTAGATCAACTGGCTCAACAGTAGAGGCTGCCGTGTCGCTATTCTCAGACGGCAGTATGCCATCACTCTCCTTTGTCTGTGCTGATGTTTCGTTTAGCGACGGTGACTGTATATCGCCTGTCGGGCCTGCTGTATCCTCCTCTCCTTCTAATTCGGTCTGTATTTCCATCGCGCCTGTGGTTGTCGTCTTGTTGAAGTCAATAGGGATAGGCTCGGTTGTGGACATTTCCGGTCCCTGGAGCGCGGGAATGCCGACATGGCGTGCTAAAATTTGGCGGTCGACAGCTTGAAAAGCAGCCATTTGACTTGCAACCAGGCTGTCGCGGCCGTCGTGCGAGGACACCGAGGGATCTCTTCTTTGACTGCTTGGGGAATACGACCGCGAAGCAGAAACGCTTCCTCCTCGAGACGCCGTGGTGTTGTTATCGATATTCATGGGGAACTCCTTGGGTGGAACAGGCGGCGGCGCACCCATTCCAGTCTTTGTGGATGTCGGAGTAGCGAACCCATACCCGCCAGACATGGCGCTTGAATTTGCACCATGACCATTGTTGTTGGAACTAGAGCCGCCAAATGGTGTGCCGAAAATTGGCGTACTAAATGGGCCTTTGCTCGACTCTTTCCGGCCTCGCGGGCTGGGTTTAACCGGGGTGTTGAATTCAGACATGAGTCTCTGTGTGAACGCCTCAAAGGCTGAAGGACGAGGCGGCGATCCGTCTCTCGCATCTTCCACATTTGCTTGGCTGGGAGCTGGAGTGCCAGGATTGTTTACAGGGACGACGCTCTTGTTCCGCACGGGAAGAACAGGAGGCGGCGAATCGGCTGTTTGGAAGGCCTCCCGGCGTTGCTGCAAAAGATCGTCAAACCGAGGGATTGTTTGGCGGTAGGCAGAAACCTGGCCCGCTAGTGTCTGTAGCACGGAGATGAACCGAGGAAGGCCGTCCCATTTGGGCCGTCTCTGGCACTGCTGCATTTGCGACAGCTCTGGCTCTTCGTTGTCAGTGCTGGTACCACCAACAGATGAACTTGACGAGGCCTGATTGTCATAGGAGTAGCCGTCAGGGTGGCGGAGAACCCAGCCCTCTAATGAGATAAAGCCACACGTGGCAAGATCAAGAATTGCCTCGGTGATGGACAGGTTAGAATCGATAGGGTTGATAAAAAATGTTTCTAGCCGGTCTAGAATCGCTTCTAGAAGAGGGTCACCGGGCCGGATCGTGTGCAGAGGCACGTCGCGAGGTGCACCGGGTAAGCTATCCGGGATAGCCGGCAACTCATGGTTGTTTGTTGAGATTTTCGGAGCAATAAGCTTGAGTGAGCACGGATGGCTTTCGAGACGTACAATCATGTCGCGCAAGATGTTATCATAGACTTCATCAAAATTATCCTGGCCACCGATGACACCTGCAGTCGACATAAAAAACTCAACATCCTGCTGATGAGCACCAATAGTTCGATGCGAGCTCGTACCAGACACAGGTCCTGTGCGCAGTAGTGTCGATACAGCATACCGATGATGGCGCCGCAGGATGACTGAGATGAGTTGAAGCGTGACATAGATGGTCTGCTGGCTGTGTGATTTCAGACAAGCCAAGACAAGGTCGACCAGGTTGAAAAGAAATGGCGTGGCGGCAACCTCCGGCTTCGCTGCCATCAATGTGGCCAGATCCATAGACTTGCGCTTGCGGGCAGCGCTGACAGCGTTTTTAGAAGCAGGCTTACTCTCTGCGCTGCTTGGGTCGGGAAGAGCAAGGAGATAGTGGAGGATGAGGTTGATCATGTCAGGATGGTCGAGCGACTCGAGGATGCGGCGCAGGTACGTCAAAACAGCCACAGATGAGCCGCCATCAATGTCTGAGGACTCGAGGAGAGAGGGGTATAGCAGTTGCTGGAGAAATATAACCTGGAAATGCTCCAGGAGTGTAGACTTGACCTCGACAGACCGGCAGTGGTTCAAAACATCTTGCCAGAAGAGCAGGTGGGAAATAAAGGTATCGAGCTGAACCTGGAAGTCGGGCGAGCATGAGTTGACAGCCTCAAAGGTGGGCTGGGGATGTTCGTAGTCTGAGAGCGCGAGAACCGGGGGCAGGTTATTAGCCGGATGGTCGATGACGAGCTTGCGGCTCAACTGGCTGTAGAGTGCACCCAAGCCGGTGGCCATGCGTGTGCTCAGATCGCTCTCCACAATCCACTGCTCAAGCGACGCCGAAGATGCCGAAGATGCCGATTCGATAATGTAGAGGAGGCCGGTACGCGCAAAGTCGCCAACCTTGCCTTCAGAATGGATGTAGTCCACGAGGATGTAAAATAGGGGAAAGTCTTTGCGCTGGGTCTTTCCCTTGAAGCGCTCGTGGCTTTCAGACTCCTTCTCTCGCGGGGTGTCCTGGTCTTGCTGCTGCGGCTGTAGATGCCGTGACTTGAACCATGCCGGCAGGATGTCTGGCCGCAGCCTAATCTTGGTGGTGACATTGAAGGCGAGTTCGACCACCTTGGTTTCGGTCTCGGCATCAAGATGGATGCTGTTGGCACCAGTAATTCGGACAAATAGATTCGTGAGGCTTGTAGCAAAGGTTTCGTTCTCGACAAAGGCGTCGTCCTCGCTCTCGATCAAGATGCCGAAAAAGTACACGGCCTCCTTAATGATGTACAGGGTGTAGGAAGTGGCGGCAATCTTGCTGATGGGGATGTAGATCTGCTTCTCAGCAGCAAATGCCAGGCAGGTGTGTGGTAATGGGCGACGGGATTCGTCGATGAGGATGTTAGTGAGCTCCTGGATGCGAAGTTCGATGGTGTCGGCGGCCCCGGTGTCGCGGATGAGGTTGGAGGAGTTGCGCCATGTTTGCTGGGCAGCGTTAATAGATGGTTCCGGCAGAAGAATGCCTAGGAGTCATCGAAAGAAGCTTACCAAGAGCTGGCCGTATTCCTTCTCGAAACGGTGCCGCCGGTGCAAAGGGTCTTTTGCAATATCCTTTCTCGAAGGGCCGGCCGAGAGCGGCGTATGGCTTAGTAGTCGCGACCACTGGAATAGGAGTTAGTCTACTGTCTTTATGTTGGTTCATTGCTCGATTGTTCGGCCACCCCTCCTCGTCTGCATTGCACTTACAAAATCCATGGCGGCGTTCAGGTCATCTCGAGAGGTAGAGTCGATGCTGTTATTCGCTTCTCATAGCAGGGGGAGGTCCGAGTCGGGTTGCGTGTTGCGAGCTGTGTGTTGCGGTGAGTGATGAGCGGTGGCAGTCGGGAGTCAAGATCGTGCTTGCAGTCGTCGTGGTGAGAGTCGAGATGATAATGTCTGTGTCGTGCTGTCCCCTTGGAAACACCTTCTCTTCGTGCTATCGTGCCTGTGCCTGTGCCCGTGCCTGTGCCCCTTTTCGTCCCGAATGTTAAATAATAACCGTTTTCGCATGAATGAGCTTGTAGGATGTTTGATGTTGCAGATCTGGCGGCAAAAGTGGTATGGGCCCCTAGTCTGTATCAAGCGGGTCGTTGTTAGTGAAATAAATGGCTTCCGGGCCTTTTTAACTTGAGGGAGACAATGGTGGGCCAGGCCGTCCCTGCCCAACGCCCAACGTGCAACGTGCGACGTGCGACGATTATGCGCACGTGTTGATGTCCTGCGTCTTATGATGTACCGGCCGTCTTTATCTAAACATACCAATTTGTTTGGGTGGCTTTTATTCACGGTAAAGTGTGTTCTCACAATGAGATGGTCGTGACACCCAAGACGTGCTGGCTAGTAGTAGCTAACGCCTAATTGCAATCATATGTGCTTATAACCACTGAAACAAGCTCGATGAGGGAGGGGCCTGTCGACGCGTCAGGCAGGGGGTGGCAGTAGGCAGTCTGGCGAGGTGGCTGTGAGGCAGTCTGCAGCGTAATACGTCAATTATGATGCCGGAGACGCGATGTCGTCTAGAACATGTGACCACGGTTGCTAAGGTAGAGCTACTTCCTAATTAATATATTGATATATGTCGAATCTGGCAAACATGGCAAGTGCGACCGGCGATGCGCTTGGCAACGTGTCAACTATAAACAACCTCGCACGTAGTAGTAATTATGTAATCGTGCAGTTGTAAATATAGGAAAGCACAAAAATTTGCCGTCGAGAATGCGATGGCAAGGGCCGACCTGACGAAGGAAAGTCAATAGCGCCGGCAAGTATCTGTCTTCCGATGCCAGATAATGTCACCACTAGCAACCCACCACGCCAATACTTATCCCTGCCCCGGATTTCCGGCTTAAAGCTGTCGGTAGAATAATGGAATAATGCACGGAAGAGAAGAAGACAGGAGACGAAAGCCTAGAAACACGAAAGGATTGACAATATTGAATCAGGGCGTAATTACTAACCCGTTCCAGAATTCGTATAGTCACCCCGCCCTCGCGGAGGCTGGCCAATCTTGTTCTTGATTAGCTTGGGGTTTGTGATAACCACTCTATCATGCATAATTCAGACTTGAATACTCTCAGACCTGAACACAATACTCATATGTGGTTGCGTTCTGTTAAAGGGAAAGATGGAGAAGTACGTGGAAAAGAGGGACTCTGTGTAAGCGATAATAAATATAGAAAGCAAGATGTATCAAAGAAATGATGCAACTTAAATCATATCGAGTTTGCCTTCGCTCGTTTGAATATCATAGAGTAGCACTCTTTTGAATAACATCAACCAAAAAAACAAACAAAAATTGTAAAACAGATAAATAACTATAGAAACATGGAAAATACAGAAATCAGAAAAAAAAGGAAAGAAAAAAGAAGAAGAAACGTCGACAGCTAGAAACTCCAAAATAAGACAGGGATGGCATATGGTGGCGAAGTAAGTGTTCTGAGTGGTCAGCAGGTAACGAATCATACATCCTAGAGAGGCTATCGACTTGGCTGATGGCAGAAAGAGGACTAGACACTGCATGTATTTTGTGATAAGATGCAGAACCGGACAAGGAGGCACATACTTTCGGGGGGAGGACCTATGATTTTCACAAACCATCCCATAAAGCATGTGCCTGACCAAACTAACGCCCGCATCCCTACAGTAGCACACACACAACAACGTGCAGTGTGCATATCAAGCTTGAAGGAGGTTTGCTAGTTCCGATTTTGGCAAACTTGCCCAGTCAAGTAGCCACCCTGGAATGCACCACTGGCCGCCCATGAGCATGCGCTTGTTTGATTTCTGCTTGTTTGATTTCTACTTGTTTGACTTCTACTCGTCGAATTCTGCCTTCTACTTTCCAAATCTTCACTTTTACTTTGTCACTTGCATTTCCGTCATACAAGGCGGCTCCGTCCTCTGGTGTTTTGCCCGGCCGACTCGAGCTGTCACTCTTCACCAGCCCACCAACAAGGTTAATCATCATCAGGGTCGCCTACCCTCTTCTCTGAATCATTGCAACACGGCAGCATCTCCCATTTATCCAAGTCAATATTTCTTTACCTTACATCGCTACCTTATACACCCCAATACACGCGATGGGCTGGTTTGCCTCGTCCAAGAAGAAGGCGACGGAGCTGCTGGACGGCACGTCCGCGCCGAGTCATGTGTGCCAGCCTCTGCCGATGCATATACAGCCACACGGTGCTGACCCATTTCATCATAGGCCAAACCAGCTAGACTATCACAGACCCTCAACGATTGAGGGCGGCCCCAACGGTGGCTATACTCACCCACAATCACAGTCACATACTGGCCATTACTACTATCCACCGCCCAGTATCGTGGTCAACCAGTACTACGTCACATCCCCTAACCAGCATGGCCAGCACGCACCAACCCAAGGAAAACTTGGCTCTGGAAATCCTGCTGCGGTCAGCAAACTTTGTCTTGGATCCATGGTCAACCTCGCGACAGACCTTCTTCCGATGAACTTGCCGCATTTGTTTGACGACGGCCATGCGCCTAGTCACGTCCCTCACGTCCCTGGATCGACGATTGTGAACCAGAGTACCGTTCTGTATGATCAACTATACTCCAAATTCAACGACATCCTCACTTCAATTGACAATGATCGCTTGGACAGCCTCGAGGCGGATTTGTTTTCATTTTCACCTGATGCAGGCTTACAAGGGGTCCCGACATCCTCAACCCCCGACCTAGCTATCGGGCCGTACTATCACCCTACCGGATCCATGCACGCTCTGCCAAAGACCTCCAAAAAACACAGCAAGAGTAAGAAACGGACAACATGTTCACTGGCTTCAATTCGGTCAGGGAATTACATTGCCAAGGTCGACCTCTATGCAAATTCGAGGCTGCCCTACGAATTGCCACCAATGCGACTGTAAGTGACGTCGTCTCCTATAAAATCATACTTCATTCTAACTCACCATTAGGTACATTGCAACATACCGACTATTGAGCTTGGCAGCGAAGTACTCGGATCGTGCTTACCAGCAGCCCCAGGCCTGTGCCGAGAGGCGCACACATATCGATGCAGACTGGCGCGCTGGCACTAAAGCCATGGTCATCAAGTCCGTGCCCATGGATGATGTCAATACCATTGTATTTGCTATCCGCGGCACTGCCAACTTCATGGACTGGACCGTGAACCTCAACACGGCCCCAGCCTCACCAGAGGGTTTCCTGGATGATCCCGGCAATCTGTGTCACTCCGGCTTTCTTTCTGCAGCCCGGAAGATGGTCCGTCCAGTTGCTCTGCGGTTGCGCCAGCTTCTGGAAGAAGACCCGGGCCGTGCAGCATACTCCTTGTTAATCACGGGCCATTCGGCAGGTGGGGCAGTTGCGTCCTTGCTATACTCTCACATGCTGTCTACATCAACAGAGGCGGAATCCGAGCTGAATATGCTGACATGCTGCTTCCGAAGGGTGCACTGTATTACCTTTGGAACACCACCAGTGTCGCTTCTGCCGCTTAAAAAGCCCGAGGACCGATGCGATCTCAGGAAAAGCATGTTTTACAGCTTCGTCAACGAAGGCGACCCGGTAGTCAGGGCCGACAAGGTGTATGTCAAGAGCTTGATTGATATGTTTTCTAGTCCAGTCCCTTCTGGTGCGGGCGCTGGTACTGGATCAGAAAAGGAAAAGCCTCAATGGTCCAGACCAGTATGGAACGTTCCTGCAGCGACGCTCAGCAATGCCGGCAGGATTGTCGTGCTGCGGTCGGGCAATTCAAGATCCGGGATCGCGGCAAAAAAGACAGTGGAAGAGCGGCTGAGCGAGGGTGTTGTTGCGCAGTATACTTCAGATGAACAGCTCCGCAGTGTGGTATGGGGCGACCCAGTGTGTCACGTAATGAAGCTGTATGCTGGCCGTATAGAGGCATTGGTGATTGCAGCCATGATGGTGGACGCCTGAGTGTCTGTTGTTTTCTTTCTTCATTTTGATTTCCGTACTAATTCTTCTTTCTCTTCTTTCTCTCCTTCTTGTCTTCTTTGCCTTTTTTACGATGAATGATACCACGACGACTGTAGATGGGGAACAATGAGAGATAAATCATAGCAAACAGGTGCAATGTGATGGATATGGAACGCTGTAGGACAATTGTACAAGAAATGAAGAAAAATAACTACAAAAAAAACACAGAACGAGCCGCAACACTACAACAACGCATCTGTCTTGGGAAGACAGTTGTATCCCACAATCCCCTCGGCCAGAACTGCCGCCTGATTGCTTGAAACGCCTTCGTACTGCATTGTGATTCTGTGTCCAATGATACCCTGATTTCCATTCTTGTCATCGCCAACATGTAGATGAAGAGGCTTTGCTAGTCGGATAGACTGTGTCTCTATCGACGGATTGAGTGTCAAGGAGATGCTGTCAAAACTACCGAAGCTGCCAATGCTGAGAAGAAGGGGGCACACGGGCATCACACCGTCCGGTGAGAAGTGTACATGAGTAGCAATATGGCAGTCATGGTCATTTTCGTTGAAGAACCTGACACTTCCCGCCAGGGAAGTGACATTGGCGGCCATCGGTATGGAAGAGCTGGCCGAAGACAACGCCGAAGACGAGAGAGAGTTGGAGGAGGGTCTCATGATGGCGACTGCTCCAAAGCGGTGGGCGTATGCCGATGCTGGCACGTCATTTCCGCACATGATGGTAGAATAGTGACGCCTGCCGCTGTTGATTGCCTGTCTGATGCCGGATGTGAGTGAGCCGGTGTGGTCGTGTAACACACCCAAGTTGAGACGGGACTGGTCGCTGTATGATTCGAGGAACCAGTGAAGTTGGGCTTTTATTTGCTTATCTAGTCTTTTGGTCAGCTGTGACGTGGTCGAATCGGACACGATGGCAGCCGTCGCAATGGGTATAAAGAGCAGGCCGTTGCAGATTGACACAGGTTGATGCAGGTCTATGTGAGGTATGACGGGCTCGAGATAAACAAAACGTATGATATAAACGGCTTATAGATCGGGCTCGAAATGTTCTCTCCTATTTGAATCCGGTGATAGGCAATGTGGCTGCTCTTGTATCCGGCCCGTCGTAGGTGCATGGCGGCGTCGCTCGAGACGATTTGAGCAAGTTTGCTTCCGACTAAAAAGATACTTGCCCCCTCATACAAAACACTAGCTAGAAAAAGTACATTTTTGCAAAGCATGTTTGAGCACGTTTCCATCCCCGCCTTCGCTTCCAATCATCTTTACTCATTAAATTTGTTGCTCTATCATCATACTTGGCTATTGTGTTCTAACCCAAATCATCATCACTGTTGGGCCATAAAGGTGTTTCATGCATGCCTCTCGTGGTTGGGCTCCTCGAGAACCCTCATGACCACCCCGACCTATGCTAGTGGTCTTCCATCCCGCCACTGTTTCTTTCTTTTCTTCTTTTCTTCTCTTCTTCTCTTCTTCTCTTCTTCTCTTCTTCTCTTCTTCTCTTCTTCTCTTCTTCTCTTCTTCTCTTCTTCTCTTCTTTTCTTCTCTTCTTCTCTTCTTCTCTTCTTCTCTTCTTCTCTTCTTTCTTTCTGTATCTTGCCTGTTTGAAACATTCACCTGAGTAAATTGCCCGATCTCACACCTTGCTTTCATCCTGATCTGAACAGTCAACCTTAACCACCTTACACTGACCACATCTTGTCTTTGGTCATCGCCATCATGTCTGCCAAAATTTATACTCTGCCAGCTCTGCCGTATGCTTATGATGTAAGTTGACTCGATTCGTGACAAATACCATCATGGCCGCATACTGACCTCTTTCTATAGGCCCTCGAGCCCAGCATTTCGGCCCAAATCATGGAGCTGCACCATAAGCGCCATCATCAGGCCTATGTCGACAATCTCAACAAGGCACTTCAATCATTAACTTCGGCTCTAGTTGGTGATGATGTCGCCACGCAAGTATCCCTCCAGGAAGCCATCAAATTCAATGGCGGAGGCCACATCAACCACTCGCTCTTCTGGCGTAATCTAGCTCCTGTCGGCCAGCCCGAGTCTGAGCCTACAGGTGCAGCTGCGCCCAAGCTGGTTGAAGACATCAAAAATACATGGGGTAGTTTGGAGGGATTCCAAAAGGCCTTTGCGGCTGCTCTATTGGGAATCAAGGGCAGTGGTTGGGGCTGGCTGGTGCTCGAGGCCTCGACTGGCCTGCGCATCATCACCACCAAGGATCAGGACCCTCCTGTCAACGGTGAAGTGCCCATCATTGGTGTTGACATGTGGGAGCACGCCTACTACCTTCAGTACCTCAACGGAAAGGCCGCGTATGTGGACAATATCTGGAAAATTATCAACTGGAAGACGGCCGAGGAACGGTACCTGCATGGCCCGGCAGACGGAGCCAAGCTAATCAGTGAGGCTGTCTGACTAGGCCAGCGGGCATCGAGTTTGTAGAGACCGTGACAGACGAGGATGAATGAACTACAAGGAAGTCTACAATACTCATAGGCCAACCCTGCTGGGATCTCAGCCCCTATTTATTGGTGACACAAATAAAGTTAATGTTTCTCACAATATATACATACGATGGTGAGGATGGGTCAGTGCCAGCATGCCATCCTGGTCTCTTGGCTGTGTGCCCATGATCTTTCACTCGAGATTGCTTTGATGCTTCAATAGCCTTCAAGGCCCGTTCGACATAACAAGGATAAGATACCCTCTTCCTATATAATGGCTGTCCTGTGCCTTGTTTTTATTCTCCGACTAATTCATAGGAATAATTTATCTACCTGATTTCAAGTTGGTGTCTCTGTTGTTCAATAATGAAGAGGTTTTGGGGATATATCCGCTCATCTATCCGTGCTATCCATCGAAATAATATAGATGAAATAAGTATAAAGGAGCGGTGAACGGTAATGATGACGGCAGTGTCGGGTGCGAGCCGGAGATGAGGAAGCGGATAGCATGCAGCAATCAACCCAAGACGACCGTGCACACGGAATCTGTTACAAGATGCCCGATAGGATCGGAGTAGCAGGTCTCCGGGAAGTTTGTTCGTATGGCCATCCCGCTAGTCAATATCAGTGTTTGTGGTTGGAATATAGAAGTAGTAGCCTGTGCTATGCCAGCTGTAGTTGTATGCCACCTCGACTGCCCCCTCGCACAGCAGCTCGTGAGTTACACGGCATGGCGTCAAGCTGAGTTAGATTTCAGGTCCAAATATGCACAGGGAAGAGCACCCGGGTACATAGACGAACAGTAGATGAAGCCAGGCGACGTCGAAGCGAATAGAAGACGCAAATATTCACAAATAACACAAACTCGTCCATAAAGGCATAGCCATATAACCAGTCGGTTGGCGTTCTTGTCCTACAAACAGCAAGCATGCGTACGAGTGGTCATGTAGGTCGGCCTAGCTAGGATCAGTCCGCTTTTGGCTCTCGTGGTCTGACTTAGCATCAGCACCTGTGTCCTTTTCTTCTTCTTCTTTCTTAAGGATTGCTTGATTGTTAATGATGTTAGAATATCACCGGAGCTGATTGCTAACCGGACCCAAAATCTCTCACATAGACACTCTTTGTAGTAGAGATGGATAGCAAGGGAGAGCAAGTTGAGTAGAACCTAGTCTTGTTTCCGGTCTAGATCAGATCAAATACATTATTCAAGTTGTCTGATATTAATGTCGTGATCTGTGCGACGGAGGAAGGATATGGACTAATGTAAATGATGTGTGATGCCTTGTCTAGTTGAGTAGTAGACCTATGTCGAGATGACATGAGATGCCAATATCTGCACGCCAACTGATGCCAAAGGCTAGACTTGTCAGAATCTATATCCTCCTCAGCTTGCACCGCATACGAGGAAATAAGAATGCAACCGAGTGCTGCATCTTGTGCAGCTGTCAGATTCTGTATCCTCCTTATAGACCACCCTCTCACAAAATGCACAAAGCGAGTTGCCCCTGAATCCTGTCTTTTACTCAGCCTGCATACTACGTATCCTTATACGATGCAATATATTATTAAAATATACGATATAGGCCTCGCTATAGTTCGGGTTTCAGCGACCTTCGGCTGGTACTGACAGTGACGGCGACAGATGGCAGGCAAATACTCTGAGCACATAATTTGTGCTCGGCTATTGATGCACGGTATTTATGTATGACTGCCCTAATCTCAGCTCTCACAAGAAGATTACTTTAATAAATAAGCTGGTTGCCCATTTTGGTTTACCTCTTTTTTATATTTGGGTTTGATAAGATAAGATACAGTCTACGCATCAGCGTACTGAATTTAGCCACCAATGCAAGACACTTGAGTCGTCAACAATTCTTCGTAGACTGTAGGCGACTTTCTACTGGCGGGAGTTGGACCGAGCAAATTGCTGGGGAACAATGGTCTGGGTCAGCTACCCAAAGTAAATTCAAGAAAACAAGAAGAAAATGGATTGACATATATGGATGGGCTTCTTCCGTGCCTAGCGTTTCTCTCCGACTTCTCTTTAATTCCTGACTCTTCCTTCTCTTTCTCTCCCCTGTCTGTGATACGCAAACAGGTGCTCGTGCGACCCAAACAGATGCATCTATGCAGGTTTATATTGTTATTAAATTTTGTTTTTGTCTTTGGTGCTCAACCAGTATGCTGCAGTGATTTTGATTTATATTTTTATGATTCATTTTTTTTATTTTTATTTTACACAAATCACAAAGACTTATTCCGCTTTTATTGGTCATCTTTTTACCAAAAACACCTGTTCCTGTAATGTCCGCTCTCCCAAGGGCACTCCTTGTGGTATACAGTACCAAGTCATTGGTGCGAAACAATATGAAAGAAGTTCAAATCGTAGCTGTGCTCGTGTTCGTGCTCATGGTATGTGTGGCATGTCTTCCTGAGGACCACGTTTCCAACAACGGGTAGGAGCATCTTTCGGGTCGACGACATGCACAAAACAAGCTTAAGTGCCCAGTCGTGCCAGGGCATACTATATTGCAAACATATACGAGATACGCCGACTTCGGGTAGGTACTAGACGAGAAACAATCATGGCAGCAGACGGGTGACTACTTACGGAGATGCTTGATTCCACAATTATATTTTCTCCTTATTTTCATCACAGCCCGAGATAGACCTGACAAAGACATAATTAATCTGCGGCACCACTATCCAGGATAACATGGGAGGAGCAAGCCACCTCGCAAGTGGCGGTCGGCTATAGAATTGGTAGTTTGTTCATTCATATAAGTCACATACAAAGTATCAAACGGCAGCAGTGGCAAGTATGACAAGGCACTCTCAACAAACGTGTTGCACGTGTAAAGAAAGGACAATTGAAATAAAAAACAGAGAAATTATAAATAGAACTACAGAGTTCTCTATAGAGAGCTAACCCCTGCGCAATCACACAAGAAATCGATGGATATGGAAAGCAAGACGAGACGCAGTACGACATACGAATACGGCAGGAGGATAGAACATCGAGACAGAAGATAGACAGCAGACAGACAAGAGGTGAGACACACAGCCCGGACGTACAGCAGGCCAAACAAGAGACGGAATATCCTTGTTGGTAACAAAAAAAGGAGATGCAATGAGAGGGTAGTGGGTAGTGAAAGACCAGGATGGTGAGAAGCTGAAATGATGGAGGAGAGGACAGACCGAGGGAGGCAGGTGCGTAGATACGCAGTTATGCAAAGAGCAGGGGGGGAGAGCGAGTTGTGACGATGGAAATCCGAACAATGGTGTGGATGAAAACGACAGAGGCGTAGATCTAAAGAGAGGTCGAGACAGACCGGGGTCAAGGCCATGGCAAGGTGATCCGAGTGCGCGATCGCGACACCCGAACAGCGGAGAACACAGCAGAGGAAGAACAGGCCATGTCTTGCCATGATTATCCAGACTCTGGATGCTTGGTTTGTGGCCGCTTGATGAGTATATAAGACGTCCTTGCCTGTTCTCTTTGATCATATCTTAAAGTCTAGCAAGAAACATCAGACTTCAACGAGAAGATCTTCGCAGTGACAACTCTCTTTCTTCCACCCCTTCGTTTCCCCATTCACATCACCAGCACACTCACTTTCTTTTACCGCTCTCCTAGAAATCTGCTCTCTTTGCTCTAGAAGATCTTAAGAGACTCTGATCGACATTCGTTAACCCCCCAAGTCATCAACCCATAACATCACAGCACCACACCACCACACCATCACTTTCTTTTGCCCCTTTAAGTTTTCTATTGTCTCCAGTAGAGTTACCTTTTTTCTACCAAACAACCACAATACCAACGTTGCCAATCATGATCAAAAAGCTGGCCCTCCTTGGCCTTAGGTATGACATAATTCCGATTCTCCATACGCTGCTATTTACACTATACACAAACTGCCTAATCAGGAAACTCGACTAACACCTCTAGCGGCTCTCTGGTTGCGGCCCGTCCCAACGCTCATGCCAACGCCGACAATGCTAAGCGTGCCTATGGCTTTCCGACCGTCACCAAGACCGTCACGCTTCCTGGCCAGTGCTCTGCCACTACCAGCTACGTGACCTCGGTCTCGACTGAGACTGTCACCACCCCGGGCTCTTGCGAGGTCACCTGCACT
Organism: Ophiostoma himal-ulmi; assembly: GCA_029299165.1. NCBI lineage: Eukaryota > Fungi > Ascomycota > Sordariomycetes > Ophiostomatales > Ophiostomataceae > Ophiostoma > Ophiostoma himal-ulmi. Next base: position 6,283,057 of record JANSME010000001.1, read on the forward strand.
CCCTGCACCTCGGAAAAGTACCCCGTGAGCAGCTCTCCCTCGGGTCCCAGCAGCGCCAGCAGCATCAGCAGCGGCTCTTCCTCGGGCGGGTCTTCTGCCCCGCTGTCATCGTCCACTTGGTCCACTGACGCCATTACTGGCTCCAGCTCCAGTGTTGGCCCCAGCAGTGTTCCTAGCACCGGCAGCAGCTTCTACTCGACCCCGGCCTACTCTGTGTCGTCTGCCAAGTCTTCGTCGAAGCCGCTGTCCAGCTTCCCCTCGACCTTTCCCACCAGCTTTCCCACTGCCCCATCGAGCTTCTCGACTGGCGTCTTCTCGTCCACCTCTGCCTTGTCCTCTGTCCCGGTCTCGTCGTCTTCTGCCGTCTGGTCTAGCTCGAGCCCCGTCTCCAGCGTCGGCCACAGCTCGTCCAGCTCGTCCAGCTCTAGTGTAGAGTCCTCATACTCGACCCCTGGCTACTCGCAGCGCACCACTACCCACACTCGCCACACCTACAGCACCGGGCCTGCTAGCTCTGGCTCTTTCACTGGCTCGTTCCCTAGCTCTTTTAGCACCGCCTCAGCCTCGTCCTCGGGTCCCTCAACGCTGTCTAGCAGCACGGCATCCACTGATGCCGTCACTGCCTCCAGCAGCAGCCTTGGCAGCTTCAGCTCTGCCTCGACCCCTTACTCATCGTACGTTTACAGCAGCGCTATCTCCTCTGGTTCGGCCTCGGCCTCGGCCTCGACTGGCTTTTCCTCGTCTGCTTCATTCTCTGTGCCCATCTCTATTTCGGTCTCCTCTTCGGTTCCTGTCTCGTCCCCCATCTGGTCTACTAGTGTCACGTCCTCTACCAATGCTATCTCTAGCGCCAGCTCCAGCTCTAGCAGTCTGGACAGCACCACTGTCTCGTCGTCTGTTTACTCGTCGGTAATCTACAGCTCCAGCCCTGTATCGTCTGCCTCTGTTTCTTCCTCTGCCTCAGAGTCATCTGCCTGGTCGACCTCGCCCGTCTCCAGCTCCAGCGCAGCTTCAAGCTCGGCCTACTCGTCTTACATCTACAGCTCTCCCATCTCGAGCTCTGCTGGTATTTCCTCCACCCCATCTGCCTCGTCCGAGTCAACCAGTGTCCCCTACTCGTCGGCTGTCTACAGCAGCGCCGGCAGCTCTTCTGCTTCCTCCGCTTGGCAATCTAGCAGCGCTATTTCTAGCTCTGCCGTCAGCTCTGCCTCTAGCTTTGCGTCCAGTTCTGCTGCGTCCAGCTCCGTCCTCTCGACCTCGCCCGTCTCTTCCGAGTCGGCCAGCGTTCCCTACTCGTCGGCTGTCTACAGCTCAGCAGCTTCCGAGAGCTCAGGTGTCTCTTCCACGTCCCCTGTGACCGGCTCTAGTATTTCTAGCTCAGTTATTGTGTCGTCGTCGCCCATCCAGTCCAGCCCTGTCTACTCGTCTGCCGTCTACAGCAGCACTCCCGTGACCTTGTCCGACACCACCACCCAGGTCACTGTCGGATCGTCGAGCACAGTCACCGTCACTGGGTCTCAGAGCTCGGCCTCTGCTTCGCTCACATTCACCTCGTCAGCACCCGTGTCCACTCTGTCGACCACCCCGATTTCGTCGTTCTCGTCTGCGTCGGCCTCCGAGTCTGCTAGCTTTAGCTCGGAATCTACCGCCTCTACCTCTTCGTCAGCCTCTGTTTCTTCTGCTGTCGAATCCAGCTCTGCTTACAGCTCTGCTGTTTACAGCTCTGTCAGCGCCCCTGTTAGCAGCTCGGTTATTTCCACTTTCTCAACTTCGCCCGTGACTGCCTCATCTGAGTCGTCTGCTGCTATCTCGTCTGCCTCTGTCTCCTCTGAGTCTGGCTTCAGCTCTGTCCCCTACAGCAGCGCTATCTACAGCAGCCAGTCGTCTGCCGCTCCCTCATCGTCGGCCGTCATCTCTTCATCGGCTGCTATTTCTTCTGCTCCTGTCTCGTCCGATCCCGTCTCCAGCTCTTCTCCTTATAGCAGCTTTGTCTACAGCAGCGCATCGTCGGTCGCCCCCTCGTCCTCTCCCGAATCATCGGCCGGCACGTCTACCTCCAGCGCTTCCCCTGTCGAGTCGACTAGCTCCAGCATTGGCATCTCCAGCAGCAGCGTTCCATATAGCAGCCATGTGTATAGTAGCGCTTCCTCTGCCAAACCTTCGTCGTCAATCATCTCTTCTGCCCCTATCTCGTCCGTGTCTGTAAGCTCTTCTGACAACGGCGGCACTACTACCAGCACTATCAGCTCCGAGTGGTCATCTGCTTCGACTGCTTCGTCCTACATCTACAGTAGCGAGGTCTACAGCTCTGCTGCTTCTACCAGCTCTTCCGACCCAGTCGAGTCCAGCAGCGCCGTCTCTGCCTCTGCCTCGTCCTCCAGCGAGTGCGAGTCGTCATCAACCTTTGCCTCTGCCTCCGCTTCTGCCTCTGAGTCGTCTGCCTGGGCTACATCCTCTGCTTCGGCCTCGGAGTCTGACTCGTACAGCTTTCACGGCTACAGCTCGACTGAGAGTGCCGATGCTGTAAGCTCTACTGCCTCTTCCTCCAGCTCTGCCGCTGCCTCATCGTCTGCCCCTGTGAGCAGCTCTGCCTATTGGCCTGGCGGCTACAACTACGGCAGCCCGCCAACCAAGACCACTCTGGCTACGTCGGCGACTCCTGTCGCCCGTGGCGGCTGGGGCTACGGCGGTGGCTCTAAGCGCGTCGAGAAGGAGCACGAGTTCAAGCACCCTGAGCCCAAGGAGCCCACCCGCAGCAACAAGTTCTGGGGCTGGAAGGCTCGTCGCCAGGTCTAAATCTAAACAAACCAAGAACCCAGACGAACCAGCACAACGTTGCAATGTGTACAACTTTGTACATTAGTAGTACGCAGGAGCAAGGTAACAAGAAGACGGCTACTACGTTAATAATCAAGCAATAAAAAGGAAATTGATGGTCGGTGGAGAACGCCCCCATGGCTAACAAGAGGAATGTGCAAGGGAGCAGTGACATGCCGTTGTATCTTCGGTCGTTTCTTTTGCTTCTCTTTGGGCTGTTTGCTTTTCTATATTTTCTTTGTCTCTTGTGCTTTTTATTATGTGTTCTATTGGCATTGCCTCTCTATCAACTCGACTCTCCTTGGTATTATCATGTCTTTTTATTTTGTCCTAATTTCCTACCTCCTTTACTTCACCTTCTACACGCTCCTTAAATATATATATATATATATAATTTTTTATTTTTATTTTTTTTGTTTTCATCAATTCAAGTCCTCAAAACATTTCGTGTAATTTATTTACTGACAGTAGTTTAATGAAACAAGCTCGTATTCTTATTTTTATGGTGTATTCTACTGTGCTATTTGTTTTTGTTAAATAAATAACCTGGAAATGTCATTGTAGCTATAATACACCGAGATAATCTGAACGCAAATTCAAACAGCGGTTGAATCTGTGTTCCGTATTTGAGAACCACAAGAGGCTTGAGAATTAGACGAACGGCACAGAAGATGGACAAGATTAACACCTGATCTACAGAGCGATCCTGAGTTTCAGTTAGGCCATACGAAAACCCTTCGGATAAGGAGGGTTGCATTCAGTGATGCTTCCGTAAGATCATGATGTCCCAGAGACAGAGACGTTAATGATGTCTGAAATTTCAAAATTAAACAAGATCTAAGCCAGGACTCACATCATAAAGATAGACGACAACCATGACGCATTTACTGTAGAGCACACACTTTAGACGTCAGATGCAAGTGAAAGTGAATTTGACAGGAACTGTCTTGGACATGTGCACGATGTCGTGTGCCGTACATGGCGCAAGGCCCGCCCTGGACAGGTCTACCAGTAGGCTGCATATTGCCTAGAGTGGCTAAAATGCCAAGCCCATACATCACGGGTATCACGGGTCCATGAGCAAAAGAAGCACACGAGAAGGAAAGAAGGAGACGCCAAGAGGGAGCGCGGGGTGAGGCCGAGATGCAGGCAAGGCTGGCGTGATCGAGGAGAAGAGATGATATATCTGTGCTGTCTTGCCCATCCGATGCTGTGTTTTTGATTGTGCCTTTGTTCAACTGAAGAAACCGTTGCGACGATAGAATGTACTAGGAATACCAACAGACATAAACCGGCTAAGTCGGCACACCAGCTGAGAGTGAATAAGCAAATCACCAAAGCAGTCAAATCAATCAAATCAATCAAACCAACCAAACCAACCGACCAAATCAAACAAAACACGAGATAAGAACGGCAGGGATCGCCAAAAAGGGCAAAAGGGATAGCAGGGGCAGACCAGTGCTGCGCAAAGCAAGGAATACAGAGTACTACCGGCAAGACGAGTCGCTGTTATGGCCGCTGTTGTGCAGACAATCTGGCGCGAGATATACGAACTCTGGGATGCAGTGCTACTCGGAATAGGCGGCATTCTCACGGCGGTGAGTCAAGGAAAGACGGGAGACTGGAGAGTTTTGTAGAATGAGACAACAAAAGAGAGAAAAAGTAAATACGGATATAATACAACCCAGCAAACCAGAGCTGACTGATCCCAGAACAAGCCGCGCGGCCATCGTAGAGATGCAAGACAATACGAGCGCTCACACGAGCAGCATAGCCAGCAGCACAGCGGGCATCATAGTATAGGCTCACACGCACATGGACACAGATACTCGCACGAGCACTCGCACCTGCAACACGAGAATATACAGGACAGCACAGACGAGAATAGCCGTGAGAATGCAGACTTGCATGAAAATGGTCACCATCACAACCACAGACACAGCCACAGCCAGCCACGACAGATAAAATACGAGCACGAAAGAGAGCGAAACTTGACTTCAACAGTGACCCACCCGCGCTTGGATGAAGCTAGAGAGGCTAGAGGGGTTAGGGAAGTAAGTGAGGCTAGAGGAACAAGGGCGAGTGTGGAGAGGGAAAGGATAGGAGGAAGACGATCTGAAGAAAGAGGGAGACAATAGAGCATAAAGTGCGAGGAAAGGGATGGAAGAACGACAGGAAAGACTCGAAGAAAGGACTTGAGAGACAAGAGCCACGAGGCAGGGAGCTTTGACAACAATAGATGTTGCTGCCGAAGGGCATGAAATTGAAAGACATACTGAGTAGAGATGGGTGAGAAACAGAAACAGAAACAAAAAAGCGTTACAAGGACAGCGAAACTGCCAAGAAATAACAGACGTGGAGCAGTGCACATCCCAGGCAAGTATCACCCTGTGGGCTTGTGTTCATGGGACTATGCCGATGTACATCACAATGTATGTGAAGGATGCAGTGATCCCGGGTCACAAGATAATGGTAGATGTATTGATTAATTGATCCGGCAGATGACTGTTATCAACAGCCAACAATCAAATACTGTAATCAAATTACAAGCAATCTTACCAAGAACCAAATCAAACGAGCGAGAGGCTGCAGGGCTGAGAAACAACCCCAGTGCTATCTACAGGCGAGGCATATTTGGGCCTGCATACTCGTCCTTTGTTAGATTCAAAGACCCCTAGAAGACGAATCTGCAATCTTGGTTTGACGAACGCGTGTTCAGTCATCTTGATGTTAATGAATAGGGGATGCAGCAACGAGGATATCGAACAAATGATATGTACAAATGAGAACGAACATCCCAGACTCCAAGAGGAGTGGTTTTATTACTATTACAGCTACCCACAATGTATCTTACTTATTACTTCTAGATGGTAAAGGGGACTGTATCTCCGACTTGGCTGTGAGTTTGACCATAGTGCAAATAGTTCTAAACGAGTCATGCTGCTATGGAATAATTGACGCCAAATAGAGACACAACTAAAAGCACTACAGTCCACCAAAATATAGTCGGCGGCGAAAATGTGTCGTAAGCTCGTTCGTCTGGTCTTTTTGCCGTATTAGATCTGTTTCTGAGTTGCGTCTGTTCGTATGCCTGTATCTCGTAATACCTTTTGGAGTCTTGCCCTTTTGACTCCCTGCCATGCTCAGTTTTACCACTGATCTTGCCGCTGATCATCGTTGTGCCGTGCTCGCTCTCAGACGACCCGAGAAGAAGGATATTGATGCAGGTTTCTTCCGTCTTTTGTTGTGATGTATGATAAATTCGCTCCTCTCAATTCAATCGATGCATCGCATGATTCACACCGTCGTCCCCAGCTACCATTGGCATATTGCCACGCTGCCCAGAATTCCACATTGCTTACGCCCGTCATCCATCATTTTGAATGCTTGTCAATTTTGTCAATCTTGTCCTTCTTGTCCATCTTGAAAAAACTCTTGTCTCGGCTTGTTTTTATCTTGTGGTGCTTGTATCGCGCGTCTCCCTCTCCATTCTCTTGGCACTGGGCATTGCTGGACGCCAATCTTGTTAAAGCACGACGTCGTCTGGCTTGCGTATGCTCGTTCTATGCTACGTACATTCAAATCGTGTTTTCTCTCTACTCCGTTATATACACCTCATTTCGCATCTCTCCTCTCGTCTAGCACACTTCAAGCACACACTTGATGCTTATTATGCTTACTGACAATAAACCCAAAGACCGATAACCGCAAGACTACAGAGATGCATAAAATAGACAAACACCTACACCTGTATTGAGCAGCTCTGTACGAGATTCTATCTTGCCAAGTATCTTACAAAAGATTCTGCTCGTTTTCCGTCAATACCGCGCCATCCACTACTAATCTCTCAAAATGGAAAAAGTGCGTAATCTACCCACACGCCAGGAAAGCAGGTACAATGAATGCTGCTCGATATTCGATAGTGTGGCTTCTCACGTGCTGTGTGCTGTCGGCCAATATGGCGCACAGTTAATGCAAATGAGATGCAGACTCGCCTTTGTGGAGCAGTTGCCCCTTTCTGCCTCTTCCTCCTGCCAGCCGGCCTCCGCTGGAATGCTGCCCGTTGCCTCTGGAACCGAGACGCTCGACGAAACGGAAAGCACTGATGTAATGTGAGAATACACCAGGAAGGTGCGACCATGACTCTACGACGTAGCCAGGGGTATGGCGCATGGTCTCGCTAATTATCAAATGAGGAAAGTAAGAGATCAATTCATCCTCCCGTGGGTGTCGGAGTACGAGAAATCAAAGGAAGGAGCGACCGCGACCCTGGTGTCACCGACACACCTTCCACTCCGCACATCGCATCGTCATTGCCTATTTCATATACTCGTACTGCTCTTCGAGGTCTTTCCTCATCCCCATCGCTCCTGCTGTCATTGTCAATTTATCTTCCACATCGTTTATTTCCCATTATTTGTCTCTTTTCCTTTTTGAGACGGGCCCGCTACTCCGAGAAATACACAGTATCTATTACGCTAGCACTGTCGTCCGGCAACCTGCTGCATATCTTATACTTGCATACATTGTGCGCATAGCGTCTCTGCACAGTGTCGGCACTGCTCTTGGCCCACAACACCTGCTGCGCCTCGCATCAAATCTCCCCTGGTAATCCGTGCTTGCCCTTTTGGTCGTCTTGTCGTCAAATGGTTGTATGTTTACATAGTAGTCTCCTCTGCTCCTTCCTGAACCTGGTTTCCAGGCGTCCAATTTCACCACGGGACGCAGTGCATTTACGTACAACCGCCAATTTCTTACAAGTAGTATCTATACGCACATCTTTATACACACACCCCTCTCCTCTGCCCCTGTGTCTCCTGCCTGTCTCCTTCAACGGCTCTCCCCCTTTGTCTGACACTCTCATATCAACCCCTGTCTCTCTTTGGCAGTCGTTTCCTCTATCGTTTCTCTCTCCTGCAGTCTGGTCTCCTCTTTCTCCTCTGCGCTGCTTGTATCCTCTATCAATCCCCACTCCTCCTACACGCCTCCACCAGTCTACGACTATCAGCGCGCTCATCTCATCCAATCCTCCCAAATATTACCTCCGGTTTCCCTCTTTGCCCTTCCTATTTCCTCTTTTCTTCCTTTCCTCTTTCCTTCTTTCTTTCTCTTGCATTCCTTTCATCTTCATACCTCTCAACATCAACCACCCGAAGCCCGACTTCTTCTCTGTTGTGTGCTTCTTTGTTCTTTTCCCTTGTTTCTTTCATTACCCATTCTTCCTCTCGTTAATCAGACTATTGGGTTGCCCCCTTCTTTTTACTTTGTCGACAATCTTTGCGACTGCCTCTCTCTAAAACAACTCCAACCAACCTTCAATCAACTTTTATTTCGCCCTCTTCAACCAGCTTCTCAACTACCAACCTTATCTACCGTCGAACCGTCACCATGGGCTACAAGTCCGCTCTGTTCGCCTCCCTTCTGGTGGGCGGCGCTTATGCTGCCACCACCATTGAGCCCATCATCATGAAGGTCAGTCGGTTATTTGGAGATCGAGAGATCTAGTCAGACATGACATCAGCGCATCTGAATGCCTAGATAACCATCACATGTCTACCACGTTACGCACCACATTGCAGTCACTAACAAACGCACAGGGTCAGAAGTTGTACTACCAGAACGGCACCCAGTTCTACGTCAAGGGTGTTGCTTACCAGCAGGAAGTCGGCACCTCCGGCACCACCGACAGCGACTCCTACATCGACCCTCTCAGCAACGTCACCACCTGCAAGCGCGATGTTCCTCTCCTGGCTGCCCTGGACACCAACGTCATCCGTACCTACGCTATTGACCCTACCGCCGACCACTCCGAGTGCATGGCCCTTCTCCAGGCCGCCGGCATCTACGTCATCTCTGATCTGAGTGAGCCCAGCCTGTCCATCAACCGTGACGACCCTACCTGGAACACTGCTCTCTACACCCGTTACAAGGCCGTTGTCAATGAGCTCGGCCAGTACGACAATGTCATTGGCTTCTTTGCTGGCAACGAAGTCACCAACAACATCTCCAACACCGATGCTTCCGCCTTCGTCAAGGCTGCTGTCCGTGACGTCAAGCTCTACATCAACGAGACCCAGTCCCGCTGGATGGGTGTCGGCTACGCCGCCAATGACGACAGCGACATTCGCGACAACATGGCTCACTACTTCAACTGCGGTGACCAGGACCACGCCATTGACTTTTGGGGCTACAACATCTACCAGTGGTGCGGTGAGAACACCTTCACCGGCTCTGGCTACTCTGATGTCGTCGATTTCTTCAAGGACTACTCCATCCCCGTCATCTTCGCCGAGTACGGCTGCAACACTCCCGACGGCGCTGCTGGCCGTATCTGGGAAGAGACCACCGCTCTCTACACTGACGACATGACTGATGTTATTGCTGGCGGTATCGTCTACATGTACTTCCAGGAGGCCAACGACTACGGTCTGGTCAGCATCTCCGGTGGTGTTGCCAAGACCCAGTCTGACTACAGCCGTCTGTCCACCGTCATTGCCAAGGTTAACCCTAGCTCCACTGCAATGAGCGCTTACACCCCTACGAACACTGCCGCCGCTTGCCCCACCGTCGACAGTTCATGGCAGGTTTCTGACATCCTCCCCCCTACCCCCAACAACGCCACATGCGACTGCATGGTTGCTTCGCTGTCTTGCGTTCCCGCCAGCGGCCTGAACTCCAGCGCCTACGGCGACTTGTTCGGTAGCATTTGCGGCCTTGACTCGGATGCCTGCGCTGGTATCTCTGCTGACACCAGCTCCGGTGTCTACGGTGCCTACGTTATGTGCACTGCCGAGCAGCAGCTGGCTTACGTTCTGAACGCTTACTACAAGAACCAGAAGTCTGCCTCCACTGCCTGCGACTGGGACGGCAAGGCCGTCGTCAAGTCCCCCTCTGCTGCCGCCTCGTCTTGCACTGCCCTGCTGGCCGCTGCCAGCTCTTCCAACAGCTACGCCGCCACTGCCACTGCCGCCTCGACTGGCTCCTCCACCACCAAGTCCAGCTCGACCTCGAGCAGTGCTGCCTTGCCCGGTCAGTCCCGCAGCATGCTGTCTTTCGGTGACCTGTCTATTGGCCTCTACGTCATCGTGGCCATGGCCAGTGGTGCCGGTATGCTGCTGCTGTAAGAAAATGGTGTCCTGTTAATGTAGCAACAGTCACAAATACGGTGTGATATCGTTGGGGTTGTGGGATTTGTTTTCTTATCTATTTTATATCTTACTCTTTTTTTTCTTTCAACCTTCGCATGAAAGAAAATGCTTTTTCTGCCCTTCCATTATCTTTCCGACATTATAGATGAAATTACTTAGGCATGTTCCAGAAATGTACCAAGAAGTGCCTAGAGGGAGGTTTTCTCTTTTTATTACTACTATTACCATATTTGTTCTTGTTTCTTCTGTTCATTTTATTTGCTGGTCTCCTTTGATCTTAGTTGGTAATTGATGTTTTTTTTTTTAATATTTTACCCTTTGCTCAACTCTGCATAGAATGCGTTCTATTAACATTGTAGGAATCTGACCGTAGTTTGCGATTGACCGTGACATTATCATGTTAGTCCACACCGACATAGTGTATCTTGATCCCGCCTTTTGTCATTACCACCTGTTCGTTTCATGTCTTGAAGCGTTGACCAGCTGGAAGTTCTACGGACCTGCAATCATTTAGATATTCAAAGCCGCAAACCTGACTGATGAGCAGTCATAATAATAAACACTCAAACACTCATGCAAACGCATAGACCACATGACATCTTGCACATGGAACGATATATAGGGACGATGCCGGGTCATGAAATCCTAAAGGATCTCAGGCAGTATCAACACCTAGCTCTTGTCCCTCATCCTGTAAACCGACATACGCAATGGGAAACGGTATCATCAACGATGAAGACCTGCTCCCCGACTACTACATGGTTCTTAGTGTGGACTATTATGCCAAGTCGGACACCATAAAAGAGGCTTTCATGGCTCTTACCAACGATGTCCATACCTTTTACAAGTACAAGAAAATGGTAGACAGCTTCCTCTATTCCTCTTATTCCTGCTCCTCTTCTTATCCCCCTGACACTGACCACAGATCTGTGATGCTTTTATGTGCTTGGCAAGCACGGGCGACCGGGCTTCCTATGACGCCTTTTACTTCCATACGCCCTGCTGGTACTCAAAGGCAACGTGGCTGACCTACCGCGATGAACGTCGGCGGCTGGATTGGGATGATGCAGCGAAGAAGAACACTGATTATCTTGTCGAAATCCAGCAGGCTGTCATTGAGGCAGCCCAGACGGCACTGGCGGATGCAGCAACAGACCGTCCTACAAACGGTGCAGCCAACCACGCTGCCAAACAGCAGGCAGCCATAGTTCTATCCAAGAAAATGCACAGATACCGCAGACACAGACAGCGCAAGAAGGGCAGAAATGTAGGAACGACACCGGAGGAGAAAGAACAGGAAAAGAAGAAGCAGGAGGAAGGGAAAAAAGATACAAGGAAAGAGGTAGCGGTACAGCAAAAGCAAGGCCTTGATGACAAAAATGACTCTGGACAGAGTGACTTTACACTGATTGAAGCAATGCAAGCCAGTCCTATCGGAGGTGCTGCCAGAATCGTCAACGAGTCAGTTGCAGCTGCTGTTGCTGCTGTACGAAGAGAGGAGATACGTACCGACAATCCCATCCGCAAGCTGCCAACACATGACACGGCCATGACTCCCACTCGGGCTGTCGATGCAAGCAAAGCCCAGCATGGCAGTACAGCGTTTCACAGGAAACCGGTTCCCAAGATGAGCGCAGTAACTTTGAGCAATGCCGGCAGTGTTACCAACCGTGCAGCTGGTCGTGCTGCGGCCTCGAGGCCAGATCAGCTGAAACCCACCCCAACGAGATCGGCCTGTTCGAATATCACCAGACCGCCTATATCTACCACAAGACCGGGGCATGTGCCTGCTCATACAAAGCACCCAGCAGCAGCAGCAGCAGCAGCAGCAGCAGCAGCAGGCCCGATTGGACCCACTGGCAAGGCAACCAGCTCCACAACTACTCGCCCGACTAGAGCGACACGTTCTACAGCGACTGCTATGACGGCGTCGGCTGCTTCTAAAGCGAGGCTGGCCCAACGGCCTGCCTTGGGTACTGGTAAGCAGCTTGTTTCCACCAAGCCACCGGGAAGACCAACTGCACCGGCAGCAAGCGCTACCATCAGAGTATCTGCATCTCCATCTGAAAATAACGGAGGAACACTTGTTCGGGTACCGCCACCAAAGAACGTGGCGCCGTCGGTGCAGAAAACACCTCTGACTGCAACTACCAGTCCTACGGCAAGCAGGCATCCGAGCACTCTGCCCCATACCTCTGCCGCTCCTGTTACCAGCACTTTTGCAACCGCTCCAGATAACAAGTCAGATGCTCCTACTACGCTAATCAAGAAGGGGATGATGGCCAACAGCCGCTGGGCCAATCCGCAGACTTGTGCAAATGGCCGGCCTGGGCACCCGCAGACTCTCAGCAATTGGAAGAGGCTCCCGCGACCAGGAAAATGTACTACTTGCGGATGCGCCAGCCCCGGTACATCAGCGACAGCATTAACCTGCCACCTGTACTGGTGTGGCATGTGTGATGCATCGTTTTGCAATGAGTGCTACGTTGGCAAAGTTCTACGTCGCCAGTAGCGGTGGCTGTAGATTCATTGCCGACCATTCCTGTACCTTATATCAGTTGCTGAATGCGAAATTATAGATAGTTTTACCTTTATAGATTGGGTAGTCCGTTAGTAGTCGTGGACTAAGCTACCCAGCCTGATCTGTTGATGATAGAAAGCAAAGCGACCTGCTTCGCATATACTATGGTTAATAGAAGTGCAAAGTAGCTAATAAAGAGAGGCCATAAAAACAGGGTGATTTTGCTTGTGACGAGAAAACTATTATAATCAAATGGCCCACTACCAGACAGGAAAGGCGTCGCTCAAAGTTGAAACACAAAACAGTAGCTAGCTAGAATATAGCATGTTTGCCGTCTATCCGGGCGCAATATCGTTTTCCTTGAATGGAAGGTTGTCGTTTTCTCTAGTTCTTCTCACACCACCCAAAATATGATTTCTTTACAGAAAACAGGGGTATCTCATCTAGTGCAATCAGCGAAAGCAAAGCAAAACAAAACATTATAGAAACACGAAACACATCAACGTCCACACTTCATCACTTCTTTTTGATAGCTCGACGGATGATTCTTTACATGCCATTGCTGGCGCAAGTAAAGACACCACCGACAGCGCCAGAGTTGAAAGCATTGACAATGCTCTGAACACTGGCATACGTGCCGGCAGTGAGGAAGAAGAGACCGACTATAATGATGAAGACGTTCAGAGCAGCCATAAGGATGGCGCTGATGTTTCCCTGCTTAATACGGTCCAGGCCGCCGTCGACCTTACGCATACGGAAGTAAGCAACACCCCAGAAGATGAAGCCAAAGAAGCTGTCGAAGAGCGCGGACATAAGGGAGAGGACTGGAGAACAGAATTAGCAAATGTGGACTGCACAAGCATGAATAGTTGGCGAGAGGAAAACTTACGGTCAGAGAAGAAGGGGATGACCTCGGCAATGATGAAAGCGAAGATCCAGGTGACCACTGTTGAATCGTGTTAGTATACAACCCAATGCCGAGAATAAGAATGTGGGAGGGATCACATACGCAGAATAGCAGCCCACACGCTCCAGCCGAAGACGGTGTGCTCGTTCTTGTGGCGAGGGTTCTTCTCAAAGATACGGAAGAAGACGAAACGGGCCGAGACGGAGGCGTACAGAACACCGAGGAAAATGACGGTGGGAATCATGAACGAAAAGGAAACCTTCTTGTACACGGGCTCGAGCGAGCCAAAGGCAGGAGCAGTCATGTACTGGTTGCCGACATAGGCGTAGACGACAGCACCGATAATGCTGAAGAGGATGATCTCGGCGATGGTGCAAGCCCAAAGTGCCTTGGGGAACTCGCGGGGGTCCTTCATCTCGGCAATGAAGCTGGGAAGGGTGATCTGGCCAATAAACGTGTAGCTGATGTTCATGAAGGCATTCAGGGCGGCGACAAAAGTGGTACCGGCGACGGGAAAGGCGGTAACGATGGGCTTGCCACCGACGGCAGCGGTACCGTCAGCTGCGGTGTAAGACGAGCGTGGATCCCAGCCGGCAGGGTGAGCTTGAATACCGGCAAAGACGGTAGCCAAGAGGACGGAGATAAAGGTGAAAGCAGCTGAAGCAGTGCCGAGCTTGGACAGCATGCTAAAGGTACGGGGCAGCGAAGAGACCCAGCAGATGATCATAACGACAATGCCGAAGCTGACGGTGCGACAGGCAATACCATCGTCAGCAGCGGCCATGGTGTTAAGATACTTGGCGCCAACAAGGACGTGGAGACCCTATAAAAGTTAGTGGTTGCGCCGTGAGAAATGTGGCGGGCGAAAGTCTTGGTACGCTTGTTGCTGATTGCCATTGTTGTGCTTGGCGATGCTGCCGAGATTGCACAAGACGCCACAAGCCTTTGTAAGGCTGTGAGACCGTAGGGCTGCGTACCTCAATAAACTATTGAGACAAAGTTAGCAAATAAGCTTTCGGCAAGGCGAAAATAAAAGATAATTGGCCGAAAACCAAGACTTACAGTGTTGTTCAAAAGGAACATGACGGCAGTTGCCCACCATGCCCATTTCTTGTTCCAAAAAAGCATTTGGCCAATGTCGCAAACATCGCGGACTTCGGGGTGGCGCAAGCAGAACTCCCAAAGGACGAGCGAAGTGTAGAGGACAGAGGCAGCAACGGCTATGGTGCAGATAATACCGGGGACGAGACCAAGCACGCTGTAGGACCAGGGAAAGCTCATCATGGCCAGACAAATGTACTCGGAGAAGAGTAGACCGGCGGTCTTCTGCCAGCTACAGGTGCGGTACTGAATGGCGCAACCGTCTTCCTGGGCAATCTGCTTCTCGAGAATAGCGGCACTGCTGTCTTCGCTGTCGGACTCGGGAGAAATACCGATGATGACGGGGCCAATACGGGGGCCGACCTTGAAGTTACCACCACCCCACCAGGTGGCTTTGCCGGAGCCCGCCTCGGTGTCGATGTCGGCGGCCGAGTTGCCGGCGAATTTTTCGTTCTTTACGAATTCGGACATGCTGGCGGTTAGACGGCTGAAGGAGGGGATTGTTGATTGTTGAAGCTGTCTCAAAGTATGCGACCGGCGGAAGCTGAGGGATATGAGAGTTAGAGCCAAAGTTGAGAGGTGGGAAACCAAAGAAAGAAGAGAAGGGAGAAGAAGAATAAATATCACCTCGTGGATAAACAGGAGGATATATATGCGGTTGGGGGAGGTGTAAAAAAGAAAGACGGACAGGGGATGAGTAGGAAAGAGGATGTAAGAGAAGGAAAAAGAATAAAAAGGGAAAAGAGGAGGAAGTAGTAATTACTTTGTAGACTTAAATATAATATATTGTCAAAGAAGAAGAAGAAAAAGAAAAAAATCCGATAATAGGGCCGCGAAGAGCAAAAGTAAGACAGGTGAAGGCAATGGCAGAAAGGAAAACTACAGATAAGTAGCTCATAGATAAAACCGGGGTAGGAACTGTACGAGTGGGAGGCTGATGGAGATGTAGGACCTGGGATGTACATCGAAACAGAAGGAAAATGAGTAGTAGACTCGAGTAAACGCTGCTAGAACATTGCAGTCAGCGCAGTCCGGTGGAAAAGGACTGATGTGAAGGATGGCATAATCAAGACTGGAATGCAGCTGTAGTCGGGTCGGCTCCTCCGCCAGGGAAGCTCGACGGATGGGGGTGGGTGTTGTATGGAAGGATTGTCGGTTGTCCTAATGTGGGTATGGCTTTGTTGTATCAGAGTTGAGCAGTCGGGAGTTAGTCAAGCAGTTGATGCGTTCTTTTCTCGCAGCCACGGATCCATCAAGTCTCTGACATCCTGGGACAGAGTGGCGACAGCAAGCCCATGCATGTGCGGTGCATCTTGGCTGTGATATATGTACAAGTGGCAAGGAGTTGCAGGGCGTCGGAGCCCCCGTGTAACGATGAATGACATGTGCCGTTGTTAGACTGGTGTAGGAGTGATGTTGTTTTGGAGGCTATTTTGAAGTCATTTGGCACGGGCCATGGCGATGACTGTGTTCTACGGTTTAAGCATAGCACGTTCAGGCCGCGCCTTCCGCAGACGAACTGTTGACGTGTTCCTTCCTGCAATATTGAAGATTAAGCGATACTGTTTGACTACAAGGCAAGAGCGACCTGCATCGTACGACATAAACAGACAATAAGTTACGCGATATGGCTTTCTTTTTCCGAATTGGAA
This sequence comes from Ophiostoma himal-ulmi, assembly GCA_029299165.1. Taxonomy (NCBI): domain Eukaryota; kingdom Fungi; phylum Ascomycota; class Sordariomycetes; order Ophiostomatales; family Ophiostomataceae; genus Ophiostoma; species Ophiostoma himal-ulmi. The sequence goes on from JANSME010000001.1 coordinate 6,299,203, forward strand.
AGAGCGACCGACTCTCGTTGAGGTGAGTGTATGTCAGCTTGGCCGTCTCGTGCACCTTTATATACGATAGCAGCTCGAAGGATTCCAGATAGCAGTCTACACAGCCAGACACGGCCAAAACAGACTCGTTCACAATGCCCAAAGATGCCGTGGGATGTCCGGTATTGTTATATTTTATATCCTGAGTACCAAGACGGCGTCTTGATTTATTTGAGAAACAAGACACAGTGTATCTACTTAAGCAAGCCGGGTCTTATTTCCCGAAAAGGCTGCGAGGCACGCGCTCAGCTGTTGTCTGCTGCTCTCCTGTACCTCCTCATTGTACTCTGTAATTACTCTGTATCTCAAGGTAAGGCACCTCGACGAATGCGATTTAAGCACACAGCGCATGTTTTATCTTCAACACCTGTAAGATGATAAGAGATATAAGATAGATGGTATTATCCAATGTCTCAAAATACCGGTCACTTTATTTTAGTGAGAGGTACACAAAGACCTGTAGAGTGTAACACTCGCAGCAAGCGTGGCCTAGCGTGACTTGGCGAGTAAGATCCTTCCACTATGGAGCATCTTACAGGTACTCCCGTATCTTCTGTGCTTCTTCATGCGCCATCTACGGGGCAAAGAGTGCTCTCCGCAAAGACTACAGCCAAGCTAATTGGCAGCTAGCGCCACCGGGAGTTCTTCTTACGCCACAAATTGGCAGCCTATACCCCGAAGTGCCTCTAATTGCCCCCCCCAGTGCCCCCCCGGTGCCCCTCAAAGTGCAGAAATGAGCAAAAATACCCTTTAGACAGCGCCGTGATAGCTAACGTCTTGCAAGGATATGATTGCGCCATAACAGGTTTTGAATTCAAGCCCGTCTTTCGTCGTATCCTAGCTCTGTTTGAACTTCATTTTACCTATATAAGATACTGATTGCTTGATTACTTGAGTGCTATTTGGCTTCTAGCGCAGGCGTGAACTGGTGGGTCGTCTTGAGCGTAGGGCCTGCATTAGATGGGCTGGCATTGGCTGTCTTGCTTGTGTCCATCGCACCTGCCTCATTCTTCACAGATTCATCACTCTTTCTACAGACTAGATAAAACTATATAGCATGGCAATTAGTATAAAATTACACCCCGCTCATCAATACAATAATAGCCCTGTTGCACTCCGTCCGCCGTGTCGAGATGCTAGTACTGCTGCTCCAAGTGCAGTTCTAGACCGGGACGTCATCAAGCTGTCCGATCACGACATCGACACCAGCACTCTTTGAGAAATATTCTCTCGTAAACATTGGACGATTGAAATTCTTGCAAAATGCAATAAAACGTAGCATCAAAGGATTAACGATCTGACTCTCATCTCAACGCAACCCAACAACCTAGCATCGCATGCCGGCAAGATGTTCCGCAGATACTGTGCTCGTTGAGAGATGTAACCATCTGGGATGTGGGATTCGATATTTGACGTAAAAGGAAATAACATGGCAAAAAATACCATGTACGGCAGACGTTCTTGGACGACATCGAGCCGCCAGAGTCCGATGTGATGGCTGGGCTGAAAGAGTTTTGAATCTCTTACTGGCTTGGTTATTTTGTATTTCTAGTTCCTTGGCCGCTACTTATTGTTCTCCTTATTGGTGTCTTGCTCTAGTTTACACGGCAAATCCAAGTAAGCGAATTTTCAGAGATAAAACTAGACGCCACGATGCTTAAATATGCTTGGCTTTCACGGCGCCCAGGCACACCATTCAAGCCATCGGAGGCGGTTGAAGTGCCCTGTAATGTAATTGCTCGCATTCTAAATGCCATCTTACAGGCGCAGCATAGCACCAGATGTCGGATAACTAACAGAGATTAGAATGAGGTTGAAACATCCGAATTGACCCTATTTGCTAACTTCCGGCACAAAACAGAAATATCAAACTCAGCATTTGAACGCATGAAAAATTAGCTTACGGGCATGGCTTCATGGGACACCTAGAGATCGTGCTCGACAATCTGCATTGCCTTTTTCCAGATGTATCGTGGTGACTACAAGTCTGTGCTGTTTGAGGCTGACTAAGTAGCCGCTACGAGTGTGGCTCAGCTATCCCTCAGCCACAGAGGCCTGCTAGGCGAAGCTGTGCAAGCATGGCTCAGCCAATCAAAGGCATTATCCCCTGTAAGAGGACAATCTCCACTTTTACACCGGTTCATGGGCTACCGTTTCACGACACCAAAACAGTGCAAATAGTTATTTCCAAACATGTTTATATAAGCAGGACTCGAATGGCAAGCCAGACCAAAAGATGTAGATTTCTGTTATTTTGATCACGACCCCTGAATCAAGTAGTTGACCTCACATGCTCTGATTCAGCATGTTCACCGCTAGCCGCCCAACCTTGCTGCACCCGCTTGGGCCGTCACCGCAAGAACATGAAACAGCATGCCAGCTGGTGGCTCAGTGGGTGTGCTATTCACATCCATATGTGAATCCACTTATCGTTGGGTGTCTGCTCCGCCTCAGGCACTCACGAGCCATGGCACATTGATATATGAAAGCTCTCTCTCTTTTATTTCATTGCTCGTACTTTCTATCCTACAACATTGCACTCTCATCTCACCATGCCATTTATTGCAAATACACCCGAGTCTCGTGTCGGCCGCACCGACTCAAAGAACCCGGCGACGACATGCCGCGGAATCACCTCCGGCGGCCGGCCGTGTCGGAGACCACTCTCGCCCGATGACGCCAACCAGCTTTCCCTGGGTACAGGGGGTGCTCGGCATAGTATAGCCAACGGCAGAGGCAAAAAGCACGGGCTCCGTGTTGACGATCCTCGCGATGAACGCCTCTACTGCTGGCAGCACAAGGACCAGGCCGCCATCATGTCTGCAGGCTCTAGCCCAGGCCCGAAAGTGTTGCCAACATCCGCAAATCACATACTGGAAGAGCGGACGAGTTTCGATACGCTGGCCGACCGACTGAACCTGTTAAGCGTCAACTCGGGCCAGTGGTCCAAGCCTCGGCCGAAGCCGACCACTGAGCCGAAGCAAACTACTTCCTTCTTCTGTTGTTTCAATATTCCAGTCGAGGAAAAGGACGAAATGCCTTCAACTCCTGTGCGACCAAGACCCCGACCTGTACAACCGGCCCGGCCGACGACGTCGTCTCCAGGGCACCAGACTTACAACAACGAAAAGCTGACTGTGCCGGCAGCAGCACAGAGTCGCCCGTCATCACACCACTCTAATTCTCACTCTCAAGGACGACGCCCAAGCTCAAACAACTCGCATCGTCCGCCCGCAGATTCTGTTTCTTCACAGGCGGCTCACTACCTCTCATTGATCCCGCCGTCAACATCACCTAATACGGCATCAGCTCTCATGGCCGAGTTGGCCAAGCCCATATCACAGAGCGACGAGGCGGGCTATATCTACATGTTCTGGGTGACACCTGCATCGGCATCTGCAGCCGCAGGTACAAGGCCACCGGCTGAAGCTGCACGGGCCCTGTTATCACCCCCAAGACCGCCGGGCCAGCGCCGGCCCAGCGATGTGGTTGCATCCTTTGCTGAGGAGCAGACCAAATCCACAAAGGGCGGTGCCAAATCTAAAAAGACGCTGCTGCTCAAGATTGGCCGTGCTAACAATGTGCACCGCCGCCTTAACGAGTGGACACGCCAGTGCGGTGATGACCTGACACTGATTCGGTTCTATCCCTATGTACCGTCCAGTCCGTCGCCTGGAGCAAGTCCGATGAGAGGAGGAGGGGGAGGAGGAGGAGGCGCAAGAGATGAGCCGCGCAAGATTCCGCATTCACACAAGGTAGAGCGGCTGGTGCATCTGGAGCTGGCAGGTGCAGGTTTACGGGTCAAACCTGATACCAAGAAGTGCGGGTGTGGGCGGGAGCACCGCGAGTGGTTTGAGGTGGATGCTACTCGGGCAGCGGTGGCGGCGGTGGACGAGGTGATCCGGCGTTGGTCAGACTGGGATGAGGGATCGCAAGGTTTATGATAAGGCGGATGATACGCGATTTACGACTAGCATTTGCATGAGGGATACATGTCTTATATGGCACAACGGCGTTTCATAGGAATGACTTTGATAGTTCTGAGAGTTCTGCAAGAATACAAACTTTCAAGCACACCGATACAAAACAAGCTGTGATCTATGCTAAAAACACAAGGTATTGCCCGAGTAAGCCCGACAGCAGGGTTTTCACAAATGAATAAACTCTGTGCATTGCCCGAGTCGTTTGTTATGATAGTAAATAAACAGGCTACAAGATTGACGTAAGACAAACAGATCTTCCCCATCATACTAAAGCTAGCGAAGACGCGTGAGATATCGAGCTGTTGTTTGTATCACGCGTATGTTTGTGTGCCGGCGTTTTTCTCATTATCATCTACCTCTTCCAACTACTTCTCACTTACATTCTTGCTCCAGCTCGACACTGATAATGACAAGTGTGCCGAGCCAGACATCAACATGAACACATCCTCTACTACAATGGCCATCGTCCCCCCTGCTGCAGAGGCAGAGCATCCTGGGCTACCTCAGATGCAGGCAATATGTGATCGCTACGACGAGATCATGCGTGGTCACTATGAGTGGCTGGTGCAGCAAGTGATGCGGTTTCAGCATGATAAAACATCACTCCGCGATCAAATGCAGAGGAATGCATCTCGAGCATCTCGGGCACGATTTGGTCTTGAATCACCACAGGTGTCTGTGGAAGATGTTGATGCCACCATCCAGAGAATGATGCCGGAAAGCCTGCGGCATCTTTTGGCTCTCGTTATGGCCAGCTGTGATCCTGTGGAAGAGTGCACTACGTCCCAGCAGCCTCAGGTATTTACGGGTAATGTCTTTCAGATAATTAATGGTGGCCAATCTGGGCTACCTCTGGCACCTACAACGCCAATCTTTGGGATGCCGACGCCTTATCCGGGCGAGCTTTTCTCGTTTGGGGTAGCAGCAGGGCCTATTCAACCACCAGCCCAGCAACTCCAACCAGCTCGAAGAGTCCAGCCAGCCCAGCCAGCCCAGCCAGTCGAGCCAGTCAAGCCAAACAAGTCAAGTGCGACTGCAGCATCTCGGCCATCAAGTGGCGGCAAGCCTGGCAATAGCATCCAGAAGACGATGGCATCGTACTTTGCCAACAAGACAGTTGTAGGTGATACAGGTACACTGTTATGGTAATTGTCCCAACTAACAAGCTGCAGGCCCCGGAAGCAAACTACCTTACTCAACTGCAGCGCAACAAACACCAAGAAAACAAGGCAGAATCTCATCCAACCCCCAAGAAGCCTCGACTAGCACCAGTCCTGCCACCCATCGATGACTGGGAGGTCGAGGCTACCGATTACGTATTTGAGTATGCACCATTCGGTTCAGGCTTCTTTGTTCTGCGGTGTGATCGCGGAATGGACCTGCCTCCTGTCAAGTTTACATCCTACCCACTGCGCAAGAGTGGCCGCACGCCGGGCCTCACGCATTTCAACGATAACAGCTGCAAGCACCATGAGAACAAGACGTACACAGACGAAACGATGATGGTGGCCTATGCGCAGCGTGTGGTGGACAATGACGATAATGATGTAACGGCAGACTGGGCTGCAGATTCGAATGAGCACTTGGTCGAGAACGCCGAGCGGCGCGAAAGGAGAAACACCAGACGGCGCGAGAGAAGAAAGGCAGGTGGAAAGATGAGTGGACAAGCCAATAGCAAGACGGAAACGAAGGCTGAGACGGCTGGCGGAACGTCGAATAGCACCTATGACACCGGAACTTCTGATCCGATGATCCTGTCTGACGACGACGACAATGACGACGATTCTGTGGTGTTCAGTCTTGAGGATGAAGACGAAAGTGACCCCAGTGACTCCAGTGAGTCTACAAATGGCAATGGTGAGCTTATGGAGGACTCTAGCGAATGGGAAATTTAAATATCCAGGGCACTTGAAAGCAGTTGAGCACAGGCGCGGTGAAAGAGACTTGCACAAACGCTAGGGTATATCTAAGGACTAGGAATGAACCGAGAAATCACACCGCTAAAGAGCAACACAATAATCCATCAAGTGTCTTCATCAACCAGCACCCTGACCCCTTTGAAGACGACCTCTCCGGCGTCTCCCTGCTGTTCTCGTATGGCTTCCCCTAAAGCCTTGCCAAGAATGTATGCCGGGTGCAAGTCTGTCCATCCGAGTTTTTCCAGGTCAAAGACTTCTGTAAATATCTTGCCGACGCCGTGTATTATTTTCGGTGTAGAGTCTGGTGGTGGTGCTGCTTCTGGTTGGGGTTGAATCTCATTGTTCAAAACGTTGTAAAGCAGTCCTTTTCCGCTCAAGTCTGCTGCTTTTATTGATTCGTGGCCACAGTCTATACACCCGTCACTGTTGCAAGAGTCCACGAGGTATAGGACCTCAAGCGCACATGCCATGGTCGATGCCAGCATGTGTATCTCATCGTAGAGAATGGGGTTGTTGTGGACATTGACAAGCGTGTTGGTCTGGCCGGTATCGAGGGCAATATGGCGAGCTGAGCGAATAGTGACGGCTAGCTCAGAGCTCCACTGACGGTCGAGCACGCCGTTCTCGACGAACTCGGGCTCCGGCTCGGCGGAGTTGCCGTTGGAGTTGACCACAGAGTCTGAAATCTGTGCCCGTTTCGGGCACCAAGTGTCGCCGAAGCGGAGGTACAGGATATCAGCCTCGTTGTTGTACTGAACCCGGCGGTCTGGCCCAGGAAGGTAGACCGAGTTCAGAGAGTTTGTCGACTTAGTAGGCATAGCAGGTATGATGGCGGGAGATGCAACACGAAGCGCATCGATACACGACGATGCCAGGGCCATCTTCCAGCGGTACATGGACGGGTCATGTTTGCCAGAGAGCGCATCAAAGAAGACGCTGTTTCTAAACTTGTTGTATCTCGTGCAGTCAACGGGTGTTTGCGTATCTCGTTTGAACGCAACGTCTGCTCTCTTTCCTAGCTGTATGACTTGAGTACCTTGTGTACTTTGGAGACGCTCATCATCAAGGTCGGGCATGCACACGTCAAAGACGTGCATAGACGGCGAGACAATGGCCTCTTCCCAGACAGAGAGCCGAAGCTCCGGGGGCAGATGTGAGAATTTTGAGAAGCTCATTATGGTCTGAGGCTATATTGAACAATATGCTATTGTGCCGGCAACGTCTAGATGCAGGGCATTCTTGGTGTCTTATATAACCTACACTCCTATCTTTAATTAACTGCGCTACATTTCCTCAAAAAGTCCATGTTGTCTGTATTGTATTGATCAATGTGGTGCTCAGGGGCTGGATATATCTTCTTGGGAAGTGGAGGGCCTGTAGTGTCGATAGGTGTAAGACACATCAACAGAGCTTTAGCTGATCCACCAAGCACAGGCAGGGTACAAATAGGGAGTGGGAATGAGCAAGGTTGAGAGACACATACTGAGTACAAAGTGATTGAAAAGAGAGAGCCCATCCCTTCGAGGCGCTGGCGAACTGATGCTGATATCAGGCTGGCGTGGAAATGTCCATATTATATCCCGTGCTGACATATGATAGAGAAATTACAGGACATTTGAATCTAAAGTAAGACCGGCCACGTTATCTTGAGCAATGCAAACTGATAGTGCTAGTGTCACGGCTCATAGCTGCCTCGCTAGGAGCAAATGGCTGCTCGTAGATGGCCGTCAGCGGTGCTACGACTGGTCATTATTTTTAGTTGAGACACTGCCACAGTCCAGTGACACAAAGCATATGCTATGCATGTCATGCTCAGTAGAGTGTCAGCTTGCGGCATGCTGTAACTAAAGTCAAACAGATAAGGCAGCTTGCTATCGTCTCACGCTGTCGTCTCACGCTGTCGTCTCACGCTGTCGTCTTACGTCGTCACAATCTCATCGAGATGCATCGAAAGTACATTATCTATACTGGTCTCGAGCTGCCAACACTTTGGGCAATACAAGATAAAGGCACAAAGCTGTAGATACTTCTTAGCTAGTCACTGAAAGCCACACAAAACCACCAGAAGCAAACTATTGCTGGGTAGAGTTGTACTGTTGGCGCTCAGCCGCCGGCCATGCTACCGAAAAGAGGAATAGTCTGCGAGCTGCTGACAGCAGGGTATTGTAGCGTCAAGGTGCTGACCAGTATACCGCGGCTGATACTGAAAAAATTTCAAAAGGCAAAAGAGCGGAAAAAGACGACAATACAATACAGACTCATCACGTCTGTCGTTTATGTTTACCAGACCAATATCGCCGATTATGTAATCAACATTAATCATCATGTAAATGTCTAAATAAACAAACGCTGGTATCTATGGTTGGATCAAAATCAAATGCATCTACTGCTGCTGTCCTGGCACAACATCACGCCCTGTTGTCTGCTTCAGAACATTGTCCACCGTCTCCTTGAGTGTCGGCTGTCGTGGTAGCACCAGGGCCGCCGCGCCCTCGGAATTGCTGCCGGCCTTCATGTGCCAGTTGGCCAGCGCCTTTTGCAGCGGCTCGGCCGTCTGCGAGTACTCTTCTGTGCCAAACATGCCACCCAGTGCATTGCGGATGACCCTCCACCGCCGCAAGATCACAGACGCATCAAACACGCGGTCGTCGATAGCGGGCGTGCGATGGATCCAAAACGCCAGCACAAACAGTTCGCCCGGTGCGCCCGTGCTGCTATCTGGCGGCATTTCAATCTGCATGGACATAAGTCCGTCCGTCTCCTCGGCTGCCTTGACTGTTGCCAGGTCTACTACCACGTTGTACGTCTCCTTGCGGTTGAACAGAAACAAGCATGCGCGCGGTAGGTAGTGGCCGTTGACCGTCAGCGGCTGCTGGTGGCACAGAAATAGCGAACCCTCAATCATGGGGTCTGGTTTGACCCAGTTTCCTGACACGTCCATGGCATAGAACACGGCCGACACGGCCACATCTTCGATCGACTCGATTGACGGCTCGTACCGCCGCAGTGTGCGCAGGTTGTAGTCGGGGATCGTGACGTTGGACGGGTTGAAGTCGGGCGGCGGCACGGGCATGTTGTGGGCGTATTGCTGGTGCTGCTGCGACGGTTGTCTCCGGTGGCCACCACCGGCACTCGGCTGCTGCTGGTGCTTAACTTTGCGCGGCGTCTTCTGGCTCATTGTGGCGATGTAGAGGTCTGTCGGCTGCAGACTTGTAGACTTGGGGATATGAAGAGGAGAGAGCTCTCGCGTAGGTCGTTGACTATCGCGATACTGTAGTCGTGTGCCGCGATGCTTTTCTTTACTTATAGATGCGAGTTGTTGACCGTAAACTGTAAATCGTAATTGTCGCGTTGCTGCGCGCTGTCATTGCTCTCGCCGTCGTTCGTCGTTTGGTGACGTTTAGTGTTGGGCAAAGCTTCAAAGCGGGGAGCTTGCGCCAGGTCAAGCTTATCTTATCATGTGTACAGTGCATTACCATGTACAATGTGATATACTAGTCTCTCTCCACACTAGCAAGCTATACTATACAGTATACGCACTGTATTTCTTAGTCAGACGCTGTCGCGGCGCAACTCTCACAGCTCCGGCCTCGTCCAACATCGTCATTGACAAGACCATTGCCGCTATCTCGTTGCACTCTATTACAAACGGCCATACTCATTTCGCTGTTATGAATTAACCTCGCACTCATCCGACCCTACTGATGTCACATAAAACAGCTCGGCCTCTTTCCAACCGCACAGCCTCATCTACCTCGATCCAAGAAACACGACTGTCTTGGCAAAACAACAAAAACCGCAAGACAGATCGACAAGACATATAGAAACACCGGAACACTGGAACAGCAAAAAAAACACCATATGCGCCTCTGGAAGCTGCCTCCGAGTCTCTGTCCACAGCAGGCTGCCGACATGCGCACCTAGCCGTGCTCACAAATTCAAACTCTCGTCATCTAGAACTCCAGATCTCCAGATTTCCAGATCTCCAGATCCTCAGATTCATATCCCTTATCACCTTCATATCTCTAGATATCCCTAGATACATACATCGCCATCATGTCGGGCGAGCAACCCCCACTTCGTCAAAGCTCGGACTCCGTAGATGCCGCCGTCTCTGCCACGGCCGCTGCTATTGAGGATGCCGCTCCACACTCCCTCCACAGCGCCGTCTATGCCCGCCGCGCAGAGTATGTCCGCCCACACCGCGTCCGCGTCAAGGTCGGCACATGGAATGTCGCCGCCTGTCCGGGAACAGATCAAGATCTTGCCACGTGGTTTATCGACGGCAAAGGCATTGACCGCCGTTTGTCCAGTGTCGCTGCTACCGGTGGCCATACCGGCCACAGTGGCCTCGAGCGGTACTCGTCTAATGTTGGAGATGAAGAGACAACAGCTGCTCCTGGTAGCAGCACCGCCGAAAAGAAACCCAGTGTCCGCGTCGTTGGAAACGACAAGGTTGGCCTATATGTCCTCGGCCTGCAGGAAGTTATTGATCTCAAGCTCGCCAGCCAGTACATGAGCCGCGTGTACGCCGCCGACCCATCGTCAGCCGTCATCGCAAAGTGGCGCGCATCCATCGAGGAGCATCTGCCAGTAGGATATGAGCTTGTTGTGTCCGAGCACATGTCTGGCCTGTTGCTGCTCATATATGCATCGCCCGAGATCGCTCCCATGGTCAGCCACACTAGCACGTCAGCCGTCGGCACCGGCTTGCTAGGCATGCTTGGTAACAAGGGTGCGGTGTCTGCTAATATTACCCTCGGCGAGGCCACCCGCATGGTCTTTGTCAACAGTCACCTCTCTAGCGGCAGCGAGGCCTCACATGCCGATCGCCGGTGCTGGGATTACGGCCAGATCGCGAGCCGCACCCAGTTTGAGCCATATGTCCACCCAGGTATGTCGCATGACGACGTGCCCGATCACATTGGCATTGATGATGCCGATTTTGCCTTTTGGTTTGGTGATCTCAACTTCCGGCTCGAGGGCCTGCCTGGCGATGATATCCGCCGTATCTTGACACTACACACTCGGGGCGAGTATGACCTGAGCCGGTCACAGGCAGCTGCCGATGTTTCAGGTGTGGTTGGTGCGGACGACTCACTAGCTGGTGAGGAAGCCGTTGTTCTCAAGAGCCCAAACAGTTCCGGGCCAGGAAGAGACAAGCGTGCTAGCTGGGCATCAGCCACCACGGCGGCTAGAACATCCATGGACACGGTCCACACCACCGATACGGCTTCGACGGCGATGACCGGGGCTCAAACTGAGGGCGACGATGATTCGGATGCCCAGGAAGCCGCAGAGAACATGAAGAGACTGCCTGCACTGCCTCCACGACCAGACCTGACCCAGGTCGACGGTCTCGATGAACAGCTGCCAGACCCCGATGACTTTGTGCCCGATCCATCCGAGGACCCAGCATCACTGCAGGCCACGTTGGACTCGCTTTTGCCGCATGACCAGCTGCGCCGCATCATCAAAGAACGCCGCGCATTCAACGAGGGCTGGCGTGAGGGCCGCATTACATTCTTGCCTTCGTACAAGTACGATGTCGGCACAGTCGGCCTATTTGACTCAAGTGAAAAGCAGCGCGCGCCTAGCTGGTGCGACCGCGTCTTGTATCGGACCCGCAAGGACAATGAGGCGTATGATCAAAAGGTCCGCGACGAAGAGGAGGCCAAGAAGCGCGACGAGGAGATGAAGGCCCGTGGGCTCGACAAGGCTGGTGATGACGACGACATCTTGTTTGAGTACCAGCCGGAGGAGTCCGAGTTTCAGAACCGTGAAGGGGCTGGTGATCCATCGGCAGCAGCCAGTTTCGAGTATGACGAGTATGACGATGCGGCGGTAGAGGGTGCTGCTGCTGCCGCTCCTGCTGCAGCCACCGAGTATGAGCCGTACGATGAGGGTGAAGATGATGGTGCTGCTGAAGATCTTAATAGTGATGGCACAACTGGCATCCGGCAAGACCTCTACACATCTCACCAGCGGATCCAGTCGTCAGACCACAAGCCCGTCGTGTCTCTTTTCACTGTCGACTTTGACGCAGCCGTGCCCGAGCTCAAGGCGGCCGTGCTCGCCGAAGTTGCCAAAGAGTTGGACCGGACCGAGAACGAAAGTCGGCCGGACGTCACCATTGTCGTCGACAGCCGGGTCCGGGATAAGATGCTGCTTGGCTCTGGGTCGGACGATGCAGCTGTAGATCTCGGCCCGCTGACGTTTTCGCAAAAAGCGGTCGCCTCGCTGACTATTGCCAACACCGGCCGCGTGCCCGCAGTTTTCTCGTTTGTCGAAAAGCCGTCGACAGAGGACCTGGGTGCCAGTGGCTCCCTTGTCCACCCGTACGAGTGGCTTACGACGAGTTTCGAGAGAGAAGATAGCACCAAAGGTGATAACGTAGACAAGCATGAAGGTGATGTTGATGTGATCGGCACGCTGGATCTCGGTAAAGAGGTTGCGCTAGACCCGGGCGAGACGGTCAATGCTCTTCTCGAGGCTGTCGTTGATGATCTCGTGTTTGCACGCATGCTCAACGACGGCACCAGCTCGCTCGATGAGGTGCTCGTGCTGCGTGTCCTTGACGGTCGTGACCACTTCGTGCCGGTGCGGGCTACATGGTCGGCCACCTGCATCGGCCGGTCAGTCGAAGAACTTGTGCGCGTTCCAGACGGCGGCATCCGACTCTTTATGCAGCAGCTGGCTGAAGAGGAAGAAAAGGAGACGAACAACAAGAAGAAGCCGTCCCGGACAAAGACCGGCTTGGGGATGTCCTTGGGCAGCTCACACTCCATCTCCTACGAGCTCGACGTCAAGCACTCGGCTCCCAAGGAACTATTCAAGCTGACCGAGGCCATTGAGAACCTCACCGACCGTGCTATTGCCGACGAGCAGATGCTCGATGACTATAAAATCCCGAGTGCCGACACGTCGCCCGGCTGGCCGTTTGAGAGCACGTCGGTCGTGCCGTCGTCTTCCATGTACAAGCACTACACCGTTGCCGTCATCGATGCCCTGGACACCGACCGGCCCGTACTGGACGCGTTTGCTCCCGAGGTGCCATCGCTGCTGCGTCTCGAGATTGTCAGCCATGTGTTGGTGCTGTTCTTGCGCGGCCTCACCGACGGTGTCGTCAACATTCCGCTGTGGACTCGCGTCGACCAGGCTTCTCTTACAACGCTGGGCAGCAACAGCTCGGTGTCGGCATCGGCATCGCTGGCGTCGCCCGTGTCAAAGACTGCCGTCGAGACCGACAAGAACACTGTGCTTGATATCTTGGCGTCGGCACCGCACCACAATATTTTGTTTGTCTTTTTGACAGCCACGCTGTCCCGTATCATAGGCGAGCTGTCCCCATTGAGTCTTTGTGATGTCGATGCACTGCGGTCGATCAGCCGGGCCAGCACGGGTCCAAATGCGAACACGAGCACGCCGGCATCTTCTGGTGGTGCGGCTGGCAATGGTGGCTCTGGTGGAAACGTCTTTGTGTCTGCTTTCAGTGGCATAGGCAACCTGGGACGGGCATTTCGAAAGAACACCATCACGGCGGCCATGAGCATAAACCCGTCGTCGGGTGCTGCTCTTGCTGCGCTTGAGAGACGCGTGGCTCGTGAGCGCCGGTACGCCGAGATATTTGGCAGTATTGTGTGCCGGGCGTCGCCGTCGATGACGAGCAAGGACAGGGACCGCAAGGCCCAAGAGGACAAGCAGCGGGCTGTCGTGGAGATGTTTCTGCGGCGGTCGCGAGATGAGCTAATCTAGTGTTGTCGACGTGTGGCGGTATTGTTGGGTACGGTGAGGAGGGAGTGTCGAGGCGCGGTTGTCGGCATGGTATGTATGTCTATCTGTCGATGTTTTGTCTTGCCGTCGTCGTCGTCGTCGTCGTCGTCGTCGTCGTCCTTTTCTTCTCATCTTTCGGGTTTCGTTTCTCGACTATATTTTCTTGCCTCACGTCTTTCTGCTCTTACTCCCGTTTGTCGTTCTGTTTGCCTTTGTTAGCCTTTGCAAGTTCTTCATATCTTTCTTTATCTGTTCTTCATTCTCTTCTTGTTCTTCTCATTGTTATATACCTGGACGGGCGGCTAGACATCTGTTTTCAAGCCGCAAGGTTATGAGTTCGGAAAGGTGGTTAGGGTTTGTGTAGATAGTCGAGCGTCGATAACTTCAGTGTCGATATGGAATACTATTCACGAGATGGATGGATATTCTGGTATAGCTGCTATTATGTTCTTGTGGACTATGAATTCATGGCACCAATGGGTCTATGGTCTATGGTCTATGGCTTATGGCCTACATATGGGCCTGTGAATGAGCTATGATGGGTCAGTCTATAACTCTCGTCAGACAGTGATGGTCTGCCGCGGCTTTCAAAATAAATCAAGTCAAACAATATCAACAAACAGTATACTCAAAGGCCAGTTAATGCCCTCGCCTCTACGTTCATGGTGCTTACGCTTTCTCGTCCTCTCTCTCCCTCTCTGCCTCTCTCCCTCTCTGCCTCTCTCCTTCTCTCCCTCCCTCACATCCTCCCCTCACCCCCCTCTCCTTCCATCGTCTTCTTCTCTCATCTTTCAAAAGCTACCCATGGACCTCTCTCCTTTTCTGGCCGGCCTGCATCATCCCGCATCTGCCTGCATGGTCTCTTGCCCCAAAAGAGAGTGTGCCAGACGGTCGGTACGGCGTCTCTGGGTAGAATGTCTCCTTCTGATTGGCTCCAGAGTCTTCAAGGGCAGCATCACAATACCCTAAATTTGGAATAAACAAGAGTAAAATCAAAATAGATGCGGTACGGTCACACATGGCTAATCTGACCCGAGTCCTCGAGTCCTTAGGCCCTCTGGCCATGGCCTGCCTAGTCTTATAGCACTGTATATGGTCATGTGTATGTGCGGACGAGGCAACCAGACACCCGGCACTCGCGTGTGCGGGGAGATCCGGGCCAAGTGATATAAAATTATAGGACGTAGCTAATTTTGTGCGCCCTCTCTTGAAATCTCTCTCACATCCTCCTCTACTTCTTCATCTCCTTCTCCCTCTATTTATTCTCCTCTTTTCCCTCTTCTTCTCCCTCTTCTTCTTCCACCTCTTCTCCCTCTTCATCCTTTCTCTCTTCTTCCCTCCTTCTCTTGACTTCATCCTTCTCTTCACTATTCTTCTTCTCATCTCTTCACGTCCATGGTGACCATCACATATCAAGGCTGTCGACTCACCCAAGGTACCACCTTCATAGTTCTATTGAGCACATCTCTTCCCATTTTACCCTCTTGAGGATCATATCTTTCAGCTTTCTGTTCAAGCTTCGCCGTCATTTATTTATCAGCCCTCCCTGAGCAACACTGTCGACGGCTTCATATGGTACTGATTCATTCCATCTCTTGGAGACATCATCACGCCACTCACAATGTCCGAGCCTCGTCACCGTCTCCGGTATATGGGCAGCGTCCAGGGTCTCTACGATGAGAATCACGCTGCCTTCAACGAGAACACGGTCGACCACAATCTATACAATGGGGACATGACCGGCCAGAGTGCCTTTATTGAAGATCCAGTTGCCCATAGCTCCTTCGTTGAGGGCATTGACAGCAGAGATGTCTCTTTTCAGGACTTCTTGAATGGGAACGTCTCCGGTCAGAGCTCAGCCGGCCAAGGCTTCCACAATAGCAACACCACCTTCTCAGGTTTCTGCAACCCAACCATGGCCGGTGAGAATAATGATCACGGCATGGCCCATGAAACTGTGTACAGCAATGGCAACAATCTTGTCAACACTGCCAACAATGACGGCCACCATTGTGGGTGCTGTGCCTTTGGCAACACAGCCAACAGCTTTGGCAACACCCTCCCCACGTCATTTAACCAGCCTTCTCTTGGTCAGGATTACCAAGCTGCTGGATTCCAGTGTGGCTCGCAAGCTCCTCATATCGGTGTCAGTCAGCATGCAATGCGTCGTCAGCAGAATCTTCCTATTCGGAACTTCCCTCAGCAGAACAGCTATATAGCGAACATGCAGAGCAACATGCAGAACATGCAGAACACAACGCAGAACAACATGCAGAACAGCATGCAGAACAATCTTGCTCAAAACAGCTCTCTGCAGACCTTTCCTGTGCACAGTCACCCACTCAGAAGCCACCCCGTCCGGGGTTACAATCGCCAAAACCTCATCGGGAGCAATTCCTTCCCACCTATTCCGGCTCTGCCATTCACTGGAGACATTGTCCAACAGGGCCGCCCATCTCAAGGTCAGCGTAGTACCCAGGGTAGACAAGGCACTTGCAATCTTCTTGCTGCCCGGAGCACGAGCCAGGCTGGCTCAAATCTGAGCATGAACCAGTCTCAACCTCACGGTCATGGTGGCCAGCAGAGAATCTCCAGCTGCCCCCCGATGAGCAATGGGTTCTCGCAGCGTACGCCTGGTCTCTCTTCGTGCAGCTCCAATTTTCACTTGAGCACCGGACATTCTCAAACCTCTCGTTTTGCTCAGGAATCTAGCCCTGCCAACACTTCCTGCTCTGGTCATGGACAGTGCCAGTGCCGGAACATGAGCCAGAGCACTGGCTTTCCTCGGGCAGCTGGCGCTCATCAAGTCCCTGGCATTTCTCAGACTCCTGATGTTCACCAAAGTTCAAGCTTTCAGCAGGGTTTAGGGTTCCCTCGCGAATCCAGTTCTTCTCAGGCTTTCGGCTCTCCAAGCTCTCCCGCAATTCTGGGCAATGCCGATCCTCAGAACACTCCCAACTCTGAGCGCACAGAGCCTCGTGCAAACCAGGCCGAGCAAGTCAGCCAGGCAACCCGGGCAACCCGGGCAACCCAAGAAAAGCAGGCGAAGCGGTCAAAGCGGGCAACTCATGCCAAACAGGCAAGCCAGGCACAGGCTCCAGCATCGATTGGCATGCAGTCGAACCTTGGTGGTGTGCCTCCGACCTACTGGCAGATCCAACAGAACCGTCACCAGCATGACACCCAGGTGGCCCAGGCTGCGGCACTGCTTGAACGTCCGGCTCCTACTCGCGTGGTTGAGCTTTCTGAGTCTCCCGAGAGTATTCAAGCTTCCGGAGTTTCTCAGGCTCCTGAAGTTACTCAGGATCTTCAGTCCGCCTCATCATCGAATAAGCAGCCGTTTGTCTATGATCCTCTAGGCTCCCCCAGCCAGTTCCTCGACTTGAATACAGATACCCAAGAGCTGAGCACTGACACGGGCGTGCCCAACGTCGTCGCCACTGGAGCCTCTGCTGATGTTCCTGCCGAGGATGCTACAGATGCTACTGTTGGGATTCCTGTCGAAGTTCCTGCTGATGTTCCTGTTGATGTTCCTGTGGATATTCCGGTTGAGATGCATACCGAGGCTCCTGTCATGACACCCATTCTGACTTCAGCTCGATCAGCACGTTCCACTAGCGTGCAGAGCACACCTGACACCGTGCCTCATACTCCTTCGCCCGCATCGTCAGCCCGTGCGCCTCGGAAACTCTTGAAACGGCTTCCTTCGCTCAACTTGCTGTCATCCCAGGCTGAGTCTTCCACCCCCAAGAAGAAGTCCCCAACTTTTGACTCAGGTGTTGCAAAGACTACTTCGAACGCACCAAAGGTGGCTCCCAAGACGCGCAAAAGCCTATTCAACCGGTTCAAAGGCAAAAAGAGAACCTCTTTGGAGGCCTCGTTGGATTCAGTGGCAGAGTCGACCTCGACAGACCCTATGGACGAGACGGCCTCAACTGGTTCCATCACGGTCGCAAGCAGAGAGGCTCCCGTTTCTGAGACAGAATCCGGTGCACCTGACCCTGAAACGGAGAACTCGGGATCTCTGCAAGTCTTCGTGGCCCGCCTTCCATCTGGTCTTCCAGATGGCTTCGGCAATGATCCAGGCAAGTATGGCAAGGCAGGCAAGACCCTAGTAGACCTCGTCGCCAATCTCAAGGGCAAAGACGAGGCGAAGGGCAAGGGAAAAGAGCCCGAATCGTCTCTAACACAAGCAGATGGCAGCGATTCATTTGTAGAGCACATGGATGGCACTACAAGCCAAGATGTCCTGACGGCCGATGAGTCTGTGATTCTCGACGAAAGCTAGGTGCCTTTGTCGTCTCGTGAAGAAGTCACTACTTTTAGAATCGCTAACTATCACCGTCAATCCCCTCCATCGTCATCGCCACACTATGCAGCTGAACAGCACACCATGGGCGGGCCTTCGGGATACAACACTGGAACAGGGATCACCAGAGAGAGAAGCCTGGCTTACAGAGGTGACAGTCACCCCTCAGCCGGTTATGCCAACGGTGGCTACTCGACCATGCACTCGACTCGTAGCTCATCGAACATTGCTACCCCCGTCGTTCTTAGACGTCCCATCCCCATGGCCACCCGCAGTGCCGGCCGGCCCCGTGCCAATAGCGGCCCAGCCACGTTCAATGGCCCATCCTACCAAGGTGCTTCAAGCGGCAGCCCTCCGGGTTTGAACAATGATCTTTATGCTCCTCTCGGCCAGGGCCCGTTCTACAACCCCCGGTCTGATCAGTCTACCTCCATGTTTGTGCCAATGGGAAGTAGCGCTTCTCCCCGAATGGCCAGCGGGCCGCCCTCCAGCGGTGGAAGCCCATCATACGGTCATGGAAGCAATGGCAATATCTACATGAACTCACAGCCATACAGCCGCGGCCCGACTCCTGTTAGCTATGGCCCAACACCCGTCACATTTTATGCCAATGATACAGCACAGGAATGGAACAACCACCTGGATGAACCCAATCAGCAGCTTATTCGGCAGGACAGAGCTCCAGTGAGCCGTGAGTATTACCCTTTATCCTTACTTTTCTGTCGATCTCCAACTCCAACCTGTTCTTATACTGATGACCCTAGGACAGGCGCCACGGACCAGCCGTCGTCGCCGATTTCAAACTCATCGACGCTGGTTGTCTGTGGTTCGCGAGGAGCTGGAGCCAGTGGAGGAGAGTCGCTAGCCAACTCTCCGGGCGCCAGTGCGGACATTGTGAGCAGCACTGGCAACAGTGGCTTGGTGCATATCGACTTGACTATTCCGATTGACCCTCAACTTGGAGTTGTCGAGCCCGCGCCCGAGCCTGTGCCCGAGCTTGAGCCCGTGCCCGAGCTTGAGTCTGTGCCTGAGCTTGAGTACGAGCTGACGCCCGCCCAGATCTCTCTCAATCGTCAGCGGGCCCGTATCTTGCGCACCCGACCCATCCGCAGCAGCCCTCTGCGCAACTGTGTCTTCAACGCGTGGCCCAAGAAGAGAAAGTATACCGATATGTATGACTCTGATCTTGACAACTAGCTTGCCTGTCTGCTGGCCTGCGTTGTTGCTTTTATTTCTTTCATTTGCTTCTTTGACCTCATCTGCTTTATCTTGTTTGCTATGTTTTGTTTCGACTCTACTGAGTATAGTTGGTGTTGATGGCTCAGCTTTGGTGATGCCAGTATATTTAGGTTTTGATTGGGTGAGTGTTCCCTCCCATCTCTACGAGGCTCATACTAACTTGAAAGACCATTTTTAGATATTCACTCCATGTTCAAACGCAAACGACGTCATCCAAGACTAATGATTCACTCTCATATCGATTTGCCGTCTGCCGTCGTGGAGCTTTACTCTTGCTCTTTTTGACCTTTCTTGCAATTTTGATCAAGTATCATTATACCCAACCCTTTGACTTCCATGGCCCAATGAGAGGAGGGCAGCTTCAGTTTTGCCTTCGTTTTCTATTTCCTGCTCACAAAGATAGTGCTAATGCCGTTTGCTTCATGATCCCGGGCCAGGTCAGTCAAGCCAAGATGCAAACGATCAGTTCTTCTCTTTGTCTAATACTGCATTCGGTTTGTTTTTTATTTGTCTTTCATTTGTCTTTCATCTGCTTTATCTACTCAACGTTTGCGTCTATGAGTCCGATGCTCATTGACTCTATTTCATATGGTTTGGCTTGATTCACTCATCGAAGCCATCGATGGGATGGCTGAGGCCAGAGTCTGTGGATATACCTAGCTATTTCTGCCAGAAGCCAAGTCTGGAATCTTTTATAATCTTTACAATCAAATCAAGTTCTCTTTTTTCTCCTATCTATTCAAATCAATCAGGACACATAAATGTGCTAGTGAGTGTTGGAGACGCGAAAAGGGGCAAGTAAATATTATGAAAATTCGTACAACCTTTGCGGTCGTTGGCGGGGCGCGTCTGGCTTATGTAATCGGTCGTGATTTGCTTGGCTTGTTATGCAAATATGGAGATGGCCTGTGCGACTTATGTAATACTGCCGCATCGCGACCCCATTCCCATCAACGCGTCAACGACTTCACTATTTTGCCGATTTGATGTCTTTTTCATTGGGCAGCCATTCATACTCGAGTTCGTCTCGATTTATACTTTCCCTTTGATTGCAATATCAACACCGCATCAATAGTACCATCACGGCCGGCCAGATGCTCGACGCGTCTTGATACAATTCATAGCCTCGGGCGTGACCGACAACAACACACGATCATAGTCACACGATTTATTATCTGATTATTATCCACAGTGTATTTATCTCCCCTATCTGGTGAGTTTCCTATTATTGGTTTATTGCTGGTTGTGTTCTTCATGGCGCGTGCTTGTATTGGACTTCAGCCTTGTGTTGTAATGGCTTCATCTTAATCTCACTTTTCCATCGATATTGTCAACTAAATTATTTTGAATCTTGTTTCAACTCTGAAAATGGTCAGGAATAATTCTGGTGTTCAGTCGGCCCTATCTGTATTGGTTATTTTTGGGGGGGTTTTTTTTTTGGTGATTCTGGAGAATACTGTGTATAATTGTGTCTTGATTGCTGAAATAAATATATGAGAAACTGTCTTTAAACAATACTACATTAGCAAATACTAACTGTTGTTCATCATATATTTTCTTTTCCTAGTAGCAGGACTACATGAAAGCCACATCACATTACAAATGTCATCAGTCAAGGATCAGCTGAATAGCCTTTTGGCTCAGCATCGCCAGTTTCTGGCCCAGGCACAAACCTGTATCAAAAAGGATCTCGAAGAGTCAGAGAATGCCCAGTTTGTAGAGCTTCTTACGCGACTATCCAATCATCTTACAGCCCATGAAAAATGGCTGGATAATGGCAAGGCTCCTCTTTTCTGGGGTCCGATATCAAGTGCACGCAAGTCTGCCGGAAAGGGCTCGCAGCCTCAGCTGGTCGTCACTGGCACCTCACTGGGTAATGATCTTGTAATCAACGCCGAGAACACGGATAGTATTGAGGAGATTGTAAGCTTTATCTTAAACCAAAGTCAAGTCGGTGTGTATCCATGACTAACACCCCCAGGAACGAAAGATCCAGCAATATGACAAGATGGTAAGCTGACGTTGATGTCCCATTCGGCTAGAAGTGTTCCTACGCCTATACTAACAAATACAGAGTCGAGTACTTGCACGTACGGCTGATCAGCACAAGTCCATTGCGGCTCTTCTCCAGGATGATACTCTCGCCAGCGCTGCTGATGCCGACAAAGAACAGGCCCGTATCACACTTCTCAAGCGGTACAACGATATCCGTGATGTCGCCCAGCAGCTCATTGGCATCATTGCCGAGCACAAGCAAGTTTCTATTCGTTCACTCTATAAATCTGGAAGCTTTGGAGTCGAGGCAGATGATTAGACAGCAAAAACCAAGAATAAGAGACAAGTTGTCGTTGAAGATGCCAGCATTACATAATCACAAGATCTTATCGATAAGGGCGCACAAAAGTGTGTCAAATATTGCCAGCCTTGTCACGACTTAGCATCGAGCCGTGCTGCATCACGAATCGCATGTATATAGCATAAACACAGACCTCACTTGTACTGAGATTTTTAATTTATTTTAATTTATTTCTTTGTTTTTTGTTTTGAGTTGGAAAATAATGCCTTTCCACGCGCCCGCCCAGATTCTAAAATAACAGAGAACAAAACAAAAGAGTAAAACACAAGTTGTATCCCCCGAAAAAAAAGAAGATAAGAAAAGACCCAAACCAAGAAAGAGAGGATATAAACAGCGCTGGCGCAGGGCTGAGGCAGAGAGGAAAAAGGGCAAAGGAAAGAAGGCAGAAAAAAGCAACTCGTCAACATAAAAGTAGCACAGACGAGCAGCGTCAAGTCTGGACAGAGGCAGAGAGACTGCAAATTGCGAGACAAAGAGTCAAGCTTGCCTACCAGGCCGCCCGTCATCGCCATCTCGCCGTCTGCGCCCATCCATCTTCGCCAGGTTCTTGTCACCGTTGATTCCCGTTTGTTAAACTGTTCCGTATTGTATCCGAGCCATAAAAAAACAAACATTAAAAAACGTTCCTTCTTTTGGGGTTTTTCTTTCTTTCCTTTGCCTTTCGTTCGTGTCTTTCTCAGCCTGCTAGTTTTTTTGCTGCCTTTGATTTTGGTCATTGCTCTTCCCAAATTCGTTTCCCTTTTAATCTTTTCCCTTGTAAATTTCCCATCCGCTGTGTGCACTCACCCCACGGTCTCGGTATACCAGGCTGGTTTACCCGGCACCGGCACCACACAAGACACACAAGGAGGAGTACAACTCACCGACAAGAACAGCCACCTATTCTGAATAAGACGCCTCGGCAGGATCAATAGCTACTGGAAATTAGTAGCCGAAAGACTCGAGGGCCTTGGCCGTCTTGGTGTCGACCTTGGCGTTCTTCTTGGCCTCAGACAGTTGCCGCGCGGCAACCTTCTTGCGCTCGTAGTAAGCGGCGCCCTTTGCTTTTCTCCGCTCCTCGAGTCTATATAGTTGTTAGAAATGTCACAAACAGAAAAGAGTATAGAAATTGGGAGGGGGGATACACACCTGGCAACAACATCCTGGTACTTCCAGCCAACCTCGTGGCTCAACCGGCCAACCGTGCAGTACTTGCGGCCGGGCTGCAGTCTCAGGACGCGCAGGGCCTGGGGGACGACCATCTTCTTCTGCTTGTCGTACGGGGGGGGGACACCCTCGAAGACCTTGAGGCGCTCAAGGGCGGCGGCACCGCGAGCGGTCTTGTGGGGAATCATACCGCGGACAGCCTTGTACAGGATGCGGGAGGGGGCGCGGAAGTGGAAGGGACCACCACGGGTAGGGTTGTAGCGGGTCATCTTGCGGAGGTAGGCGTGGTACTTGACTATTGGGGAGGTCAGTGTCTGTCTCTCAAAAGAAAGGAGGACGTATTTGGAGAGCGACTCACGCTTAGCGCGGAAGAACTCGCCGGAGATGTTCAGAGCCTCGCAGCGGACAACGACAATCTTCTGGCCGTTAAGCAGCTGCTTGGCGATGATGCTGGCCAGACGGCCCAGCAGATGGCCCTTGCCATCGATGACGACCTGTTGAAAATGGTTAGCAACCCGTTCATGTTCGATTGTGCGTGTCCTTGTTCTCTTCTATGGCCCTTAAAACTCATGCTGGCTGGATAGGATGAAGCAAATGAATAACTGTGGTTGTTCATTGGATGTCGATTCAGTTGCAGCCGAGTCGATACATGTGTTGTTGTTGTGCCGTCCAGTCATGGACATGATGGCTGTAGATGTGGTGTGGCGTTTTGTAATTGAGTTCCTGAAGCCTTGAGGCTACTCCCACTCGTCTTCAGCTGTCTATCGTTGTCTCGGTCGATTGTCGTGCCATCACTCGATGTGTCCAATCGTTGCCGTGTGCATTGCATTGTGTTGATGCACTGCCATGCCTCGCAGGCATTTGTCGCCGGGTAATGTATCGTCGTCCGAGAACGGAGAGCACTTTGTTGAAGCGCGATGCGATCGTGGCCGTATCGTTGTCGTGAAAACTTTGCGCGACAGCAGCAATGCCGTTCTGTGCAGTCCATTGCATATCGTCCTCCAGCCAAGCAAGTCTTGTGTCTTGTTGTCCTTGCTCATGATGTTCGTGAAGCAAACAAGTCCCAGTATCCATCTCCTACTCGCCATCCCACAATCTTCATGCATCGTGAACTTACAACAGTCTCGAAGCTCGACATTTTTTTTGTGTTTTGATGATCGGCCGCAGCAAAGCGGGCGGGTGTGTCGTGACGGTCGGGGGTATCGTGAACGACAAGAATGAAGCAAAGAAAAGGAGATCCGGGTGTGGCGGTCTTCTTTTCTGGTTGTCGACTGTGCTTCGTCGAAATGTTTTTTGTTGCTGCTGGGTTAGTTTGGCTTTTTCCCTTCCGTCCGTTGGACTTCTTCGATGTGTGGGAAAAAGGTGGAAAGGGTTTTGATGGATTAATCGCGGAAAGGCTAGAAAAGAGGGAAAGGCCAAAGGGGGGAGGGCAGGGCCGGGACACACAGCCAGAGTGAGCGAGTGGCAGCAGCAGGGCCAAAAGAATGTGTGCCAGGGCAGAAAAAGTATCCACAATCACACACAATAACCATACAGGCTGGATGAAAAAAATAATTGCACTGCCAGAGTGCTTATGCTACAGCGGCCGAGACTGCTGGAAGATTCGCCCCAGGTGCTGCAAAGAAGTGGCCCCACCAATAGAAAGAAGGAAAAAATTGAGAATGCCCCCCCCCCCCCAAAACTCTGCGTGGTGGCTAGGGCTGGTTTTAGTTAGCGTGCTTACTTTTTGTGGAAGTGAAAGGCGAGCGAAAAACAATGGAGGGGCAAATTGCTACCAGCCAATGAAAGATACTTAGGGCTGTTGACTAGCGCAATCAGGTGATGCAGGCGGTCAACTGAGTGGGGCTACCAGACATACCTCAATTATAATCACGTGTGTACACTCGTTATCGATTGTAGCTGATAAGGCGCGACAAGAATGATCGATCTTTATTCAGTATAGTGACGTTCAATTCCCCACTACAGATTCTCGACGTCACTCTCCCTAGCGATGAATGCAGTTCTCAGAATGCACTTTCTAGAATACGAGATACGTGTGGAGATGGGGCTTATTGGACATTGGAGCTCCAGAACATACAGCACTATGATATTGCAGTTCTTGGATACGTCGAAAGCAGGATTTTGATTAGAGATCGATCTGCCATTGTGAAATAAATGAACCAACGCCTGGCCGCCGCGAATATATTGAGGCGAAATAACTATGATACCAAAGAATGAGAAGAGAAGGCAGCTGAGAATATAGAGACAAGTGAAAAGGAAGGACGCAATGCAAAGTCTAAGGCCAAAAAAGACGGCAAAATATGATAAGGAAAACGTATGTTAAAGTGCCTTTTGAAACAGAAATATAGAGACAACGAAACTCGAAGAAGGATATAAAAAGCAAGATTTGGCAATAGTCTTATCTACTTGGCCTTGACCTTGACATCCATTAGCCGCAGCTTCTCCTGGACCTCATTGACCAGTGCCTTGCGCTGAGCGCGGACATTGGGGTCGCCACCAGTGTCGACCTCGTCGAGTCTCAGCAGGACGTGCTGGAAAGTCGTCTCGGAGATCTTGCGATAGTCGTCAGTGCGCTTCTTGCTGTCGGCTGGTGGGTGTGCTAGGAACTCGTCGCACAACGGCAGCAGGTTTTCGGTATAGTGCTTTGCAATGACGTTGAGCTTCTCTATAGGGGTGCCGGGGATCGATCTAGGCGGTGCCGTGCCGGCAATTTTGGCAATATTGGCCGACAAAGCGGTCGCGCCAGATGCACCGGATGCGCCAGAAGCCACCGAATGAGCACGACTCGATGGGCCGCCCTGTATATTGCCACGGCCACGCGATGGCACGTCGAGGTTTCCAGTCGATGCCGATGGGCCACCTATTGCCTTGGGGCTACGTGGTCGGCTGTTTTTGCCTGGCTTGGTGTTGGCGTTGATGTTGGGGGCACGCTGCTGTACGTACGCAATCTCGGGCTCGTCACCGGGCAAAGAAATAACCAGCTCGCTGTTGTTCTTAACACCATAGCGACATATGGGTTGGTCATCGTCGTCAAGCAGCTTGCCCTTGTACCGCAGTCGCACATCGAGCATTTCGTCCTCCTCCAGCTTGTAGATCATCTCAACACGCTCGCGCACGTCTCTGACATACAGCTTGCCGTCGCCAATAGAGTAGGCAGGGAAGTACTCCTTCTCAATCACGTTGCCACGGCGCAACAGCAGAACATCCTCACGCGGGATACCCGTAATGTCGTCGTCGTCGTCAGCGCCGTAGTTGGCATTCGAGGTCGTGCGGAAGTCAGAAGCGCCCGTCGCAGATACAGGGCTGCGCTGGCCATAGTGACTGTTGTTGTTACGGCGCAGATCGTCCGAGGTGATGTAGTCATAATCTTCGTCGTGGATCACGGGTACGCCGTCCTGGCCGAGGTTCGAGGAGAAGGGCGACAGCGCAGGCTGGCCTGACCAGCCAAAGCGCCGCATATCTTCAGTTTCCTTTTGGTTCTTGGCGTTCTTCTTGCTGTTCTTCTTGCTGTTCTTGCCCTTGTTTTTCTTGTTGGCAGAGGTGTCCTCTTTAGCAGGTAGTGGCGGGGGAGCGGCGGTAGCAGATGTATCGTCTTCGACCTCCTTCTTTGTTTTCTTAGCGGCCTTACGCTTCTTGTTTCGTGAGACCTTGTTTGCGGCGTCTACGGCGGATTCGTTGGCGCTTTCTGAGAATGAGGCTCCGCTCTTCCGGCCGGCAACAGTTCGTGCGGCCGCTCCAAGGACGACAGCACCGGCTACGGTACCGTAGAGAGCAGCAGGCGGGATGCCAGTGGCAGACTCAATATAGGAGGATGAGCTGGCAAGAGCTGTCGAGACAGTATCGACAGAAGTGTCGAGATATGACTGGAGGCTGGGAGGTAGTAGCGGTAGCTTTGGCAGCAGAGCTGAGGTTATATTGGCTAAGTTGGCAAATGGGGCACCCAAAGACGCCGCGGCTGCTGATCCGGAAGCCACTTTCGCGATTTATTAATGTCCTAAGATAGGACAGGAAAGGGGAAAAGAAAAGGGAAAGGAAAAGAGAAGAAAAGAAACGATTGAAAAGGAGGGGGAAACAATGTGATCGAACCAGCTATATGCAGGCGGGAGGAGGGGTGGACGATGAGAGAGGACGAACAAATAAAGGCGGAGACACGAGGTCAGAGAAGGGTAAGCCTAGGATAGTAGGGTGCAGGTGCAGTGACGCGCAAAAGTACAGACTACAGATGCGAGAGGCGAGGCAATAGGTGGATGGAAGATGACGGATAGCTGTGTTCTTGGAGGGAAATGGGGGGGGTGCGAGGCGTAGCAGAGGTAGCAGGTGAGAGTACAAGAGACAGAGAGTGTGTGCACTGTCGGGTAGTGCTGTGGTTGTCGGTACTAGGGGTGTGCGAGGAGCCGAATTATGTTGACGATTTATTGCATATATTTTTGATATATTATTTGGAGCTAATCTGGAGCCTACTATGTATTTGGAGATTGCGGCGATAGAACTGGATTGTAGAACGGTTGTGTGGTGCAGTTATGGCGTATGGCGTGGGCGTGGCGTGCAGGGAAGAAACAAGTCCCCACGTTTTTGTTAAGAGCGGGTTGCACGCGTTGGATCGGCTGGGCTGTGCTGGGCTGAGTCTAGGTCGGGCTCGGTTTGAGAAAAGGGCCTTGGTGTTGGGCAGGTAAAATGAGCCGCAAGTGTGTAGTAAGCAAACGATCTAAGGATAGGACATGAAGGGAAAGAGCGTTGGGCAGAGATGGCAGAGATGGCGGAGATAGCAATAGAGTGTAACGAAAAGGGAAAAGGGCAGTCAAATTAGGAAAGAGCCGAAAGGGGCTCGCAGTGTCGAAGATCGCGAGGGTGTTGGGCAGACCGGGTGTCAAGTGACGAAGATGTCAAGTCTGGAGACCAAGGAGTGGCGACGAGCTAATGCAGGCTTCCAACTTTGGATATGTAGACTATCTTCGTATGTCAGTATTGGCGTGCAGCTCGCTTTGTCGGTCGTGCGTTCGTGTTCTACTTGGACGGATGTGCGACGGTGACAACGGCTGAGGCGGACGGCCGCGCGCGGTGAGTGACAAGTGAGGGCAAGCAAGTTGGATGAATTGCATGCAATAGCAGGGCCGTTATATCTCCTCTTCGATGGTCGAGCAGATGCAAGGAAAACAGGCGACGGTTACGGCAAAAGCGATGGAGATCAAGGTGAGCGCAAAAAGGTTGTAAGTCACAGGTGGCTCTGCAAAAATATGCGACTAAAATACGAGAATAGAATGGCATGGAGCCGCTTTTTGACGGACTACGCGACAGCTCCGTCTTCGTCAGTTCCATAGCAATAATGGAACGCTCAGGACACGATTCAATGGAGATGAAATGAAGCTTCTCCGCAATAGACGGGAGCTTATCTTATCTCAAGTGGGCCTTTGCTAACGGGTCCTGTCATAGCCAGAGGAATTATGTAATCATAAAAAATTCAAGTTTTTACTACTCGACCAGATCTGCCAAGTTATGCACGACATTTGCGGCCTCATCTGACCTTGATTCTGCAGTTCTGCTCCTGATTCTGCACATTGACGCTCGATTTGCACTTTGGCCAGGTCATGTCATAGACCCAGTCGCATTGAGATACAATATGTAATATCAGCATGCTAGCAAACCAGTTATAGGCTGCTGGAGTGCAAATAGCAAGGCGCTGCCGAAAATCATGAGTGCATATAGCGCATATGAACACAAAAACAAACAGACAGTTTATCAAAGAGGCAGCGTGGCAGCTTAATCGCAGTCTGATATATAGAGTATTCTCTACTATGTAAGAGTCTGCCACGCTAAAAGGTGGCATCCTGCTCGTGCGATCTTGGTTCTGTTCGATTCTGCTCGACTTTACTGGAAGGAAAGGTGGCTTGTGTACCGATCAGTTGCAGACCGTCTGAGCTCATATCATCTCACGCCTATTGTGGGCGAACTGTAGAGTGTATACCCATACCCATCTCAATAACCACCGCCTGAGTTGACTAGCTTCATTACAACACATGTTCAACAAAGCCACCTCGTACCTCCACAAAATGACAAATTTGCTGCAGTGCTTGGTGCAGATAATTGCATATAAAAGAGATGACAGCTTTTTGATGAAGAGTGGCGGGGGAAATAAGACTAAATTATGACGTAAGATACGTCAAGGAAGGATGAAGAACCAGAAAGTCATCCTACAAACACTACGCTTCAACAGACAACGGCATTCTGTAATCACAATAAGTCCTACGAGTATATAATTCTGCCCGTGCTACTGCAAGGTATCCGATACCACTCGAGTCTCTGTCATTCTATAGTCGCTCAGATGTGTAATCCATACCTTCCAAAAAAGGCCGAACATGTTGACAAATCAGTTCCTGTTTGCTCCAGTGTAATACTGCTGTCCTATTGCGTAGTCGCTGTGCTCCGGTCCCAGCCATTCGGCTCCAGCTCTTTCCATGCCGGACTTCAAATAGAAAAAGACGAAAAATTGTGCTGAAGAGGAAAGAGCTTTCAACGTTCCTAGCCGAATGCCGTTCGCTCCTTTGTTACATTGCTCTTTGCTCTTTGCTCCTTGCTCTTTCCTCTTTCCTCCCCGAAACCTCTTCCTACCGCAGCACGTCATTTGTCATTCTCTAATTCCCGATTACCAAATCCACTTATTCGCCTTCGTTCTTGTTGCCTTCCCTCTCCCACTTTGCTGCTATTCGTGTCCTTCCCGCACCTGCCTATCTTACACATCCCCCATAATGTATACACGCGCCGCGCAAAGGAGCTTCTTGTTACTCCTCCGGCCCATAACCCCTACACGACCTGCCCACAGCATAATAAGCACCCCCAATCACAGCAGCCCCTCTTTTTGCCCCCCATTGCGTCAAGCTTCGCGTACATATATCTCGACTTCCCTCCGTCCTCATACAAAGTCGACTTTTACACCTTCTACTACACCCTTTACTACTATATACTCTACTCCTCACAACGTCCACATGTCCTTCTTTAGCCGAATCTTCTCTTCCTTTTCAACCCCATCACCCGAAGACATAATGGCTGCCACTGCCAAGGCCCAGAAGCTGATCGACGAGAACCCGGCTGTCGTGTTCAGCAAGTCGTACTGCCCCTACTGCCGTTCGACTAAGCGCACTCTCGACGACCTCGGTGCCAAGTACGCCCTTGTCGAGCTCGACCAGGAGGGTCAGTGTTTTTTTCTTCTTCTAATTCTCTTGTAATACTTATACAGCCCATGCTAACAAACCAGAGGATGGTAGCGCTATCCAGGAGGCTCTGCTGAAGATCTCCGGCCAGCGCACCGTACCTAACATCTTCATCGGCAAGGAGCACATTGGTGGCAACTCGGACCTCGAGGCTCTCAAGAGCAAGGACCTGAAGAACCTGCTCAAGACCGCCGGCTCCCTGGAATAGGGGTTGCCGAGCCACGACAGCAGCCCGACGACACGCGCCGACCGGTCAAAAATCTAGATAGCGCCGAATTGAACGGACTACATACCACAGCTTGACCATATGACGATACAATATGGCGATACGGTGGCAATAATAGTGATGGTGACGGCGATCTAGTGGCAGCTATGGCTCAAAACAATAATGTACAATAAGTATAGATAATGACATAGATAATAGCAAATTATGTTAGACGGACAGCGTACAAGGCTGATGGTTTCGCGCGGGCGCTGGGGCTGACTGCAGCCTTGCATGTGCACGGCACCCTAATGGCCACTAACCTATCATTGTAGACGGAACAAACGAATAGAGTGGCCCAGACTTTTGATTGCTGGCAACAGCTAAGCTATATGACAAGAAGAGATGCGATGTCTTAGCATGCTGTATACAGAAGGATATGGACAAGAAGAAGTAAGCTTCATAAAGCACAGCAAAAGCAGCAACACACTACACAACCTGTGCTGCTACTGTGCCGATGGGCCGCTCGACAAACTCAATCACGCCGTCCACAATGCTCTTTCGTGTGTCCTCGCTAGCCACCTTGTGGCCGCCCAGGTAGTTGAGCCACAACGCCCGCGAGACACGCTCGTCGGCCACCGAGCCCAGCACCTGGCGCCCTGTTGACCGGCCGTCGTCAAACACAATGCGTATTGAGCCGTCGGCATCGCGCACCATCAGCAGCTCCTGTTTCTTTGGTGCCTTGCCGCGGTTGAAGGCGCGGCGGAACTCCTTTACTGACTCGCCAAAATCTGGCGTCGCAGGGGCACCCTCAGAAGTCGGCTTCAAGGCGGCGCCGTCGGCACTGCCCTCCTGCTCCAGAATGCGCGGTGCTTTGGCCTGAATAGCCCGGACAAAGCCGTCTCTCAGATGGGGAAAGTCTGTGTCGCGCACGGGAACAATGCGGAACAGCGAACGCGCAGGCACGCCGTCGGCCAGCAACGCATCCCAGAGTGCCTCGCCCTCGACAGGGTCCAGCAGGGAAGCGCGCAGGTCGTCCTTCTCTGAGGGAACCAGGGCCGTTGCGATCGGGTTGACACGCTTCACCAGCCGATTCTGCAGCGCGGCAATATCGGCAGTGGCAATGTAGAAGCCAACGACGTAAACCTGGATGCTCAAAAAGCTGACGGTGCGAGTGCCGAGACCAACCAAGGTGTACTCGTCCTCGACGGCGCCGTTGGGAACAACAATGGTGTGACTGGAAACGGGCTCAGCGTCCTTCTTGTTCTGCTTCTTTCCGTCCAGGTCGCCCAGCACCAGTGTTCTAGGAAACTCAGGCACGGTGCTGTTTCCTGTGGGCACAATCTCGCGGCCATCCTTGTCGTGGATGACGACCTTGCGGGCCTGGTCAATAGACGAGGCAGCAATACCGCTGCCTGTACCCGTGGCATCAGACTGTATCGGGTTGTCGAGCAGCACCTTTATCTTGTACCCAGTATAGCAGGTCGCAACAAAGCCGGAGATGGCGCCGCAGATCAAAAAGGTTTGCCTTCTGCGCTCATAGTCATAGCGACTGCGGGACATGCGCTCAATATCGAGGGAGTTGAGCGAGTTTTGGTCTCCATTGGAAGGGCGGAGAAATGTGCGAGCTCCCGAGGGGGCAGAGGGGATATATTTAGATGTGGTCGGGGCTGCCGGGGCTGTCCGAACTGCCAGTGCTGACGATGGCCGCGGTGTTCTTGATGCAGCAGAAGAGAAACTGCGGGCGGCAATTGGTGGCCCCTGAAGGCGCATAGTAGCTCTGCAAAGCATTTTTATTTGGGGTTATGTCTGTTGTTTCTCTGAGTATAATTTAGAATATGCCGTGTAGAGCGTTTGCGTCGAATGCCGTGTCGATATCGTGATGCCAATGCCAATGCTTCCTTTTCACGAAAAGTGGGCTGACATAAAACACTCCTGCAGAGGTTGGTCAGCACACTCTGGCGCGGTAGGACTAGAAGTGGCCGGCCAGGCCGGCTTCATTTTTACACCTAGTTCGTAGGGAACGCCCCGCTCGCGGCCAGGGACCAACTTTGCTCTGACTAGTGGGGACAGAGACGTCATTCTAGCTATCAGCATATCGATAATGGCGATCGAGTTGGTGTGTAGACGAAGTGCAATATTCATTGACTGGTAACCTGTAACTTTTTGGTAATATAATTGTGTGCTGTTTAGACGAGTAACCAAGTCAATTTGATTTTATAGAAATTCGGATTTTTGTTAATTCATTGCACTATTATTGTGTAGGTATTTGGTTTTTAGTTGGTTTTACAAAATGAAAATAAATAAAATAAGAAAACAACCCAGATGAAAAGATAAGTGAAAAAGCTTCATCATCCACTTGCATCACAGTTTAGCAACATCTACCCAATGCCATATGAATAAAGAAGTACAAAGTCCTACACACGCCACAGTCCCATATACTGACAGTGTTGTGTAATGCTAGCACTGCAAGCCGCGTCATGAGGCTTACAGATATGCAAGGATGAGGTGAAGGATGAGGGGTAGACGAGTGTGAGATGTGAGAAACGGATGTAGACTGCCAGATTGCAAAGCAACAAAGCAAGCTTGATGAGAATGAAAAGAGGATATACGGTAGAAAAAAGCCATTTATGATGCATGGCTGTGGTTCCTGCGACTGCGAGCCACGACAAGTGTGACAGAGGCGTGTCTGAGATTGTGCGTCTGCTTCAGGATATTGCTATTTTTGTTGTATGGTGTATTGCAACCACTGCATTTTTATTGTAAGTGACTTGGGCTGGCCCGAGTATACTTACTCGCCAGGAGTCTGTTGGGAGTTTCATCTGATCTACCCTTTTGCAGCGGCACAACTGCACATTACCCCGTTGGACACCCTCCTCTTTTTTTCATTTGTGAATTAGAATACGTACTCTCGTGGCTTGCGCACGCGAATGCACCTGGATGTGCATGCTGTGTTTCCTTGTCGTTGTCTGTTGTGCACCGATACCCAGCTTCCACGAGATGGCGACAAGGACAGGGGTTGGTCAGAGATTGATGAGTGCATGTTTTATTGCTAGACGATCATGTGCCACATAAGCATCAAATTGGCAATCAAAAGACAAAGCAGACGAAAATCAACAACCGTGGTAAAGAAACAGAGTTAAGCGCCGGCCCTGGAGACGACATGAGTCAACGTGCTATGGACCAGCACAGCGACGAATAAGAGGCAACAGCACATCCTGACGGCCTGGTAGCTCGCTTTGGCCACGCTATAGATGCATTAGGCTCGCTCTAGACTGGTAGTCCCTCTGTCATGGAGGGACGATGGAACCGCGGGGACGAGCGAAGGATGTGATGACTTGTATTTCTATTTATACAAGTTACTATCTGTTTCTGTTCTTCAGATCAGACCGGTGTCGTGTATGCTGCGCTTGTTTTGCACTGTTGTTGTTTTGATTTCTCGCTGTCCCCTTGTTTCGGCTTGTTGCAATTAACTCTACCAGCTCTACTAAGATATCTTACCTCTGGTGACTGCCAGCCCTGCTAACAGTGGCTGCCCTATTATTGACTGTCACCTGCTCCTTCCATCTGCGTCAGTCTTGCTTACCAATTCGCGATGCGCCAGTCAACTGACAGTGGTATGAGACAGAGCTTTATGCTCTCCTTGGTCGGCAGAATAGTCGTTATTACTGCTCGCCACTGACAGGTGATTTACAGGACAACAGCACTGTATCACGTCGGCCCTTATGATTCTATTTGTGCCTCAATACCCTCCCGATCTCAGCTGACCTTCTCCCGCTATCTATGCTTAATTACTCACTGTCATCGCATCTTGCTCATTAAACAACTCAAATGTTTGCGCAGCATATCTACACATAGTTAAATCCTCTTCGACTCACTGGAATCTTATTTTTTTAATAAAATATCTTAAGATGGCAAGCTCGTTGCTGGGGCGAGCCACTCAGCTGCTACTCCTAGACAAGGCTGAGAATGCCCCACCTGTTTCGCCCCTCTCGCTGCCACCTGCCCCTAACAGAAGCCCGTACATCCCCTAAAACTCACTACAGTGACTGTTCTTAAACTGCTGCACCATGAAACGCAGGGGTGCACAAAGTCCTATCTTGGACAGACAGTGCCGATAGCGCCCCAGGGCTGACTTCACTATACCGTTCATGACCCGCCGCTCCACCACTATATCCACTATACTCGCCGCCCGTCTCCCTATTTGCTTCGTATCTGGCGTGTGCCTCTGATATCGGCGCCCTTTGCTCTGATCACCCGCGTCTGCTCCGTTTCCAGTTCATTTCGGTCATTTCAGTGCATTCTGATTCATCCCATCTCATTTCATTTTCTGGCTTTCAGCCTCCGAGCATCCCTTTGCTCTTTCTTGCCTTCCATAGCTTCCGCCGCCACCCTATGCTTACTAAACATCGCCCAGACCATTTCATTATTTCCACTCTTTCCCGCTGTCGCCCTCCCTGTAACCCTGCCTCCGTGCTCCCGCTTGAACACACACGACTTCTTACACCTCCTCTGCCCGCTGTGCACTTGTTTCTAGGGCATCCACCGCTACGGCGCCACGACAGTACTCTCAAACACTTACTTGCCGCTTTGGCTTCTTCCGTCCTTGTCGGTTCTCATCCCAAGCACACCTCCTCTTCAGTTTCCCCGTCTTCCTCACCTTCCTCCAAACATCAGATTGACCTCTTGCACTTGACCACCTCGCTTCCATCAGCACCCATCAGTACCTGCAACAGACAACATCATCACCTTTGCTGACACCGCTAGCTCCAGACTGCGTCACCTGTCGCCGCTGCTTTTACGCCTCATCTACCTATCCGCTCACCCTCCTCGACATCACCCCGACATCTCCTCGACAGCCTCCTACCTTGCTCAGCCTTGAATGCTTAGCGTCTGCTGCTGCGTCCCTCCGACGGTGCTCCAACTGCTTTGCACCCCGTCGTGACAGCCGACAACACTCGGCTGCTTTGAAATCAACTACCCGACGACATGGCTACCCAACAACTATGGGAGGACCCCGACCGCCTTCCACCATCCAATGTCACCTCTTCCTCTACATCACAGAACCCTCAGACTCCCGTACCGAGCCAAAGCGAACGTGCTCCCTCCCTAGATATCATGGCTAGTCAGTCAACTGCGGCTGGCAGCGACCGAACACCGCTCGTGACCGCAGTAGAAGGCTCCCGCTCGTCATCGTCAACAAACTCGCCTGTGCCCTACGACAATGCCGCCGAATCCGACTTTTTCATGGGCGTTAACGACTCCGAGTCATCCCTCGGCGTGCCCAATATCCAGGATGTGCGTATCGATGGTACCGCCGAAGATGACGACGCCGCCACCAGCGACGCTGAAAGCGAAGACTGCTACATTGCCCCCATAAACCGTCTTCCCAACGAGATTCTGATGAGCATCTTCTCGCGACTCAGCTCACACGGTGATCTGCTCAGCTGCGCACTGACCTGCAAACGATGGGGCCGCAACTCGGTTGATCTCCTATGGCACCGCCCGGCTTGCACAAACTGGCCGCGTCACCAGTCCGTCTGCCAGACCCTGACTGTAACCAACCCCTACTTTCCCTACAAAGACTTTATCAAGCGCCTCAACCTGGCAAACATTGCCGACCAGGTCAACGATGGCAGTGTCATGGCACTGGCTGCCTGCAACCGCATCGAGCGCCTGACGTTGACCAACTGCAAAAACCTGACCGATACTGGTCTCATGGCCCTCGTGCAGAACAGCACCCACTTGCTTGCCCTCGATATTAGCTATGCCAGCCAGATCACCGTGGCCACTGTCAGTGTTCTTGCCCAATACTGCAAGCGTCTCCAAGGCCTCAACATCACCGGCTGCACAAAAATTTCCAACGAGGGCCTGATCGAGTTGGCCCAAAACTGCAAATACATCAAGCGCATCAAGCTCAACGAATGCACGCAGGTCACAGATGAGACAGTATTTGCTCTGGCAAAGCACTGCCCCAACATGCTCGAAATCGACTTGCAAAACTGCAGTTTGGTCACCAACGCCCCTATCACCAAGCTGTTGGCCAAGGGCCAGGCGCTGCGCGAACTGCGGCTTACAGGGTGCGAGCTGATCAACGACAGCGCTTTCCTGGACCTTCCTGACGGCCGCATATATGAGCAGCTGCGCATCCTGGACCTCACGTCGTGCGTCGATCTGTCTGATCTTGCCGTTGAACGCATCATCAAGGTTGCACCGCGCCTGCGCAACCTTGTTTTGGCCAAGTGCCGCAACATTACCGACGCATCTGTTATTTCCATCTCGCGCCTGGGCAAAAATCTGCACTATCTTCACCTGGGTCATTGTGTCAACATCACTGACGAAGCTGTCAAGCGGCTTGTATACAGCTGTAATCGGATACGGTACATTGACCTTGGCTGTTGCACAAATCTGACAGACGACTCGGTTACGCGCCTTGCGACTCTGCCCAAGCTCAAGCGGATCGGTCTTGTCAAGTGCAGCAATATCACCGACGAGAGTGTCCAAGCGCTGGCCAGAGCCAACCTGCGGCGTGGTGCACGGCGCGACCACTACGGCCCCAGCAATGCTCATACGGACGCAAATGGCAATGTTGTTATGGATAACACTGCAGCTTCTGGCGGTGCGGCTGGCGGCGGTAGCGTAAGCGGCAGTGGCGGCAACAGCAGCCTCGAGCGCGTGCATCTCAGTTACTGCTCGCAGTTGACAATCCGCAGCATCATCCGCCTGTTGAATGCGTGCAATCGCTTGACCCATCTCAGTCTGACAGGTGTACCGGCGTTCTTGCGTGAAGATCTAGCAAGATTTTGCCGCAGTCCACCCCCTGGTAAGCACGAAATTTTGGTAGTAGTTGCCTCCTGTAATATATGCTAACAATACAGAATTTACGGCACACCAGAGAGAAATGTTTTGCGTGTTCTCAGGCGACGGAGTCTCAAAACTGCGCAACCGCCTCAACGAAGGTCGGGATTACGACATGTATCGAGACCAGCCAGTCCAAACTTTTGCTCACGGAGCTCCGCCTCTGCCGAGCCTGCTGGATGTCCTCAACGGTGGCCTCCCCAATCTGATGCCCAATGGCCATCAGATGCCGCCCCTTTACCACGCGGGCCAGCCTCAACACCAGCATCACAACCAGCCGCATGCACACCAAGGACAAGGTGGACCCGCCGGGGCTGTCGGGTATCCTGGTGGTGGCAGCAATCAAGTGCCCAACATAGCCAACCCCTACGAGTTATACCGCCATTCCATGCACAGGCCAGAAGACCAGGCAGCAATCGAGCAAGCACACCAAAATTTGCAAACGCAGGCACTTCAGCATCTTCACAACAATATTTTGGGGCCAGCCATGCAGGCATTAAATAGAGCCCAAGGCGCAACTACGAACAGCTCTTTCAGCCAGGGTGTCCAGGTGGTTGGGGGCACCGACATGCTTGTGGATGCCACGGTCGGGTCCAATGTGAGCGCCAACAGCGATAGTAGCATTAGCAGCAGCGCTGTCAACCAGGTCCCACCGCCACCGCCACCTCCGCCGCCCGCACCCGTAGGCGGGCCAGCACCGGGATATGCTCCTGACTGGCGCACCGCCATGATCAACCAAGACCTCGTCAACGGTCCTCGTTCGGCACCATTGAACTTACCTCTTATGTACACATCGCAAATCTCACAAGCACCGCACACATCGCAAGAGTCACATTTGCCGAACACACCAGCAGCTGCACCGGCATCGACGGCGAGTGCAGCACCTATCCGGTCGCCTTGGTCAGACTCACCAGCCCAGCCGGGCACAGGGGCTAGCGCGGCGTCCCTGTCGGGTGCGCCTGCAGGGGCCTCAGATGCGGCATGATCTTTTGTAGTCGACTATGGTTTGCAATGGGATGGCGAACTTAACAGAGCGATATCTGATTTGATGGCCCGGGGTGTTGAGAGCCGGAGGTGAGACTCGAGTGGGGAGTTGAGGATAAGTTTGGCAGTGCTACCCAGTCTTGGTATGCACCAGAATTCATGTTTCATTACTGTTGGTGGCAATTGATGGCTGTCAATGGTACGTGTTGGTCTGCATTTGATCACTAGTATTCAGCATTCTCTTTCTCTTGCATTCTGTATTTGTTAGGCTTCTTTGCCTTTTTTTGGCCATGTTTGATCTTCTGCGTTATATACATACCCTGTTGTCGTTGGACTTGTAGTGTTAGGGCGTATTATTTTATGCTTAATAGAACTTGTATGTTTAAGCTTCAAATGCCTATAGAGTGTGTAGATAGTATTGTGAGAGTCGTGAGAAAGAGCATGCCGTTGTAGGAAGTAGTGTCTCCTCATATAGATGGCTAGTGGCCGATTTCCCAACAAATACCATCTCTTGTAGTATAGTGGTCAGTATACGGGCTTGTCACGCCCGGGACCCGGGTTCAATTCCCGGCGAGAGAGTAATTTTTCTTCCTTTTTTGACAATTTTTTTTCCCTCTTCGTTTAGCTTCGTTTGTTTAGTTGTAACCTCGCAATACTGCTGTTATTGATATTTTTATTATCTAACTTATATCTGCCATTGCCTCATTTCGCTTGACGTCTGAAAACATTTGCAACCCAAACCTTATCAAACATATGGCCTTGCTATTAGCATCCTTACATAATCTAGAGTCATGTGATCACCAGACCTCTTGCCCTTATCCCACCAAGTGGGGCCACGAAAAATCAAATCCTCTGCGAGCTAATAGTAATTTCGCTTTTTTTCTGAGCGCCGAAATTATCACCACTTTACCTCTTCATCACCATCGTCATCACTTTGCCGCAGCGCCAGCTCGAGTCGTGACCGCTATACCATTTTCAATACTCCAAAACAACTACCCACCAACCAACATCATCCAAAATGTCTTTCCAGAAGGGCGACAAGGAGTTTGCTGAGCAGCCCAAGGCTCACAAGATCCGCATCACTCTGACTTCCCGCAACGTCAAGGCTCTCGAGCGCGTCTCTACCGAGCTGATTGAGCGTGCCAAGGGCAAGGACCTGCCCGTCAAGGGCCCCGTCCGTCTGCCCACCAAGAACCTGAAGATCACCACCCGCAAGACTCCTTGCGGTGAGGGTTCCAAGACCTGGGACATGTTCGAGCTCCGCATCCACAAGCGCCTCATCGACCTGCACGCCCCTACCGAGGTTGTCAAGTCTGTCATTGTCAACAGTATGTTACCTTTGAATACCAAGCTCATGAAAGAAACGAGATACCCCATAGACCAAATGATCTTGCAAATGCTAACCAAAACAGTCGAGGCCGGTGTCGAGGTCGAGGTTACCATTGCTGCTTAAGCGGTCGTCTTCGCTTACCACAAGTTAGCAGGCGAAACGACGCAACGACAACCATGAATTTTTCCTTTTGATATTTAACTTGTTTATTATGGGAAAGGGAAATGGGAAAGGAAAAAAGTTTTTGTTTATTTCTCCGAAAAGGAAGACGTCGTTTGATATAACCAACCAGACAAGACAAAAAATGGACAAGGGCAAAGGGGACAGAAAGGCGCAAGACTCGAGGGAGATGGGGCATTAGCTTGTCTTGTTTCCTCTCACACTCTATTCTGTCTCCTCTGTCCAAATAAAAATTGCAAAAGTTAAAGCTATCTACATGTCAAAGTGTGAAGACTTGGAAACTGTGCTATACGAGATATGCTGCTTAGTCAGAGTGGGTGTAGTTGGAACCGGCGCACTGGGTCGGTGACTGGAGACGGCAAGCCCGACCCGTTCCCGATACCGAGCGTTCTATGCTGTCTGTACGGAGTATGCATGGTATTATATGATTAATATTATTAATACTGTCGCAGTCCTGTGGTTGTCGGCGTGGCCTTTTAGGCAGTCGCATTTGCAGCCTCATGGTTGGCTACCCAAATACCACTACCCAAAGGAGAAGGAAGTACAGCCTGCCTTCCTTCCTCTCGCAGCCGCGGCCCAATACCCTTTTTGTGCGCTGTGAGCCAGCCTTGCGCACTGTAAACACGTCATCCGCACGCACAGCACGGCACAGCTGCGTAGAAATAGGAATGATTATAGTTGTCCATCTTCATCCCACAGTTGGCGCATGATATTCCCAAGCGTTGCAGTGACGGATGCGCTAGACATAGATAGCCTTTTAAGGTGCTTGCCTGGGGCTGTGCTAGTGGCCTCGAGCATCAGCGCTTGATTTCAACTGATCAAACTGATACTGTAGTAGAGACCAGACGAACCCGAATACTATCATCAAGAGGCATTAATCAAATCCGAATAATGGGAAAACCAAGTAGATCAAGTCTCCCTCCGTCGACAACTCCGCCAATGGCCCGCCACAGACGCGTGTCGCCGGCAGAGGTGAGCAGGCATATGGGCTAGCTGATACTTACTGATTAGAGGCAGCATGATTGATGTCTTAGTGACTCTATAATAAGCTTGCCGCCGTACCTCGTTGTGACATCGCACCCCTCTTCATCTCGGTCTTTACCCTACTCGACTGCATCTTTGGGCTTACCTCTCACCTCAGAATAAATATCTGTATCCCAACTCATTCATTATTTCTAGATGTAATAATGGCCTCCCAGACTCCGGACGAGAACCCGCCGCTGCCACCCCGGCCGGTACAGCAGACTCCTCAGTTTGCACCACCACCTACTCGGCCCGAGCCAGAGTCTGCCACTTCGTCGTCTATCTCCAGCAAATTCATCAACTTCCGCGAACGCTTCTACCGGCTCGGTATTAAGGTCGGCGGGCCCATCAACAAGTTCACCAACAAACTCGGCTCCGAGGCATTCTGGCCGTCATCGCTTGATCGCGAGTGTGACAAGGCTGCTCGCATCCTGACTTCCTTCTGCCGTGAGTTATTTTCTTTTAAACATGCAGAGTCTGACTTGGTTTATACTGACAATACAGACGACGGCTTCTACACAGGCGCAGCTCCTGCCGCTCCCGTGGGCTCCCCTTCTGCCACCACGCCTTCTAACACATCCATTCCCGAGGTTGCCGGGCCCAAGGGCAAGCAGGCCAAGACCTATGTGAAGGTGCCCCCTGAAGCCATTCGCGACGCCGCCGGTCTTGCCATCTTTACTACTTTCCGCACCGGCCTGCATATCTCTGGAGCCAGCGGATCTGGCGTTATTATCGCACGTCTGTCCGACGGTGGCTGGTCGCCTCCGTCTGGTTTCCTTGTGCACACCCTCGGTGCCGGCCTGCTTGTTGGCCTCGATATTTATGACTGCGTCTGTGTTTTGCGCACACCTGCTGCTGTGGCTGCATTTACGCGGCCGCGTGTCTCGCTTGGCGCCGAGTTTGGTCTTGTTGCTGGCCCTGTGGGTGCGGGCGGCAGTGTTGAGGCGGCCGTGCTAGCCAAATCCGCGAGCACCACACCTGTCTGGAGCTACATAAAGAGTCGCGGTTTTTATGCGGGCGTGCAGGCCGATGGCACAGTGATCATCGGGCGGCCAGATGCCAATGGCGAGTTCTACGGCAAGAAGGGCATTTCTGTAAAGCAGATCCTCAAGGGCCACGTGCCGCTGCCACAGGGCGACAAGCCATGGACGGCGGGCACGCGCAATCTGATGGAGGCGCTCAAGGCGGCAGAAGGGCGGACTGATGTGGATACGGCGTCACTGGCAGCGGTGAGTGAGGGACCGACACCGGGTGACCTGGGCATGAATGAAAAGGAGACGGAAGCAGCAGTGGCTGCGGGCGCCACTACGGTCTCACCTCCTGCCGCCACTACTACCACTGAGAAGGCGTAGCCGTTTGATATACCCTGCATATGTTAGCGTTTGTCGTTCTATATTATTTACATATGTTTCTATTCCAATCTACCAGCCCACACTGGCAACCATGACCTCTATGAGATGGCTCAGACTCTCGGTAAGAGAAATGCAATGGCGAGACTCGTCTATACGGGCAACTCCAGCCGAGATGTTTCTGCTGTCTCTGGCTTGGTTCTGATGCCGGTTCTACCAGGCGTTTAATCGCATAGGGTATATCTCATTCACGATCGCAAGCAGTCACAAGTCCGTTTGTCGAGTAGTGGAGTTTGTCCAGAGTTCTCCAGTGGTAGAAATAAACAAGAAACAAGGGGCAATGAAAACGGAAATAGACAGAAAGTAAAATGAAATGAAAAAGAAAAGAAAAAAACCGTAATAATACAACGCATCAAAGCAGCCGTGTCCCAGATCCAGCACAACCCATCGCCAAGCCCTATATAGTTTGCAAACTGTGTATACCCCCCAGCCATGAAGTCCTTTGTAGACGAATAGAAAGATGAACAGAAAAGGCAAAAGGAAGAGAATTAATAAACCCAAATATTCCGCGAAAATTAAACGACGTGTTTTTCAACACTCGACAATTCAAATACCTTGCTAACATTGCCGGCAATGCCGTGCTTTTCAACACGGAGACATCCGCCTAACCAATGACATGGTCAACCCACTGCATAAAATCCTTGTCATGGCAAAGCCGCTCCATGGCAGTGACGGGCAGCGTGATGAGCAGCTCATGCACCGGCGAGTTGTTGCGGGCCGGCAGAATCAGCGCCCCTGCCATGTTCCACACATCCTGCATACGGCGAAGAACATCGGGGCGTGCTGATTTTGTGCCCGGTTCGGGCGGCACGCCGGGGATGGTCCAGTACGTCTCGGCACCAAAGAAGCGCCAGGTATTGAAGCCCAGGTCCTGGGGCGTGCGCGGGTCAAACTCGAGGCCGATGCGCCGTGGGTCCGAGAAGCGGCTAAACATTTCCGTGCGTGCATTGACAAAGGCCTCGTCGACACTGGCAATGGTATTCTCGATCTTGTAGATAAGCTGCGACAGCGTCTCGAGGTCGCTACCCTGATACGGGCTGTCCTCGCTGTCTCCTCTGCCCTCTCTGCCCAGGAGAATGCTAGTGTCGTGCGGGTGGCAATTGACCTCCGTCACGGCCACAGCAGTGGCATTGCCAAAATAGTCGGGGTTCTCGTCCTTGAATGCGCGGCTGGTCCAGTTGACCATAGTCTGGAGCCGTGCTACGTTGTCGACGCCCGGAGTGTAAGGGTAATGCTGGGCCTCTTTGGGTTCCGACAAGCGGGCCTTGACAATGCCGCGGAATGTGAGGCCGGCGATGCACGTATACTTGGACGGCTTGCGGGCCGTTTGCAGCGACTCCTTGCTAGAGTTGCTGTCACTACTGGAACTGTAGCATGGCTGGCCATTTGTATGGCGGCACTGAGGTCTGCCATTTGTGCCTCTGTTGCCATTCTGCCCACTCGCGAATCCAGTAGCGTAGCCATTTGCAGAGTCGGAATTGTTTTCGTTGTCCTCGCACGGCGCCCAGCTCGTGATAATGTCACGCAGCTCGTCCAGGCGGGAGTTCTTGAACACAAACAGCTTGCCAACACGGTCAATCTCGTCCAGGGGTCGTCCGCCGGGCCGGAGTCGAGGCTGTGTGGGCCCTGTGATGTCTGGGAGCACCGCGTATTCGGGTGCTTTCTTAAGAAGTGGCCCTAGGTCTTTATTGTCTGACTTGGAGGGACTCGTATCGTTGGCAAAAGGAGCGTTCAGGCGCTTGTTTGACGGCAAGTCGGTAGACTGCCCACGGGTTTGAGCCGATAGGCATTCCAGGAAAATGCGAAGACAGTTGCCATCAGCAAATGCGTGGCAAAAGTAGGTTCCGAGTATCAGGCCACCGGGAATGAGATAGGCCTTGATGACACAGACGGGGACTGGTGGTAGGTCCTCGCCCATGGGGCACGGGTGGTTGAAATGCTGCCCGACAAAGGCACCGGGTGGGAAGCCGGCCTCCTTGAGCTTGTCGTAGGACTCGTAGGGGAACTTATCTGTGAGATCCTCCACGATGAGGGGAATCTCGTTGGGTGCCTTGTGCAACC
Source organism: Ophiostoma himal-ulmi (assembly GCA_029299165.1). Classification (NCBI taxonomy): domain Eukaryota; kingdom Fungi; phylum Ascomycota; class Sordariomycetes; order Ophiostomatales; family Ophiostomataceae; genus Ophiostoma; species Ophiostoma himal-ulmi. The sequence goes on from JANSME010000001.1 coordinate 6,343,219, forward strand.
AGAGAATGCCGCCTTTGCGGGTCTCGAGAGTTCCGGAGAAGTCAGGCCGCTGCTGTGCCAGACGTGCCAGACTGGCCTTGAGATGGCCAACAGCCTCGTCGAGCCGTGAGTGATCGAATGGGAAGCAAAGGCACACCCGAATGTAACCACGCATAGCGGCCTGATCCCATGCAGACAATTTGATAGGCTTGTATGTGACAGTAGCCGTCTTTCCGGCCGCCGCCGTTAGACGGTCACTGGACTTGATGATGGCCGGCATCTTTGATCTCTTTGGCTGGCTTTTCTTACTACCTTTGCTGTCCTTGCTGTCCTTGGTATCCTTGGTGTCCTTGGTGGTCAGGCCCAGCTTCTGCGAAAAACGTGAGCAGAGACTCTGGATGGTGTCTGAAGGCGTGGATGGCGGCGAAGGCATTGTAGAAGTAGACGATGGTGACGCTGATGGCGACTTCCGAGGATTGGACCAGAGAAACGAGGGCGACACGCGCAGGAGAAAGTGAAGGTTGGGTAGCAGGCCCGTCCATGTACTGCTGCTGCTTCTGGTACTGTTGCTCAGAGTATCGTGGCCAGCTTTAGGTTTGGCGGTCGAAGAATGCGAGCTGCCGTTGATAGGGTTTGTCTCTGCCTGGTCAATTGAATTAGGACCAGGACAGTCTTGAGAAGACCGGAGAGGCTCCATGGCAACGGTGTATATATATGCAAAAACGAGAGAGCAAGACAGCAAGACAGCAAGAAAGTAGTTGAGAGTAAGGCTGGCGGCTGGCAGGGATTGAGTCAGGCAAGTCTCCAGACAGGTTGAAAGAAAGGTGACAAGGCCGTAGACAAACTAGTGATGACAAGGTGCTTGCAAGGTACTGTCAAAGTGAGGCGCATGCGTGCAGGGAAGAGGTAGATCTTGAGATGAAAGTGAAAAACAGTGACTTGCTGAATATAAAGACACCAAAAGAAAAGAAAACTGAAGATGCAATAAGGAACAATAAGAAACAAAAAGAAACAAGGGGAGACAAGAATAAAATGAGAGGAAAAAAGAAAAAGAAAAGATAATATCAAACAAGACACACTTGATGAAGATTTAGATTAACCAGATTCATAGATCCAAGAAGAAATAATGCAAAAGGAAAAGCATAAAACAAAAGGAAGCAGGCTGTTCCTGAATAAAGTATCAGGAGTACACTCTACATGAACTTGTTCTACCCAGGACAGAGAGAGATGGCGGGCAAGACACGAACGAACAAGAAAGGGGAGACTGAGTGAGACTGAACTATGTGTTGGCAGATGCAGTAGATGGTAGATGCATATCTATTTCGAGGGAGGGCGGTGCATTAGTCGGTAGGTATCAGTGCATCAGAGTACCAGTATCAGATGTTCTGAGAGCTGAGATGCTGGGATGCTGGGATGCTGAGATACCGAGATGCAAAGTTATTAATTTTAGCATGCAGGTGAAGAGACCCGTAACGTAAAAATGGTCTCGTGATGAGGCGGCTATGGGCTGTATATAGTCCACGTATAGTTCTGAGATTGGCAGTGGAAGAGGTTGCCGTGAGCCGTTCCAGATATAGGAAGTGACTGGGACTGAGGATTGGGGGGATAGATGAAAGAAGAGAGTAGGAAAAAGAAATAACCATAAAAAAAAGGAATTAAAAAAAAAAAGAGATCAGCCCCAGTGACCGTATGAAGCCATCAGTTCCCGGCGTAGAGGGCGTGAAAGTAAAGAGGTCGAAGCAGGTGTAAGAAGAGGACGAGCAAGCTAGAGAAGTATGATACCAATATCAAAGAGTGGGAAGCCAGGTGTGTATGCGTGGAGTAGGAGGCGATTTGTGCTGACTTGAAATGGTGAGTGATGACAGTAGAGAGTAGAGAGATGCTGCGTAGAAGTAGGTCACCGAGTAGCGAGCTGACAGCAAGGATGTACGGAATAAGACTATGAAACTATGAGGCTATGATAATATGAGATGGGGCCGTATGTGAGTATGAATATGACGGTGAGGCGTAGCTCGATCAGGTCAGGCCATAGCATCCAGAAGGAGATACTCTGGATTTCGATGTGTGCAAGGGGGGTGTTTTACCCTTTGGAGGGTTGGAGTTGAGCTTGAGTAGAGTGAAGAAAGAGGTGACGGGTTGACGAGGTTAGATGTGAGATGTGTAAGGGGGATGTAGAGTGGTGAGCAAGGAGAGGTAAGAAGAATCAAAACAAAGAAACCAAAGAGGTATAAAGAGGTATAAAGAGGTATAAAGAGATATCAAAGATGTCAAAGATTTCAAAGATATATCAAATAGATATCAAAGAAAAAATTAAATGAAGAAGAAATCAAAATAAATGATAAAACGATAAAAGAATAAAAGAATAAAGAATAAAGAATAAAAGAATAAAAGAAAGGGGGAAAATAGAAAGAGAGAAAGATAGATAAAAAAAGATAAAAAAAGAGAGAAAAAGATTAAGTGATAAGACCAAGCGTGGTCAGCGAGGCGAGAGGAGGAGGCAAGGAGGCAGGGCCCAGAATAGTCAAACAGCAAACAGTGGGAGATGTTAGAGGGTAGAGGAGTGAGTAGAGAAGAGGAGACTCAAGGGTCGGGAAGAATCATTCAGTAGCAATGAAAAATGAAAGTAAATCAAATCCGAAGAAGAAAAGAAAGGAATCCAGATATTCGACGCACAGCGCATCAAGACGATCATCTGCCCAGCTGTGCCCAATTACATCGTAGTAGCGTCGACAAGCAAGGGGCTCAACCACGGACTTACATTACGCATCAGCATGCAGTGATACAAGCTTGCATTCTGCTGCTGGACTTCTGGTCCTGCTGAAGCATGTTGCGGGCCCATTGCCCAGTAAGCGCTTGTCTGGTCGACAGTATCGATCAGATCAATATATTGATATACTAAATACTCAGCACTTCGATTAATTACTCCGTTAGAAGGCATCGTACGTCTTCTCCGTGGCCCGGTGGCTTGCACACCTCTGTCTACTGATTTTGGTGTGACCTAGTCTCTGAACCGACGGCCATCACCTCAGCCCAGCATCGCCGTAGCTGTGAATAGGGGAGCAGCTGCTCTCCTGTCTTGGCTGTGAATAGGTAGCAGTCTACAGAAGCATATACCCCTTTCGTCTAGCTATTACCTATTCTAGACGGGTGAATATGAGCTCACAGCCATCTGTAAAACCCTGTAGTATTATCTACTTTTCTTCTGTTCCCCCCTCCCCCCCCCCCCCTTCTTCCATTCATTGTCACATCTGCAGCCTGAGTCTGGGGCTGGGTCTTGGTGGGTAGCTATGAGCATCCCGGCAGGCTTGTCAGTCTGTTAATCTACTTTGTACTTGTACTGCGTGCCAGTCCATCAGTCAGTCTGTGTGCACGTATTTCCGCAAAAGCATGGACGGCAATTGGAGTGTCGAGTCTATGAAAGTGAGTAATGTGAAATATGATGAGCAAATATGGAAGCAAATATGGCAAAGCAAAACCGGGACGGACCCGTGTAAGCTAGACAGTAGGTATATCCACCCTCTTTACCACCTCGGACCAGCTGGCCGGGAAAGACCAGGGAATTGCACAAGTGAATACAGGTACATCATTGTACGGCGTGCAAGTATCAGTACGGAGTAGGGTAGCATCATCCGGCAAACGACGCCCAGTGGGGGGGCCCAGTGGTCAGCACCAATGGCCATTGCGAGGTACCTGTACTTGCCTTTGCCGTTGTGACTGTAAGCATGCCTAGTTGATACTTGTACTCGTTTATCACATCTAACATACAGGGTACAAAGAGATCACAGGCGCCACCAGCCGGGAGGCTTGTGTGTGGCCTGGCTTCCTTGTTATGCGCAGCCATGCCTCGAGCCTTGTGGGAGTTGAACCGGGCAGGCAAGACGTGGGAGATGGGGAGCTGGGGAGCTGGGGAGCTGTAGGAGCAGGGAAAAATGCAACCCAGTCGATAGAGTCTGTTGGTTTGTATCGACATTACAAGTACATTCTCACTTGTGATATACATCTATACATATGAGGATACTATATATACGATGTGATGAGAAGACATAAACAAGAATCGGGAGCGGATACCAAGGGACGGCTCGAACGGCGATGCAGGACCTAGCTGCAGAGGACGGAGGAGAGGGGTGGAGGGGAAGGAGGAGTGTGGACTATCGAGGTAGATGTTGCTGATGAAGTAGAAGTAGATCAAATAGCTATGCATATAGATGGCAAGTTGACAAATACAAAGTAATACATTACAGATACAAATAGAGTCAGTCAAAGGAGCCCAAAGAAGCAAATCAAAAATAGAATCAAAGGATGAGACGAGCATGCCACCATACATGACTTGCAGCGGAGGGATTTCCAGAGGTGTTGCAGAAGGGCCCCAAGACAGACGAGATGAGTGAGATAGAATGACAGAAATGGCAATTAAACAGACGACCGACGGCAGAATACAGAATACAGAATAAAACAAGACTTCATAGACAGGGTCTTCCAAGCAATAGGGGCAAGCATACCTACAGCCGGCACCACCCTTATGCAGCCGTACTCCATATGGCGTTGGCGGGAGCGGGGACAGAGGCGAACAGGGTCATGTTGTGAGAAATAGAATAAGAAGAGCCCAAGAAGAAAGACCAAATAAAAAATAATGATTAACGGATTTATGATTGTGTTGATGTCTTTTGTGATTTCTTTTGCTAAAACGCAGCCCACCGCGGATGCGTCCCGCTCCAATCAGACGACTCGATGACATTATAGGGTGCTCAGATTAGGAATAGCGAGAGGGGAGAAATGAGGCGAGAGAAGAAAAAAGAAAGAAAAAGAAAAGAAAACTGAGACGAAGAAGAAAGCAAAAGTCATGAGAGAAAAGCGAACTGAGAAATGAGAGCTATGCAAGCAGTTCAAGCTCAGATGAAATTGGCAAAGATGGAGAAGAAGAAGAAGAAGAAGAAGGAAGAAGGAAGATGATGAGATGAGACGGAAATACATAACACAGATCAAAAGGAAAATAAAGATAATTTGCATGATCGATAGGGGCGGAGATCAGGTGGATATGTAGATGTGATGAAAAGTGATGAGGAAGAGGAGGAGGAGGAGGAGGAGGAGGAGAGAAGGAAGAGCAATGGTAAAGCATCGTGAATGGGTGCCACAAAAGGGTAGAAGTTGCGGTGCCGCTATTCAGACCATCTACATCTTCTCCAAATAAATATGAAAATATAAAGATTGCAATCAATAGACAGCACATAGAGTAGCGGTCGAGGATCTGACGAGTACGTAGTGCAGGGGGGGGGGTAGACGATGTACTCGAGAAAAGACAAACGAGGTAAAGTTTAAACGAGGGAACACAACGCTCGCGGTAGTACATATCGTGTAATACCACCCTCAATATCCAAAAGTACTCGTACATTATGTTGTGTTCTTCCACCTCTATCCTCTACTACTACTGCCTCATCGTGCCTAGAAACATCCTCCGGCAACTCCATGGCAGACACCCACTGTATTGATGCTTGCGGATGGAGCTTTTGCCAGTCTCTCTCCACACACCCGCAACAGATTGGATAAACACAGAGACACAAGGAGACTTTTCATGTCGATGGATGCTGGACTTGAAAGTACAAACGACACAAACGAGACAAACTAGCGACGGGACGGGCTGGCCCAGGAACGGCGACTGACGGTCAACCCGCAGCCTGCGAGCCTAGCACCCCAGTCCTAGTAAACCCTGTTATTGGTTATTGCATACCAGTCTGTACACCGTAGACAAGCAATGATTCAATATGAGAATAGCAGAGTCAGACAGCAACAGCCTCGCAGCCCAACCATCACATCGCAAGGATCAGCCAGCATCACCACCACCATCAACACCATCAGCACAACAAAAGCCTACCCGCCCGACGCGTCACACAAATGCCGCCCGGTCGAAAACTGTGTTGCATCGATACCGCATACGCTGGATGCCTGTCAGCCACCCTGCAGGCTGTAAACTATTCAGGATCTCTCACCCTTATTTACCTTGGATATACCTCTGCCAACGCCTCCGAGCTTCAACCGGCGTGATCTCAATTTTTTTTCAAGTGTTCGGAGGAGTCTGGAATACCACGGCACGAAGCAGAGCAAAGGGGTGGCACCTGGATACGACGCTCCGAATCTGGAGATAGATGGCGGTCTGCAAGTAGAGGCTGCAGAGGTCTGCACTTGTATTTTGAAAGTCGAATAGTCCGATTCTGTGGTTGCTTGACCACACAGCTACGATGCATAGCATGTAGGCATATGAGAGCACTCCTAACCAAAGGGTGGTGTGCTGCTTATGCCCTTTGATTTTGCTTGTCTTATCCGTTGTATTCTTTCGGATAACAACCCCTCTCTGCCAACTTCTTGCAAACTTCTTCTACATCCGACATGTCTGCGTTCGGTTGTAAAATTAGTACGAGGAGATCTTCAACAAGAAAATCAAACTACAGGTCGAAACGACACTGAAGACTAGTAGTAGAAAAATGTGTGTGAGAGAGAGAGAGAGAGAGAGAGAGCGAAAGAGAGAGGGCGAGAGGGAGGAACAAGTGACCAGAGAAAGACACAAACCAAACGTCATCTCAACGCCGCCTGAACTATTACAACGGAGCATTAATTACTCCTTCGTCGCAACATGCATGTCTTGTCGTCCTGCGTCTTGAGTCCTGTGTCTTGCTTCTTGCGTCTCGTCGTGCATCCGGCCGGTTCCCCCACCCGGCTAGTAGAGTCTTTTTCACGATAACCATAATACTCTTATTACTTAAAACACATAATAAGAGTGACGTACCTCGAAACATGAGTCTTCTTTGGCTCGTCTAGTGCGTAGTGAGTTCTGAGTAGTAGGTAGTGCTGAGCAGTTAGGTGCGACGATGCGGTGAAGGCGTCTGGGAATGCTGAACCCTGCCCGAGGTTGCATCTTTGATTATTTTCCCTTTTATTGTTATTATTTCTTGGTCCGTTTGAATGCTCTTTACCAAGTACAAAATGACTTGTCTCCTGCTCTTTGCCTCGGAGCCTCCAAGGCTTGGGACGGGATCCGTTCTCTAGTCGCCGACGTCGTCGTATTGCATGCAGTAGCGGTACAGTAGAGACAAGTAGAGAGAATTGACATGCATAAAACTAACGGCGATGGCAATGTAGCGTCTATTGTTTGCCTCGTCTTTTATTGGCTTTTCCTATTGATTTTAAAAGATGCAATTACTCTACGAATCAATCCTTTTACTATTGCTCCCTTCAGTTTGCCCCTCGCTTCTCCTTTCTCCTTGTTCCTTGCTCCTGTTCCTTGCTCCTGTCCCCTGCTTCTTTGCTCCTTTTAGAAGCGATATCCCCGGGAACGAGAGGCCGGGCGATCAGTGGACGCCAGGCATACTTGGGCTTAGAGGATGACGAGAAGTGAAGAAACGGTTATTCCAGCGTGTGTTTCCGTGTAACGAATCATTATCAACTAGGAAAGACGCAATTGGCAAAATCAAGCTCTGATCAAATCAAACACTCAGCAGAGGACATCCCACGCAAGTATCGTGGAATTTTTCGAATGCCAGCACATTGTGGGATTCAGCCGGCAGCGGCCGCGTCTTCCTCAATGTCGGATTGCAGGCCATGTGGTAGTTATTGGCAATGCATTCGGTGTTTTGGATGTACCCTCAATGGTAAGCTAAAACTGGTAGACAGTAGCGGGTCCTGGTGGCAATAGATGTCCGTCCGTGATAGCAAGGAGGCCGACTCGTAGTATCTTTAGATATCTGTTGGCAGCCGTATGCAACCATGCTCAATTATATCCCATCCTTCAGTAGATTGATTCACCACCTGGCGACGCAAGTATTGGATTGATTTTGATAGTCGTGCCGTGTGTGTTGATGCATGGTGTAGCCATCCGATGGAGGCGACTGGGTCAATACTTTGTTTTCTTACTTTTTGTTTTGTTTTGTTTTTTTGTTCTTCTATAATTCCTCTTCCTATCCTCCTTTTCTTCTTCTATTACTACCTTCCATTGCTGTTTCAAAGATGCTCCCGCATCTTTTCTTCTGCCGTTTCTCTCGTTTCTTTTTCTACGGCGGTTTCTTTACTCTGCCTTCCTACTCAGAACTTAATTTCCTCAGTTATCACATTTTTCATTCTCTTAGGGCTTGCTCACACCCACTGCCCAGCCCCCAACCTCAGGTCACGCACATAATCATACATGAACCTGAGACTTGAGACCAAAGACCCAGGACTCAAGACTCAAGAAGACACGCAAGTCAGAGCTAGAGACAAATCACGACATCCCTACAGGCTACTACTGATCTTATATGTTTTACTTTCTTTTTCTTTTTTGTTAAACACTTGCTTTCTTCTTCTTCTTCATAGACAATCAGCTCGCTACTTCTGGCCATTTTTATCGTGTTAGCCGCCACTACTCTGCAGATACCAGTATATTATGCAGGATCCGCCAGTCACGAGTGGCAACATTTATACGCGTAAAGTAGAAAGCAGAGTGCACAGTGAGTAAATACAGAGTAAGATATGTTTTACACTCATTGGTTTCTTCTTGCGCGGCATCTCCCACCCGGTATCCGACCTTTTTGCCTTGCATTCGGTGGTTGTGTTCCTGCGGAGTATTTCGTCTCTTTCCAATCAGTCACTCAGATTATTTCATTTCTATTCCAGCCTATCTATTCCAAGCACCTTCCGGAACACATCCTCCCCTCTATCGGGCAGCAATGCAACTTTGAGATGTTCCTATTTTGTCGCCTTGCAGGTCAATGACAGAGAAGAAAGGCTAAGAGAAGAAGGAGAAGTCGGAGCGGCTAGAGAAGGATTGACATGACGAGAGTGACAAGAGTGACAAGTATCAGAAGAATATGACAGCATGGACTAGAGTAGAATATTGAAAAACTGGAATCAAACGGCGGTGGACGAAAGCAAAGACAGTAAAAAGTGGACGTGAAAGTGACCACGCGCGAATATGATTAGAAGGATTGCATGTACTGTTGGAAGTTTGGTAGAAAAACGACATTACAAGTGAAAGAGAAAAAAGAAGAAGAAATAAGAGAAGAAAACTTCTTAATAAAAAAAAATGACGTATGCATAAGCTCCTGGACAATTTGCATAGATTGGATAATAAGAATTCACATTCAATGCAACGGCTCAACGGTCTACAAGACTGGTTAGCACTGTCATATTTTCGTATTCTCGCCCAACTATGCACTTCCATCACTTTACTTTTCTACTTCTACAGTTACTTCCATCCTCCTTTATGCGTGGCTCTGCAAGATTCTGTACTTTTTCAAGATCGGCAATGGGTGGGCAGCGAACCGAAGTATGTAAAGATGGTCGAGGTGGTATTGTAGAGAGCAGGCCTTGGAGAAGGGCATGAGGTAAATGCAGAGAATATGGGCCAGGATGGCATAAGATGATCGCGAAAGGCTGAGAAAGATCATGATAGTCAAGGGTGCATATAGGGTAGTAGTATTGGCTGATCCATCCGAGCAGGCAAATGTAGTGGAAGCTCGGAGAATAGACACGAGCTGAGATAGGAGGATCACAAGGGAGTAGATGCGGGATGGGATGGATGATTTGGAGGAGGCAGAGGGATGGAGACCGCAATACTTTCTTAATTGTCTTTCTTTTGCTTATTTCTTCTGCTCATATTATATTCTTCTAGTTTTGAGCCGACTCCAGGGTATCTTAATTTTGTTATGATTTTTGAATTAAAGATGACCTGTCAGCTCAAACATTGTTGAGCATCTGCTTCTTCTTGTTCTTCTTCATCCGACTATATCTCAACAATTGGACCGAATTGCAAGACATGGCGTTCGGATGTGTGAGAGAATGAGATCTCTCGACTTTTTAGGAAGACATGTCGGCCTCGACAGAGCTGAAGAGGCGGTAAGCGTTCGCAAAAGAAATTCAAAGGCAGATGCAACCAGAAATGCAAAAGAAAACAGTTGAAACCCCTCCACGAGACTCCCGACAAAGCGTCGTATGTTTGTGGGAATCCTTTCTTGGGCCAGACTCAAACCAGAAACCAAAAGAAAACCAAAGAATAGACCAGCCAGTAGGATGACCAGTAGACCAGTAGGCCAGTTGTGTGACTAACCACGGTACGTCGAAATCCGCCGGGCCGCGGACCGCGCAAAGGAACGGCTTCCGAGGGGTAGTGAGACAAGGAGGAAGGAAATAGCTTCTATCATAAAAATAGAATAGAACAAAAAAGCAAAAGAAGGAAAAAGCAAAAAAGATCATGATCTTTTCAGCTGCGATCAGGTGCAAGTTGGCGGAATGAAAGGGGAGGGTAGGATCCTATCGACTGTTGTAGTCCCCTTTTCGTATGTTTCTGCATTTATTTTGTTCCTTTGTTCCTTTGTTTCTTTTTTCCGATTTTGCTTTCCATCAATTTGGCTTATTCCTTATTCCTCCTTCTTCGTGTTCGTCCCGTCTCGACACCCTCTCTACCTTTTCAGCCTCTACTATTCTGTTCGCCGTATGCTATCTATTTTCTCGGTATTTTTGCCGAGCCAAGTCAGTATCATGATATCAATATCTTCTGCTTAGGCTATCTGCTGTTGCCTGCCGTTTGTTTTGTAGAGAAAATAAATTAAAGTGAATCAAAGTCTTTTTTCATATCTGTAGTCTGTATCCTTTCACATGGTCCATCTACTCCTCACCGTATGTTTCAAATATCTGCCCAAGACACTCGTTGTCTGTTGGACAATCGTTTGATGAAGAAGCAATATGATCATGTGGCAAAAGTACACTAAAATCAAATGTCAAATATAGCAAACATAAAGGAAAAGAAGGGACAAGCTTCGCGTCATATCATGGCTTCGGAGAATATCTCGAGACAGACGGTAGCCCAGTCAAAACAGGCACACACGGGAGGGAAATGTAGCTGGCCGCAGATGGTGATGCCACTCGTTTAGTTGATCGCGGGTAGGCCCGAAAGTAGAAAAAGATAATACAAGACTAGAAGGCATAGAAGTTGATAGTAGTCGATACTGAATAAATGGAAATATTGACTGAAAGTAGACTATAAATACACAAGACTATAGTAAGGAAGAGATATAAGATACAGCACAGGACATCATGACTAGAGAAAGGATAAAAGTAAAGTTACAAGAGATAAAAGATAATATGATAAGGAAAAAAGAAAAGATAAAAGAATTGGGTATCCAGAGAGTGAATGAAGACGTGGTAGAGAAGTAGTGATGCAGAGTTGCAGAGATGAAAAGGCAGAGAAAAGAGGACAGCCATCGACACAAACTAGATCATCCCGCCAGGCAGGTTCATCCGCTGCTGATTAAGACGCGAGTGCATGCCGCTGGCTTCGGATGCCTGCTTGCGCAGAGGCGGCCGCACATCAGATTCGGAGCTGCTGTTGTTGGCCGCACCATTCAGGTTGCTCGTGCTGGCTGATGAGTTGAGCGGGGTCGAGGGCATCGTCAATGCAGACATGGTGTCCATCTCGTCGCCGTGGCTTTCCGAGTTGGTATTGGTGCGGCGGAATCCGCTCAGAATACCCCGCGGTGTGCGCGAGCCCGACTGCTTGCGCAAAGGGTTGATGGGCGGCAGAGGAGGCACAAACGATGCCGCAGCCGCCGTGTTGAGGGCGACGGGGGGAGGTGCACGTGCGCGCGAGCTGCTGTGCGAGCGGCTGCCACTGTTGTCCCCCGAAACAGGATCCATCTCGGGGGCAGACGTGCTCTGTGACAGGCCCGGCTGCTGGTGCGGTGCCAGGCTCATGGTCGGCACGCGGCTTGTGCTCATCACAAACGTCGGCTCCGAGATCTCCGTCTTGCGGACAGTCCGCTTCATCGACTCGTTGAGTGAGCTCGATGTCGTGCTGTAGCTGGGTGCGCCGCCGGGCGCTGAGCGCTGTGCCTGAGGCTGCATCATGCGGGGAATGCCAGTAGGCGTCGACGGGCCAGACCGCTCGCCGTTGGCCAGGGAAAGGGGAGGCAATTTGCCACCGCTGAGCGGCGAGATGGGCGATGGCTGTGTAGAAGTGTTGAGGCCGTTGCCGCCCGATGGTGACCGGCCGCCCATGGCTGTCTGCACAGACAGATTGTTGCCATTTGTAGGAGGGGCGCCCTTGGAGCCATTAGGGTAGCCCTGGGGAGGCATGTGCGGTGACCGGCGGATGTCCGTGCCGGGCAGACCAGGCGAGCGAGAAGCCACCATACCAGGACGTGCAGGCAGAGCACCCGGGTGGTTGCCGTTGGATTTGGGACCGCCCGATGCCACGGGGCTGCTCGGCTGCGAACGGTCGTCGTATCGCGACGGGCCGTTGCCAGGGTTGGTCGTCCGGATCCGCGGCGGCGGTGCATGCCGGCTGTAGCCATTGTTGCTCGTCTCAGATCCGCTGCGGTCGCGCATATCCCGCATGTCGGGAGTGGCTGCGCCCGTTCTCGAGCCCGACCGCGACCGCATACCGTTGCTGCTGCTACGGCCGTCGCGCGATGTCTCGTACGACACCGGAGGCGGCTGCTTCGCTGACACTGTGGGCCGGCGTTGTCTAGGCGGCGACCGCGAATGGGCCGGGCTGGACGACATGGCCATGGGTGGCGGCGTAGCCGAGGCCGACCGCTCTGTCTCGCTGTGGCGAACGAGCGTCTCCATCTCCTTGCGCTTTTGCAGCTGGCGGCGCGCATTACGGAAAGCCAGGAGACCAGGGTGCACGTTGTTGTTGTTGTTGCCGTCAGATGGAGGGGGAGCAGACTTGTCCTCGTCGTCGTCGGCATAGTCTTCCGTAGAAGTGCTAGACCGGGGTGCATTGCTGGCATTGCTGATGTTGCTGGCGGACTGCGACTCAGCCGGCGATGGCTCGTCAAACTGGTCAAACGACGACCGCTCAAAGGACTGCTTGGCCGGACCGGGGCTTGGGGACGTGCTCATAGTCGATGCGCCGAGACCAAGCATCCTGGGCAGCGATGGAGACGGCACGGGCGGTGCGACCGGTGCAGCCTCGCGTGTGCGTTCCAGCAGAGATCCGCGGCTTGACTTGGCGCGCAAGATCCCCAGCGGGTTGGATTTGTTGGAGGACGACTGGCTGTGGCTCTGGCTCTGGCTCTGGTTCTGGTTTTGGGTAGGAGTCAGGGGCTGGAAGCTGGCCGGCATCGGCGACGGCTCGGATGCCACGAGCTGCGGCGAGTTGCTGCGGCTGCTCTCCGACTCGGCATACGTAGTCAGGCGTTCCTGCACACGACGACGCGCACTGGCCAGCTGGCTGGCAAAGTCGTCGTCTTCATTCTCGCCAGGAATGATGCTCAGGTTGTCGGTATGCGAGCTTGAGCGGCTGGAGTCGGCAATGCTGTTGGTCACGCGGCTGCGTGACGAGACGGAGCGGAGGGAGGGGGCTCTGCGGGTAGGTTCGACTGGGGCTGGGGCTGGGGCTGGGGCTGGTGCGCGCGGGGTGGGTGGTGCCTGGGTTGGTGTAGAAGATGTCGTGTGCGACGACGTGGTCGGAACTGGCGGCGGCGGGGCAGACGGCAAAGGGGGCAGCGACGATTCAGTCTTCTTTTCCGACAAAATGCTCTCCGAAGTGCTAATGGAGCTGTAGATGGAGTTGGTCCAGTTGTTGCTGTCGTCCCACGGGTGGCCCAGCTTGAGGTCGAGGCCGCCGGTGTTGCTGCCGCTGTCAGAGTTGGCCACGCTGCCGCCAAAGTCAAAGTTGAGGTGGTTGGTGTGTGTCGGCGGGTCAAACCCGCTGTTCTGCGGCGACACCATGCTGTACACAGACGACGCATTGCTAGTCGACCGCAAGTGCTGCAGCACCATACCACTCAAGCCACCGCCAGGGCCCAGTGTCGGCGAGTCCGAGTGGTCGCCGCCAGCAAGTGCTACCCTGTCCTTGTCCTCCGTCTCGGTCACGGTCACGGTTGTCGTTGGGATCTCAGAGGAAACATCTGGCTCTTCAGGGATCATGGCCGGAGACTGCTGCCGAAAGGCCGGGTGGTCGGCATCCGAAGGCCGCTGCAGCACCACTTGTGGGTTTGCTGCCTCAGACGAAACATCGACCGACTTTTGCGACTGGGCGTCGTCGTAGTTGCTCTTGTCGTCGTTATCATCGTCGCCGTCAAACAGGTAAGACTGCTGCAGCTTCGAGTCGGCGCGTGTGCGCTCTGTTTCAGTCTCGGTGGGCGTCTCGCGGCCCTGCTGTAGCTGGAGCTGGCGCTGGGCGAAGCGGGACTCGTCGTAGGGCAGGGTTGGCTTCTGGAACATGCCCATGGCAGTGGCCTTGCCAACATCGTTGGGCTGAATGGGCATCATGCCGGGCATCTCGACACCGGACTCGCTGATGGGTGGGCTCAATGGCGGGCTGGTCGGGCCGCTGCCGGTGATACTGCCTGCTCCCGAAACTCTTGAGACGCCCGATGCGCCCGAGATCTTGCGGTTCAGGCCGATGCCGGCACCCATCATGTTGAGGCCCGACAGGCCCTCGCTGCTAGTGCGTGCACTGATGGTGCCGGGCAGCGGCGAGCCAATGGGCGAGCTAGACATGGACGGGCTGATGGACCGCAGGTTGGTCGAGCTGCTCTTGGCCAGGGCCTGGCGGCGCTCTAGGCGTTCAAGAGTAGATGTAACTGAAGGAGACGTGTTGCCGTTGCCGTTGCCGTTGCCGCTAATGTTGCTGAGGTTGTTCATGGATAGGCTAAAGTTATCCTTGAAACCAAACGACAGGGTAGGTGATGGCGAGGCCGGAGCACCCAGGTCGGGGGTCCTGGACCGTAGCATGCGCTTGCCCGAAAACATATCGATACGCGACAGGGCCGAGTTCTGCTGCTCGTGCATATCCTGGTTGAGGCCCTGCTCGTAGAGCCGGCGGATGCGCATGGTTGTGTTGCGCTCCACTGGTGGCGCATTTGTGTTGCTGCTGTCCTTGTCGTTGCTCTTGTCCGTCTTGGAGTCTCTCTTGTCGCTCTTGTTGGAGTCGAGCAGGGGCGACTGCCACTCTTTGCCCAGCGACGAAGACAGACCGCCGCCGGATTGGGACACAACAGAGGTGGCGGCAGTCGAGTTGCGCGCGCCGCCCGAGGATGTCGTTGACGAGGTTTCGCGACGCAGGTTATAGTCGATGGGCGACGGCGATTCGGAGCGCGTGTAGGGCGATGTGGACTCGTACGCGTCGGCCGACAGCAGCAGCGAGTTGACTGTGACCGAGGCCCTGTGTGAGTTTCTGCGCGACGCAGACATCTGGATGTTGCTATTGTCATCGCTAGAGTAGCCGTACTGCAGGAACTGCTCCTTCTTTTCCTGGCGCAGCTTCTGGAAGGTAGACATGGCCACATCGTCGTCGTAAAGGGCGCGGCCGCCCATGCCGCCGTCAGCCACACTCTTGGACGACGTGGCGCCTGCGGGAATGCGGTAGATCTTTTGTCGACCACCAAACAGGACGTTGCCGTCGGTCGGGCGTGTGCGGTTCATGATGCTGTCGCCGAGCGAGTCGGTGTCTGACGTAAACGAGTGGGTGCGCATAAAGGGGGGCGGGAGCATGCCGCGGACCGACTCGACTTCGGCAATATCGTCGAGGCCGTGGAAACCGCCAAGGTCCATCATCATACGTGACTGGCGCTTGGCGGCAGCCGATGTGGCTGGGCCGCCGGAAAACAGCACGCTATCATCGAGAGCCTTGCCAATCTTGGTGCTGGGGTCGTCTTGCTCGCGCAGCATGGAGAACCGCGCAGACAGGCCGGTCATGAGCAGACTTGTGCGAAAGTTGTCAGTTGCCGGCAGGGCGGAGGATATGTCGATTTCTTCCTTGACTTCCTCGGGGGCCTTTTTGTTCCTCCGAAAGCCCATAAACGAGTGATTGTCTTCGGCGGAGGCGCGCGTGCTGTTGGCATTGGAAGAAGCATTGGCGGCCGCGGCGGCGGCAGCGGCAGCAGCAGCAGCCTCCTCCTTGTTCTTCTTCTTTGTGCGGAAGCGGTTCATCTTGGCGGATGTGTGTTTGTGTGGGATGAGAAGAAGGAGAGACGAGCGAGTTGGAGGATCGAACTGTTGGGAACCAATCTAGAGATAGTACGGACTGCCGAGGGAGAGAGCCCGTTATCGATCAGACGGTGCAGTCACGGCAGTCCATAGGGTAGTTGGTTATCTGTTGGTCTGTAGAGTGTGAGTATATAGCCGGTTTAGTTTGTGTGGTGTAGATTGATGGGTACAGTATTGAGAACATCAATATAGATGAAACCTTGTGCGGAGTGATTGATATAAAGGGATAGATAGTAAACGATGGGTTGTTTGTCTTCCTGTCTATGGGATCGGGATGACTGGAGTAAAGGATGGCAATCATGCAGAAACGGGGTCAAATGAGAGTAGATGGAGATGTACTGAGGAATAGGATAGAATGAGAGTAGAGTGAGAGAAACAGGAAAAGAGGTGCAGAGATGGACAACAGACTCATGCCAAGTGAGACATGGTTTTCCATTAATTAGATATTAATTAGGCCAGGTAAGACCTTTAAAGGGAGATATCTACCGGGAGCATGGAATGAAGCAGGATCCAGAAGAAGAAATAGCGAGTGTAGGTAGAGTTTTGAGTACTGTGAAAGAGGGGGATTGTAAAGAGAGCGAGAGTAATTGTGCAGAGCGCGAGGGCATCCAACTTACTGGAATGTGGAAACGGTCGAGCCCGAGTCAACAAGTAGAGAAAACCAGACAAATGAAACGGGAGTAGAATGTCTTTGGGCAGAAGACAATAGAACAATATGGCTGAATAGGCAGAGTCGGTGTAGAATGCTGGTGGCGATCAATCAAGCATTGAACCGGGTAGAGGCAGATTGTGATGTCAAGGAGGTGTCGATGCTGGTTTTGCGTTTGATGTTTGATTTCCGATGATCGAGCAGTTAGTAGTAGCGATGATCGAGAGGCGAATCGAGATGTCAACGGTAGCCCGGAATGGTGTAGAGGACTAGTAGTGTTATCTTGTCAAGGCAAAGTGAATTGTCGTCTCGTGCAAGATTCGCGTATGACTGGCAAGTGTCGAGACTCAACGAGTTGGGTGCTGGTGGTGAGCGCGTGTGATGTGTAGAGATAAATGAATGGCGCGCAAGGCAAAAGAGTGTCGATAGTTGCAAATAGAGAACGAAGAGAAGTCGGTAGTCAAGTAGTCGAGTAGTCGAGTAGTCGAGTATATAGTCGAGAAGAAGAGAATAATAAAAAGACGAAGAAACGAAGCGAAACAAGACAAACGAGAAGAGAAGAATAGCGGGTGTCGATGCTACTTGAACGTAGGATGGAACAAGAAACAATAACGAAAAGGCAAGAAGATGAAAGACAAACCAAGATAAAAAGAGAAGAGGTAGATACTCCAGAAAACAAGGGAAATGGCCGAGAGAAAGAGAGAAGACTAGAGAAGGAGAAAAAAAAAAATAGAGCGGGAAGGGAAGAGGAAAAAGGGTATGCTTGTAGGGTGATAAAATCGATAAAATGGTAGATAGCAATAGCAGATATAGCAGATAATACTTTACGAAATACAATTATACTCTACGAGTACTGAGTAGTCAAAGTAGAGATGGACAAGCAAGGGTGGGACGGCGAACTGGACAGGCTAGGCCATCGTGGGTTGAACAGGGGTGACCAGGAGAGATGGAGATGGGATGGGAGGACGGGGTATGAAAGGGGGTCTACTCAGTATGAGGAGGACTGATGACTGGTATGGCTTGACGATGGTCTGGTGATGTTGGGTATTGGCGTATTGGGTTGTGGTGTAGTTCTGCTGGTCTTTGATTCTTTTGGTTTTGGCTATGGATTGGTTTCGATTTGGATTTGGTTTTTTATTTGATTTTTACTTTATTGAATCTTGATTTATATCCATCTCGGCCCAGCCCATGACAGCCTGCCTTGCTTCCTCTTCCCTCGTCACTCACTCAGACATGCAGTAGCGACATCACGCCTGCGACGTCCAGCTCCTAGAACATGCATACATCAAACATCAAACATCAAACACCAAACACCAAACACCAGACATTTCAATTCATGTACATGCAGATACGTCGGCAGTAGGGCGCTTCGACCACCTCTTTTCGGTAATAATGGAGGGACAGACGGGACTGCACTGCTTGTACCGCTCCGGTACCGTCAACCCCTGATGCTCAACATGAAAAGAGTGACAAGCACACAGACCAGTTGAAAGAAGCCTACCCCTGGCTAGCGAATCCAGTCTAACCAGTCTAACCAGTCGGCGAGTCGAAGCCAGTCCTACAGACGAGCCAGCCAGACAGAGTTGGGCAGGGATCACCCTAGTGGAAAGGGGAGAAGGGGCAACCTCCACCAGTGCAAATGTGTATCTTGATTGGATGGCTAGACAAGGGCCGTAATTAGTGAGAAAGGACGGACGAGGTGAATGGGATCAAGTCTCTTTTGACTGCCATGTCACAAGAGAAAATCCAGAGGTCAATATCAATGAGGGGAAGTCGAGATGCTCGAGTTTGATCGATTTGTTTGAGCTGGATCTCTTTGAATTCATGACAGTGCATCGCATTATAGGCATTCTGATTTGCTGAGATTTCTTCGGACTATATATCGAGTTTTGGGCGTTTGCTTATTTCTTTGATATTCCAGGTGCATTTTTTTCTCTATACTTATTTCTAAAATCTGTTGCTTACCTATCAACCGCTTGCGCTCCCGTCGCCGACTCCAACTTCCGGTTTGCTCCCGATCCATGGCCGTGCAGGTGTCGTTCGCCTCTCGCTTTATTTGTTGGTCGTACTGCATGTCGACCAGTTCGTAGTCTATAGTGAGTATCACCGCCCACCAGTTTATCATCTAATTTAACCTTGCCGCAGACTACGCTCCCTTGCAGCACAACCACGCACACGCACACGACGTGCCATGCGGTGCATGACTGCGAATATGCGATGATATGGATACATGTATGATGTATGTATGATTTGTGTATGCTACATTGGCTAATATAAATATACATTTATTGAGATGGATATTCCCATTCCTGTCTCACCTTTCTTCTTGCTTGCGGTGGATCTGCCTTCTTTCCATGGCCAAGGCCAACTTGGGTAAATACTATGTGCCAGCTGTATATTGCCATCATCTATGGTATGATTCTTTGGCATTATGATCGATAATATTGATGGCGATGAGATGCTCAAGATCATGAAGAATATTCATAATAGGATAAGCGATATCGGAATAGGATACTGCTTTGCAGTATATACTTTGACTTTTATTGCTTTATTTTCTTGTAATTCAAAAGAAAAGAAGAACGGATAAAAAGTAAATAATTCCAATCAAATAAAACAATATACAATACCAATAAAATCCAGCAAATTACCGCAGATAAGGTCATAACCACCACGATCTAGTCAGTTCAGCCAGGCACCTACTCAGCTCTAATGAAATTACTATTCTCGTGCATGGTACTTTTGCACACGATGGCACTCGTGCGGCAGCCGTTATCGCGCTTGTCTGTCTTGGTGCTGCGCTGGACTCGTTGCGCTGTGATCTGGACTCCAGTCTGCATATGTCAATGTCAAGTCATAGCTAGTTACTCGATAGACTCTAGAGTACCAAGTACCAAGATAAACACCTTTGAATACTACGTCGATTATTGCAGTTTAATAAACCACGTCGCAGGATCAGCATCGACCCGATTTATCCCCCGAGCATGCTTGGGATGCTGACAACCAAGCATATGATCTCTGCAGACCAATGGAGAATACGGAGGCGTTGCGTGCAGATGCTGTCGCATGTAAGACACAAAAGGGGCAGTGAGACATCTGCAGAGGAAGTATCACAGCCGCACAGGACACAAGAAATATACAGATCAAGAGCACGTAACTTGGTCCTCCTCTCCCCTTGTCTCTCGTCGCCTCGCTCGTACAACGGTGAGGCGTAAATCGGCCACTCGTAAGCCCTCTTGTAAGCCGTGTGCAGACTCCCGGACTGCGTGAGTGCATCTCATTCAACCCAGCCTATGGTGGTCTGTCCTCTGGTGGCAAAAAGTCAACCAACTCAACCAACTCAACCAAATCAATCCCCCCCCCCCCCCCAAATACACAGAAGAACAACGTCATAGCAGTAGTTCAATGTACCCTCTATCTTCGTACACCCAATCATGATAAGCCGCTGGTTCTGCCCCTACACTTCTCAAACACGCAAACCTTGATTTGTGCTTTCTTTCTATTCTTTTGGGTGCTTAGCTGCTTTCTCACCAGCTTTTTCTTGCCTCCCGTTTCTTACTTCTTCACTCTATCTGTTCTTGTTGGTCAGTCTTACCATCATCTCAGACATACATTAGTAGATACTGAAACAGGAACAGAAAAAGCAGAAAAGCACTTCTAGTGGTTTATTCGTCGTTCAGGCGCAGCTTATGATAATCTTACATCGCCTACTTCACGCCGTCGTTGCATAGTCAGACACGCAGTAGTTGACTCCACGAATCGACACGTTCTCACCATCCGTAAATGACCTTGGCATAGCTGCTCAGCTACTGCACAGCTACTCCGTAGAGCACTCTAGCTCTGCACAGCGAATTGCATTGCTGCCTTGCTTCATGTATCTATACGGAGTATGTAGGCATAAGGAGCGCAGACCTACCCGACAAGTCCGATTTGCCTTTGTTATACTTTGCTCAATGGCCTAGTTGTGTTGACTCTCGTGACTGCTTTCCCTCTTCACCGATTTGTTGACATTCTTGATTTTCAAAAAGTTAGCTACGAGTACGGTCAAGCGTAATACCAATTGATACCCTGTACAAGTACTCCGTACAAGTATTACGGTGCTCCGTGAATATACTCGTGGAGGCAATTGGGCCTGGCCGCATCCACATTGCAGCACCATTTTAGCGCATTCCACCGTACAATATAGACGTAATAAAATATATGCTGTAATAAAAGTAGAGAAAAAAATAATGAAAAGAGTAAAGAGAAACGAAGAACAACCTCAATTCCACTATTGGCTCGCGGAAGAGCTAACCGACCCGAGAGCCAGGTGGGTGCGCTCCGTCGAGGGTGTTATGGAGATGAGAAGGAAAAGAAAGAAAAAAGAAAATACAGATTATTACGGAGCAGAGATCTCTGGGTTAGTCTCTAATCTACTGACATGGTATCCCTGAGAATCTAGTCCGAGAACGGTCAAGCTCCAGGAACAGAGCGGCAGAAGAGAGAAAAAGAGCGGAGAAAGAAGAGAAGAATGAGGTACTTGAAAAGGGGAGTACGCAAGTCACTCAATCCCAGGCGAGTAAGTACTCCGTAAGCATACAGAGTACATGATAGAGTCACATCTGGATGTGATGGGATGTGATACTGCAAACTGTTACGAAAGCACCTGTACCATGTGCCATAGGATGCATCGTCCATCGTGCTGTTGTCTCGTTCTCCTTGGTCTCGCCATGTCCTTCTATGCTCTCACCCTCTCCTAACCTGCTCGCCGAAGATGAGAACGTATCCAAGCGAGACACCATACCAGCTACCCAGATAGGGGTATCGGTCGGGGGGTTCGTAGAATAGAAGGAGAATAGGAGTCTTGATTTATTGACTCGTTGGACACTATGAATCAATGACATGATACCGAGTGTCCGACTGTAGTCTGCTACCTACTGAATTGCATTCGTCTGTCTTGGAGCCACGTTCGAGCAATACTTCTTGTCTACCTTTCTCGAGCCTTGTCCTTTACGCCGAGACGCTTGTGGTTTAGAGCCAGATTCAAAACACTGCCTTGCAAGGAAGAATCGGACGGACTCTGTTACATTTGAGTTTTTAGATGACTCCTTCATTTCTCGATCTTTCAGCTGTGTTTTTTTCTTCTTTCCTTTTCATCGCATTTTTCACTTTTGAAAATTTAATTTCA
Organism: Ophiostoma himal-ulmi; assembly: GCA_029299165.1. Taxonomy (NCBI): domain Eukaryota; kingdom Fungi; phylum Ascomycota; class Sordariomycetes; order Ophiostomatales; family Ophiostomataceae; genus Ophiostoma; species Ophiostoma himal-ulmi. Next base: position 6,364,968 of record JANSME010000001.1, read on the forward strand.
ATCATATCTCAAGCATATCATTTCAAGCATAATTCAACCCATCCTCTACATCCCAGTAAATCCTTTATTTATCCATTTACTTCACCATCAACCAAGTTCCCGGGATGTAAAATCTCGTCAGTGGACCTATTTCGTATGCATAAATGTAAACGTGAATGTAAACAGAAACCAAACGACGCTGTTTGTAAACAAACAAAGTGAATACAAACAAATACTTGCATGTCATGTTTATGCCTGTTTTGACGAGACGGACGTGTTTCTGTAGAGTCCTTTTGTCAACAGTTCTTCAACACCACAGCCAGCCAGCGCTCAACAAAAGTACACTGATGCATATTGCATTCGTTGCCGTATATACAGGAGATACTCCCGGCTGCCACACCCTTACTGCCTCTCGATACCACATCGATGAACGAGTACCTGTGCCATGCCTGAGAAAACCCATCCCGGTACATATTGCATCAGAGTGATGTCCGCGTTGGGTTGCATTCCACCTTGTCGTCATGATGTAATGCGACCGTCCGTGTCTTTGACTCCTTGTCTTGTATTGTTTGTAACAAAAAAAGCTCACTTTGTAGTGCCCATCACGCGTCACCTCATCTCTGACCAAGTGTTCCGTGCGCGTCCTCATGCCACGAGATGTCGCGATAATCTGTTGTCATTAGCTCTCAATGATTGCAACTCAGTGATACATTCTCATTTGGCTCTCATTGTCCCATGCTTGTTCATCCCATCTTTGATCATGCACATGTTCGCGCTATATTTATAGTCGCGCCTGTCCCATCCGGCTATTCGGTATCAATACACACACAATCTCGGAGGTCTCGTCGGCTGACATCTGCCTGCGCACCACCCCGAAACGGCACAATGTAAAATACAACAATCCAACGCGTCCAGACGCGCTCGCTCTCTGACACATTTCTCTCCCAAACGTATTTCTACCACCCTAGTCTCTAATTTCCACTGTCCCGTTTTTCCGTTCAACTGTTCTTCAACCTCCTCTTCATACTTCTCCTCACAGTGCAACTTAATTGCGGGGTAGCCGTTTGCTCTTACTCAGTAGATTGTTTTCATTCTCCTTAGTTACTTTGTTTTTGCTCTTGTAAATACTCTAATTCAATCAATCTCTTCATCCAAGCAGGTTCTGCGCTCTTGCGGCAGTGTACAGTGAGATAGTCCTCTAATAAGACTAGACCCGAGACGCGCCTGGAGCCTGGAGCCTGGAGGTCTGATGTGGATGACTAATTTAATTATAGTGCGCAGGTCATTCAGACCGAAGACACCCAAAGGGAAAGTGCGGCCGGGTCACGACTTCCGACAAAGTAGTATTACAGCTTCCTTGACCTCCGTCATATGACGGCCTCAACCGTACTCGCAAGGAAAGACCGGATAGTCGCTCCTTCCGGTCACTGGCGGTCGCTTAGGTCCCATGACTAACCAATCCCACTTTCCACGCTTTCCATGCTTTCCACGCCTACCATGCTTGCCATGCCCATCCCATGATCTTTCCTTTATCCTGCCTCTATTTTCCAGTCTTTTCTTTTCTCTCGTCGCACGGCGGTTGCATGTCATGTATGCCCGGCTTCGCCTACTGCGAAATACACGACTCCTGCATTCGCACATGTCATATTGTGATGGAGTCATCATCAATTAGAACTAATCGGGCACCGGGGAACCTTCCGACAACTCTTCCGGCTCGTATAACTTTTTTAAGCTAAAATTCAATCAAGTTTGATCAGAATTCAACAAGCTGAGCTGATCGCCTGCAGCTGTACTTGGCTACAGCTGCCTGCTCACGTCAGACCGTTTGTTAGTGCGGGTCACAGAGCACAAGGCATTGAGTGCGGAAGGTGCGACCTGAATACAGGTTCACCTCCTTTTCTCTATAGAAAGTGCAAACAGCTTCTTTCCTTTTTACTGCTCGCTCTTTCCTCAAAAACCTCTCCTTCTCTCCTTCCTTCTTCTTCCCCAAACCCCTCCGCCTCTATTTAACCGCTTCCCCATACCCTCCGAGCTTCTCCTCCGCCAAATTGCCCGGATATCTGCCGACTTACCTTTGCCAAGACGCACATCTCTCCACCTTTGCCATCACAAACGACGTTTCACCGAGGCGGACAACATAGTAGCCTCTATTGCATCAACTAGCTGTTGGCAATCTTTGCTCGCAGTCCGGTATAGCATACTTCCTTTGTCGTATTTTCGTCTCTTTTCATACCTGATCTTCAGTTTCCCTCAATCCATCTCGAATAGACTCTGGGAGACGTTCAATTTAGACTTAATTAGACTCGTTTGAACTCGGTCGTACTCAATCGGCCTGTATCTGCCCTGTTTAACCTTGTCTTTCTACGTATCTTACGTATCTTTCTCGGTTCTGATCGGCTTCCCCCGCCTGACCTCATGGACGATCGTCGTCCCGATGCCGCTCAGTGCCGACTATAAAGATGACGCTGGCCGATGGAAGCTTCACGATGGCTTGTATCAGTCAGACTCTGAAGACCAGCTCTTCCGCCCCAAGACAAGCTCCCTTCTGTCTTCACCAGTCAACTTGCGACGTCTCGTTGCTGGCTGTGTCTTTTGCCTCCTCCTCTTCAGTCTCGCCGTTCATCCTCCCACCATGAAGTCCTCTTCCTTGTTGGCCTCGCTCGGCCTCGTCTTTGGCGCTTCCTGCTCTCCTCATAAGGGTCGCAATACACCCCCCTCTGAGCTCCCTTACTATGGCCTCTCTCCACCAGTCTACCCTTCTCGTGAGTCTACAATACGTCTACAATATACAGTATTGTCTGTAGAAAAATAAACTAACTGACAAATAGCTCATGGCAATGGAACCTCTGATGCTCGCTGGATCGCTGCCTACAACAAGGCCGCCGCAATCGTCGCTCAGCTTACTCTAGAAGAAAAGGTAAACCTCACCTTTGGCCACGCATTTGCTACCACCCAAGGTGCCGGCACGCCTCTGTGGCCCCGCTCCTGCGCCGGCAACTCCATTCCCATTGAGCGTCTCGGCCTTCCATCTTTCTGCTTCGCCGATGCCCCCGCTGGTGTCCGTGGTGCCCCCGATAGCTCCATCAACCGCGTGTCTGGTTTCCCTGCCGGTATACACGTTGCCGCTACTTTCGATGCCGATCTTTTCCTCAAATTCGGCGAGGCTCTTGGCCATGAGTTCTTGCGTGAGGGCGTTACCGTCGCTCTCGGCCCCGTTGCCGGTCCTTTGGGTCGTATTGCCCGTGGTGGCCGCAACTGGGAGGCCCTCGGCAACGACCCATACCTTGCTGGTATCGGCATGGGTGCCGTCACCCGTGGTATCCAGTCCCAGGGTGTTGTCGCTACCCCCAAGCACTTCTTGTTCAACGAACAGGAGTTTCGTCGCCGCCAGACGGCCATCCAGGCCGAGCCCGACAACATTGTCGGTGAAGCCATCAGCTCCAACGTCGACGACCGTACGCTCCATGAGCTTTACGCCTTCCCATTTATGAATGCCCTCGCTGCCGGTGCCGGAGCCGTTATGTGCTCCTACCAGCGCGCCAACCACTCCTACGGCTGTCAGAACTCAAAGCTGCTCAATGGTATCATCAAGACCGAGTTTGGTTTCGAGGGTGTCGTTCTCAGTGACTGGGATGCCCAACACTCGGGTGTCGCTTCTGCCCTTGCCGGCCTCGACATCGTTATGCCCAACAGTATAGGCTACTGGGGCGATGGCCTGCTACTCGAAGCTGTCAACAACGGTTCAGTCCCTGTCGCTCGTCTCGACGACATGATTACCCGCCTCTTCGCTGCCAAGGCCTATGTCGTCGACGGCGTGTCCAAGGAGACTGGCCAGATTAAGCAGCTCGGTACCGATGTCAACGACTTTGCCGTCTTTTCGACTCAGGACGACGCCGCCGTGTCTCGCGAACACGCCAAGCTGATCCGCGAAATTGGTGCTGCTGGTACCGTGCTCGTCAAGAACGTCAACAACACCCTGCCCCTGCTCAACCCCCGCTACCTCGCCGTCTACGGCTACGATGCCGTCGTCAAGGGAAACCCTTGGGACGACCCGGCTCGTTTCGGTGGTGGTTACGATGTCAATGCAGGCTGGAATATTCTTAACGGAACCCTCATTACTGCTGGAGGTTCCGGTGCCGCCACCCCTCCATATGTCGTCTCCCCCTTCCAGGCTCTTCAAGAAAAGGTTACCGGCGAGGGTGGTGGTGCTCTTCGCTGGGACTTCAAGTCGGACAACCCGCCTGCGGCGGCTCGTTACAACACCTACGCCGATGCCTGCCTTGTATTTATCAACGCGTACGCTTCCGAGAGCTTTGACCGCCCAAGCCTGACAGATGCTTTCAGCGACCGTCTCGTCAACAACATTGCTTCGACCTGCAACAACACTATTGTCGTTATACACTCTGCCGGTATTCGTGTCGTCGACGACTGGTTTGACCATCCCAACGTGACTGCCGTCATCTACGGCGGCCTCCCTGGCCAGGAGTCGGGCCACAGTCTGGTGGATGTCCTGTATGGTGACGTTAACCCGTCGGGCCGTCTGCCCTTCACCGTTGCCCATAAGGAGGAGGACTACGGCAACCTGCTAAATTCGTCATACTCGCACGACTACTACCCCAATTCCGATTTCGAGGAGGGTCTCTTTGTCGACTACCGCGCCTTTGACCGCAACAAGACTGAGCCGCGCTTTGAGTTTGGCTTTGGTCTGTCGTACACTACTTTTGGTTATGGCAAGCTGCACGTGGAGCTCAAGGCCAAGAACACGACTGAGCTGCCGAATCCCGCCGTGCCGATTGTGCAGGGCGGTCACCCGGAGCTCTGGGACACTGTCGCCATTGTGCGTAGCGAGATTACAAATACGGGTGCTGTGGCCGGTGCCGAGGTGGCCCAGCTGTACATTGGTGTGCCGGCCGACAACGACCCGGATGCACCGGTGCGTGTGCTGCGCGGTTTCTCCAGGACATTCCTGAAGCCCCACGAGTCCAAGACTACCGAGTTTGTGCTGACGCGCCGCGACCTGAGCGTGTGGGATGTTGTTGCCCAGCAGTGGCGTCTGCGCCGTGGCACCTACAAGGTGTATGTTGGTGCCAGCAGCCGGGATCTCCGGCTTACCGGTAGCCTGGTGATCTAATCACCAGGGAGACTGTCTGGACTGTCTGGATCGACTTGATCTACATAACGATAATGATAACACTTGGATATTGAAAATGAAATGATTTAAAAATGTCAAAATAAAAGCATCTGAAACAGAAAAACGTAGTCTTCCCTACATGCCGACACAAGATCGACAGTGCAGTGAAGAAAAGTTGGTGTGTCATCGAGTGAATGCTTCCCCCCGATGTCTTGTAAGAAATCAGGAAGAGAACAAAGATGAAGCAGCAGCCAAGATGGGATTCTAGTCGTGTTAGTAGTGAAGTATACCGACAAAAAAGACCTACCTGCGCTGTAGTTTGTTAGTAGATGTCATGGGGGGAAGTAGGGGCAGGCAAGACAATAGGGAAGAAACAGAGGAGCGAAGGAACAGCAAAAAAAAAAAAGAGAAATTCGCCGTGGAGGCGTGGTCCATTTGTATGTATCGTCTTTGCTAAGGAGTTATTTTGCTCTGCCAGTGATTTTCTGTACAAATAGAATAGGCTGGGAAATGGTAGAGGCAGGAAGAAAGAACGTGGTATGTAACAGTGATGCTACAGGTAATGATATGATATGGAATAACAACCGAGCCGACGCCAAAAAAAAAAAAAGCAGAAGAAAAATGACGAAAAAAAATCGAACATGAAGCATAGATAAAGGAATAAAAAGCATCAAGATGTAAACAGCGAACAAAGAGCCGTTGTTTTTGAGCAGACGGACAAGGTGAAAGATGAGAGGAAGCGATGCAGTGACGACGGTGATATCATTGGTGATATGATGCAGTCATCGTTTACGCATACGAGCCGTAGCATTAGGGCAAAAGCGCGTGCCTAGAGCATGGCTGCTACCACCGGAAGGGCAGCATTTCCGACAACTCGGATAGGTCCATTGTGTTGGCGTCGCTGTTCATAATGATGTCGTTGTTGTCGTCATCCTCGTCATACTCTCGGTTGGATGAGATCCGCACGGGCTCCCAGCCACCATCGTCGTCATTGTCATTGTCGTTGTCGCCATCGTCGCCATTGCTGCCATTACAAGCATCCGTATAAAATATAGGCGGCCCGGCCGACAGAGGGGCCGTGGTTAGCACGGCGCTTGAGTAGAACCGATCGCGCCACTCCTAGTAGGCTTTCGAGTTCCGCTTGAACTCGCGCTGGTACACCTCGCGCAGGTAGTCGCGCTGGTGGCGGTACGTTGAGTAGTCGCCCTGCAGAATGACGCCAAGGATGCTCTGGTGGGCGCGCTGCTCAATGGGCAGCTTAGCCAGGTCGACCATGCGCTTCTGGACGGCGTCAAAGGCCTCGGCAAACTCGCGCATGATGGCGGGCGTGTTCTTACTGCCGCCGGAAATGTCATTGTCCTCGTTGTTGGGGTCGATGATGGACAGGCGGTCGGGGTTCTTGTACGTAAAGTTGCGTACCTTGCTCTGTGCAATGTTAGTATCGAATTGCAAAGTTGTAGTGCTAGTGATTGTGCTTGCCTTGGGGATGTATCCAGGGGGGTTGAGGGAGATGGCGGTGGTCTCGTAGTTGAACTTGTTGCCGTAGAGGTCAAAGAAGTGCATGAGCAGGTCGCCGAGGTGGTTCTGGCCTTCCATGTCCTTGGTCTGCTTGGGTGGCATGAGCTGCAGCATGCTCACGACGAGACAGATGACCGAGAAACCGCCAATGCCGCCGTTGACAGGCTCGTTGAGACCGCGCATCGTCAAGAACTGCTTGATCATGGTCACCAGGATCGGCATCTCGGGAAACTGCTGCTTCCAGTCGGCAAACGTCTTGTTGGCCACGACGCCGTTGGTGTTCTCAAAGGAAACGTCCACCTTGAGACCCGTCTTGAGGTCAATGTACTTGACCAGCGGCACCTTGGCCTTGGTAATGTGCTCGAGGTGCTCGCGCTCGGCCAGGCGGTTCTGGCACAGGAAGCTGCCAAACTTGAAGAGGTGGCCCTTCTTGCTAAACACTGGCGGGCGGTTGTTCAAGAACGAGTTGGAGCACATGACAATGTCCATGTCGCCGGTCGGCAGGTAGAGGCCCGACATGAACGAGCCGAAACAGTTGATGCGGCTTTGGGGGAATCGTCTGCGCACGAGGGCATCGAGTTCGTCAAGCAGGGCCTGGCGGAGGGCCTCTTCAAAGTCCTGTGGGCGCACAAACTCGTAAAAGTCGCAAATCTCCTTGTGCAGCCAGACGCCCATGTGGCTGGTGTACTCGCCACTGCTGGTGCCGTCCTGCTCCGAGATCCATGGACACGCCGGCTCGCGAGCCTTGGGCTGCCAGTTGGGCACAATATAACCGCCAACAGGCATCTTGTTCACCTTTTTCAATATGGCATGATTCGGGAGCAGCAAGGGCTTGAGCTCGTCTTCGTGGGTGCGCTTGCGCGAGGTGTTGAGATCGGCAGAAAGAGATGATGGAGTGACGGCTTGCTGTTGTTTTGCACCTCGGGGACCTTTGGGTGCGTCGGGTGGTGGTGCAGAAGAGTTGGAGGCAGAGGTAGAATGTACAGGTGCAGATGGAGCCTTGTGTGACGAGGAAGCAGCAGGGTCTGTCCCACCTAGTTTGCCGTTCTTCCCTATCAAGTTCACACGGCCGATATCATCGTCGCCACTCTGCAGTTCACCGTCTTCCTCATCCCGGTCGTCGTCGTCATTAAACTTGATCTCGTCTTCATCGTCCCCCTCGTCATCATCATCAACAAGCTTGATCTCGTCGCCATCGTCGTCACTAGAGTCCATGCCGCACGAAATAAACTCCTCGGTGTCGGCCAATGTCTCAGCTGCAGCCCGCTCAGCCTTGACACGCGCCTTGCGGATCAGCTGCACAACGTCCTTCTTCTTGGCCGCGTTCTGACCCTCGGTTGGCGGCAGTACTGTGTACGGGTCTGGATTTGACCACCTGGGCGCAAAGGCCGCAACCTCGTCTTTGCCACTGGTTTTCTCGGACCGGCGCACACGCTTCCTTTGCGGTGCACCGCCGTCCTCCTCATCGCCGCTTCCTTCATCGGCCTCGTCCGCTTCCTTTTCCTTATCATCCCCAGACATGTCCATCTCAGCCTCGTCGCTGTCGGACAGATCGTCAAGGTTCAGGTATGTTGTGCCCTCGTTGCCCTTGCCGACAAAGTCCTGGATGACACCGTTGTTGCCGTCACCCGTGGCTGTTTGTGACAAGATCGGGCGGTTGGCGGCGAGGAAGCGTAGGTTGCTAAAGTTGCCGCCACCACGCCCCCGACGACCGTAGCTTTGGTTGCCGTTGCTGTTGTAGCTGTTGTTGTTGTTGTTGTAGTCACGACGACGGTCGCTTCCGCCTCCCCGCCGGCGATCACTGTCGCGCCCGCCACGATCGTTGCCCCGTCTTCCCTGATGACGGTCGCGTCTTGGGTTGTCATGGGGGGCGTAGTGGTCGCCGCCGCTGCCACCGCGCATCTGTGCCTCCTGCACACCGGTGGGCTTGTCTGCTCTAAATGTGAATTCGCCGCGGGGAGGAGGTGCAAAGCTCTGGCTGTTGTTGTTTCTGCTGTTGTTGCCGCCGCCATTGTAGCCATTCTGGCCATTCTGGCTGCGGTTGTTGTCGCGGCTGTCGCGCTGATTCCGTGCCTGGCGGTAGCGGCCACCTGCGTAGCCTCCTCTATCACCCCCTCCACCACCACCGCCTCCTCCACGACGGCTGCCGCCTGGGCCTGATGGCGGTGGTGGCCGGAAGTCGAGTTGTGGTCGTGATGGAAGTCCGTTTTGCGCGCCGCCGACGCCGGGCGGCGGTGGGTAGTACGACATTGGAGATTGGTTAAATTGTCGCTGCTATTGAAAATGCGATGCGTTTTAGTCGTTGTATGGTGATGACATGCGATATGAAATCGTGATGAGTTGTCGAGGTTGTTGGTATCGCGTGCTGACGTGGCAATTCCGAGGGTCGTGATGCGTCTGGCGCTTGAGAGTCGCTGCCCAAAGAGCTACGCTTGCCGACTCGTGAAACTAAAATGGCACAGGCGCGATAAGATAGAGTCGAAATTTTTAAGGCGGGCACAGTTGCAAAATTCAGGCGCACACGGTGCAGATTCGCGACATGCGCTAGTCCTATTTGGGAAGACGTTTAGATTCATACATTCTACGCTTATATGCATATAAGTCACCAGGGTTCAGGAGCATTGAAAAATTCATGGCAAATTTAGAAAAAAACGGTAAGAAAGAATAACTACTGCTTCTAGCAAATAATTAGGCTTGTTTATACATATTCTTATTGACAGAGGCGTGAGGAATGCTTCAAGAGGAAGAAGAAGAGGGCGAGAGGACGAT